>JAULJE010000006.1:1572500-2172500 GCA_030846915.1 Cnephaeus nilssonii
CGCCAAGCGGACAGACACTGGGCCAGGGAGCGATGCTGTGCAGCTTGGGACACACCTCCAGCCCAGCAGACAGAAGCGCAGCTGACAGAAAGCAGGGAAGCTGGGCTGAGGGCATGCCCCTGGCACCCCCCGCAGTGCAGCTTGGGGCATGCCCCCAGCCCAGTGGACAGAAGCCCTGGGGACACAATGCAGGAGGTCCTCTGTGCATGAACTGCAGAAGAAACACCTTTTCTGAAGCCTCATTGGCTAAGCTCCCTGTAAGCTGCCTCTCACAGTGTTCTGGTAACTTGAGTAATAAGAACCTAAGAAAGTGTTCTAAGGTTTTTCCACACTCCTGGAGGAAAAACAAAGGTCTGCTGCTGGAGGGCTAAGATATGTCATATCCTGCCCTAGCCAGTTTGACTCAGTGGATAGAGCCTCGGCCTGCCCACCGCAGGGTCTGGGTTCGATTCTGATCAAGGGCATGTACCTAGGTTGCAGGCTCCTCCCTAGCCAGGGCCCAGGTCAGGGCTCATGCAGGAGGCAACCAATCGAAGTATCCCTCTCACATTGATGTTTCTCTCTGTCTTTCCCTCTCTCTTCCAAGCTCTGTAAAAATCAATGGAAACATATCCTCAGGTGAGGATAAAAAAGAAAGAAAGAAAAGAAATGTCATATCCTATGAAAGACACATCTTGAAAATGCCTAAAGAAAGCTGTCATTTTTTCATGGAGAAGGGACTGGAGTCCGTGTTGGTGAAAACACCTTGGCGGCTGTGACAGTGGCAGCAGGAGTGGGGTGATGGGGCTGGTGCCTTCCCCTGATCAGCCCAGTCACCTCCCGCAGGGGAAGGCCAGACTGCAGCTTAGGCCCGCTCCCCATCAGTAGGACATCTCCTGAGGGCTCCCAGTCTGTCAGAGGGGGCAGGCTTGGCTGAAGGACCCCCACCCCCCCCCCCAAGTGCACGAATTTCGTGCACTGGGCCTCTAGTATCTATCATATTTATCTATTGTATTTATCATCTATTTATCATCTATCTATCATCTATGTATCTATCAGCTATATCTATCTATCTATCTATCTATCTATCTATCTATCTATCTATCTATCTACCATCTACATCTATCTATCTATTTATCTATCTATCTATCAATCATCTACCTCTATCTTTCATCTATCTATCTATCTATCTATCTATCATCTATCTATCTATTATTTATGTATCTATCTATCTATCTACCATCTACATCTATCTATTTATCTATCTATCAATCAATCATCTACCTCTATCTTTCATCTATCTATCTATCTATCTATCTATCTATCTATCTATCTATCTATCTATCATATATCTATCTATCATCTATCTATCTATCTATCTATCTATCCATCTGTCATCTATGATTGTCAGCTGTCTGTCCCTTCCGGTCTCCGTGGGTTCTAGTCCACCTGTACGACACCTCCCGCGCTCTCTCCCCTTCATCACGGATTGGTCCCTGAAGGAAGCATCCCTCTCTCAGGAGGAGAGGCCCCTGTCTGCGGAAAGAAGCTCAGAGAACAGGATTGTGTTGTGCGTCAGAGAGCAGCCGTCTTGCCTAGAAGTCACGCGCTCATCCCCACGACGGGGTGTTCTTTATAAAAGCAAAGATTAAAAAGCACCTCAAGCTTTGCAAATTACATGCAGAGGACAATTTTCTAGTCTCACAAGTTCTTTTTCAGATGTTAATGTAAATAATTACATAAAATATGCATACACTTCCCTGAAAGTACTCATTTCATGGAGTTCTAGGTATCCGTCAAATATATGTTCATTAATTATAATCAACATTGCTTTTGATTAGACTGCGTTTTCTTCCTGTCACTCCCAGCACTAAAAGTGTTAACCTAAATATTTGATAGATATTTGACTTAAAGCGTAATACGGTTAATGTCGCTTGTGGAGCTGATGAGGACTAACTATGGAGGAGCGCGATGCTGACTTCTGTTCACTCCCCGGGGGCACCATGGTCCGTGTCCTTAATCCCAGGGCAGCGTGGCAACATGGGGGACGCGGTGGGATGGGGGGCAGCACGGGGGACACGGTGGGATGGGGGTCAGCACGGGGGGCACAGTGGGATGGGGGGCAGCACGGGGGACGCAGTGGGATGGGGGACACAGTGGGATGGGGGATGCGGTGGGATGGGGGACACAGTGGGATGGGGGGACACAGTGGGATTGGGGACACAGTGGGATGGGGACACAGTGGGATGGGGGGACGCGGTGGGATGGGGGACACAGTGGGATGGGGGGACACAGTGGGATGGGGGCACAGTGGGATGGGGGGACACACTGGGATGGGGGGACGTGGTGGGATGGGGGGACACAGTGGGATGGGGGACGCGGTGGGATGGGGGACACAGTGGGATGGGGGACACAGTGGGATGGGGGACACAGTGGGATGGGGGGACGCGGTGGGATGGGGGGACACACTGGGATGGGGGGACGCGGTGGGATGGGGGGCACAGTGGGATGGGGGACACAGTGGGATGGGGGACACAGTGGGATGGGGGGACACAGTGGGATGGGGGGACACAGTGGGATGGGGGACACAGTGGGATGGGGGACACACTGGGATGGGGGGACACAGTGGGATGGGGGACACAGTGGGATGGGGGACACAGTGGGATGGGGGGACGCGGTGGGATGGGGGGACACACTGGGATGGGGGGAAGCGGTGGGATGGGGGACACAGTGGGATGGGGGGACGCGGTGGGATGGGGGACACAGTGGGATGGGGGACACAGTGGGATGGGGGACACAGTGGGATGGGGGACACAGTGGGATGGGGGGACACAGTGGGATGGGGGGACACAGTGGGATGGGGGACACAGTGGGATGGGGGACACACTGGGATGGGGGGACACAGTGGGATGGGGGACACAGTGGGATGGGGGACACAGTGGGATGGGGGGACGCGGTGGGATGGGGGGACACACTGGGATGGGGGGAAGCGGTGGGATGGGGGACACAGTGGGATGGGGGGACGCGGTGGGATGGGGGACACAGTGGGATGGGGGGACACAGTGGGATGGGGGACACAGTGGGATGGGGGACACACTGGGATGGGGGGACACAGTGGGATGGGGGACACAGTGGGATGGGGGGACCAGTGGGATGGGGGACACAGTGGGATGGGGGACGCGGTGGGATGGGGGACGCGGTGGGATGGGGGACGCGGTGGGATGGGGGGCAGGTGGGATGGGGGACGCAGTGGGATGGGGGACGCAGTGGGATGGGGGACGCAGTGGGATGGGGGACGCGGTGGGATGGGGGACACGGTGGGATGGGGGACGCGGTGGGATGGGGGACGCGGTGGGATGGGGGACACGGTGGGATGGGGGATCCGGTGGGATGGGGGATCCGGTGGGATGGGGGACACAGTGGGATGGGGGACACAGTGGGATGGGGGGCACAGTGGGATGGGGGGACACAGTGGGATGGGGGACACAGTGGGATGGGGGACACAGTGGGATGGGGGATCCGTGGGATGGGGGGACACAGTGGGATGGGGGCACAGTGGGATGGGGGACACGTGGGATGGGGGCAGGTGGAAGCCTCGCTGGAAGGCGCTGGCCGAGTCGGAGGTCCCAGGGTGCTCAGTGCTCTCCTGTCCCCGCAGGTCATCAAGCTGGCCTTCGAGGAGTTCGAGCTGGAGCGGGGCTACGACACCCTGACCGTGGGCGACGCCGGCAAGGTGGGCGACACCAGGACCGTCTTGTACGTGTAAGTGTGTCCCTTCCCTCCTCCCACGCGTTGGGGGCGTGGCCAGCGTGGGTGTGCGCAGGCCCGGGCAGAGGGGTTTCTACGCGGCGCCGGATAAAGGCCACAGCGGCTGGGCTCGTGGGTCCAAATCGGAGTCCGGGAGAACTCCTCCGGGTGCTCTGTGATCGGAACCCATGCTTTTCCAAACCGTGAAAGATAAGGCAAACAGCCCTGGCTGGCGTGGCCCAGTGGACAGAGCACCAGTCTGCAGACCAAAGGGTCCCGGGTTCGATTCAGGTCAAGGGCATGTACCTTGTTTTCAGGCTCCTCCCCCGCCGGGCCCTGGTCGGGGCTCCTGCAGGAGGCGACCGATGGATGTGTCTCTCACATCCACATCGCTGTCCCTCTCTGTCTCCCTCTCTCTCCCGCTCCCCCTGACAATCAATGGGAAAACGCCCTCTGGGTGATGCACTTCTCCACTTCCTTTGGCTCCCCCTGGGCTCTGGCACGTCAGGTTTCTGTAAGAGCAGTGCTTTCTAGAATGGGGCACGGCCTCCCATAACCCCCCGCACCGGTGCAGCTGCATCGTGGCAACGGGACTGGGGAGACGGGCACCTCCTGCGTGTCTGTGGGGCTTGGATCCGGGCGGGGACTAGGATGGCCCCGCGTCCCGGCTGCCCCTGAGGACCCACCTGCTCCACAGCATCGCCCGGACTCCAGCTCCTGCAGACGCGGGGCCGCGAGGACAGGGCCACCTGTTCTGACCTGCTCTGTGGAGACAGACGGGACCCAGGGTGTCTGTGCTGCCAGCCTTTCGGCACCGAGGGCCGTGGCTGCAGCTGGCTCACCGGCCTCCCCGGGCACAGCCGGCTCACCGGCCTCCCCGGGCACAGCCGGATCACCCGCCTCCCCCGGGCACAGCTGGCAAACCGGCCCTCCCCGGGCACGTGCTAGGCCTCACCTGGCTCACTCCCCCGGGCACAGGCTGGCTCACCGGCCTCCCGGGCACAGGTCGCGGCAGGCGTGGCCCCTGACCCCACAGACCCGGCAGGGCTTCGGTCACAGAGCACTCAGCGGGTTCTCGCCGGCTCTCCTAGTCCGAGCACACAGGGGAGGCTGTCCTCTTTTTTAGCAAAAGCCTTTTGCGTGTTTTTTTATCAATTTTGAGCCAAAGGCAGGGAGAGGGATAGAAGAAACTTTGATGAGAAAGAAACCTCATCGATCCTCTGCCTCCCGCACGCCCCCTACTGGGGATCGAGCAGAGCCCAGTGACCTCTGGGTTCATGGGCTGACTGAGGCTCAGCCACTGGGCCACCCCGCGGGCCGAGCACTGGTGAGAAAGCTCGTCCCCGACAAGGTCAGCGATTTATTCTGCCAGAACAACCCAGAACAGCACTGGCGGCCACACTCCGCTGCTCTCTGATTTCACAGTTAGTCACAGGTAGCTCACGTCTATACGTGCCGCAGCCGAAGTCCTTTCTGCACCTTCAGAAATGAAGACAGCGGTGTGGGGAAGTCCGGGGTGCGGGGGGGGGCGTGGGTGAGGGAAGGAAAGGGGGCGTCTCTAATACCATCACCAATAAGTTAAAAACTACATCAGCACAAGAGTTAAAAATTAAAAAAAGATTGGGCTGCACTCTGGCCACACGGGGGCGTGCTCCCGCACTCACTGACCTGGGACATACTTATCTTTGTCCATTGCGGTCACCACGAGCAGTTAGCATCAGGGTGCTGGCCCTGGCTCACAGAAGCATGACAGCAACAGCGCCGGGCATGGCCAAGGTAACGCTGAGTGTCTCACAGGACACACCACGCACCGAGCTGAGTGCCCACGTGTTGTCCTCCGCACCCTCCCCTCAGCCCTGTGAGCCGGCTTAGCAACATCCTCATCGCACACGTGATCAAACCAAAGCACAGATAGATGTGTCCCATCCACACGCCTGGTGCGGGGGAGTGTGTGAGGCACACCTGTGCGGTGGGGAGTGTGTGAGGCACACCTGGTGCGGGTGGGGAGTGTGTCCCACACCTGGTGTGTGTGGGGGAGTGTGTGAGGCACACCTGGTGCGGTGGGAGTGTGTGAGGCTCACCTGGTGCGGTGGGAGTGTGTGAGCACACCTGGTGCGGTGGGGAGTGTGTGAGGCACACTGGTGTGCGGGTGGGAGTGTGTGAGGCACACCTGGTGCGGTGGGAGTGTGTCCCACACTGGTGCAGGTGGAGTGGCGTTCACACTGGGAAACTCAGCTGCAGTGCCCGGCTTCTCATCATCTGGTGGAGGCGCCCTGATCTCTGAGTCTCACTGACAGCCTCGCTCCCCTCCCCCACCCGCAAACAGCTGGCCCAGTGCAGTCTCCTGTCTGCTCTCCCACAGGGAGCCTCAGGAATCTGGGGCTGGGGTGTCTTCATTAACATGCAGGCTTTCCAGCAACCACCAGGAGTTTCTATCATTTTACTCTTCCCCACACGCTCACCAAATAACTATTCTTTGTTGCCAAATTACTGGCTGAAAATGCCATTTATTCATCAGAACGCAGACTCCTGCCGGGCCGGCCCGGGGCTGTGTGAGGCTCCTGCTGACTGTGCTCAGCCTGCGCGGCCCCATCCCTCCCGTGGCCCGAGGGCGGTCGCTGGGCTCCTGCCCGGTTCTCTGCTGTGAAGTATGAAGTGTGTGTAATAAACCCTCCCCCGCGGCCGGAGAAAATGGTAAAACATGGGGAGCACCGGGGCAGGAGCGGCAACCACACAAATGGCTTCATGACCACCGAGCGTCCCGTAAGGAAGGATGCGCTGGACAAATGAGGAAAACCGCCTCCTAAAACGGGAGCCGCAAAGGGGGAAGCCGCAAACCAGGCCCAGCGAGGCCCCGCGGCCACTGTGAGTGTGCGCCCATGTCTCAGCGCCGAGAACAGCGAGCCCCGAGTCTCCCTGATGGGGGGGGGGCGGGCACCGCGCTGGACCGCTCAGGCCACAGATGGGCACCAAACAGCGGCCGCATCCGGCCCAGTGCCCTCCGGGGACAGAATGGACCCACGATCGCTGGGCGTTGAGTCAGCGCCGTCAGGAAAAGAAAACCCGGCGCCATGCCTCCTGGGTCTACAGAACCGCAGGGAGGAAGGAACCCATCGGAGAGCCGCTGGCGTCCGGGAATCAGCGGGTAAGTTAGAGTCCGTCAGCAAGCGCTTCCCCCATGGACGCGATGCGTGGGGCGGTTCTCGGCGCGGAGTGAACCGCTGATGGAGACGTGGCCGGACGGGGACCGCTGGCACCACAGAGGACGTGGCACCACCGAGTCTCGTGATCCACGGTCCGGAAGACGTGCGGGTCCCATCTTTAAGGATCCCGGGCGGGGTGCCCTCCCCCAGCTCGGTCTGCCTCCGCACCTTTGTTGGGGGGCGGGTACGGAGTCTCCCCCGGTCTCAGATTTCAGGAGAACCTTGGAACCTGAGAGCCTAATGGACTTACCCTAAATGTGGTTTTAAAAGTTCTCATTTCTGCCCTGGCTGGTGTGGCTCAGTGGATAGAACAGCGGCCTGTGGACGAAGGGTCCCGGGTTCGCTTCTGGTCAAGGGCATGTACCTCGGTTGCCAGCCCTCCCCGGCCTGGGCCTTGGTTGGGGCTCGTGCAAGAGGCAACCAATCAATGTGTTTCTCTCACATCGATGTTTCTCTCTGTCTTTCCCTCTCTCTTCCTCTCTCTCTAAAAATCCAATGGAAAAATATCCTCTGGTCAGGAGTAAAAAAAACTCTCCTTCCCATCAGTGGCTTTTTATTTTCGTCACCTTCTTGGCCAAAAAGAGAAAAAACGAATGTCGGTGGCCTCTTGAACCACCTGATCTCCCCAAGAGGGGCAGAAGTTCCTCAGGGGACTTTTTCGGAAGGACGGACTGCAAACAGAATCAAAGGGTTTATTTCACAAGTCTCTGTGGAGACCATTCTGAGAAAGTCTCCTGATGGATTTCTCGAACTCACTTTGCAGAGAACTGCGCGCGCGGGTGCGTTCCGCCCGGCCCTCTGGCCTTCGCAGCCCCTGGCAGCGGGGACAGGGACGGAGATGCGTTAACTCCGGGCGGTCCAGTCCTGGGGTGCGGGCACCGGGTCCCGCTTTTAAACGCGCCTTCCCCTGGGGGATAGACAGTCGCCCCCGGGAAGTCGGAGCCTGGGGCTCTGCCTGAGGACCTGGGAGGGTTGGCCCATGAGGAGGCGAGTCCTTTCCCGTGGCTGGCTGACCTGTCATCTTAAAACTGCCTTTTCCTTCCGAAGCTGCCCTGGTCCCTGCGCGACTGTCCCTGCCGTTGTCCTGAGCCGAAAGGCTTCACGGGCTGGTGTGGCTCAGTGGTGGAGCATTGACTTATGCACCAAGAGGTCACTGGTTCGATTCCCAGTCAGAGCACATGTCCGGGTTGCAGGCTCGGTCCCCAGTAGGGGGCGTGCAGGAGGCAGCCAGTCGATGTCGATGCTTCTCTCATTAATGTTTCTCTCTCTCTCTCTCCTTCTCCTTCCTCTCTCTCTAAAACCAGTAAAATCATTTTTGAAAAGACTGTGGGAGAGCCACAACCAAGCAGACACGGGGGTGGATGTGTGGGTGCACGCGTCTCTGATGCCATCAGCAGGGTGGTCACTGCACATCTTGGAATCGGAGAAAGCCTGAGACCCCGTGACAAGGGTACTGTCTTCATTTGTGGCTGAAGACACGGAGAGCGCTGACATATGGTCATGCACAGAGCAGGCAGCCTCACTGGTCTGGGCCCCAGGTGTTCAGACAAAGGGGTCCCTGTTCACCGTGCCCCATTTCCCCATGCTAACATTTTGCAAATCTGTAATAAAAAACATCAATTCTGTAATAAAACTGCAATTCACCAATTTCAACTCACATATCCCCATTTTTACGTGCATTACCCTGTATGGGTGTGTGTTAAGTTCTACACAATTTCCTCACTTAAGTTCATGTAACCCACTACCACAGCCAAGACACAGAACAGTCCCAACATTGCAAAACTCACCTGGTCAGCATTTCATCATCACATCCATCTCCTTCTGCCCCACTGGTCCCTGAATGACAACCACTGGCTGTATTGCATCTGCAAAACTGTCACTGTAGCAATGCTGCATACTCCCTCTGTGACACTGTGACATTGTAGCAATGCTACATACTCCCCTCTGTGACATTGTAACAATGCTACATACTCTCCTCTGTGACACTGTGACATTGTAGCAATGCTGCATACTCCCCTCTGTGACACTGTGACATTGTAGCAATGCTACATACTCCCCTCTGTGACATTGTAGCAATGCTACATACTCTCCTCTGTGACACTGTGACATTGTAGCAATGCTGCATACTCCCCTCTGTGACACTGTGACATTGTAGCAATGCTACATACTCCCCTCTGTGACATTGTAGCAATGCTACATACTCTCCTCTGTGACACTGTGACATTGTAGCAATGCTGCATACTCACTTCTGTGACACTGTGACATTGTAGCAATGCTGCATACTCCCATCTGTAACACTGTGACATTGTAGCAATGCTGCATACTCCCTCTGTGACACTGTGACATTGTAGCAATGCTACATACTCCCCTCTGTGACATTGTAGCAATGCTGCATACTCCCCTCTGTGACACTGTGACATTGTAGCAATGCTGCATACTCCCCTCTGTGACACTGTGACATTGTAGCAATGCTGCATACTCCCTCTGTGACACTGTGACATTGTAGCAATGCTGCATACTCCCTCTGTGACATTGTAGCAATGCTGCATACTCCCTCTGTGACACTGTGACATTGTAGCAATGCTGCATACTCCCCTCTGTGACATTGTAGCAATGCTGCATACTCCCTCTGTAACACTGTGACATTGTAGCAATGCTGCATACTCCCTCTGTGACACTGTGACATTGTAGCAATGCTACATACTCCCCTCTGTGACATTGTAGCAATGCTGCATACTCCCCTCTGTGACACTGTGACATTGTAGCAATGCTGCATACTCCCCTCTGTGACACTGTGACATTGTAGCAATGCTGCATACTCCCATCAGTGACACTGTGACATTGTAGCAATGCTGCATACTCCCATCAGTGACACTGGGACATTGTAGCAATGCTGCATAATCCCATCTGTAACACTGTGACATTGTAGCAATGCTGCATACTCCCTCTGTGACACTGTGACATTGTAGCAATGCTGCATACTCCCATCAGTGACACTGTGACATTGTAGCAATGCTGCATACTCCCATCAGTGACACTGGGACATTGTAGCAATGCTGCATAATCCCAGCCGTAACACTGTGACACTGTAGCAATGCTGCATACTCCCATCAGTGACACTGTGACATTGTAGCAATGCTGCATACTCCCATCAGTGACACTGTGACATTGTAGCAATGCTGCATACTCCCATCAGTGACACTGGGACATTGTAGCAATGCTGCATAATCCCAGCCGGTAACACTGTGACACTGTAGCAATGCTGCATACTCCCATCAGTGACACTGTGACATTGTAGCAATGCTGCATACTCCCTCTGTGACACTGTGACATTGTAGCAATGCTGCATACTCCCCTCTGTGACATTGTAGCAATGCTGCATACTCCCTCTGTGACACTGTGACATTGTAGCAATGCTGCATACTCCCTCTGTGACACTGTGACATTGTAGCAATGCTGCATACTCCCATCTGTGACACTGTGACATTGTAGCAATGCCGCATACTCCCATCTGTGACATTGTAGCAATGCTGCATACTCCCCTCTGTGACACTGTGACATTGTAGCAATGCTGCATACTCCCATCAGTGACACTGTGACATTGTAGCAATGCTGCATACTCCCATCAGTGACACTGGGACATTGTAGCAATGCTGCATAATCCCAGCCGGTAACACTGTGACACTGTAGCAATGCTGCATACTCCCATCAGTGACACTGTGACATTGTAGCAATGCTGCATACTCCCATCAGTGACACTGTGACATTGTAGCAATGCTGCATACTCCCATCAGTGACACTGGGACATTGTAGCAATGCTGCATAATCCCAGCCGGTAACACTGTGACACTGTAGCAATGCTGCATACTCCCATCAGTGACACTGTGACATTGTAGCAATGCTGCATACTCCCTCTGTGACACTGTGACATTGTAGCAATGCTGCATACTCCCCTCTGTGACATTGTAGCAATGCTGCATACTCCCTCTGTGACACTGTGACATTGTAGCAATGCTGCATACTCCCTCTGTGACACTGTGACATTGTAGCAATGCTGCATACTCCCATCTGTGACACTGTGACATTGTAGCAATGCCGCATACTCCCCTCTGTGACATTGTAGCAATGCTGCATACTCCCCTCTGTGACACTGTGACATTGTAGCAATGCTGCATACTCCCCTCTGTAACACTGTGACACTGTAGCAATGCTGCATACTCCCATCAGTGACACTGTGACATTGTAGCAATGCTGCATACAGGTATCGTACACTGCGTAACCCTCTTTGCTTGCCTGTTCTCACTCGGCACAGTGCCCTGAGTATTGGTTGCTTCAGTGGATCTTCTCTGTTCCTTCCTGAGGCGCAGTCCACAGAGTGGATGACCCGCAGTCTCACGCTCACCCCCTGGAGGATACCTGGATGGCTTATTGTTGGACTGTTGTGAATAAAACTGCTGTCTTCATTTGTTTGCAAGTTTTAGTATGAACATGTGTGTTCATATCCCTTGGGCAGATTTCCCCAGAAGTGCAATTGCTGGGTTACAGGTTAGTTGGCTGCATTTTTAGTTTTGTGAGAAGCTGCTGGCCTGTCCTCCGGAGTGGCTGCGTGTTTTTCATTCCCGCCAGCAATGGCTAAGTGGTCCGGTCCCTCACCCTCATCAGCACTGGGACTCGCAGCACATTATGTCTGCTCTAATAAGGTGGTAGTGGTCGCTCTCTGTGGCTTTTGTTAGCGTTTCCCTGAGGGCGGCTGATGCTGAATGTATTTATGTGCGTATTTGCCACCTGGGTGTCCTCCTTGCTCTTTGTTACCCATTTTCTGCTTGGAGTGTTTGGTTTCTTACCTTTAACATTGAGAGTTCTCAGTTATTGGCCGAACATGTGGTTTGCAAATATTTTTTCTTGGTCTGTCATGAGACTTTTTCTCCTCTTCAAATGGGTCCTCACACAGAAAAAGTTTTTAATTCTGATGAGGTTCAATTTATGCACTTTTCTCTTTATAACTTGTGATTCAGGGTCAAGTCTAAGGAGTCTTTGCCTTTTTTTTTAAGCTATTAAGTCTTTTTAGCTAGTCTGAGCTGTGCCATTCATATAACTTTTAGAATAACCGTGTGTGTGTGTGTGTGTGTGTGTGTGTGTGTGGGGTTGTGTGTGTGTGTCGTGTGTGTAGTTTTAAAGACCTTGCTGGGACTGTGATAGGAATTGCATTAACCCTGGGGCATAATTGGGGGAGAATTCATTTGTTTACTGGGTTAAGTCTTCCAATTCATGAACACTGTGTGTCCTGTCATTTATCAAACGCTTTGTTGTGTCAACTAGCATAATGTTTTCCTTCTTCAGTTTGTTCATGTGATGATTGCAGGGATTGATTTTTGAATATTGAACCAGCCTTCCATGACTGGAATAAATTCCACTTTATGGGGAGTGTAATTCTTATTATACATTTTAGGGTTCAGTTTGTCTAGGACTTTGTTGTTGGATGTATGTCCCCAAGTTCATGAGAGATATTGGTGTGTAATGTCCTTCTTTCTTTCTTTCTTTCTTTTCTTTCTTTCTTCTTTCTTTCTTTCTTTCTTTCTTCTTTCTTCTTCTTCTCTCTCTCTCTCTCTCTCTCCTTTCTTCCTTCCTCCTCTTCCCCTCCCCCTCCTCCTCCTCCTTCCTTCCTTCCTTCCTTCCTTCCTTCCTTCCTTCCTTCCCCTTCTCCTTCCTCTTCCCTCCTCCCTCCCTCCCTCTCTCCCTCCTTCCTTTCTTCTTTCCTTCTTCCTTCCTTTCTATTTTTCTTTCTTTCTTTTCCTTCTCTCTACTCTTCCTCTCATTTTGGTATCAGATTAATACTGGTCACCTGAAATGAGTTTGCAAGTATTTTTTCCTCTATTTTCTGGAGATGTTTATGAAACGATGGTGTTAATATTTTTGTAAAAGAGTGGTAGAATTATCCAGTAAAACCATCTGGGTCTATACATTTATTTGCCTGGGGGGGGGACTTTTAATTATAACATCAGTTTAATTATGGGTATATGGCTATGCAGACTGACTAGTTCATCTTGGTTGAGTTTTGGTAGTTTGTGGTTTTTAAGGAATTAGTTTATTTTTATTAACTGTCAAAATTATGGCTCTACTATTGTTCATGATACTTTCTATCATCTTTTTAATGAGTGGTAAATTTGTTTTTATATCTACTATTTTATTTCTGATAGTAGTACTTTCTCTCTCTCCCTGTCCTCCTCCTCCTTTCTCTCTCTCTCTCTCTCTCTCTCTCTCTCTCTCTCTCTCTTTCTCTCTCTCTCTCTCTTCCTCTCTCCCACTCTTCTTAGAGGTGTATCAGTTATATTGATTTTTAAAAAATAGATTATTTTTCTATTAATTCTCTATTTGAATTTTTTGTTTTGATTTTTATCATATTCTTCCTCTAGCTTGCTTTGGGTTTACATTGCTTTACTTTTTATAATTTCCTGAGGTAGGAACCTGGGTGATTATTTCAAGTACTCTAAGTTTTCCGCTTGGCACAGTTTTAGCTGCATCCAACATATTTTTGTTTTCATTTCATTCAGTTCTTAGTATTTTTTTATATCACTTGTGATGTCCTCTTTGAATCATGAATTATTTTAAAGGGTGTTTTGTTTTGTTTTAATTTACACATGGTTTGAAATTTTCCTGTTGTTTGTAAATAGTTTGTAGTTTGATTACATTATGATTAGAGAATACATTTAGTATTATTCCAATTCCTTTATATGTGTTGAGGTCTATTTTCTGGCCCAGGATATGGTCTACTTTAGGGAATATTTTTTTCTCTCCCCTTTTTCTTTCCTATCTCTTATTTCTCTCTTTCCTTTTCTTATTCAATTTTTCTCTTTTCTTTTTTTTCTTTTTATGGTTTTTCTTTTCTGATTCTATATTTTATTTTATTCATTATTATTACTTTTAAAAATTATTATTACATTTATATTTTTATTTTTTATTCTTATTCTTTTTTATCTTCCTTCTTTTTTTGTATTCTCTTTTTTTTTTGGTTTCTTTCTCTTTTTTTACTTATTTCTTAAAAATTCAATTGATTTTTGAGAGAGTTGAAGGGGGAGGGAGAGATAAACATCCATATGAGAGCATAACATTGATCTCCTGCCGTCTGTACACCCCCTACCAAGAATCAAGCCTGTGATCCAGGCATGTGACCTGACTAGGAATCAAACCAGCATCCCAAGTACACAGAACAATGACCAACCAACTGAGCCACACCAAAAAGGGCTCTTGTTTTGTTTCTTTTTATTATTATTATTATTCTCTAGTTCTTGTGGTCTCTTGTCTTTTGTTTTCTTTTGTGGTTGTTTTCTGTGGTTTTGATTTGGTTTTATTCTGTGTAGTGTTTGGTTTGGTCTTGTTTTGCTCTGACGCCCCAGGATTACAGTTGGCGTAATGTGGTTGGGTTGAGCCTCACAGTCAGCCAGCCTGTGGGTCAAGCCCACCCATTAATGGGACAACAGCTTTCAAGACCCAATTACAACAGGAGGGCCCTCACCTCCCACACCAGGGACATTCCTGGAGCACCCAGCTCGGAAGACCAAGGCGGCCAGGCCACTGGATCCCACGGGACATCCCCTACAATGGGGCACTCCACCCAGACTGGGAGTCAGAGCAGTTCTCTCCAATATGTAGAAACAAACACAAAGAAACAGATAACATAGGGAAACAAAGAAACAGGCCCCAATGGAAGAATAGAAGGAATCTCCAGAAAAAGAGCTAAATCATATGGAGACAAGCAATTTATCAGAAACAGGTAGAAAGCAATGGTTTTAAGAATGCTCAACAGCATGAAAAAGTACATAGAAACCGAGGAAAACAACCAGTAAGAAGTAAAGAATGACATATATGTAATAAAAAATACACTGGAGTGAATAAACTATAGGTTAGAGGAAGCAGAGGATCAAATCAGCAAATCAGAAGACAAGGTAGACAAAAATCACTCAGTCATAGCAGCAATTTTTTTTTAAAGCATGAAGATAGTTTAAGGAAAATTTGGGAAACTATGAAAGGTAACAACATCTGCATCATAGGAGTACCAGGGGGAGAAGAAAGTGAACAAAGTGTAGAGACCATGTTTGAAGAAATAATGACAGAAAACTTCCCTAACCTGGTGAAGAAAAATATCACACAAATTCAGAAAGCACAAAGAGTCCCAAACAAGATGAACTCAAAGAGACCCACATCAAGACACACCATAATTCAAATGGCAAAGGTTAAAGACAAAGAGAGAATCTTAAAGGCAGCAAGAGAGAAATAGTCAGTTACCTACAAGGGATCTCCCATAATGCCCTCAGCTGATTTCTCAACAGAAACACTACAGGCCAGAAAGGAATGGCATGAAGTATTCAAGATAATGAAAAACCAAGCATCTAAAACCAAGACTACTCTACCCAGCAAGGCTATCATTCAAAATTGAAATTGAAATACTATTAAACAATGGATGGGTTACCAAGAAGATCAAGGAAGAAATTAAAAAAAAAAAATTCCTGGAAACAAATGAAATTGTACATAACAACAACCCCAAATCTGTGGGACACAGCAAAAGTAGTTCTGAGAAGTAAGTTCATAGCATTACAGGCCTACCTCAAGACCAAGAAAAATCTCAAACAATCTAACCCCACAACTAAATGAACTAGAAAAAAAATCAAGAATAAAAGTCCAATGTAAGTGGAAGAAAGGAAATAACAAAAATCACAGTGGAAATAAATGACATAGAGATTAAAACAAAATATCAATAAAACTAAGAGTGGTTCTTTGAAAAGATAACAAAATTGAAGATAGACAAAAGTAAAAGATGCCACATAGCCATTGCAGTTAATACTTGGGGACTTTTATAATTAACTATGATTCATATGTTTAAGAAAATCAATGAAATGATGAATTTTCCCAGAATACTGTATAACAAAAAATCAGACAGAAATGTAAAAATTGAAAAACAGAATATTTGCAATAAGAACTCAACATACATGGTTTGAACTCAAAGAGATCTCAGTAGAAAATTCAAAGTGAAGTGGGGGGGGGGGCATAACTACAGAACTTATATGTGTAATTGGACTTCCAGAGGAAAGTGAGAGTAAAATGGGACATAACCCATATTTGAAGACATAATCACCATTAATTTTTTCAACACCAACAACAGACATCAAGATGGAGACTCAAGGAATTCTATAAGCCCGTCAGGATAATGCGGAAAAAACCTCACCTGGCACTTTATAGTAAATCTGCTGAAAATAGGACAAGAAAAGGTCTTATACAAAAGAAACTTTATTTTAAATAGATCAAGTATTAGACTCATAGAATTCTTCACAATAGGAACAAACAAACAGATAACAGAATGACATCTTAAAGTGTTGGGGAAAATGAATGCAATTCAATAAAAGGGATAATTAAAAATAACTGACTAATAAAAAATGGAAAACAAAAAAATGAACTTAATTCATTAAATATTTTCTAAAGAAGACAAAACTCTCTAGGTAAAAGTCCTATATAATAAAAGGCTAATATGCAAATCGACCGAACGGCAGAACAACCGGTCGCTATGATGCACACTGACCACCAGGGGGCAGACGCTCAATGCAGGAGCTGCTCTCTGGTGGTCAGTGCGCTCCCACAGGGGGAGCGCCGCTCAGCCAGAAGCTGGGCTCACGCTGGCAAGCACAGAGGTAGTAACCGGAGCCTCTCCCACCTCCGCGGCAGTGCTAAGGATGTCCGACTGCTGGCTTAGACCTGCTCCCCAGGGCCTAAGCCGGCAGTCGAACATCCCCTGTGGGCTCCCGGACTGCGAGAGGGCGCAGACCGGGCTTAGGGACCCCCGAGTGCATGAATTCCGTGCGCCGGGCCTCTAGTAATATAAATAATTCAGAATAATATAAAACAAGTATAGGACGCTTATATGAGACACACACGTGTAACATGCTTGCGTAGAATAGTTTCAAGTGAAAGATGAAAGATATTCCTTGTACGGTTTAAATATTACAGCTTTACACTCACAAGTCGGACTAGACACCGGCTACACACTTCTGTGTATATTGCCCGTCAATACAATGGACGATAGGGAAGAAATACTTTTTTCAAATCAGACACGCACATAGAACAGCAGTCATAAAGGAACAGTCTTTCTAACACAGAATACAAATGTTCAGAAAGAAATCCCTACTTAGAGACGGCACGTCAGTCCCTGCGTCCTTCCTTCCTGTCCGCGTTGTGTGTGATAGTGCGGGCTGCTCGGCTCGGAAGGAACAAAGCAATGGCTGTGCTTTCTCTTCTTGGAGCACCAGCCCCGCCCCGCCCCGCCCCGGGGAGAATGCTGGGCGGGCGGTGAGTGGGTGATGGACAGGGCCGTCACCTGTTCGCATCCCCACATCTCCTTGCTGACGGCCGAGCGGCCTCCTTGATCAGGCGTGTGTGCTGCACGGACAGGTTTCGGGCGCTTGTTCCGCTCCCACACGCTGCTCCGTCCGCACGTCGCGCTCCGTCTGCGGCCCCGCGTCTCCGAGCCCGGCTGGCAGTGGGCCGCGCTGCTCTGTGAACGCACAGCCAGTCCTCACGAAACCCAGTGACCCGGCCACGGGTATGCAGAGGGACGCTCGGGCCACTGCCAGCTCTCGCTGCGCGCCGACCTTCTCCAGGGCTTGCGTGCGGGGTGGCCTGTGGGCACCGATACCCATGCTGACACTCTGTCTTCAGAGCAGTTCAGGTTCTGAGCAAGATGGAGGGGATGGCACAGAGATTTCCCCCCTACAGTCACCCCCACGCACGGCCCCCACCACCCACCCCTCCAGAGGGACACCTGTCACCACGGCGGAGCCGCACGGACACGCCATCGTCACCGAGTCCGCCGTGGCCGTCGGGGTTGCTCTGTGGGCTGGGACAGACGTGTGATGACGTGTGTCCATCACCTCAGCGTCACACAGAGCAGTTCCCCTGCCCCACACCCTCCGGGCTCCCCCTTTCCCCTCCCCCATCCCCACGGCACCCCCTGACCTGTCCCTGCCCCGTAGTTCCGCCTCTTCCAGGAGGTCACAGAGCCAGAGTCACACAGGTGGCCTTTTAGACCGACTTCTGTCACCGAGTCAGTGCACTCAGTCTCCTCCACGTCTCCTCTCGGCTCGATAGGGCATTGCGTTTAGTGCTGAGGACCGTTCCATCCTTCGACAGTTTTAGAAGAGGCTTTGAGGTTAACATTCTGCATGACTCAGGCCAGACAACCTAGCATTTTGTTAACGAACGAGAACGTTCCTCAGCTTGGGGTGCTTTCATGTGGACGGTGTGACGTTGTGTCCCCACGGCCATGGGGGCCTGTCTGTCCCTCACAGGTGACCAGCCCCAGACCCGCCCCGTTTCCAGGGCCCAAATCCTGCCCGGGGCAGGCCCTTTTGTTCCAGACCCAGGGGGCCGTGGTCACCCTACATTTACGTTAGAACAAAAGGTACACGTCTGCTTAATGGATCTAATGACTGCGGATCCCCTGCTGATGCTGAGGTTTAAATGGGAACATGAGCTACACGTGGCCATTGGTTCTTTGAGGGAGGGTCTTACTACATGTGAGGTCTCCCCCACAATGTGCACACACCCTGTGACTATGGTAAAGGCCTGCTTATTAAAGTACATGTCATTTCTGAGTCGAGCCACCAGCGTCACCAGCGTGTACACACGTTGTCGGCCGCCTGCGTCGGGCTCGTGTGGCCGAGCGCCCGCGCCTCCGGGAGAGAGCAGAGGGGACGGTGCCTGACCACGGCTTCCCGCTTCCGCCCGCAGGCTCACCGGCTCCAGCGTCCCCGACCTGATCGTGAGCCTGAGCAACCAGATGTGGCTGCACCTGCAGTCGGACGACAGCATCGCCTCGCCGGGGTTCAAGGCCGTCTACCAAGGTACCCCCCGCGGGGGCAGGGCATCTACTGGGTGGGGCAGCCGGGTGGCAGACACAAGGAGAACCCCGTCCCCGCGGCCGTGGCACAGGGACTAACTCTCTGCCCTCGCCGCGGGGACGCCTCGTGGCTCCGTGCGCAGAGCAGATGTTTAACTTCCCAAAGGCGGGGTTTGCGTGGCGTTGGCCGTGGTCACGGCAGGGAAAGAGCGAGACCCAGTGAGACGGGGAGCCGAGCCCGTGACACGGTGCCTCTCGGGGTTTTACACGGCCGGCCCCTGGGCGTGTGACTCAGGGAGATGACTGTGAGCAGAGGGTGCTGTGCGTGTCATCCGCGGGTCACACGTGTCCCCTGCACCCCTGGGGTTCATGGAGGAGGCGGGACCAAGGCCCGGGAGGAGGAGGGCAAGCCCGTGTGCAGAGGCAGGAGAGTCACAGCGTGGGGAGGAGGGGCTCCTGCCTGCAGGGCTCCCCTCTGAGTTCCCTGGGGGGCCCCACCTCAGCGATGGGTCCGGGCCTGGCTCCCTGGGCCCGTCACCCTGCCCCTGCTGCCGGGGTCCCGTGTGGGAGGAGAGCCTCGGGAACAGAGCCTCACCTCAGCACAGTCAGTGTGCTGTCTGTCCGAAGCGTTTTATGATGAAAAACGTCCCAAGTGAACAGAAGTAGAACCTGATAGGATGAGCCGGAGTGACCTGTGTGAACTTTGCAAGCTCCCTCCACCCCCCTTCCGGCTCCTGCCGCTGCCCGGGCTGGGCTGGGACCCGCTGCTGAGTGCTGGCCGCCGGGCTGGCAGCCTCCCTCCCCGGGCCTTCCCAGTGCCCAGGCGCCCGCGGAACCCACCACAGCCCTGCCGTGGGCACCCCCAGCCGGTGCGGGACTCCAGCCACAGGGACTGGAAGAGCCGTCAGCGGCTCTCAGGAGAGGTCTCGCCAGCGCCGTTCCCACCACCTCCCCAGTGACCGGGCGGGCAGGGACCTGATCCAAAGTGCCCAGAAATGGGAAATGCCATCTGACACCCAGGCAGGCCCTGCACTCCCGCCGGAAACGCCTTCATCACAAAGACACGCCGCCCCGAACCACAGTCGGGAAGACTGCGCGCTTCCAGGACGGGGCGGGAGGCGTGTCCCGCTCACCGCTCAGATCTCGGAAGTCTAGACGCTTCCATACGTTAAGCTTTTTGTTAAATTACAAAGAACGGTAATCCGGTAAGCTGCGATGGTCCGGGAAGTTTCCTGTCGGGAGCTGCTGAGAGGAAGGAAAGGGCTGATGTGTGCGTTGCTGTCAGGAAAGATTATGAGACGGAATCGGGCAAACTAAGTCCCCAGAGTCCTTCCCGTGCCGGGTCCCGTGGCCGCCACCACCCCTGGAGGTCAGAGCCCCATTGTCCCTGAGCCGTCTTCCTGAGCTGGGTGTCATGGAGAGCTGATAGCAAAGCCGGGATCCCCCTGAAACGCAGGTGCAGGTGCTGGTACAGGTGTGGATGCGGGTGCGGGTGCGTGTGGTCCGGAGGCAACGCGGTGGGCACTGCCCGGTGGAGACCCGGCTCGGCCTCTCTCAGCAGGAGCATCGAGCCGCCCATGTCCACGTGGGCGTGTCTTTCGGCCTCCCCCCTGAGACACACCCACAGCACCCCCCCACCCCCCGCTCCTTCAGGCATCGCCCAGCTCCTGGGACCCTCTGCGTGACCCGGGCCGGGCGGGTGGACGTGAGCCCTCTGGGGGAGCCGGGGGGTGACTTCTCTCCGGCTCTGTGTGCGTGGAGGTGACAGACAGGCTGTGGTGCGGGTGTGCCGGCCACACCGGGCGCTGGAACGTGTCACCGGAGTCATGGCACATCAAGCCCCCGAGGCGGGTCATTGGAAAGCGTCCGCCTGCCCGGGGGGGGGGGGGGGGGGGCCGCGGCTGAGCATCCGCCTATGAGCCTGGAGGTCACGGTTCGATTCCCGGTCGGGGCACAGGCCCGGTGGCGGGCGCGATCCACTGGGCCTCCGTGGCCGGGCTCATGGACTTCTGAGTCACCTTGCCTGGGCCAGGGGTGCCCAGCACTCGGTCCGGCAGACGCTGGGTGTCTGAAGGGCAAGGGGGAGGTGAGCGTTTGAATGTGCAGACTGAACAGAGCAGACTGTCCAGTGTGGTGGCCTCCTCCCCCTGCTGTATGTGTGACAGACAGACAGACAGACAGACGGAAGATGGACAGGCCGTTCCCAGGTTAGCCTACCGCTCTCCCCCTCCCGTGGCCCCTTGCTCGGCACGGGCTCTCCCGCACCCGGGGAATTGCGGGCGCTTAGGGCCCGAGGGGAGCTGGGGGTGGGGTGTGACTGAGCAGAGGAACCTCGCTGGTCCCTCGGGAAGGTGACCCGCGGCCCCGCCCGGGGACTGTGCAGCGACAGGCCCTGGGAGAGCCGGACAGGAGCGCGCCTGTCAGAGAAACAAGCGGTTCCCAGAGCCCCGGGGCCGGGCAACGCTGCCTGAGATGCTCCCGGCGGCCTCCCGCTCCATCCCGCGTGGATCCGGGGATGCCAGCGACGCGTGTCCAGCAGGTTCTCCTCACTCTCACAGGAGACGCGGGCTCGCATCTACGTGGATTTGGAAGGAAATTGAGGCTGATGCACGTCTCTGAGAACCGCCCTGTGCTGGTGACGGAGTGGTGTGTCGGGGGGCTGGGGGCAGACCGGGGGCAGGAAGCTGGCAGAGTGCATTGGGCCCGGTGCCCTCGCCGGTGCCACCCAGAGTTCTGGAGCTGGGTGACCCGTCAGTTTCCCCAGATTGCGGCCGGGGAGCTGCTCTTGGTGCCACTGACCATGGGTGTGGGCGGCCCCGGGCCCCAGCGAGAGGCACAGCCGGAGGGGCGGTTCTGGAGGAGGGTGCAGCGAGCCCCGAAGCCGAGAGAACCAGCACCTAATCCTGGGGGGGACCTCCCCCCTGAGCACGAGCTCACGTTTGGCCGGCGTTCTCCATCCTTTCCATCTGCTCCCCTTCCCAGCAGGTCCCCGGGCAGAGCCGCGCCTGCCTCCTCCTCGGTGACGCTGGGGCCCGGCCACTGGTCCGAGGGAGGCAGGTGTGCGGAGGACCTCGGCTAGAATCAGAACTGAGGTCGAGCGCAGCCACACAGGCTCGTGTATGTCTCCAGCTCTGTCCTGTCGAGGTCCGAGTCCCCAGGTCCAGATGACCTCATCCTATGTCGTTCTGTACTTACGACGCACACAGAGAAGCCAGTTTCAAAAAAATATGGGCCCAGCCGGCGTGGCTCAGGGGCTGAGCATCGGCCTATGAACCAGGAGGTCGCGGATCGATTCCAGGTCGGGGCACAGGCCCGGGTTGAGGGCGTGATCCCCAGTGAGGGGCGTGCAGGAGGCAGCCGATCAGTGACTCTCTCTCCTCCCTTCTTCTCTGAAGAAAAAAAAAAAGGCCTCTTTCCTTGTTTCCTTTTGTCAAACGTGTTCGAGCTTTTGTCTGGAACTGGATTTCCTCGCCAGCTTTCCTCTCCCGGCTCAGCCCTGCGCCCCCCGGAGCCGCCGGCGCCTGAGGAGTCCGGCCGGGACAGCGGTGTTTCCCACGCTCCTTTTGGGCCCGCGTGGCCAGCTCAGCGCTCACCTCCGACCCCGGGGTCGGTATCTGTGCGGGGAGGACGCGGGCCGAGCCTGGACGCGTTTCCTAAGGAGATGTGAAAGCTCATCTGGTCTGGAAAGACCTCTGTAGGAAGCGTGATCCCTGTGGTTTGAAACAGGCGGGTTCGCCTAAGGCTGTGGTCGGCAAACGGCGCTCGTGAGCCACATGCGGCTCTTTGGCCCCTTGAGTGTGGCTCTTCACAAAATACCACAGCCTGGGCGAGTCTGTTTTGAAGAAGTGGCGTTAGAAGAAGTTTAAGTTTAAAAAATCTGGCTCTCAAAAGAAATTTCAATCGTTGTCCTGTTGATATTTGGCTCTGTGGACTCATGAGTTTTCCGACCACGGGCTAGGGCCTAAGGAAAGAGGCTGAGCTCATAGCAGCTCCTGCAATGGTTCGGGAGTGGGTTAGCTTTCCATGGTCTCCCCCTGGCCCACAGAGCTTTTGAAACACATTCACACAGGCCCCTCTCCCCCCTTTCTCCCCCCACCCACGCCCCTCCCCCCCCCCGTTCCCATTCCCTCTCCCCCCCCCCCCCCCCCCGTCCCAGGCAGAGGCGATTGCCTGTCTGAAAGCCAGTTCCAGGGCCACACACTTTCACATCAGTTTTCAGTCCATTTCGACTTGACGGCTCTCCCCAAACTTTTCACTTTCCTGTCGGAAACGAATTACCCCCCCCCCCCCCCCCCCCCCCCCCCGGCCCGGACGGCGTGTGCTGCCACCCCCTCCCAGCGGCGCCCAGTTCAGCCCGTGTCATCGCTTCCTCCGCGTGCAGTCTCCCTTCCCCATTCACGATGGGTCGGAATTGCCGGCTTTCCCTCTGACGTACACACGCCCTGTGGAAGGATGTAAGCCCTCGTTGCCATTGATGTTCCTTTTATTATTATTATTTTTTGGCTTTTCCTCAGTTTCATCCTCTTCCGAGGTGTGTACCTTTGTTCTCATTCCTGCAGGTTTTATGAAAACCAATCAGAAAGCCTCGCCGGCTCCGTGGCCCGTGGCTCCGTGGCCCGTGGCTCCCATGCCCCATTTCAAGGCGTGTCCACGCGGCTTGTTGCCGTGTCTCCCCGCTGGCACCCCTCCTCCAGCTCCTCCGGGGCTCACCCCGAGGCCGCTGCTCGTTAAATCAGGGCCACAGCGCCTGGGCCGCCCTGAGCATCGCTCCCTGAGCCGAGCTGAGCTGGAGGCTTCTCTGTGGCGACGGCTTCCTCTTTGTCTGAGACGCGGGCCCCAGGACGCCTGCCTCGGGGCTGTGGGGGTCAGGGAGGTGACGGTGTCCCGCGCCCTGTGACCTCTCACCCTGTCAGTGCCTGTGCCGTGGGGGTCGCAGAGAAACAGCCTCCCCGCCCTCCTGTGAGGCCCAGGCCACAGGCGAGCGCAGTCCCCTCTCCAGCCTCCCGCTGGCTCCAGGGACCGCAGTGTCAGTGAGCGTCCTGTTTGTTCAGTGACTGGTTGGTTGAGGATATTGAGAATACCCTGGTTTATACTTGTATCCTGTCTGTCTTTTATTCTTGCCGTTTGTTTGTAGAAAAAAGCACCCGCTGGCCTGTAGGGTTTGTGCGTTGTTCTGATTGCATTACATTGTGTGTAAGAAAACTGCTCCGGGTTCTGCCTCTCCCACCTCCTTACTCTCTTTTGCGTTCTCCTCTCTCTCTCTCTCTCTCTCTCTCTCTCTCTCGCTACACTGCACTCCATAGTGTAGATGGATGGGGCGTAATTTATCCATTCAGTCTTCCAAACCCATGGAAGGTTATTTCCAGTCTTTCACTCTGAAACATGACCTGGCCTAAAGAGCCTGGTGCATTTCCCTTTTCGCGTGTTTTTAAAGCTCAAGGCGGCAGAGAACACCTCTTCCTAGTGCCTTTCGAAGGCTTTTCAGGAGCATCGTGGGCAGAAATGCAGTCCTCCATTTCCTTTTGAAAAGTTGTCCCGAGCCCCGGCCGGGTGGCTCGGTGGGTTGGGCTGCTGTTTTACACCAGGAAGGCTGCGGCTTGATCCCCGGCCGGGGCACATATGGGGGACAAAAGATGGATGTTTCTCACACCCATGTTTTTCTCTCTCTGTTTCTCTCTTCCTTTCTCTCCCTCTAAAAAGAAAGCAAGAAACCTATCCTCGGGTGAGGATTAAAAAAATTGTCACCCAAACACACAGTTAATTCACTGCAATTACAATTTTAAAACAAAGTATTTTGGTTCAGAGGGGGACTGAGCCATGTTAATAATTGCAAATAATAAAGCCGTCTGTGAAGAGAACGGACGCCGATTCTGCGCCGTCCGCGCGGACCGTCGAAGAGAGAACGCCTGCCAGTCCCCGTGGAGCCTCAGGACCCGGTGTCCACGCACGAAGGCGTCGCCGAGCAGAGAGGACGGGCCAGGGCCCCCGGGACTGTCGCTGTCACTTCTACCCGGAACGAAAGGCGGGTCAGCACTGGGCAGCCAGTCAGTGCACCCAGAACGAGGAGCTTGGTGGACATTTGGGGGGCCCTTCAGCCAGCCAGGCTCCCCTCGTGATAAAGTCCTCGGGAACAGAGGGACTCTCCCGAAGTGGACGGAGAGCAGCTGCACGTAACCCTCCTGCTTCCCGGAAGCTGAGTGGTGAGGGCTGCATGCCCTCCCCCCCCCCCCAGGACTGACCACAAGGCACGGGCCCGCCCTCCACACCCTCCTGGGCCGGGAGTCGTACGCGTTTCAAAGAGGAAGAAAAGCAGTAACAGCCATCCGCGTCGGAAAGCAAGAAACGAACCAGACTCCATTTTCGGTGAGATGGTTGTCTGTCTAGACTGCCCCCCAGAACTCACAGGAAAACTCAGAACCAGAACGCCAGGCTGGGAACTGTGGAACGCAGACGAGCGTCTGAACCCCACTGTACGTCTGTGTTCCAGCAGGAAGCTCGCTGTCCCCCAGTCAGACGCCCGGCACCATTCACAACCACGCAGAACAGTGAGATGCTGGGTGACGACGTTACCCAGCGCGGAGGACCGGGTGCTGGATGACAGTGTGGCGGGAAGGAAGCAAAGATGGAAACAAACAGAGACCGCGGAGGCCACTCCAGCCGAGGGGGCGCCCGTGCTCCCAGATCGGTCTGATGCGGCTGCACCAACGGCTCCGCCCGTTCTTGGGGAAGAGCTAGGAAGATTGCCGCCAATGGACGTGGACAGGGAAGGACCTGGAGTAGCTGACGTCCATTTGAACAATAGTGAAATGGGAAGACGTACTGTGCAGCCACAGTGACCAGAGGGGTGTGTTAGTGACCAGGAGGGCAGGGGTTGGGACCAGGGCAGCGTGTGGTGGTGACCGGGCGGCGTGCGTTGGTGACCGGGCAGCGTGGTGGTGTGACCCGGCGCGTGGCGTGGGACGGGCGGCGTGGTGGTGGTGACCCGGGCGCGTGGCGTGTGACCGGGCGGTGGTGGGTGACCCGGGCGGCGTGGCGTGGTGACCGGGCGGCGTGGGGATGACGGAGTGTGGTGTGACCGGCGCGTGGCTGGTGCGCAGCTGTGGTGATGACCAGGGCAACGTGGGTGGTGACCCGGGCGGCGTGGTGGTGGTGACCGGGCGGCGGGTGGTGTGACCGCGGTCGTGGTGACCGGGCGGCGTGGTGGTGAGACCGCAGCGTGGTGGTGACCGGGCGGCGTGTGGTGGTGACCGGCGGCGTGCGTTGGTGACCGGGCGGCGTGGTGGTGGTGACCGGGCGGCGTGGTGGTGGTGACCGGGCGGCGTGGTGGTGGTGACCAGGGCGGCGTGGTGGTGATGACCGGGCGGCGTGGTGGTGATACCAGGGCGGCGTGGCGTTGGTGACCGGGCGCGTGGGTTGGTGACCGGGCGGCGTGGTGGTGGTGACCGGGGCGGCGTTGGTACGGGCGGCGTGGTGGTGATGACCAGGCGCGTGGCGTGTGACCGGGCGGCGTGTGGTGATGACCAGGGCGACGTGGCGTTGGTGACCGGGCGGCGGTGGAGGACCGGCAGCGTGGTGGTGTGACCGGGCGGCGTGGTGGTGGTGACCGGGCGGCGTGGTGGTGGTGACCGGCGGCGTGGCGTTGGTGACCGGCGGCAGGTGGTGATGCCGGGCAGGTGGTGGTGGTGACCGGCGGCGTGGCGTGGTGACCGGGCGGCGTGGTGGTGACCGGGCGGCGGGTGGTGGTGACCGGCGCGTGGTGGGGTGGGTGGGAGGACGCGTAGACCAGAGGAATGGTAGTGAGGGCCCAGGATCAGACCCAGGGCGGGCGCCCACCTGATTTCTGAGAAGAGGCAAAAGCAAGTCAACAGAGGAAGAACGCTCCTTTCCACACGGCACTGGGTCCGTCGGACATAAATACAAAAAGCAAACAAAAAACGCCAGCCGCATCCTTAATCTACGTCTTACACTTTATACCAAAATTAACGCAAAGTGGACAAGAGCGTTAAACATAAAATGCAAAACTGTAAGAGTATTAGAAAAAGGTAAGAGAAGGGGTTTATAATTGGAATGTGGCAAGTTCTTAAACTTGGCATCAAAGCGCCGTTATAGATGGAAGAATTGACAACGTAGACCTCATGGACACGAAAAACGCTTGCTCCGTGGAGGCGGTGGGACGATGAACCGCAGGTGCCGGCGGGAAGGTGCCGTTGGAACCGGCAGCCGGTGAGGCGGCACCGAGAGTGCGGGAAGGACTCCGCGGCTCGGCCCCGAAGCCCACGAGGAGCACGTGGCAAAGGGGCGCAGAGGAGGGAGGACACGGGGCGCTCAGCGCAGGAGAGGGCTCCGCACCCTTTGCCAGCGAGGGAGACGCAAATTTAAAACAAAAACGAGGAGTCGTCACACACCTCTCCGGACGTGTGTCATTAACAGGAAAGGCCCACACACTGTGTGGATGGGGAGGAACTGGGTCCCTCAGACCTGCTCGGGGCTCCCCCAGGGCAGGCGCTCCGGAGAGCTGCTTATGCCCGCAGCGCGGTGACGGGCAGCGGCATCCAGGCGGGCGCAGGGCAGCTCTGTTCCTGCGAGTCAGCGCGGAGGCGGCCTAGAGGCCCTGGGACCTGCGATGGTGGGAGAATCAGACGTGGCCCGTCCCTCCCGAGGCGTAGTTTCCAGCAGGAAAAAGGATCGCTGTTGTACCCACTACAACGGGGCGCCTCTAAGAGCTGAGCCGACGCAGGGAGCCAGCCCCCCGCTGCGTGTCGGGCCGTGTGAGGTGACAGGGCGGGGGCTGCACGGAGATAGATGGGCAGTGGGGTCCCGGAGGGGGGCTGGGGAGAGGCGGGTGGGGGCCTGGGCGGATGGGCTTGGTCTGTTTCAATATCCACACCAGTGACAGATGCCCCTCGGGGCCCGGGGGACGGTTACGGGGATCTCGCTGTATCACCTCCTACAGCTTCAGGCGGTCTGACGATGATCTCAAAATACAAAACTAATTAAAAATGATAAAACCCCGTACTAACTCGCTACCAAACCACAGATGGAGACTGAATGTTCACCCATTCCCAATCTCCACCTCAGTGACCCTTCTATTTAGTGCGTTCTTGTGTTTGAATCTTACCCAGGGGGGGGGGGGGGCCTTGCTTTATTTTAGAAATAAGGTTCCATGAGCTGCATCTAATGGGAGCTGGTGGCGGCCTGGGCAAGGTCCTGCTGTGAATTGGCCTTTTACTCAGTTTTAGAGAGTAAAAGGGTTGCCCGGCACAGTGTGGCTCCGTGGCTGAGCCTTGACCTATGAACCAGGAGGTCAGGGTTTGATTCCCGGTCAGGGCTCATGCCTGGGTTGCAGGCTCCATCCCCAGCAGGGGGGTGCGGGAGCAGCCGATCCATGATTCTCTCATCATTGATGTTGCTCTCTATCTCTCTCCCTCTCCCTTCCTCTCTGGGACCAGTAAGAACATACTTAGAAAACAGGAGTGCGGCCCACAGGCTGTGTGACTGTGGGTGCTGCTGGAGGTCCAGGGCGCGAGGGGCCCTTGCATGGAGGATCAGGGCGGCCGGCCCCCTGGCCCGCAGGGTGCTTCCCCCCCGGGGATTTCTCCGGCGGCTTTAGAAGCTGCGGGGCTGATCCCACCTCCACGTCCCCCTGGAACAAAGGTTTGCTTAACCTCGTCTGCAGATCCCACGGCCTGGCGGCTCAGCCCCGGAGAAGCCAGCGCTGTGTGCACGGAACAGCGTTTCCGGTGAAAGCAGACGCTGCTGCTCAGAGGAAATGCCCTCGGAGACGGACCCCGGGGAGGGGGGGCGGGCGGAGGCCCTGTCGTCAGGTGCCATCTCGTCCTCCATCGGCGACGGGCTTAGACTGGCCGCCGGGAGCAGCTGCCGGTGACCTCCGTGAGTCCCCCCTGAACGGTGTTAGGCTAGACCCGGGGTCGGCAAACTCATTAGTCCACAGAGCCAAACATCAACAGGACAACGACTGAAATTTCTTTGGAGAGCCAAATTTTTTAAACTTAAACTTCTTCTAACGCCACTTCTTCAAAATAGGCTCGCCCAGGCCGTGGTATTTTGCGGAAGAGCCACACTCAAGGGGCCAAAGAGCCGCATGTGGCTCGAGAGCCGCGGTTTGCCGACCACGGGGCTAGATCCACACAACCGCGTTGGCTTTGCCCTCCCTGCCAGGGGCTCAGGCCTGGAAAACCAGTTTGCCCTTCAGTCTGGGAGCTTTCTGAGGCCTGACCAGCGCCATCTGGGCGGAGAAGAGCAGGAGCCGGCGCCCGGCTGCGTCGGCGTCCATCTGCTCCCCGTCTTTCCTCTCGCTGTCAGCCTCCCTGACGTGTCTGAGGAGCCGCACCTGCAGCGGCCAGTAAAGCGATGGCTGCCGACCCCCCTTTCAGCTGCTCCTGGCTCACGGGTCCAGGCTCAGCCTCTGAGCCACGCCGGCCGGGCTTGCTCCACCTTTGTCCCCGGCTCCCCCTCCCCCCCCTCCTCCCCCTGACAGCTGGCAGTCTGCTCCGTCTCTGCGTCTGTCTCTGTTTGCTGGTCCATGGTGTCCATGAGACGCCGCCCCTGAGCGAGCTCGCAGGGTCTGTGTGTCCTGAGGTGAGGCCGGAAGCTTCGGAGGCTGTTCGTCCCTCGGGGCCTGAGACCGGCTGCTCCCAGCGCCCGGGCGGCTCTCAGGTCTCCCCTGATGGGAGCCGGGGCAGGCTCCGTCCCTGCACCTGAGAGGGGACCGTGGGCCCCGGAGGGAAGGTGGCCCGGGCCTTCACAGGATGAGGCGCTGCTCATCTGGTTCCCGGCCTCCCCCAGCTGAGGCGACCAGCGGCGGGGCCGGGACCAGGGCAGGGGCCACGGGGCCACACGGCCGTCTCCCGGCCCAGGACGTGGACGGTAAGCATCCGCTTGGACCTGTTCTTAGGGTGAAGTAAAATCCAGTGGCCCCAGCCAGGTCGCCGGTGGCTGGAGCATCAGCCCTCTCACCGAAGGGCCATAGGTTCCTTTCCGGGTCAGGGGCAGGTGCCGGGGTTGCAGGTTGGATACCCAGCCCAGGTCAGAGCATGTGCGGGAGGCAGCCCATTGATGTGTCTCTCACATCGATGTTTCTCTCTCTCCCGCCCTCCCTTCCACCTCTCTAAAAATCAATGGGAAAAATGCCCTCCAGTGAGGATTCACAAAACAGAAGAGAACTTTTAAAAAGCCGATGCAAACCGCAGTTTAGCTCGAGACCAGGAAGACAGAGGCGGGAGCCGGGCATTCGCCATGGCTCGTCCCGGAAGGCTGAGTGGCTGCCGAGCCCACACCCGGGACGCCCGTCCTGTCCGCTGGGCACCGGCGGGTGGCCTTGCCGGAGGTGATGCAGGCGGCTCCACAGGGGTCCCGGCGCTAATTAGGGAAGATTCCGAGAAAGAGAGGCCCCGACCACAGCCCACACCACAGGCCTCCACCACAAACAGAAACCGGATCCTCAATTTGGGAACAAAGGGAAATTAAGAACACCTGTTGTTTCCTTAATTCCCAGCCTGAGAAGCAGAAGGGATGCAGAGGAAATAGAGGAAGAAGGTTGGGCAGCGGGAGGCCTGCCCAGGGAAGAAAAACAAAGCTACCGGGTCAGAAATCCGGGAAGTAAAGCGGAAGACCTTGAAAAAATAGAAAAGTAACTTCATCTTTTTAGAAAATAAGTTTTTATTGATTTCAGAGAGAAAGGGAGAGGGAGAGAGAGAGACCTTCATGAGAGAGAAGCATCGATTGGCTGCCTCCTGCACGCCCCACACTGGGGATCGAGCCTGCAACCCGGGCCTGTGCCCTGACTGGGAATTGAACCCTGACCTCCTGGTTCATGGGTCAATGCCAAACACGGAGCCGTACCAGCTGGGCTCACTGAACCTTCATCAGGTCCTCGGAATCCCCATCTCCAAACGCCGCCCATTGGGGTCCGGGTCCCAGCACAGGAGTGGCGAGGGGACGGTTGTGTCGGTGGCCTCCCTGAGCATCGTCCACTAGCAGTTACTCAGGGCTGTGCCCCAGGTGAGCGCGTGCCGGGCAGCGTCTGTGGTGCCCATGGCGGGCAGAGCCATATGCCGGCTGGAAATGGCCTGGCCTCAGGGGAGCTGCCTAACCAGCACACTCCGCACGCCCGGCCAGCTGGGCGCGGGGCCTGAGGGAGCGGAGCTGGGCTCCGAGCACAGATCATTGGATCGTCAGGTGCCCGCTGTCCTGCCTCATGGAAGAGCGACACGGCAAAGGCGGCCGGGGAGCACGGGGGACTGTGCTCAGCGGGTCCGCTCCTCCCCGCCGGGCCTACGGAAAGCGGAAAGCGGGCGCCAAGGTGTTCATCGCAGTGGCGGCCACGGGACACTCGCCTCCAGCGCTGAACTGGCCTGGCCCGCAGCAGGAGGAGGGGGGTGAAAGGCAGGTCTCTCCGTGAAGGAGGGGGCGCTGTGGGTCTCCAGGCGCGGACCCGTCCGTCTCCGTGGAACCTCGTGGGGGAAGCAGGGGGTTCGTGTTCCAGGGTCGAGAACTCAGCGTGCGCAGGGCCAGGGAGGGAGGGCTTTCACTTTGCACGGTTACCATCTTCTGAGGAAACGGTTGGCGACAGAGCCAGTAATGCATTAAGCCCGCTCGCTAGGTTCTAAAGTTAAAAGTGCCCCCCCCTTCAATATACCCCATTTTCTCTTCCTTTGGGACAGCCATGCACATGTGCTTAGAAGCCGAGAGATGCTCAGGACTGGGAAGCTGGCAGGTTAGAGAGCACTAGCTCCCGCGGCCAGCTCCTCCCACCTCAGAGGCCCGGGCCTGCTGGCTCTCACGGCAAAAACAGAAAACGGGGGAACGCGAAGCTGGCTTGACCCCGCCCTCTCCGCATGCTCTCCTTCTCACCGCCTCCGTGACTTCTGTGTGAGTCATTCCAGCAACAGCCACGTTTTGTCCAATTTAGCGTTCCAAATTTATCTCTACTGAACTCCCAGCTTAGGTCCAAAATAACTTACAGACTCACATTTCCATTTTTGTTCTGAGAGCTGGCCACAAGACAGTGGAACATCTGGGCCGGGGCCAGCTAGCCCGGCCAGCAGAGTCAGGTGACCGGAGGTGCGGGCGGGCCGGGCGCGTTGGTTTCCACCGACGTGGCCCTGTGCGTGGAGTTCAGTTCATTTCTGATTCTGCCAGCGTTTCGTGGCAGGTGTTCCGCACTGGCTGTGCAAATAGCACTTTTATTTACTTTTCATTTCTATTTTTTTACTCCTCACCCGAGGATATTTTCCCATTGATTTTTAGAGAGAGTGGAAGAGAGACGGAAAGACAGAGAGAAGCATCGATGTGAGAGAAACAATTGATTGGTTGCCTCCTGCACGGAGCCCCAGGGCCCGGGCCAGGGAGGGCTGGCAACCGAGGTCATGTGCCCTTGACCAGAATCGAACCCGGGACCCTTGGGTCCGCAGGCTACCTAGCGAGCGGCTTATGCATACTGCCTATCCATGAGCACACCAGCCAGGGCCAGACATCACTTTTATTTTTTTTAATTTTATGGCTTAAGGAATTACAAAGAGTAGTGCAGCTCTTGGGCTCTGTCTTCCTGCCGCCGAGGGTCTGGGCCGCGTTCATAGGACTTTTCGGGGTCCTGCCGAGGCCGCAGGCGCGCGCTCTTGTCTGTGCTGGGCCCGGCTGCTGGCGGGTGTCGGTGGGAGAGGACGTGGTTCAGGCCTCCAGAGCGTTCGGGTCCAGCCTGGCCCTGCCCTGGCTGTGCTCCGTCAGGGCCACAACCTGAACCCCCGCCCGTCCTTCCGGAGGTGCCGCCTGCAGCTCGGGGGCCCGTGTGCCCCCGGGCACTCGGCCCCTGTTACTGAAGGGGCGCCTTCCTCGCTCCACGGCCCCTGCGGTTGGTGACGGGGAGCCGCGCCCTGCGCCCGCCTTCGTGTGTTTTCTGTTCCTTGGCTCTGCTGCTCGAGAAAGCAGAGGTGGCCCCACCCCAGGTGGGGTCTGGGTAGATATGACACCGTGAGCCAGCCCCCTTCCAGCTGTCCCACACCTCAGGTGGCAGGCACCCCCTGCGGGGACTGGGCCATCCCTGGATCCATGGGGGGCAGGGGGTGCCCACACTGTGGCATCCACCTTAAAACCACCCGAAACCCAGCTCCACGTCACCCTCCAAACACCCGTAAGGAGAACGTGGTCACAAGGAGGTTAGGGCGCTCAGAAAACCTAAGTCCCATGTGCTCTTGACCCTGAAGTGAACTGCAGTGCCTCAGTGCGGCCTGCGCAGAGCTGCGGGAGGCAGACAGTCATGCGCGTGGGAGACGCAAAACCATCCGTGGCTGTTACAACTCACCTTGCACCCGGCCGGCGTGGCTCAGGGGCTGAGCATTGACCTATGAACCCGGAGGTCAGGGTTCAATTCCCGGTCAGGGCACAGGCCCGGGTTGTGGCCTGATCCCCAGTGGGGGGCATGCAGGAAGCAGCCGATCCATGATTCTCTCTCATCACTGATGTTTCTCTCTCTCCCTCTCCCTTCCTCTCTGAAATAAAAAAAAACAAAAAACACCCCCTCCCTTTGCCCTGCGCCCGCTCCACCAGCCCTGCGGATGACCTTTTAAGCGTGTGCGCAGCCTGAGACATCCTGCCCTGCCGTCTCCCACACACTCAGCACACACCCCTCCCAGCCTGCCTGCTGCCCCTGCCGCTCCCCCGCCTCTTCCCAGGAGTCTCTGCTGCAGGCACTGACCACGTGGGCTGGCCTCTGACTCCGCCCCCTCCCTCCTTTTGTGCTGGTCCCTCCTCCTGGTTCCAAGCCAAGGTGTCCACTCCGTGTCATGCAGGGAGGCTTGCTGGTCGACAGGGATAGTTGCATGGACTAGCCGCCGGTACCGGGGAAGGCTCCCAGCCCAGCTCCGTCCGGGAGGGCGGCCCGGCCGTGGCCAGGTCCTCTGTGTGGCCAGTTGCCGTGGTTCCCTCTGCATCAGGGACAGTTACCCACTGGGGCTCCTATGGAGCTCACCCTGCTGACAGCCGGGTCTGCAGAACTTGGGGAGACAGCTGACCTTCAAGCTGACCTTCAGCATCCAGCAAGGGCAGCTGTGAGCGAGGGCAGCGCTGAGCGAGGGCAGTGCTGAGCGAGGGCAGTGCTGAGCGAGGGCAGTGCTGAGCGAGGGCAGCGTGTGAGCGAGGGCAGTGCGTGAGCGAGGGCAAGTGCTGAGTGAGGGCAGTGCTGAGCGAGGGCAGAGGTGAGGAGGGCAGCAGTGAGCGAGGGCAGCGTGAGCGAGGGCAGCGGTGAGCGAGGGCAGGTGTGAGCGAGGGCAGTGCTGAGCGAGGGCAGCGGTGAGCGAGGGCAGATGTGAGCGAGGGCAGCGCTGAGCGAGGGCAGGCTGAGCGAGGGCAGTGCTGAGCGAGGGCAGTGCTGAGCGAGGGCAGTGCTGAGCGAGGGCAGCGTGAGCGAGGGCAGTCGCTGAGCGAGGGCAGCGCTGAGCGAGGGCAGTGGTGAGCGAGGGCAGTGCTGAGCGAGGGCAGTGCTGAGCGAGGGCAGCGGTGAGCGAGGGCAGTGCTGGAGCGAGGGCAGTGTGAGCGAGGGCAGTGCTGAGCGAGGGCAGCGTGAGCGAGGGATGCGAGCGAGGGCAGCAGTGAGCGAGGGCCGCATGTGAGCGAGGGCAGTGCTGAGCCAGGGGCCCGCGGCCACCCGCCCTGCCCTCCCCTTTCCTCTGAGCCCACTGGGCCCGCACACTGGTCTTCCTGAAATTGATGCATTTTAGCTATGTTGTCGTTTCCCTCCAAAGAAACTAACCCCAGGAGTGCGTGCACCAGTGCCTTCCTCGTCCACACCCTCATTCCTAGAGCAGGGCCTGACCCCGCTGACCTTCCGAGAGGAGGTTTCCGTGAAGAGCAGCTGGGCTCCGGGTGGCTAACGCTGGCGGCGGAGGCGGATCGGGCGGAGCCGCGCTGGGCTCTGCAGCGCGGCCCTCGTGTCCAGTCCCAGCGATCAGGTTTCCGTGGGCAGAGGTCGGCTGCCCTTATCTTCTTACCCGGAGGCCATGCGTGTGCTCATTTGTCTCCTCCCTGAGCTCTCCGCCTGCGCTAAAGGAGAGGTTCGGACGGCCTGCGGACTGAATGCTCAGGGGAGCGGGCCCTCGCTCTCGCCGGACTGTTGCCATGAGAGCCGCCCGATTAGAAGGAGAGGGCCTGCCCGTCGGGCAGCGGCCGTGGGCGACGAGCAGGCAGCATGCGGCCTGGAGGGCTCGCTCACCGTGTTCATCGTGACATCTGCATCGTGAGCTCCTCCGTGTAGCCACGCGTGTCCCTGAGACCATCCGCTAGAACCTTTCTCACGTGTCTATGGCCCCTTCTCCCGGCGCCTGTACCTGAATGTGGCCGCATCGAGTCCCCGTGCTAAAACTGTGGATGGAAATAACGTGGAGACCAGCGACGGTCGCCACGTGTTCGTGTTCCAAACGGTTGAACGCTGTCCGCGCGTCCGTGTAACGGTCCGTCTGTCCCTCCTTTTGCAGAAATCGAGAAGGGCGGCTGCGGGGACCCCGGCGTCCCTGCCTACGGGCGGCGCACGGGCGGCAGCTTCCTGCACGGGGACACCCTGACCTTCGAGTGCCAGGCGGCCTTCGAGCTGGTGGGCGAGCGCGCCATCACCTGCCAGCGGAACAACCAGTGGTCGGGCAACAAGCCCAGCTGCGTGTGTGAGTGCCCCCCCCCGGCCCGCAGGGAGCGACACAGGGCGGGGGGGGGGCACCCAGGCCCAGGACAGCCTCACTGAGGGCACGGCCGCTCCTCACGCCCCGCCCCTGCCTCGTCTCTCACTCACCCCCTGGTCCTCACCACACGTCCAGCGTCACCGTGCCAGTCAGTGCACCTGCGCGTCTGCCAGAAAGACCGTGGTCCCAGCACCGCTCCCAGCAGGCGCCCCGAGCGGGGCGGGGACGGGTGGATTCCACTGACCCCTGCCCGCCTCCTCCTGAGCCCGCTGCTGTGGCCAATGGGAGACGGTACTTCACAGCCTTTGAAACCGGGTGCTTTTTGTAACGAAATAGAGCGATGGGAGAAAGTGTGGGTGAAATTATGTGGGATAAGAACAAAGCTCCCCCTAGAAATAAATCCCGCAGGCGTTCCCTCCGTAAGAGAAAAGTATGCAGATACAGGGCGCCCCCCCCCAAATATGTACACACTTGGAGTACTTCTTAACTCCAAGGGCTTAAATCGGAAAAGAAAGAAAGATCGATTGAGCTGTCAGCTGTAAGTGTGGATACACTTTGGGGACACCAAATAGGAAGATTTCTCAGTACACATTCTCTTTTTATTTTTTTTATTATTATTTATTTATTTTTAAATCTTTATTGTGAAAGTATTACATATGCCCCCTTTCCCCCATTGGCCTCTTCCAGGCCGCCCACCCCGGCCTTCCCTGCCCCGGCCTCCCGCCCCCGGCCTCCCCCCCGCCGGCCTCCCCCCGCCCACCCCGCCCCATCGCCTGTGTCCATGGGTGATACTTACAGGCAGATGAGGTCTTTGGCTGATCTCTTCCCACCCCTCCCCCGCCTTCCCCCTGAGGTACCACAGTCTGTCCCACGCCTCCATGTCTCTGTACGCACAGTACACTCTCTCCAAATCATGTTTCCAGGAGATTTTTATAGCCTCCACCCAGAACGTGGTCTGATTTCCACGACACCATTTCTCCAGAGTCACCTGTGACCCATAACACACGTGGGTAATGAGCGACGCCCACCTGAGTGGGAGGGGAACGCTGGCCTCGGAGCCCGGGTGGAGCCGCTGTCGCTCCGGGCACTGGCTCCGCACACACACACCACGCCTGTCCGTGCTGATCTCGCTCCTCCGAAGGCAGAGGCTTCTCACTAGGAGGCCGGTGCCGGCCCCCGTCTCAGCCAACCGGACGGGTCACGTCCGAGCCCAGCCTGTGCGGGGTTCCGTGCGGCTCGGGGGGACCCCACACCTGAAATACCCTGTTTCCAGTTCGGGAAAGAGACAGCGTGATGGTCCGGAATTAGCCATTTAAGTAGCTGGACGGCCCGCGAGGGACAGGCACGCCCCCCCCCCTCGGCCAGCTCCGTGCCCGGGCCCCGGGGGGAAGGGTGAGCCCGCTCTGTCCTCACAGTCTCCTGCTTCTTCAACTTCACGGCGGCCTCGGGCGTCATCCTGTCCCCCAACTACCCCGAGGAGTACGGCAACAACATGAACTGCGTGTGGCTCGTCATCGCCGAGCCGGGCAGCCGCGTCCACCTCCTCTTCAACGACTTCGACGTGGAGCCGCAGTTCGACTTCCTGGCGGTCAAGGACGACGGCGGGGCGGACGTGACCGTCCTCGGCACGTTTTCCGGCAACGAGGTGCCCTCCCAGCTGGCCAGCAGCGGGCACGTGGTGCGCCTGGAGTTCCAGTCGGACCACTCCAACACGGGCCGGGGCTTCAACATCACCTACAGCAGTGAGTGCCGCCGGGCCCCGCTCCTTGTTGGGGCGGGCGGGGGGGGGGGGGGGTGGTGAGCCCAGGGCCGGGCTGCAGCGGCTCTGTGCTGTTGTTTGCTTTTTCTTTTTAAATGTGTCTTTATTGGTCGGGGAGAGGAAGGGAGAGGGAGAGAGAAACATCAATGAGAGAGAGTTCTCCGTCAGCTCCCTCCTGCACGCCCCCCCCCCGCCCCCACTGGAGATGGAGCCTGTAACCTGGGCATGCGCCCTGACCGGGAGTCAAACCAGCGGCCTCTCGCTGCGGGGGATGATGCTCAACCAACGGCCAGGGCATCTCAGAGGGTTTATATTCGTAATTAACATCATGAGAACAGCAAAGCAATATCTCATTGTCCCGGTAACCGAAAAATACACCTCTCTGTCTAGGTTCCTGGCTTGGTCACCCCTGCAGTAAGGACTGAGTCTCTCACATGTCTTTTCTCTCTTTCCTTCCTTCCTTCCCTCCCTCCCTCCTCCCTCCCTCCCTCCCTCCCTCCCTCCCTTCCTCCCTCCCTCCTTCCCTCCCTCCCTCCTTCTCTCCCTCCCTCCTCCCTCTCATCTATCCACCCATCTGCCTATACACCCTCCATCCAAAAGAAACAAGAAATGGTGTAGGGACAGGGAAGGGTTTGGGCCAGGAGCCCACTGGGACACCTGTGTCATTGGTGAACTCTGATGTGACAGCTAACTCTCACCTTGTCTTACCTCTGACTTCTCCTTGGTACAGGGATCCTGTTGGAGGGCACCCGCTGGGGAGAGGGGTGGGCGAGCTGAGAGCTGTGGCTCCCTGGCTGCCGGCTCCTCTGAGGCCCGGTGCTGAGCCTTGGCCCGGGCTCCTCTCATTGGAGGGACAGCGTCTCGGGTCGGCCGGCTAGGCCTCGTTCTGTGCGGGAGGGCGGGCGCTGCCCGTGGGAGTAACTGCCCACGGGTGGGCGGGGAACTACGCAGGGGCCGGGACTCCGACCAAGATGGGTCTGACCACCCACCCATCCTCTGTCACCCGAGAGGGAAGGCACGGCTGTCTGGCTCAGGGTGGCAGCCCCCGGCGTGTCCCCCTCGCTGAGAGCCGCGGCGTGGGAGACGCGGGGTGGGTCTGTCTGCAGGACGGGAGGGCTGGGGGAGGGGGATGCGCTTCCCGGGCGGGCTGCTCCTGTGACGCGCTTAGTGACCCCATCGCTTCCCGCCCAGCGTTCGGTCAGAACGAGTGCCACGACCCCGGCATCCCCGTCAACGGGCAGCGCTCCGGCGACCGCTTCCTGCTGGGGAGCTCGGTGACCTTCCAGTGCGACGACGGCTTCGTCCGGACGCAGGGCTCCGAGGCCATCACCTGCGCCCTGCAGGACGGCAACGTGGTGTGGAGCGCCGCCGTGCCGCGCTGCGAAGGTGGGTGCCCGCCGGCGTGCCACCACGGGGCCAGGCGGCCACAGGGCACACGGGCACACAGCACACGGCACACAGCACACGGGCACACAGGGCATACACCACACGGGTACACAGGGCACATGGCACACGGGCACACAGGGGACACAGGACATACACCACATGGGCACACAGGGCACACGGCACACGGGCACACAGGGCACACACCACACGGCACACACCACACGGCACACACCACAAGGGCACACAGGGCATACACAACACGGGCACACAGGGCACACGGCACACAGGGCACACAAAACACACCGCACACAGGCACACAAGGCACACAGGGGACACACCACACGGGCACACAGGGCACACAGGGCACACAGGACACATGGCACACGGGCACACACCACACGGGCACACAGGACACACACCACACGGGCACACACCACACGGGCACACAGGACACACACCACACGGGCACACACCACACGGGCACACAGGGCACACACCACACGGGCACACACCACACGGGCACACACCACACGGGCACACACCACACGGGCACACAGGGCACACACCACACGGGCACACAGGGCACACAGGACACATGGCACACGGGCACACACCACACGGGCACACAGGACACACACCACACGGGCACACACCACACGGGCACACAGGACACACACCACACGGGCACACACCACACGGGCACACAGGACACACACCACACGGGCACACACCACACGGGCACACAGGACACACACCACACGGGCACACACCACACGGGCACACAGGACACACACCACACGGGCCACACACCACACGGGCACACAGGGCACACACCACACGGGCACACACCACACGGGCACACACCACACGGGCACACACCACACGGGCACACAGGGCACACAGGGCACACAGGACACATGGCACACGGGCACACACCACACGGGCACACAGGACACACACCACACGGGCACACACCACACGGGCACACAGGACACACACCACACGGGCACACACCACACGGGCACACAGGACACACACCACACGGGCACACACCACACGGGCACACAGGACACACACCACACGGGCACACACCACACGGGCACACAGGGCATACACCACACGGGTACACAGGGCACATGGCACACGGGCACACAGGGGACACAGGACATACACCACATGGGCACACAGGGCACACGGCACACGGGCACACAGGGCACACACCACACGGGCACACAGGACACACACCACACGGGCACACACCACACGGGCACACACCACACGGGCACACAGGACACACACCACACGGGCACACACCACACGGGCACACAGGACACACACCACACGGGCACACACCACACGGGCACACAGGGCACACACCACACGGGCACACACCACACGGGCACACAGGGCACACACCACACGGGCACACACCACACGGGCACACACCACACGGGCACACACCACACGGGCACACAGGGCACACACCACACGGGCACACACCACATGGGCACACAGGGCACACGGGCACACAGGGAAAACGGGCACACAGCACACACCACACAGGGCACACGGGCACACACCACATGGGCACACACCACACGGGCACACAGGGCACACGGGCACACACAGGCACACAGGGGACATGCCGGGCTTAGACCACACGGGCACACAGGGGACACGGGCACACAGGGCACACAGGGGACACGCCGGGCTTAGACCACTCGGGCACACGCTGGGTTAGACACGCCCTGAGCTGGCCTCGGGGACCCTCGGGCCGTGGGGGCCCCGCCCAGCCTGGCCCCGTGTTGGGTGCTTCCCTGGCGATTTGGGAGCTTCCTCCTCCGAGTGGGAGTGGCCTGCACCCGGTGTCCCCTCCTTCCAGGGACGCGGGTCCTGGGGGCCAGGCCACGCCCACGGCCTCCTGCTCCCAGTGAGACCCGCAGCGCCCTTGGCTCCGCGGAGGCCACCCTCCATGTCGCCTCACGCTGCACACTCCATCCCGGCTAGGCGTGGGCGGCTCCTACCCAGGAGGACCCCTCACTCCTGGGAGCCAGACATCCCGCCACAGCCTGCTAGAAACCGCCAGCAGAGGACTCCTTAACAGGGACGGAGGTTCCTTACAAAACACGTTTTTATTGATCTCAGGGAGGAAGGGAGAGGGGGAGAGAGAGAGAAGCATCGATGAGAGAGAATCATCGATCGGCTGCCTCCTGCACACCCCCCGCTGGGGATGGAGCCTGCAACCTGGGCATGTGCCCTGACCGGGAATCGAACCGGGACCTCCTGGTTCAGAGGTTGATGCTCAACCACGGAGCCACGCTGCCAGGCCGCAGTGAAAGACATTTTTAAAGTTTACATGAACCGAGAGGCCCAGTTCCTGAGCACAGGTGGCTCTCAGAGCACATAAGTGGGCAGGCAGGTGGGGGGGCAGGCAGGGGGAGGGCAGAGGGGAAGGTAGGTGGGGGGGCAGGCAGGAGGGCAGGCAGGCGGGTGGGCAGGAGGGCAGGCAGGCAGGCGGGAGGGCGGGTGGGAGGGCGGGCAGGGGGGAGGGCAGAGGGGAAGGTAGGTGGGAGGGCGGGAGGGGAGGGCAGGCGGGAAAGGTAGGCAGGGGGGTAGGCAGAGGGGAGGGCAGGCGGGGGGGGGGAGGCGGCAGGCGGGAGGGCGGGCAGGCGGGCACTGATGGCACAGCCGGGGACACGCCCCGTCAGAGCTGCTGCTGAAGAAAACAGAATAGGAATCGCACAGCAGAGCCTATGGGGGCGGGAAAGGCCCAGAGAGGAGCGAAAAGGCAGAAACTAAACGAGGATGTTCTGCTGAGGAAACTCAGCATTAGGATCCGTCGTTCAGGGCACCAGTGAGGTCTTTGTTAATATCAGCAAAGTAGACCAACCCTCTGTGATCCTGAAGAGGAAGCTGGGAAACAAGAAACTTACATGTATTTAGCAAAACATGACTCACCTTGATTAGAAAGCTAGTGACTTGGCATAATAGAAAAAATGCTCTTTCCGTGGCTCTATAGAGAGAGGGGCTCACCTCACAGCAGCTCAGAAAGCAGCCGGTGTGTCTCTTCTGGCAGAACCCCGGGCAGCACCAGGCACAGGTGTACCAGGGGGAGCCTTTTCCTGCCACCGGGCCGAGTGGGTGTTTATGACGTCATCCGAGGGCCACACAGAACTACCCACTGAGACACTGGCCTGCTCCGAGGGGTCAAACATTTACTTAACTCCCTGGAAGGCCGTGGCAGGGCCAGACCAGAGGGTTCCGTGGGCCTCACAGGGCCTCTCTCCTTGTTCTGCGCTGACCGCCCGCTGCCTGCACAGCTCGGTGCGCTTACACACACCAGACGCCGGGGGTGGGAGGAGGGAATTGCACACGAATACGTCACCAACTCCATGCAGCAGCGTTAGGCTCACCGGGAGCTGGTGATTTCCCAGCAAATGGCACATCACCGAGTTAAACGTGCAGCGTGCGAGTGAGCAAAGGACCAGAAAGAGATCTGATAAAAGGCTGACGACGGAGCAGGACACGAGCGCCGAGGAGCCGCGAGGCAGGTCTGGTGGGTCAAGTGCACGCGGGGAGCACCCCCACGCGGGAGCCGAGCGCTGACTCCTGCGGCATTTCCCAAGCCCGTGTTCGTGGAACAGGCCCCGCCAAGGTCCGCGTGGAGAGTTGCCACGGGAAACGTGGACTGAGCAGGCTTATCTTAGGAGCAGGCCGCAGTTGATAGGTCCGGGCAGACGGCCCGTATATCCGGAGGACGGCGTCCGCGAGCCCTGGTTCCCACGCTGGCAGGTTGTCCCACGCGTGTGAGCATGCAGGTCCCCGGCACAGGTGTCTGCACCCCGCTCTCCTCCACGGCCTTCGCCTCCTGCGCCCTGTGGTTGAACGAGCCCCCTGGGGCTCCGGTTCTGGCCAAGGAGGCGTGAATGCCGTGAAATAGCTTCGGCCAGAGCGCTGCCTTCACTGAGCGTTTAGGGTTTAACGGTCGCGGTGCGGTAGGAAGACCCGCCTGTCTCTAGCAGGACGGCGATGCCAGGTCTCCAGGACCCTGTGCAGCACAACGCGATGTGCAAAGACGCCAGAGCCGTAGAGAACAGTGTGTGACAGGCTAGGCGCGTCCCCTGGGGAAGGAAGTCACGTAGGAAGTGTTCCTCATGCAGATTTAGGAACGTCTGAGGCATCGGAACCATTTCTGTCTGTACTTGCTGTGCGTCCTTCTCAGATCGTTGTGTGGGGGGGGGAGTGGCTGACACATGAAATACGTGTAAGGAACACGCTGCCTGAAATCTCAGGACGCTGCCTTCACCTGGGAACCAGTTTGCTTTAGCCCCTGGGGACATGCACTCCCGAGCACAGCAGGCGCGTTCCTGCTGCCAGTGGGCGTGCGGGGTGGGCGTGTGGGGTGAGGCGTGTGGAGTGGGGACATGTGGGGTGGGGCGTGTGGAGTGGGGGTGTGGAGTGGGGCGTGTGGAGTGGGGACGTGCGGGGTGGGGGGGGCGGGGGGGCGTAGGGGGTGCGAGGTGGGGTGGGGAGTGGGGCGTGGGGGGGGCATGCGGGGGGGGCTATGGGGTGGGGTGTTAGGTGGGGCGTGTGGATGGGGGTGCGGGTGGGGCGTGTGTCCACTCCCCACAGTCAATGACCTGGACCCCTCTCCCTTCCAGCCCCGTGCGGCGGCCACCTGACCGCGTCCAGCGGGGTCATCCTGCCTCCCGGGTGGCCAGGGTACTACAAAGACTCGCTCAGTTGTGAATGGGTCGTCGAGGCAAAACCAGGACACGCGATCAAAATCACCTTTGACAGGTACGGAAAGCCTTCCTCCCGGATGGGACCGGAAGCGCCATGGTGCCCAGGTTTGTATTTAAATGGCCCGAGACTTTGGGATAGGATCGTGTTTATCGGTCCCCAAAGGGTTTGCTTCGAGGAAGTGAGGCGCGTGCAGTTCGTCTAGTTCTTGAGCGTGATCCTCTGAGTCTCAGTTCAGAAGCAGCAGTCCAGGGTGCGTCCCCCCCTCCGCCCCCCGGTGCCCAGAGTCCCGGTGACCAGCCCTGAGTCCCTCTGGATGCGCACCTGTGCCCCTGGTTCTTTGTGCGTGTGTTTTTAAATATATTTTTGTTGATTTCAGAGAAGAAGGAGAGGGAGAGAGAGAAAACATCAATGATGAGAATCACTGCCCCCTATTGGGGATCGAGCCCACAACCCAGGCATGTGCCCTGACTGGGAATCGAACCTGGGACCCTTCAGTCCACAGGCCGACGCTCTACCCACTGAGCCACACCAGCCAGGGCTGCTCCTCTGATAGCACAGGGCCTCCTTCAGACCCTTAGCAGCCTCTGGTAGCGCAGGGCACGGCGCCCCTGGTGGCGGTGGCGGGTAACTGCAGGGCGGCTTCAGGCGCAGAGCTGGCCCTGGGGAGGGCTGGCGGGTGAACGGCCAGGTGACTTTACCTGCATGGAGAGACCCCTGGAGTGCCGCGGGGCGTGGCTGCGTGATCACGCATTTAATCATCTAAGACACGATCACGCTATTAGAATCTTTCATAATGACCCTTGTGACCATTTGTCTCAACAATGAAATCCGCCTCATGATTATAAGGCAGAAATGGTCTGAAGGGCCACATGTTTTAAACCGAAGGGAGCGTGGTGGTTGGGGTGTCCAGCCTGCCCTCCGAGCCGCCTCGGGGTGTCCCTAGCGGGCCTCCTCTGCGCGCAGTGGTCTGGGTTTGATGCTCGGGGATTGTGCTGCCTCACCGTGGATGGGTGTTAGTTTAGTTTAGTTTAGTTTAGTTTAGTTTAGTTTAGTTTAGTTTAGTTTAGTTTAGTTTAGCTTGCTACTGCTTTTCTAGTGATCGATGGTGACGCCCGCCCAGGGAAGGTTCTGGCGGAGCCGCGTTCTCTCTCAGTAATCGTTTGCCTGTGAAATGGTGCGATGCTGCCGTCCAGTTTGGGTGGGGTAACAGCCATCTCCACAGGCGATCTGGAAAAGAAAAGAAGCGACGTGGGTGGTGTGTCTGTGATGTGGGAGAGCGGGTCCGTGCACAGCATCTTAGCCCTCGCGGGAACACACGGGGTGCGCGCCCCTCCCCTGGCTGTCGCTGAAGAAAAGTGTGAACGCCGTGGTGCACATTTCAAAGGGCGTCTGTTCCCTGCTCACCGCACCGCCGAGCTCGGACTCCGATCGCGGAGAAACTTCAGAGGACATTGAAGCCGTGAGAGAGGAGGCTGCGCCCTCAGCCCGGTGCCCAGGCTGTGACCTCAGATTCCAGCCCGCCCCGGGTACATCCATCGTGTTAAACAGGATGGTGACCTCGTTTGAAAATGCAAACTGATGGAGTTTTCAGTAATTGTTGATTACTGATCTATCCATCTATCTATTTTTGAAAGCTAATCTGGTTGATGGGTATTTTTTTTTAAATATAGGTTTTATTGATTTCAGAGAGGAGGAGAGGGAGAGGAGAGAGAAACACCAATGATGAGAAAGAATCAGGATCAGCTGCCTCCTGCACACCCCCTACTGGGGATCCAGCCCACAACCCGGGCGTGTGCCCTGACCAGGAATCGAACATGACCTCTTGGTTTATAGGTCGACGCTCAACCACTGAGCCAGCCGGCAGGGCCTGGTTGAGGGGTGTTTTCATTTAGAGCGACCAGCGCCCTGTCTGTGGCAGAGAGGATGTGGAGTGGCAGGGAGGGGTGTGGGCGTCCTTTTCTTCTAGTGAAAACTCTATTCTGCAATACTGCGGTTGCCCATGTTTTACGGGCACATGGAACTGCGCTCACTTTATTTCTGGTTGCCCCAGGGTCGTTCATCCGTGACTACGATGTCGCGGGAATGTCTGCGGGTTACATGGCTGTGTGCCTCGTTCCCGACTGGCGTCCATGTCCCCAGGTTCCAGACGGAGGTGAACTACGACACCCTGGAGGTGCGGGACGGGCCGGCCAGCTCGTCCCCGCTGATCGGGGAGTACCAGGGCACGCAGGCCCCCCAGTTCCTCATCAGCACCGGCAACTCCATGCGCCTGCTCTTCACCACCGACAGCAGCCGGGCCAGCGTGGGCTTCCTCATCCGCTACGAGAGTGAGTCCTGGCCTGTCCCCGTCCCCTGTCCCATCCCTGTCCTGTCCCCGTCCCCATCCCTGTCCCCATCCCCGTCCCCATCCCTGTCCCCGCCCCTCCTGTCCCCCCCCGTCCCCTGTCCCCACCCCGCCCGTCCCTGTCCCCGTCCCTGTCCCTGTCCCCGTGCCTGTCCCTGTCCCCATCTCCATCCCTGTCCCTGTCCCCGTCCCCCTGCTCCAACAAGGGCCCCGGGGGCCAGGACACCGGGCTGGGACACTGCGTGCAGGCGCACCCCGCCTGATCTCAGAGCTTGCTCTCCTATCCAGAGGGCAGTTTGGGGAACTTTGCTTGAAAAAGGTACATTCATTTATCATAAAGTGAAACAATCGCAGTAATTAAATAAGGAAACGTGTTCTCACTACAGAATGGAATCACAGACCTGCACTGTCAGAAAGACCCTGAGGGCCACAGGAGCTAACAGGGCACAGCCTGGAGATGGCTCCTCCTGAGCAGCAGCTTCTGCTGGAAATGTAGCTACAGGTGTGACGTCAAGCACCTGCCCCTCCTGGGGGTATAGCCCATCAGGTGTGACCTCAGCCCTCCTGCCCCTCCTGGGGATATAGTCCATCAGGTGTGACCTCAGCCCTCCTGCCCCTCCTGGGGATATAGCCCATCAGGTGTGACTCAGCCCTCCTGCCCCTCCTGGGGATACAGCCCATCAGGTGTGACCTCAGCACCTGCCCCTCCTGGGGATACAGCCCATCAGGTGTGACCTCTGCCTCCTGCCCCTCCTGGGGATATAGCCCATCAGGTGTGACCTCAGCCCTCCTGCCCCTCCTGGGGATATAGCCCATCAGGTGTGACCTCTGCCCTCCTGCCCCTCCTGGGGATAAGCCCATCAGGTGTGACCTCAGCCCTCCTGCCCCTCCTGGGGATATAGCCCATCAGGTGTGACCTCAGCCCTCCTGCCCCTCCTGGGGATATAGCCCATCAGGTGTGACCTCAGCACCTGCCCCTCCTGGGGATACAGCCCATCAGGTGTGACCTCAGTACCTGCCCCTCCTGGGGATACAGCCCATCAGGTGTGACCTCAGCCCTCCTGCCCCTCCTGGGGATATAGCCCATCAGGTGTGACCTCTGCCCTCCTGCCCCTCCTGGGGATATAGCCCATCAGGTGTGGCCGCAGCCCCTGCCCCTCCTGGGATATAGCCCATCAGGTGTGACCTCTGCCCTCCTGCCCCTCCTGGGGATATAGCCCATCAGGTGTGACCTCAGCCCTCCTGCCCCTCCTGGGGATATAGCCCATCAGGTGTGACCTCAGTACCTGCCCTCCTGGGGATATAGCCCATCAGGTGTGACCTCTGCCCTCCTGCCCCTCCTGGGGATATAGCCCATCAGGTGTGACCTCAGCCCTCTGCCCCTCCTGGGGATATAGCCCATCAGGTGTGACCTCAGTACCTGCCCCTCCTGGGGATATAGCCCATCAGGTGTGACCTCAGCCCTCCTGCCCCTCCTGGGGATTAGCCCATCAGGTGTGACCTCTGCCCTCCTGCCCCTCCTGGGGATATAGCTCACAGGTATGACCTCAGCCCCCTGCCCCTCCTGGGGATACAGCCCATCAGGTGTGACCTCTGCCCTCCTGCCCCTCCTGGGGATACAGCCCGTCAGGTATGACCTCAGCCCTCCTGCCCCTCCTGGGGATATAGCCCATCACGTGTGACCTCAGCCCTCCTGCCCCTCCTGGGGATATAGCCCATCACGTGTGACCTCAGCCCTCCTGCCCCTCCTGGGGATACAGCCCATCAGGTATGACCTCAGCCCTCCTGCCCCTCCTGGGGATATAGCCCATCACGTGTGACCTCAGCCCTCCTGCCCCTCCTGGGGATATAGCCCATCAGGTGTGACCTCTGCCCTCCTGCCCCTCCTGGGGATACTAGCCCATCAGGTGTGACCTCTGCCCTCCTGCCCCTCCTGGGGATACAGCCCATCAGGTGTGACCTCAGCCCTCCTGCCCCTCCTGGGGATATAGCCCATCAGGTGTGACCTCAGTACCTGCCCCTCCTGGGGATATAGCCCATCAGGTGTGACCTCAGCCCTCCTGCCCCTCCTGGGGATATAGCCCATCACGTGGACCTCAGCCCTCCTGCCCCTCCTGGGGATATAGCCCATCAGGTGTGACCTCTGCCCTCCTGCCCTTCCTGGGGATATAGCCCATCAGGTGTGACCTCTGCCCTCCTGCCCCTCCTGGGGATATAGCCCATTGGTGTGACCTCTGCCCTCCTGGGGATATAGCCCATCAGGTGTGACCTCAGCCCCCCTGCCCCTCCTGGGGATACAGCCCATCACGTGTGACCTCAGCCCTCCTGCCCCTCCTGGGGATACAGCCCATCAGGTTGACCTCAGCCCCCTGCCCCTCCTGGGGATACAGCCCATCAGGTGTGACCTCTGCCCTCCTGCCCCTCCTGGGGATATAGCCCATCAGGTATGACCTCAGCCCCCCTGCCCCTCCTTGGGATACAGCCCATCAGGTGTGACCTCTGCCCTCCTGCCCCTCCTGGGGATACAGCCCGTCAGGTATGACCTCAGCCCTCCTGCCCCTCCTGGGGATATAGCCCATCACGTGTGACCTCAGCCCTCCTGCCCCTCCTGGGGATATAGCCCATCACGTGTGACCTCAGCCCTCCTGCCCCTCCTGGGGATACAGCCCATCAGGTATGACCTCAGCCCTCCTGCCCCTCCTGGGGATATAGCCCATCACGTGTGACCTCAGCCTCCTGCCCCTCCTGGGGATATAGCCCATCAGGTGTGACCTCTGCCCTCCTGCCCCTCCTGGGGATACAGCCCATCAGGTGTGACCCCTGCCCTCCTGCCCCTCTGGGGATATAGCCCATCAGGTGTGACCTCAGCCCTCCTGCCCCTCCTGGGGATATAGCCCATCAGGTGTGACCCTGCCCTCCTGCCCTCCTGGGGATATAGCCCATCAGGTGTGACCTCTGCCCTCCTGCCCCTCCTGGGGATGTAGCCCATCAGGTGTGACCTCTGCCCTCCTGCCCCTCCTGGGGATATAGCTCACCAGGTGTGGCCACAGCCCTCCTTGGATAACTGACTCTCCCTGCACTCAGGAGATCCCCACGGTCCGGGTGACCTCCCGGGAGCTGGCTCCTGTGGATGGAGCCACGCCCTTACTATGCATTTCTGAATCGTGGCTCGGACGTCCTACTCGTGTCTCCTTGCCTGTTGAGGCACAGTGCTGTGCTCATGAAGGAATGCCATCCCATTACTTAATCTGCAATGTCACTCAGCTGCATGTCATGTGCTGGCCTTCACAGAGGAAGGAACTCATCCCAGACTTTATTACAGTTCACGCAGCACTCAGGACTGTTACCCAGAGGTCACGGGGGGGAGGGGGTAAGCAGTAGGAATATCGGTGATAATGTAGGGTTTCCGGAGAATATTTCCAATCGTAATTGTAACTTTCTGAACTTTATTATGAGGTTTTGTATAGCAATGATGTCTTTTTTCTTTGTTTTCATTTATAAACATTGCAGTGATGTTCTCTTTCCTCCTTCCCATTTTCCTTATTTTCAAAATATGTGCTATTCTGAAAGCAAAGAGCCACGTTAGAGCCAGGGAGGAGAAGGGACGCTGACCTGAGCCCGGTCACGGACGTCAGACGGCACTTCCCTTTCCCAGGCGGGTCGGGGCCACCTTGAGAGTGGCTGCCTTCAGTGCAAACGTGCAGCACACGTGTGTGTGTGTGTGTGTGGAACGCAGTCTTAGAAAGTCAGCCCGGTGCAGCTCATTGTGCATCATCCGTGTGGGCTGGGCATGGGGCGCCTCTGCAGGAAAGCTGAGCGTGACGCCCAAACCCAGCGGAGAGGGAGGGGAGACAGGAACGGAGCCAGGACTCGGGCTTCCTTTGCATCCAATTGAGCTCCCAGTGAAGCAGCGTGAAGTCCGGAGCGGCCAGCGGTTTGCACGGGCAGGTCCTGTGAGCAGCATGATGCGCGTCTCCACAGAGCGGCGGGGCCGGGTGCTCGGGCCGCTCCCGTCCGCAGGCGTAGACGGCGGAGCCCACGCGCATGCATTCCCAGGCTGACCGCTCCGGGCTGATCCCCAGGGTCAGGGCTCAGACATGCTTTCTTTTCCGTCAGCCAGCGCCCTCCCCCTGACCTGTTCTTGCCGGGCGTGTAGGTGTGACTCTGGAGTCGGACTCCTGCCTGGACCCCGGCATCCCTGTGAACGGCCGTCGGCGCGGCAGCAACTTCGGCATCGGGTCGACCGTGACCTTCGGCTGCGACCCGGGTACACGCTCAGCGATGACGAGCCGCTCGTCTGCGAGAGGAACCACCAGTGGAACCACGCGCTGCCCAGCTGTGATGGTAGGGGGCCGCGAGCCGCACGACCGAGGAGTGCAGGGATGTACACGTGTGCAATGGGGGTGGAGGGGGTGAGCCGCACCCGAGGAGTGCAGGGATGACGTGTGTGGGGTGTGGTTGTGTGTGTGTGTGTGGTGTGTGTGTGAGCAGTGGGGTCGGCAGAGGTATTCTAGGGGGCGGTGCGAGGTGAGGAAGTGGGACTTCCATCTGACAGTGTCACCTTAAATACTGTCCCATTTAACATTTCAGAGTTACCTAGCGAGGTGTGTCTAACGGGGAGCGTGGGGCTAGCGAAGAAGGAATAATTAGGCCGGCGTGTGGTCAGTGGTTGAGCGTCAAACCTGTGAACCAGGAGGTTACGGTTCAGTTCCCAGTCAGGGCACAGGCCCAGGTTGCAGGCTCCATCCCCAGTGTGGGGCGTGCAGGAGGCAGCTGATCCATGATTCTCTCTCATCACGGATGTTTCCTCCTCTCCCCTTCTTCTCTCCGAAATCATAAAGAAATTATTTTTTAAAAAAGGGGAAATTAGAGGCTGCCCTTCAACTATGTTCCCCGAAACACTCAGCCTCACAGAGCTGTAGTATCCCCGCGCGTGGGCACGGCCTCGGACCCAGGACCAGGCGCATAGCTTCCTCTTGGGCTTCCCCCGTCTCCTCTCCCCCGCCTCCCCCGTGGCGAGTCAGCTCCCAGGGGCATGCGTTCTGGGCTGGGAGCTCTCAGGAGGCCCCGTGGCTTTGGGGCGACCACCCACACCGGCTCCCTGCACGTACCTGCTCTTGGACACGCAGGTGAACAACAGGCCCCGTGACCGTGGTCACGGCGTGACTCAGCTTCCTGCTGGTCAGTGTGGAGGTGCAAAGCGGATAAAGCAGACGTGCCCTGTGCTCATGGGCCGGCACAGGGGGACTCGCCTTGGCCGTGACTGGAACCTCAGCGGGGCGGTTCCCATGTGAGAGCACCGGCGTGTTGGCGTGTGCAGTGCTTCACGCGACCAGGCGTTTCCGCTCTAACGTGCCCCTGCATCCATGAAACCGCTGGGGACGAGGCCCGGAGCAGCGGGCTGGCTGGGACCCGGAGGCAGCGGAGACCAGAACCGCTGGCCTTGGTCACCAGCTTAGGAGCCCGAACAGCAGCCGGACGTGGGCGAGGACCCGCCTGTGCAGGGCGGCCCTTGGGGGAGGCTGGCTCCAAACCTAAGGACCCACCGGCGACGGAGCAGGGGCCACCCACAGTGGGAACCACCGCAGGCACCGAGAGAATTCCCCAAAGGCCACCGCTCGGCTCCGGGGTGGCCCACAGCCCCCCCCCCTCCAGAACCGAGCTCTGTGGCCACGGAGCGGGCGGACTGCGGTGAGAGGAGCTCAGCTCGCCGGGACGCGGGCGGGAAGAGCAGCGCCTCCAGACACTGTGGCCCCCACGTCTGAAGCTCCGATGGCACCGGTCAGGGCTCCCGAGAGACACGTGCAGTGGGCAGCATGTGTGTGCTCATATCTGGGAGGAGAGAGAGAGGGAGGAGAGAGAGGGAGAGAGGGAGGGAGAGGGAGAGGAGAGATTATAAGGAACCCACTCGGTCACTATGGAGAAAGAGGAGAGGTTATAAGGCATCCACTCAGCCACTAGAGAGAGAGAGGAAGGGGAAAGGGATTATAAGGAATCCACTCAGTCACTGTGGAGAGAGAGAGAGAGGGAGCGAGGGGGGAGGTTATAAGGGACCCGCGCAGCCGCTGTGGAGACGGTCCGGTTGACAAGACGTGCAGGCGGAGCTCTAGACCCAGAGCAGCCGTGTGGCGCCCCTCGGGAAGCAGGAACGCCAGCGCCCGGCCTGCAGGCTGCCGGCGAGAGGAATGCCATCTCACCTGTGGGAGGGCAGCCTTTTCGCTCCTCAGCCCTTCAGCTGATGGGACGAGGCCCCCCACACCAGGGAGGGCCACCTGCTTTACTCCATCCCGATTCGGTGGGCTCTGGTCTGCAGGCACCGCAGACACGCCCAGAATCAGGCGTCCCAGCGCCGGGCCATCCGGTCGACAGGGTTTACCATCACAGGAGGGTTCCGCTTTAGCTGCTACGCTCACTCTGTTACTTTTCTAGGGTTTTGATTTTTTGTGTGTGTTTTTTTAATAATAATTTGGGACACCCGTATATGAATTAGCATATTGTGATTACAAGTAAAATGAAGTGTGGCTGTGTTCCAGTTATTATGTAGCTGATATTAGACCGTCCTTCAGTCCTTGGCCAGTTAAATGTCCCTTTACGTGTATTTTATTCTCCCAGTCATTCTGGAGTGAACGCTCCACTGATTTGTCTCTTTGTTTTAAGCCCTCTGTGGAGGCTACGTCCACGGGAAGAGTGGGACCGTCCTTTCTCCGGGGTTTCCGGACTTTTACCCAAACTCCCTCAACTGCACCTGGACCATTCGAAGTGTCCCACGGAAAAGGTAGGGGTACGGCGCCGATCGCCACCCTGCGATCCTTCACAGGATGGAGGCACGGGGGTGGGAAGAAAGGGCGTGAGTGTCTGCAGGAGTCAGGGGACAAAGCTCGCGTGGTTTCGCTGTTAATGTTTATGTTTTTAGACATTTTTAGAAGACTGCTGGTCTTTAAGTGATTAGTGCGACGAGCAAAAGTGGATTTCTTGTTTTACTCCGTATTTGTCAGGTAAACTGGGTTTATGCCTGTGCACGTAAACTTGAAAATTCGGTATGATGTCAGGAAAAGAGGGGTAGATTGTGTCAGATAGGACTAGTGAATGAATAAGAGGAAATGAGAAGAAATGGACTTAACTTCCAATTCCCCGATAGACCTGGGCACCCCTGGGTGCTGCCTGGCCTTCCGCGTTCCCCGCGTCATTACCGTCCCCTGACCCACGGTGGCTCAGGGCACAGCTCACCCATCCTCAGTGCACAGACGGGAGTGAGGACCAGGAAAAGGCTCACTGGTTCCCGGAATGGGCTCACGCGCACAGGAAGGGGACGGGGCTGTTTCGCCGTTTTCTCTTTAGTGGGTTTTTTTTTAGGTGTCTGAGCTTGTCATTTTTTACAAAATAATTGGGGGATTTGAGCACATAAGTGTCATGTAGACTCACATCTGACCTCTCCTTGAGGTGGGAGTGACACGTGTTGACAATGCTGAGCCGCCCCCGCCCCATGCGGGCTTGGGAAAGGGCTGGCCTTGAAGAAAGTTAAGAATAAAAGGAGTCACATGACGAATGCCATCACACGGATACGTGTTTTTTAAAAAAGAACCTGTTCATAGCTCATTTCACTGGTTTCACTCTGGGGATCCAGAAACGATGCTCGGTGGGCACGGTTGCTGGGGGAGCATGTGTGTGAGGTACATGCACTGTTCCTTCTCCCAGGTGTGTGGTGTGTGCTGGGCATCCAAGCTAAGATTCCCTCAAGGGCATCTGTCCAACATAAATGGGGAGGTTCCCTCGTCCGTCATTCCAAATGCTCTGCTTATGGGCCCAGCAACCATTTCTGCATTCAGGTCATGGTCAAGTCCACCACGTGTACTTCTGTCTCTATCCCTCACTATATATCTGTATCTATATCTATATCTATACCTATACCTATACCTATACCTATACCTATACCTATACCTATACCTATACCTATATCTATATCTATACCTATATCTATATCTATATCTATATCTATATCTATACCTATACCTATACTATATCTTATCTATATCTATATCTATATCTATATCTATATCTATACCTATACCTATATTTATATCTATATCTATACAACACTAGAGGCCTGGTGCATGAAATTTGTGCACAGGGGTGTGTGTCCCTCAGCCCAGCCTGCACTCTCTCCAATCTGGGAGAGGGATCGGGCCTAAACGGGCAGTCGGACATCCCTCTCACAATCCAGGACTGCTGGCTCCCAACTGCTCGCCTGCCTGCCTTCCTGATTGCTCCTAACCGCTTCTGCCTGCCAGCCTGATCACCCCCTAACCACTCCCCTGCCAGCCTGATTGATGCCTAACTGCACCCCTGCCAGCCTGATTGCCCCTAACTGCCCTCCCCTGCAGGCCTGGTCACCCCTAACTGCCCTTCCTGCAGGCCTAGTTCCCCCCCAACTGCCCTTCTCTGCAGGCCTGGTCACCCCCAACTTCCCTCCTCTGCCAGCCTGGTCACCCCTAACTGCCCTCCCCTGCAGGCTTGATCACCCCCAACTGCCCTCCATTGCAGGCCTGGTCCCTTCCAACTGCCCTCCCCTGCTGGCCATCTTGTCGTGGCCATCTTGTGTCCACATGGGGGCAGCCATCTTGTGTGTTGGAGCAATGGTCAATTTGCATATTACTCTTTTACTCTTTTTTTAGATAGGATACTATATATCTAACTCCATATCTGACTCTATATCTATGTCTGCTATAGCTATATATCAATACCTAGCTATCTCTACATCTTTATCTATACCTATGTCTACATCCTGCCTACACTGGTATTATATCTATGTCTATGCCATCTACCTTTACACTTATATATACTTAAACATTTATTCATTTTTGCTGTTTATTTCACTTCTTTCATTTCTAAAGCCACACTCTTTCCACCCATTGTCTGCATGAACTTCAAAGTTTAAGATTAAATTTGGATTCCAGACCGATGTCTCACAGCCCAGAAGAAAGCATCTCCAGCAATGTTCTCCCTCTCCATGTCTCCCTCTCCGTGTCTCTCCTGGGTCTCCCTCCCTGGGTCCCCTCTCCGTGTCTCTCCTGGGTCCCCCTCCCGTGTCTCTCCTGGGCCCCCCCCTCTCTGTGTCTCTCCTGGGCCCCCTCCCCGTGTCTCTCCTGGGTCCCCCTCTCCGTGTCTCTCCTGGGCCCCCCTCTCCGTGTCTCTCCTGGGTCCCCTTCTCCGTGTCTCTCCTGGGTCCCCCTCTCCGTGTCTCTCCTGGGCCCCCCTCTCCGTGTCTCTCCTGGGTCCCCCTCTCCGTGTCTCTCCTGGGTCCCCCTCTCCGTGTCTCTCCTGGGTCCCCCTCCCCGTGTCTCTCCTGGGTCCCCCTCTCCGTGTCTCTCCTGGGTCCCCCTCTCCGTGTCTCTCCTGGCTCCCCTTCTCCGTGTCTCTCCTGGGTCCCCCTCTCCGTGTCTCTCCTGGATCCCCCTCTCCGTGTCTCTCCTGGGTCCCCCTCTCCATGTCTCTCCTGGGTCCCCCTCTTCGTGTCTCTCCTGGGTCCCCTTCTCCGTGTCTCTCCTGGGTCCCCCTTTCCATGTTGCTCACGTGTCTCTGCCTTTGCTCCCAGGGGTCCAGATGATGTTCCACACCTTCCACCTGGAGAGCTCGCACGACTACCTGCTGGTCACGGAGGACGGGAGTTTCTCGGAGCCCGTAGCCCGGCTCACGGGGTCGGTGCTGCCCCACACGATCAAGGCGGGCTTGTTTGGCAACTTCACCGCCCAGCTGAGGTTCATATCGGACTTCTCCATCTCCTACGAGGGCTTCAACATCACCTTCTCAGGTCCGCTGGGCTCTCCCGCTCTTTCTAGAAATAATAGTACTGTGTGTCTGCAAGTGCATGTGTGTGCATGTGTGTGGGTGTGTGTCTGTGGTTGTGTGCATGTGTGTGGGTGTGTGGTGTGGGGGGTATGCGGGGTGTATGGTTATGTGCATGCGTGTGGGGTGTGGTTGTGTGCATGCATGTGGGGGTGTGGTTGTCTGCATGTGTGTGTGTGGTGTGTTTGTGTGCATGTGCGTGGGGTGTGGTTGTATGCATGTGTGTGGGGTGTGTGGTGTGTGTGTGTGTGAGGTGTGGGGTGTGGGGGTGTGCATGTGTGTGGGGTGTGTGGGTGTGGGTGTGTGTGTGTGTGTGAGGTGTGGGGTGTGGGGGTGTGCATGCGTGTGGGGTGTGGGTGTGGTTGTGTGCATGCATTTGGGGGTGTGGTTTTGTGCATGTGTGTGAGATGTGGGGTGTGGTTGTATGCATGTGTGTGGGGTGTGTGTGTGTGTGTGTGTGAGGTGTGGGGTGTGGTTGTGTGCATGCGTGTGGGGTGTGGTTGTATGCATGTGTGTGGGGTGTGGGTGTGCGCGTGTGTGTGAGGTGTGGGGTGTGGGGTGTGGGTGTGTGATTGTGTGCATGCATTTGGGGGTGTGGTTTTGTGCATGCGTGTGGGGTGTGGTTGTATGCATGTGTGTGGGGGTGTGGGTGTGTGCGTGTGTGTGAGGTGTGGGGTGTGGGGTGTGGGTGTGTGATTGTGTGCATGCATTTGGGGGTGTGGTTTTGTGCATGCGTGTGGGGTGTGGTTGTATGCATGTGTGTGGGTGTGTGGTGTGGGGGGTGTGTGGGGTGTGTGGTTGTGTGCATGTGTGTGGGGGGTGTGTTTGTCTGCATGCATGTGTGTGGGGTGTGGTTGTTTGCATGCATGTGGGGGTGTGGTTGTGTGCATGTGTGTGGGGTGTGGTTGTATGCATGTGTGTGGGGTGTGGGTGTGTGCATGTGTGAGGTGTGGGGTGTGGGGGTGTGCATGCGTGTGGGGTGTGGGTGTGGTTGTGTGCATGCATTTGGGGGTGTGGTTTTGTGCATGCGTGTGAGATGCGGCGTGTGGTTGTGTGTGTGATTGGATAAGTGGCCGACAAATAACTCTCATTAGTTGGTGGGAAGCGGGGCTGAACCCCCGGGAAATGAGAGGCACCCACGGGTCCACTCTGCAAATCTCCGGGAGAAGTGTTGGTGTCAGTGTCTTTCCCACAAGCCTTTGCGCTCCTGGCCGGCATTTCACCCGCCTCCCGGGGACAATGGCCTCGCTGAGGCGCCCTCGAGACCCTGTGCCGGTCATTTCGGGTCCCGCCCTCCAGCGAGTTCCGTGCCCGCATCTCACTCGGGGTGAAGAATTGTGAACGCACACCACCGAGAGCAATCTGGGGTTGATTGCAGCCCCTGTGTCCAGTGGGGGGTCTTTCCCAGGCCCTCGGGTGCGGTCAGGGGCTCGGAGAAAAGATGTGATGAGCAGGCTGCGAGGGCCGGTCTCTGAGGAGCTGACGCTGACTGTAAGGAAGTGGGGGGCAGGCGGGGTGTGGGTCCCCACAGAAGGAGGAGCAGCCATGGGTATGGGCAAGTGGAGGGGGAGGCCCCTGTGCTTGGAGCCCTAGAGGTGAGGAGGCCACGGGGGACTCGACGTTAACTTGTGCGAGGCCCCAGGGGGGAGGCGACAGAGGACAGGACCTGACCCTTTCCTAAGCTCTTTCCCCGTCAGGCGCGAGCTTCAGCGGGGAACAGGGCGCTGCTGGCAGCCCCGGGAGGCGACAGCATCGGGCGGAGGGACGGCGCTGGCGTGGGGAGGACCAGACGCCTGGGTGGAACGGGAGGGAAGTGGAGAGCGGTCACGGCCATCTGCCCACGTGAGGGAGGAGGCCATGCTCCCACGGCCAGCACCGCAGGCGACGTGGTTCCGGAGGAAAGATTGGGGGAACAGGCAGGAGGACACTAAGCAAACAGGCACCCCGCACCCCACACTGAACACGGCCGGACACACGGGTGCAGTGGGCCAGAGAGTGGCGTCGGGTGCAGCTGTGCAGGAGACGGACATGGCACTGTGGCTCGGGACGGGCACACCCAGACGCGGCTGCTAGGACCTGCGTTTTGGAGGCTTAGTCCCCAAGTGCAGCCACACGCCAGGCATCGTCCCTTTCACCCTGAACTCGGCACTTTCCTCCTGAGAGGCTGCCGAGCTCCCAGCAGCCGGGAGAGAATCGTCCATGAGGTCCCCACAGCCCCGGCCACGGCTGACAACAGGCCAGAGAGGACGCCCCGAGGCCTGAGCAGAGGGGGCGGCACAGACAGCTTCTCGCCAGCGTGGCCTCTAGGAGTTTGTGCCCACGTGTCCATCACTCGGCGACACTTTGAGAGGAGGGGAACTGATCTCAGCAACTAGAAATCATAAAATAACTTCACGCCATTAAAGGGGCAGCTTTGAAAGGGCCGTCTTATCTATACTAATAATAGAGGAATATGCAAATTGGTCACGATGCACTCACAGTAACAACCAAATATCAGGCTGCGTGGGGCGACCAGGCCAGCAGCGGGGTTAGCGAGGGACAACCAGGCCAGCATAGGGGGGCAGTGAGGGGTGATTAGGCCAGCAGGGGGCACAGTTGGGGGTGACCAGGCTGTCAGGGGGGCAGTTGGGGGCGACCAGGATGGCAGGGGGGGCAGTTGGGGGCGACCAGGATGGCAGGGGGGGGGCAGTTGGGGCGACCAGACCAGCAGGGGGGGGCTTTGAGGGGCACCAGGCCAGTGGGGGGAGTTAGGGTGACCAGGCTGGCAGAGGGGGCAGTTGGGGGCAACCAGGATGGCAGGGGGGCACTAAAGGGAGATCAGGCTGTCAGGCGTAGGGGCGGTTAGGGGTAATCAGGCTGGCAGGGGGGCAGTTAGAGATAATCAGGCTGGCAGGGGGGGCAGTTAGGAGTGGATCAGGCTGACAGGGGGAGTGGTTAGAGGTGGTCAGGCTGGCAGGGGGGGTAGTTAGGGGTGAATCAGGCTGGCAGGGGGGCCAGTTAGGGGTGATCAGGATGGTGGGGGGGCAGTTAGGGGTGATCAGCCTGGCAGGGGGAGCAGTTAGGGGTGTGATCAGGCTGGCAGGGGGGCAGTTAGGGGTGATCAGGCTGGCAGGCAGGTGAGCAATTAGGAGCCAGCAGTCCCGGATTGTGAGAGGGACATCCCAACTGCTGGTTTCGGCCCGATCCCTAGGATCCGGCCAAACCAGCAGTCGGACATCCCCCGAGGGGTCCCGGATTGGAGAGCGTCCCCTGCCCATGCATGAATTTCGTGCACCAGGCCTCTAGTTTTGTTATAAGTCTCCTTAAAAATACTCACATGGAGCCCTTGTCTGAGCATTCACAGGGTGAGGAAAAGGACTCGCCCACCAGGGACGGTGGTTTGGAAGGGCATCTGCATGCATTGGTTCGCTTTAATCACAGCCTGTGTCCTCTGAACAGTGTCTGAGTGTTTGCCCGACTCCCACGCCTGCTCTCTCCCTGCTCAGAGTACGACCTGGAGCCCTGCGAGGACCCCGGCGTCCCCGCCTTCAGCCGCAGGATCGGCTTCCGCTTCGGGGTCGGGGACGCGCTGACCTTCTCCTGCTTCCCGGGGTACCGCCTGGAGGGTGCCACCACGCTGACCTGCCTGGGCGGGGGCCGCCGTGTGTGGAGTGCGCCTCTGCCAAGGTGTGTGGGTAGGTGGTCACACGCTTTCATTTCATTCATCCAGGGGGCGGGCCTGGCGCAGTCGGGACGCGGGGCCCTGCGTGGTGGGAGGAGGGCGAGGGCGAGGGCAGCGGGGGGGGGGGGGGGGAGGGCGGGGCCGAGGGCGAGGGCAGGGGCGGGCGTGGACCCGGCCACTTAGCTGCCTGCGAGGGGGCGAGCCCCTGGCTGTGCCGTCTCAGCTGGAAGGTCAGCTCCTTCAGCCCCACAATTCATGACTGAGGGAGAGACACTGCGTCAATCATATTTATAAAGGGAAACCAGGTAAAGTAACGCTGGAAACCATGCTGTGGGAACACGATCTTGACATGCTGTGGGAACATGACTGTTGACACGCTGTAGTAACACAAGCTCTGACACGCTGTAGTAACACAGCCTTTGACACGCTGTAGTAACACAAGCTCTGACACGCTGTGGTAACACAGCCTCTGACACGCTGTAGTAACACAGCCTCTGACACGCTGTGGTAACACAGCCTCTGACATGCTGTAGGAACACAGCCTCTGACACGCTGTAGGAACACAGCCTCTGACACGCTGTAGGAACACAGCCTCTGACACGCTGTGGTAACACAGCCTTTGACATGCTGTAATAACACAAGCTCTGACACGCTGTGGTAACACAGCCTCTGACACGCTGTAGGAACACAGCCTCTGACACGCTGTAGGAACACAGCCTCTGACACGCTGTAGGAACACAGCCTCTGACACGCTGTGGTAACACAGACTCTGACACGCTGTAGGAACACAGCCTCTGACACGCTGTAGGAACACAGCCTCTGACACGCTGTAGGAACACAGCCTCTGACACGTTGTGGTAACACAGCCTCTGACACGCTGTGGTAACACAAGCTCTGACACGCTGTGGTAACACAGCCTTTGACACGCTGTGGTAACACAGCCTCTGACACGCTGTAGGAACACAGCCTCTGACACGCTGTGGTAACACAGCCTTTGACACGCTGTGGTAACACAGCCTCTGACACGCTGTGGTAACACAGCCTCTGACACGCTGTGGTAACACAGCCTCTGACACGCTGTGGTAACACAGCCTCTGACACGCTGTGGTAACACAGCCTCTGACACGCTGTAGGAACACAGCCTCTGACACGCTGTGGTAACACAGCCTCTGACACGCTGTAGGAACACAGCCTCTGACACGCTGTGGTAACACAGCCTCTGACACGCTGTGGTAACACAGCCTTTGACACGCTGTAGGAACACAGCCTCTGACACGCTGTAGTAACACAGCCTTTGACACGCTGTAGGAACACAGCCTCTGACACGCTGTGGTAACACAGCCTTTGACATGCTGTAGTAACACAAGCTCTGACACGCTGTGGTAACACAGCCTTTGACACGCTGTAGGAACACAGCCTCTGACACGCTGTAGTAACACAGCCTCTGACATGCTGTGGTAACACAGCCTCTGACACGCTGTGGTAACAGACCTCGGACAGGCTGTAGCAGCACAGCCTTTGACACGCTGTGGTAACAGACAGACAGGCTGTAGCAGCACAGCGTGGACAGCTGTGTGGATGGAAGGCAGGTGTCTTTCCTGGTACACCATGGCGACAGTGAAAAGCCTGTAGTCCCGCCGTGTCTGTTTGGCCGGCTGACTGGCCCGGGCCTGTAAGTGGGCACTGAAGTCTGGGGGGGAGTCCACGTGTCCGGTTGTTCTCAGAATCGGGGCGGTGCTCCCAGACGCCAACGGGAAGGTGTGCAGGCGCTCGGAGACGCGCTGGGCAGCATGGTGGGTTAGGTGGGGCCTGGAGTCACGTCCCTGCGACTGTGGGCTGGGCCCCTGGGAGGGGCAGCAGGAGGCGGGGCTGCAGGGCTGAATGGCAGCGTTCTGCCTGCACGTCCAAGGGCCTGCTCCTCAGCGGGGACAGGAGCCCGCACCTGCCGCCCCCTGCTGCTGGGCACGCGCAGCCTCACCACCTGCCACCGATGGGCAGAGCACGCTGATGCATAGCGAGCGCCAGACATTTGTCTGCAGAGTCCCCACGAGTCCCCTGATGGCGAGACCACGGAGCTCACGGCGTCCGCAGTGCACACGCCAACCTCCCCAGGGACGCCTCGAGGCCGGCGGGGAAGTTGTGAAAATAAGATCCCATAATCCTCCGAACACGACGTTGTTAGCTAGGAAAACCTGACATCCCGTGACGAGCGCCTCCCCGTGCTGTGCCGAGGAGGGCATCACTGATTCCAGAGCGAACGCTGTCTTCCCCGTTTTCACGAAGCACAGACCGTCAGGGCAGGGCCCGCTGCGCAAACAATCCAGCAATGACCTCGAACGGGATCCCCTCACGCCTGCCAGGCACATGTCTGCTCACGTCAGCTCTCTGGCTTTCTCCCCAAATAGCGCTCTTCCTTCGTGTGGCTGTGATATTTACTTGAGAATTGGGGGCACGTGTTGAACACTGCCTCGAGGAAAATGATGCACAGCGCCTTAGAGTTGCCCCAGAGCCCCCAGGATCCTGGGACCCGTTCCCCTCAGGTCGGAATTACCGACCGACATAGTCTAAGATCTCAGAGAACCTCTCACCTCAGTGAAGTCACAGCATCGTTCCACAGACGCAGCACGGAGCAGCCTGCCATGATAATAACCCACTTGCCGTGATTCCATTTTATCTGGATTATCTCTACATCGCTGCTCTGTGTCTGGGTTTTCACACTGCTGCCTACAGTGTACGATGAGAGTACCTGGGGCGGAAATAGCAGCTAACATGAGCAGCCCTAACTCCAGAGCAGACGGCACGCTGAGCTCCTTTCCCTGTCTTAACTCAGTACCCCAGACCCTATGTGAAGTCAGCACCGCTACCGTGAGTCCCATTGTACAGACGGGAATACTGAGCCCCCAGCTGCTGAGAACTTTGGCCACAGTCACGCAGTTAGCCAGACTGGAACACGGGGCGCCAGACTGGAACACGGGGCGCCTCTCTGCCCTCTCTGCCCGCAGCCTCTTGTCCATGGCCTGAGGCTGCAGGGTGCCTTTAAATCGCAGGTTAGAAATGGCGCTGAGATCCGCCTGGGCCCATGGCGCCTGGGAGCTGTTTCCCCGCCTCTCCTTCTCCCATTTCTCCAGTTGCTTCGCCCACTGGGAAGGCGGCAGGAAGTGCCACTTCCTGTTGTTGCTGGTTCTCAAAGGTCTTCCCCAGCCACACTCTCCACACAGCCCCGTCCGTCCTCGCTGCCGCCCCGGGAAGGCGGTCACTTCCATCCTGAAGGTGCCCTGGTTCCAGGAGACTCCACGCAACATACATAAATACATGAGCACATGCCTGTCCAAGCACGCACACGCCTGTCCAAGCATACACATGCCTGTCTAAGCATCCACACGCCTGTCCAAGCATCCACATGCCCGTCCAAGCATGCACACGCCTGTCCAAGCATGCACACGCCTGTCCAAGCATCCACATGCCTGTCCAAGCATCCACACGCCTGTACAAGCATGCACCCGCCTGTCCAAGCATGCACACGCCTGTCCAAGCACACACACGCCTGCACATGGACACCTGCACACCCACTGTTAGCAGCTGTACTATTTCAGGGCCACTTGGGGCCCCTGGCGTTCGGGAGCCGAAGGAGTTCTAACCGAGGCCCTCGCTGGCACCGGTGAGGAGCAGGTGCCGAGAGGCCCGGGGGCCCGGCCGGGTCCTCAGGGCAGCGAGGGCTGCGCTCACTTGGCTGACCAGAGAGTCAAGGTGGTTTTATGCGAACTTGGGCCTGGAGCGAGGTGGGCCTTGGTCAGGAGGAGGAGGACTGCCTCCATCCCGGACGCACCGGCGGGCAGGGGGTGGCCCGTGCGGGGCCGGAATCCCGGTTAAACAAACGCGTCCGGGCGATGCCGTGAACTGAAAACGCAGGGCAGTGCCCTGACAGTCGTGTTGGGACAGGGAACGGCCATCTGTGAGGCCGGAGCGAGGTGAGGAGAGGAGAGTGTCACCCAGCGGTGCAGCAGGTGCTGGGACTCGTGGATTGTTCCAGAACTCTCTGTGGGGTGGCATGCTGCTCCCATGGGCCGGAGGCATCCTATTAAGAAAAATAAGAAAACCCTGCCCGGCCAGCGTGGCTCAGTGGTTGAGCATTGACCTAGGAACCAGGAGGTCATGGTTCGATTCCCAGTTAAGGGCACATGCCCAGGTTGTGGGCTCCATCCCCAGGAGGGGGCATGAGGAGGCAGCCGATCCATGATTCTCTCTCCTCATTGATGTTTCTATCGCTCTCTCCTCTCTGAAATCAATAAAAATATTTTAAAAAAAGAAAGAAGAACACCTTGAACGTGGGTACCTTCCCGTGCAGCTGGGGAAACACTGGAGGTCACAGATGTGTGGCTACAAAGTGTCAACAGGCACATTGAGAGGAGGAGGGCTGCCTCGGCTTTAATGGCATCTGCCTACACCAGTCACTCAATGTCCCATCCTCTTTCCCTTTCCGTCGTAGCCGAGTGTGGGGCGAGGGTCACAGGCAACGAGGGGACGCTGCTGTCGCCGAACTTCCCGTCCAACTACGACAACCACCACGAGTGCATCTACAGCATCGAGACGGAGGCGGGCCAGGGCATCCGCCTGTGGGCGCGGACCTTCGAGCTGCAGGCCGGGGACACGCTCCGGGTAAGGCTCCTCCCGCCACGGCCGCCTCCCCCGGCTGCGGGGTCCCTCCCGCCACAGGCGACCGGGTGCATGTGTGTACTGCGTTAGTATGTTCCTGTGACGCTCGTCCTCCAGCTGGTTTCTCCACTGGGAAGCGGCAGGAAGTGCCCCTTAAAGGAGGGAACGCTGACTTGGAAACGGGGTCTGCGGTCCTGATCCGCTGCATTAGCCGTGTATCTTGGGCAAATCATTGACCACTTCCGGCTTCCAAACATGTAAAACATGCACCCTGCCTGCCGTCGGCTGTTCGGAGGTCAGTGGTGTAATGTACGGCATGTTTCCTAGCCCTGTGCCCGGCTCCCACGGCCACTGTCACAGCTCCGGGCCCCAACCAGACCCTGTGGCCACTCCGTGTACAACGCGGCCCGGCATGCAGAGCTGCGATGACCGTGATGTGACTGTGGACACGTCGCAGCCACTGTCACAGGGCCACAGGGCCGGCTCACGTGGAGGAGCCACGCGGGGACTGGACAGACTCAAGGAAGCAGGCCCGTGGGATGAGCCAGGCCCCGCAGCAGGGCTCCGTGTGTCCTGTGATGGCGAGTGTCGGGCTCGGGAAGAGCCTGCAGGGTCTGTGCCCAGCACCCCCACACCCCGGGGGACTCCAGGGCACAGGCAGGGGAATCGGGTCCCAGGAGCCCCAGGTCTTGCCTTGACCTAGAACATCCCACCTCCAAGAGGAGAGGCCCCATGACCTCTGAGGCTCCTGAGAGCTCCCCCCTCTCCTGGGACTGTGCAGGGAGCGGGGCCTTCTGGGGGCAGGGCCCAGGGAGCACGCACTGCAGAGCGAGCCTCGGGCATCAGACAGGCCGTGAGCAGCACAGACCAAGGCCGGACCTCATCCCGTCCACAGCTCCGCGGTCCACGGAGATTGGCCACTTGCCAGGTCACACAGCTGAGCCTTGGCAAGATGGGCACATCTCTCTTCTCGTTCCCTTTGCCAAAGTCTGGGGGTTTCATTCTTTTCTTATTTATTATTGATTTCAGAGAGAGAGGAAGAGAGAGGGAGAGAGAGATAGAAACATCAGTGATGAGAGAGAACCATGGATCGCTGCCTCCTGCACGCCCCCTACTGGGGATCAAGCCCAAAACCCGGGCCTGTGCCCTGACCAGGAATTGAACTGTGACTCCTGTTCATACGTGATGCTCAACCAGAAACGCCCGTCCGGGCTGGGGTTTTTGTTCTGACAGGCACATGAGGCTCGTGCTGACACGCCCCACCCCAATGCTCACCTCTGTTAAGCTGTGAGGCTGCGAGGATGTGCAAAACCAGCTGCAAGGGACAGTCAGTGCCCCCTGCACCCCATCTGTCACCCGCTTGCATGGATAGAGGGGTCCCTGGCCGGGGCCTTGACCCCATTGGCCGCTACGCGCTCAGGTCTGAGCTCCAGACAGAAGCGATTCCCCGCTCCCGAGTCCACGTGGGCTGCGTCTCTGTGCCGAGCTCGAGGTGCTGTCCCTGGGCCCGGGCCCTGGGCGTGTCTGTGGGCGGCTCACGCGCAGCACAAATAACTGCGCCGCGGGAACCACGGGCAGTGACAGGCTCCCGCGTGACCCCGCCAGGTGTTCGATGGGCGAGACGGCGCCTCCCGGCCCCTGGGGACCTTCACGCGGCGCGAGCTGCTGGGCCTGACCCTGAACAGCACCTCCAACCACCTGCGGCTGGAGTTCGACAGCGACGGCGCGGACACGGCCCCCGGCTTCCAGCTGAGCTACAGCAGTGAGTACCCGGGCACCCCCCTCCTTATCTCCTCGGGACACACGGGTGCCCAGCGACGTGCTGTTTCAGAATCCTTTGACCCCAAAGGCCGCGGCACCGGGAATTAAACCCTTGGATGTTGAGCCTGAAGGGATGGCAGTGGCCATCAGGACTGATGTCTTCATTGGGCAGATAAGCGTGAGGCCCGGAGAGAGAGCAGTCACCCCAGCCCCAGCGCCCGTCAGGCTCCGCCAGGGAAATTAAGCGACGCCCGCCCGCTTGGGCGGGGATGGCAGGAAGTGTCGGTTAACCCCAGGCAGAAATGTGATTAAAGCGGCCGACGTCCTGAGAGACCGTGTCATTTCCATGGAAATGGCCATTAAGAGGCTCAGGGAAGGGAGCATGTAGTGTCCGCTGTGTGAAGCTGAAGCAGCACGTGGCGTGTGAGCCAGCTGACGGCCTTCCTGTAGCAGAGCGCCGCTGCACGGAGTGCCACGGGCCCACCGTCCTGTCAAGCCACGGCTCCGATCAGCAGACCAAGGGCCCGCCCCGTGGTCCCTCCAGTGCAGGTCACGTGACTGCACATTGCTGCTTCGCTCGCTTTCTCCCTTGAAGGAGCTGAAGCCACTTCCTCGCTCTGACCCGAGCCTTCGCGCCCTCGAGGCGTGATGCTTGGGGAGGACACGGAAAGCTCCTTGGGGAACAGAGTTCACGGCCGCGCACCCGGGGTCCTTGCCCTCCTGCTGCCTCAGGGAGCTGACCGGCCCGGTCCGCGGGGCGGGGGCCTGGGCCTGGCCTCCCCTCTGTGCGTGCGCTCCCCTGGGATCCGTGGCCAGTGGGGGCCTCCCCACGCAGCTCCCAGGAAACGCGCACCTGAGCGTCTGTTTCCCGCCCACCCCCTCCCGGCCTCCTCGCTGCCTCCTGTCTCCCCCACTCTGTGCGGCTGGAGCCGTCCGTGACGGTGCCGTTTCTGTATTCTCACGGTGTGCACCAGGTCACCGGACAAATCCACGCCGACTGCGCTCACAGCGGCGGCTGTGGAGGAGGCGCTGGGCTGTTCCCAGAACCGCGGCCCCCTTCTGCGCGACTAGCAGCCGAGAGGCCCGCTGCGCCGGCCAGCAGGACGGGCCGCAGGGCTGCGGCTTCTCTGCGGGTCTTCCTGCTCCGTCCACGGACTGGCTCCCACGGCCACGGTCAGCCCCTGTGGGCCCGCGTGTCTCCACGCTCCCAGCACAGCTCCCACCTTGGCCGCCCTCCCATTTCTCTGTGTGAAGTGGAGAAACCTTGAGTCTGTGGACCTATTTATGGGCACTGGTGATTTTAAAAATATCTATATTTTATGGACTTCAGAGAGGAAGGGAGAGAGAGAGAGAATGTCACTGAGGAGAGAATCATGGAGCGGCTGCCTCCTGCACGCCCCACACTGGGGATCGAGCCCACCACCCGGGCCTGGGCCCTGACCAGGAATCAAACCGTGACCTCCTGGTCATAGGTTTCGATGCTCACCCCTGAGCCACACAGGCAGGCCGGCACATGGTCACGTTTTACACAGCAGCGCACACTCTAAAAGGCGGGAGGAAGGAATACTGGTGGTAATTGCTTCTGAGCTCCTAGCCCAGTCAGTTTGACGAGAGTGATTCTCCTTTCCCCGGGTCCCTGTTTGCCTCACCTACAAAAGCAGACGCTCGGTGGGTGAGGATTAATACGAACTAACAAACAATCCCAACAAAACAAAGACCGGCGCTCCGGGCGCACCCAGCGCCGGCGACTGTCCCGAGCTGGACACACCGCCGGTGGGGACCGGCGGGAATTAGACAGTCGGCGGTGCTGATGGCTCCACAATCAAAATACGATTAACTTCCCATTAAATTCTCAGCTTTAAACTCTGAGTAATTAAGTTCGGGAAACCCCAAGCATCCCCAATGCGCTCGGAAACATAAGTGAAACCATCGCCCCAAAGATGCTGCGCCGAGAATGGCTGTGGAAAGTTTTGAGCAAATGATTAAAGCTGAAGTCTGTGGGAAGGCACCTCCGGCTCTTTCCAAAGACGCGGTAACTGCCTCCTGTAGCCAAGTGCATTCCTTAGAAACATTCCTACTGAGATGCTTCCGATCCAGAATTAATCTGCCCACAGGCGCGGATTGGACAGTGCCCACAGAGGAAACGATAGTTTACTCAGCATCCTCACGTTTCCGGACGGTCACAGATCGCACCCGTCCATCCCTTTTTGCATTCCGAGGACTCCCGCATACTGCTCCTGGTACATTTGACGTCTCTCTTTATTTATGGTGATGGCGACAGGGTTTTCCCGAGGGCTGAGCGATCCCAGGTGCTGGAATAACCCAGAAGCCTCCAGAACGTTCACCTCACTGCTCGGCAGTTCTGGGCCTTGGCAAGTGGCTCCTTTAACTCGTGTTCACGAGGCAGAAGCCATGTGCCCACTGGGTAGGAGGTTTTCTGAACCTTCCGGACGGGGCGTGGCTGGGCCAGGGCCACCTCCAGGTCCCCTTCGGAGCCAGGACCGCGATGCGGTGTCTCAGACGCCGCAGGGGACCCCTGTCCGATGAGCTGCACGCACACTGCCGGGTACTCAGCGAACCTGGTGGCCGCGGGCTGGGAGCCACGGCAGCCTGGGGGACGGGGCACTATAGCCGTGGCGTTCCTTAAGCAGCCGCTGGGCTCTGAGCAGCAGGCGGGGCAACAGACAGCGGAAAGGTGGCGTCCGTTACCGGCCCTGCTCTCCGCGCCGGGCCAGCCTGTTCTTAGAACAGCGGGTTGCCTGCTGGTCCGCAGCGACGTGGATGGGACGCATCACGCAGGACACCTTGCGGTGGGGGGTGGGGACAAGGTGTGGTTTGGATCCCCCTGCGCCCCTCGCAGGGATGCCTGATCCCCGTTATAAAAGGTGTAGGTGGGGCCGGTTGTTCCAGCCGCGATGCTTGCGCATCCCAAATTCTGGGAGCTGCCAGGGGGCCCAGGACCCAGGCTCCCCTCAGGGAACATGAGCTCCCCTCTTCCTCCCGGCGACTGGAGACTGCGAACAGCAGGGGAACTCCTGCTGACGATGCACGGCTGTTTTCTAAGCATTTCAGCAAATATTTGCACAGAGAGAAAAGGATTCTGGGAATCAATCCTGTATTGAATTCAGGATTTATTAAGAATTGGTAGACTTTTTTTGGTATTTCACAAGAACATTTCCGGAACAGTTACTCTCCAAAAGCAGGCCGCGGGGAGGTGTGGGCAGGAAGCAGGCTTTGTGGACCGGACCCCCTTTGCTATGTGAATGGTGGACAGCCCCCCTCACAGCCCACAGGCCGCTGCCTGAGCGTGAGCAGCCCGGTCTGGCTCCCGGATGCGGTCTGGAGGAATCGGCCACAGTGAGACCCACCCGTGTGCTGCGCGGGAGGCGTGCATGGAAGCGGAAGGCAAACGTTCCTGTCCACAGAGACGGGGCTGGGACGGCCCCGGGCCCTGGCGAAACCTCGCTCAGCGGGCATGTGGCTGACACGTCCCCGTGACAGGAGGAGGGCCGGCGGGGGGGGCCCTATCCAGTGACCCTCCCGTGGCTCCCCTTTCGTGGAGTTTGACGCTCCATGTGGTCTTACATTTGACCCTTAATCCGTCTCCTCTTTACCGGGCTTGTTCCTTCTTCCCAGAGGACTGACCAGAGCTTTCTGATGCTGGTAAGAGACCCTGTACCGTGAGATGTGAATGCAGGTATCACGCGTGACATATAGGTCACATGTGACACATGTGTGTTTATGGTGATGGCAACAGCATTTTCCAGACGATGAGAGACCCCGATGCTGGAGTAACCAGAGACACCCCAGACCCCCCCCCCACTGCTGCAGGCCTTCCCTGGGGGCCCCCCACCCCCTGGCTGCCGGCCGCATTGTTGAGTTTTTTGTTTCAGTTCAGACGTGGGGTACAGAGAGGGCCGGCTCCACAGGTTGAAGGAAGAGACGCTTGGGGCGAAGGGCGTGAAGGTATAGACGGGAAGTTGGGGGGCCGGGGGGGAGGCTGTCTCCTGGCCCAGAGGAGGCTGAGGGCCGTGTGTCTGCGGGACACAGGCCACTGGGCCCTACAGCCCTTCTTGCCTTCACTCCGGGAGGCCGCCAGCTGGGTCCGCATCATCGCACACACATGAGGGAGTTTCCTTGGGAGACAGGGAGACGGGGACTTCCGGGGTCCCCTCTCTCTGCCCGGCCACGTCTCTCACAGCTGGCCAGCGCCCATTCTCCCCCCCTAAACGCCCCTGCCCCGCCCGGAAGGTCTGCTCCAGAGCCTGGAGAGAACCCCGCGTCTCTACAGAAAGGCGTGTGCATGGCTGCTGCCATTGCTCCCGTGTGGCCCGCCGTCCGCCATCCACCATCCCCATCGGCCATCCCCCATCCGCCATCCACCATCCACCATCCGCCATCCCAGCCCCATCGGCCATCCGCATCCGCCATCCGTCATCCACCATCCGCCATCCCCCCATCGGCCATCCCCCATCCCCATCCCCCATCCGCCATCCCCCATCCCCATCCGCCATCCGCCATCCACCATCCGCCATCCACCATCCGCCATCCACCATCCGCCATCCGCCATCCGCCATCCCCATCCCCCATCCGCCATCCCCATCCCCCATCCGCCATCCGCCATCCACCATCCGCCATCCACCATCCGCCATCCACCATCCGCCATCCGCCATCCGCCATCCCCCATCCCCATCGGCCATCCCCCATCCCCATCGGCCATCCCCCATCCGCCATCCGCCATCCACCATCCGCCATCCACCATCCGCCATCCGCCATCCCCCATCCCCATCGGCCATCCCCCATCGGCCATCCCCATCCCCCATCGGCCATCCCCCAGCCCCCATCGGCCATCCCCCATCCGCCATCCGCCATCCGCCATCCGCCATCCACCATCCGCCACCCCCCATCGGCCATCCCCCATCCGCCATCCGCCATCCACCATCCGCCATCCGCCATCCCCCATCCGCCATCCGCCATCCTCCGCCTCTCATTGTAGCCCAGGTCCCTCGGTCAGCAAGGGGGAGGTGGGTGATGTGGCCTGATGGACAGCTGACTGGACCAACTACAGCGGCATTTTCCAACCCTTTTCATCTCATGGCGTCCACAAACTAGTCACTGAAATTCTGTGGGACACTGACAAAGGCTTTACGTTTTTTTGCTGATCTGGCAAAGGAAATAGGTACAATTTTGATTGATTTACCAAATAATAATAATGACCTACCCTTTTTGCTCCAAAGTGGCTTTTTTAAACATCAGGAGCCTGGCCCGGCCGGGGTGGCTCAGTGGTTGAGCACAGACCTGTGAACCAGGAGGTCATGGTTCGATTCCCTGTCAGGGCACAGGCCCGGGTTTCAGGCTTGATCCCCAGTGGGGAGCGTGAAGGAGGCAGCTGATCCATGATTCTCTCTCATCATGGATGTTTCTACCTCTCCCTCTCCCTTCCTCCCTGACATCAATAAAAAAAAAAAATCAGGTGCCTACACTTGTATATCAGGATTTCTGGTACCAAGAATTAACCAATCAGACGCAACCTTATGACGCAACGTGACCAATAAGATGCAGCCTATTGTGTGACCCGCCTCCTCAGCTTCAGGACAGGTGCTCAGCGGGCAGCAGCTGTGCCTTCTGATTCGAGGTCTAAGGGGAGAGGGCCTGCCTCCTGGGCCAGGGGCTGCAGGCGTTACCAACTGCGCTCCGGTGGGAAACCGCTGACCGACGGCGCAGTCCCTGGACCAGGAAGCTGGAGCCAGCCGGGCCGCCGCTGCCGGGGCTCTGCGGGCAGGCGGACAGGATGGCAGCGGCTGGGACGCCCAAGGTGGGCCAGAGGAGGCTGGGTGTGGACATGTTCTCGGGATGAGCACTGAGCCTGGCCCCCCGGCTTCCAAGGAGCCAGAGACCGCAGACAGCAAATGCGCAGGCGCCCCGAAACCCGTTCCTGCCAAGGCCTGGGCGGGAGGCTGGGAGCCGGCTGGGATGGGTCCCGGCATCAGGGCTGGAGGAGAGCGGGCTGCTGCCCGGAGTGGGCTGAGCTCCTGTGCAGGGTGAGGGGATGCTGATTTTATTGGGGTGCCCCCCACCCCGGTCAGGAGCCATCTGCTGTGCCATTGTTTCCCCAGCTTCACTGAGGTCCCGCTGACATGACAGTGACGGCAAGTGGCCGAGGAGCTGGCTTGACCCTCGGATCCGCTGTGAGCCGATCCCCCGGGAAGTGAGTGTGGCCCTCCTCACAAGTCGCTGTTCAGTGTGTGTGATGAGGGCCTGTGCCGGACGGGTGGCTCCGGGACCCTGAGGATGAGTGAGGTTAAAGTGCGTGACTGTGTGTTCCCTTCTCTTTTTAAATAACAGGATTTGGGGAATTCTGTGGAAAACACGTCGGCAGTTCTCAAGTGCAAGGTCTAGAAACTGGTTTTGCAAATAACAAAGGCATTCAAAGCCTTCCCGCCGGTCCTGGTTGGCGGGCGTGCGGGCTCCGCTGTGTAAAGGAGACCCGGCCGTTGGGTGAAGATGCGTGGTCACACTCTCAGACGTCCTTGTGTGTGTGTGTGTGTGTTGTGGTGGGGATCTCCTGGAGCATCGGAGCGTGGGTTTCCTTCCCTGGGTGGTTCCAGTGTCTAAAGTTACTGACAGCCGTTCTGCAGACGAGGGAAAAGTGGGACCCAGAGTCCAGAAGGAGCCACCTGCGCGAGGCCACCCCCAGTGTTGGTTTTGTTCCTCCGAAGAGCAGCATCCTGGGAAGTGCCCTGCTCCTCCCGTGGCCCCAGGTGCAGCCCTGGGAAGGGACGGAGCTGGGGACCAACCCCCAAGGTCATTAGCATCTCTAGGCAGGAAACCGGATGCAGCTGCCTTTCCTCACCTGGACTCCCCCCTCTGCTCCTGCAAGGAGGCCTGAGCCCAGCAGTGAGGGGTCCCCTCCACCCTTCCTGGCTCCAGGTCGGAGTCAGTTTAGTTTGGGGGTTGCCCTGCAGACAACTCCCCTGCGGGTTCTTACCAAGTGCAGCCGGTGCGATGCTCTCAGCTGAGAAGAAGAAAGGGCTGGTAGCTCATTTCTAAGGGCTTCCGACCGGTGCTGACAAGGACTTGAGAAGGAAGGGTGTGCGCACCGGAGGCGTGGTGGGTTCTCCGAGAGGGCCAGGCCTTCAGCGGCGGGAGGGCCGGGCCTGTGCTGCGAGCGCGCCCTTGGAAACAGGCTCCATCCCTATATCAAGGCACAGCGCGCATTTTACCAGCTCACCTTCCTGGGAGGAGCCTGGGAGCCGCACTTCTCTCTGCTTCCGCGAGAAAAGAGCCCATGAGTCCCGCTGCGGACAGCTGCCTTCCGCGGGTGCCTGAGGTGGGAATCCCCATGAGGGGCGTGCAGGCGATCCAGGTGCTGGGGAGGCCGGCAGGGTCCCTGGGAGGAACGCTGAGTTTATGGGAACACCAGAGGGACGGTGGAGGGAGGGGAAGAACGCCACCGAGGAGAAACAGTCCCGCCCGGTCCCCACGCGGTTCCTTTGTCTGCGTTAGAAAGTGGTATGCTGTGGGCACACGTTTGGGTAAACAGCAGACTGAATACTGAATTATTGTAAAACATCCTAGGAAGGTCCTTGGGGCCCAACCTGATGAGTTTCCAAGTGGGCGGCGTGCAGATACTTGTTCGGGACCCGCTGTGCCGAGCTGAGCCGGGACCTCCAACCCCCAGTGAGGCTGCCCAGACAGCATGACAGACAGCCCGTGGCTTCCCGCGGGAGGGCCGTGGCCTGATGCGGTTCGGAAGGGAAGTGCATGGCGGTGCCAGCTGGCTGACGCCCGCCCAGAAGCACAGGAGGGAGAGCTGGCGTGGCCCGGGTCTCGGACTCCTCCTGGATGTTGGTCATCTCCCTGCCTTCCTGACGGGAGCACCCCGAGGCTAACGGATCAGCTTTCATGGTGTTTTAACAGGCCCTAGCGCCCCCAGGCCTTCCTTTTTGGAGAGTGAGATTCGCCCCCTCAGGGCCTTGTCTCCCCCCATCACAGCCTCACACCCACGGAGTCGCCGCCTGAGGCTGGTCTAGGAAGGGTCCGCGTAGGTTTGGTGTGTCAGTGATTGCTGTTTAGTGTGTAATATGTCCTCGGTCATGTGACAATGTGCCGGCTGGTGCGCACGCTCTCTGTTTTCATCTCGCAGAACTGACGCTGTGCGGCTGGCCAGCCTCTGAGAACTCCGTGGCCGGAAACGGGAGACAGGGTGGCTCACTCACAGGCTCCGGCGGGAAGCAGAGGGTCGGCTGTGCGGCCGGTCAGAGGCTGGCAATGGGTCACCGAAGGCTGCACAGACCGACCTTTGACGGGCAGAGCGAGCACATGCCGTTTGCCGTAGGAAAACGAAAAGCAGTGATTACGTGTTGGTCAGAGTCGTAGGTCCGGTGATCCCTACAAAGGGTCACGCACAGGAGATGGGGGTCTCGGGTTGGCCTGCATCGTCAGAAAGGGTCAGAGGTCGTGGCCTTGGCCTCCCGCCTTCCCCGCACCTGGGCGGACTCTCAGCGCTGCTTTGGAAAGAAGAGGGCTGAGAGCTCCCGGATGGTTTGCATCTACGATTCCTCTCCCCACGGATCTGGCCCCAGGACGTGCGCAGGCTGCTGGCCTCCACAGCGCCATCGGGGGGGCTCGGTGGGCTGGTTCCTGAGTGAACGTTTCGGAAAGCGCTACTCGGAAGAGGACGCGTCTGTTATTCCAACAGGAGCGGGCAGACGGGGGTGAAAAACACGAAGCCAAGGCGCACTGGGCCGGCGCTTTGCAAGGCTCTGCGGCGATGACGGACTCCATTCAACAGCAAAGGCCCGGCTGAGCCCTCGCCGTTGGTACCGCACACCCTCAGCTCAGGCCACATGAGGGGAGCCGCGCCTCCGTCCCGCCGGCTGCTGGATCGGCGGTGCCCAGAGCGAACGTTCGTCCAGGAGAAGTGGCTGCTGTGGACACACTCGGCCCCGAGAGCCATGAAATCGGGAAACGCGCAGCGTATTTGAGCTGTTGTTCGAAGGGGCGTGGATTTTTCTTGGGATGATGTCGCCATCGCTGACGTTGGACTCCTGTGACAGGCGGAGTGAGGGCTGGGGCGGGTCGGAGACCCGGGAGCGAGGGCTTTGATTGGGGACGGGTGGAGGCGGGCGCGCCTGCAGGGGAGAGGAAGGCTGTATTTCTGGGCACCGGGTGCTGGCGTCACTTGGCCTTTGGTATCAGGTGGTCGATATGCTATGAAACGCCGCCAACGTGGCTCCAGGGCTGGGGTTTGAACGCGCTCAGCGGCCATCACGTGATCCCATTCGGACGTAATGGCCGCGAGAACGAGTGCCAGAGGGGGAATAGCAAGGACAGATGGAACGCACTTTGTTCCGGGGCCGTGGTGAGATGGACGGGGCGTGAGAAGGTGGTGAGCAGGGACTGGGACGCGGTGGGGACGCCTGAGGCGGTGAGTGCCCGCGCGGCCAGCAGAGACCTGCTTCCTCCTGCAAACGGCGAGCGGATGGGGCAGGAAAAGGCCGCCAGGGGAGAGTTTGAGGTTGGGGTTCAGTGATGGTCAGGGTAGCCTCAGCCGGGTGGACGCCACGGCCACGGCCACGTGCTCTGGCGTGAATGCGGCCACAGCTGGAGGGCCGGTGTGGGACGCTCCCGGAGCTGCGGGTGGTTTACTGGGACCCGGTGCATTGTCCATCCTGGTCAGTGAGACGTCCGGGAACCAGGGTCACACGTCCCAGAAGCGAAGTGCGGCCTTCGGAAGGGCTGGCTCCCCGGGAGCCGCCGGGAGGGAGTCGTGCGCCTCCGTGCGGACTGAGGTCCCTGTGAGGTGGGCCCTTCGGGGAGCAGTCCCTGGCCTGGCCCTTCACTGCACAGCCTTCCAGAGAGATGCTGAGAGCAGCTCGGCGGACGGCCTTCCCGCACAGCCTTCCAGAGAGATGCTGAGAGCGGCTCGGCGGACGGGGCCTTCACCGCACAGCCTTCCAGAGAGATGCTGAGAGCGGCTCGGCGGACGGGGCCTTCCCCGCACAGCTCCAGAGAGATGCTGAGAGCGCTCGGCGGACGGGGCCTTCACGCACAGCCTTCCAGAGAGATGCTGAGAGCGGCTCGGCGGACGGGGCCTTCCCCGCACAGCCTTCCAGAGAGATGCTGAGAGCAGCTCGGCGGACGGGGCCTTCACCGCACAGCCTTCCAGAGAGATGCTGAGAGCGGCTCGGCGACGGGCCTTCACCGCACAGCCTTCAGAGAGATGCTGAGAGCGGCTCGGCGGACGGGCCCTTCACCACGTGGAGTGTAGAATGAAGGACCTGGGATTTAAAACGGAAAAGACCTAAAGGAACAGAGCGGTTCTAACGGGAAATAGCAGTAAACAAGCCGGCACGAAGCAGGGAAGGCGGGGAAGGCGGCTCTGCTTCTCGTCGGAAGCGACAGTTGCTCAGGCTTCTGGCCGCGAAGCTGCGGAGTGTCTGCTGTCGGGTCATCGACATCCGACCCGTCTCCCCGGGCCCGAAGCAGCACTGCTTTGTGTCCTTGGATCTCTCCATATTGACTTTCATACAACAGTAATAACAACAACAATAATAGTAACCATTGGGTGGGAAATCCCCCGGGAATGGCCGTCTCCTCATGTGAGCACGTGTTACCGTTCCCCGGGGACGGGGACACCCCGTGGGTTTCCTCTTCGGAAACCAGTTCAGGAGGAACAGGAACCGTGCCGCCTTCAGTCCAGGTCTGTGAAATCACTGCTGGACCCATTCCGGAATCCCCTTCACTCCGGATGCTGACCACATGCTATTTTTAAAGCCTTCCCACGTTTTATGGACCAGCAGGTATTACAGTCGGGGACACGCATTTACTTTCATGATTTTGAAAGCCAGGTTGTGGATTTCTCCTTTAGAATGGGTAGGCATGCGGTGAATCTTGTGTTTTAATGACACCTGAATAGCATTCGAAGCTGACTCGTAGCTGTGAGTCAAAGGCAATCATTAACAAACTAGAGACCCAGTGCATGAAATTCATGCACGGGGTGGGGGGGTGTCCCTCAACCCAGCCTGCACCCTCTTCAATCTGGGACCCCTTGGACATCCCTCTCACAATCCAGGACTGCTGGCTCCTAACCGCTTGCCTGCCTGCCTGCCTGCCCGATTGCCCCTAACTGCTTCTGCTTGCAAGCCCGATCGCCCCCTAACTGCTCCCTTGATGGCCTGATTGATGCCTAACTGCTCCCCTGCTGGCCTGATCGCCCCCAACTGCCCTCCTCTGCCAGCCTGATCGCCCCCAACTTCCCTCCCCTGCCGCGACCTGCCTCCTCTGCCGGGACCAGCCTATTCCGCATCGCCCAGAGCCGCGGGACCCCCAGGCCTCACCGCTCGGAGCGGCCGCTGGGCCCTGCCTCCACTGTGCACATGGCCATCTTGTGGCGGCCATCTTGTGACAACATTGCATGAGGGCATGACGTCACCTAGGCTTTTATTATATAGGTTAGGAATTAAATTAAGAGCCAGTGACACATACCACGTGTCTGTATCTTCTGTTTCTCACCTGGGGACGCGTGGCAGAGGCCCTGCCGCCTCCTGCCTGCAGGGAGGGGAGCTTCAGGCTGGGGGTGAGCCACACGCCCAGGGCGCTGTGAGGATGCGACACCCGCACACCAACCCTGGGCTCCAGGGGACGGAGGCTCAGGAGGCGTTTCCCGGTGGCTGCGCGGGCGTGGGCCGAGCTTGACCCCGAAGTGGTTGTGGTTCGCTGCAGGGGTCTGGGCTACCCTGAGGCAGCCAGCTGGGCGACAGGGTGTCACAGGTTGTGACAGGAAGAGCACCCACCGGGTCTCCTCGCTGATCCTGCGGGAACCTTTCAGGGGGAGGGAGGCCCCAACCTCTCTCGATGGCCCTCCCCCCGGCTGTGTCCCACCTGGCCCTGCTCACTCTCCCCTCCCCCCACAGGCTTTGACCTGGTGAAGTGCGAGGACCCCGGGGTGCCCAGCTACGGCTACCGGGTCCGGGACGACGGCCACTTCGCAGACACCGCCGTCGTGTTCAGCTGCAACCCCGGCTACGCCATGCACGGCAGCAGCACGTTGACCTGCCTGAGCGGGGACCGCAGAGTGTGGGACCAGCCCCTGCCATCCTGTGTGGGTGAGTGGGGCCGCGCCCGGCAGGGGGCCGACCGGAGCCGTGGCACGCCCACTGCTGTCCGCACCGCCGCGTTTTATGTTCCTGACGTTTGTGTAGGTTGTTTTTTTTTTTAATATAGTTTTATTGATTTCAGAGGGTAAGAGAGGGAGCGAGAGATAGAAGCATCAGTGATGAGAGAAAAGCAATGATCGGCTGCCTCCTTCATGCCCCCCACTGGGGATCGTGCCCGCAACCCGGACATGTGCCCTGGGCGGAAATGGAACCCTGACCTCCTGCTCCATAGGTCGATGCTCAACCACTGAGCCACGCCAGCCGGGCTGTGTGTAGGTTTTTAGGTGGGAAAGACAGATGTTCTAGTTCCATTTTATTGAGACAAATGCAGAGAATTATTAGAATTACAGCACGCGTGTTTCGTGGTTTTATGCTCTCCGCTGTAATTTCATGGAAGAAAATGTCTTCCCTTCAGGGCGATGCTTGGGAACAGGAACAGGAAGAAACGATAGACCGGGAGCGGCTTGTGGTGTGTTATGTATGAAACACAGGCGCGATGGGCTGTTTCTTTGTAGCTAAACAAACCCGTGACCCCTGCGTGACCCTCCCACGTCTGTGTCTTGCAGCGGAGTGCGGCGGGCAGATCCACGCAGCCACCTCGGGGCGCCTGCTGTCCCCCGGCTACCCGGCTCCCTACGACAACAACCTGCACTGCACCTGGGTCATCGAGGCCGACCCCGGGCGGACCATCAGGTGCGTGTCCGGTTCTGCTCCAGCGACTTGGGGAGAGAGGTGTGCCGGCCGCTCTCGCCATCATGACCCCTGGGGGTGATCGGGAGGCTGCTGAGCTACAGGAGAGAGCGTGCTGAGGAGCGCATGGTCCGAGGGCTCACGTGCTGATGTTGCTGTTCCTTTGACCATATGTGGTGACCACATATAACAAAGAAAAACAGAAAGTGCATCAGTTAGCGTTTGCTGCGTAACAAGCTGGCTCCAAAGCTTAGTTGCTTAAAACAATTATTTATGTGCTCAGGACGTGGTGGGTGGTCTGGGCCGTTCTGGTCTGTGCACGCTCAGCCAGGTGGTCTGGGTGGCCTCGCTCAGGTGTTTGGGCCTTGGCGGGATGGTTGGGAAGGTGGGGTCCTCTTCACCCCAGTTGCCGTTTCGCCATCAGCTGGTCATGATGGAAGGTCCTCAGCGGCAGGAGATGCCAGGCTTCTCAAATTTCCGCTTGCATCGCACTTGCTCACGTGCCCTTTGCCAAAGCAGACGTCATTGTCTCATGAGCAAGACAGGGTTTGGAGAAATGCACCCCAACCCTTAATGGGGAGAGAACAGTCACAGGGAGGGAGCCCCAGGCAGGCTGGGAGGGACACGGCCCATGCGTGAGACACGGGAGTCACGGTGGGGCAGGCCAGAGCCCGCTCCAGGCTGGAGGGGCACACGTATCAGGAACCCACCAAACGCCGTGCAGCCATTTCAGAGGAAGTGTTCTGTTTCGATGGATGGATCTGGGTTGTGGTGAGCAGTTTGTTAGCCACTCAGCAAACCGACAAAAGGAAGATTTCTAAAGCAGGTTCTCCACGTCCCGTCGGAAGGCCGGGTCGGAATCCCCAATCCGCACAGCGAAAGGACATGTCCAAGTGAGCTGGCCCTGGGTGTGCCCCGATGGCCAGGAGGGCGGCACAGTCCGCCACCACACTTCTCCCCCCTTTCTCCCCCTGCTCGCCGTCCCATTCATCACAGCTCTTAACCCTCTCCACAACATCATTATTTGTCTTTCTATCGCTTTTTTTACCATCCATCTATTTTATTGAGGCTTCAGGGGAGGGTCCGCACGCTGGGAGGACACTGAGACCCACTGTCCGGGCCCGGCCGGGTCACCACAACCCACCACATCAACAGCCTCACCTCACAGGCTTCACAGCCACGAACGCTCCGCAGCCTTTTATAAAACTCTGCATACCCCGCCCCCCAACAGCCCTGACCCCCAAGACTCTGGTCCCTGTGGTCCTGCCTGGTGTCGCTGCACCCGCGGAGACTGAGCGGCCAGCCCCCGGGTCCTTCCGTGGACACAGGAAGGGCGGCGAAAGGCATCGGCCAGGGCCTTGGTCGGGGCAGTCGGTGGACGGAATCGCTCCCACCCTGGTGATTTGGGTCCTGTGCACAGTGGCCTCCAGCGACCTCTGTGACGTGTGTTAAACAGACGCAGACTCGCCCACTACAGCCGTATGCCTCAGTCTCCCCACCAGGAAAATGGGGAGGATGGGGGAGGAGACGCACTGTCATTCCGGAGGCTCTGGCAGCACCCTCTCTGACACTTCCTTCCTGCTCGTCTGACCACATCAACACCTTTTTATGTTTTAAATATGTTTTTAATTGATTTCAGAGAGAAAGGGAGAGGGAGAGAAAGAGAAACATCAATGAGGAGAGAGAATCATGGACCGGCTGCCTCCTGCACGCCCCCTACTGGGGATCGAGCCTGCAACCTGGGCATGTGCCCTGACCAGGAATCGAACCCTGACCTCCTGGCTCATGGGTCGGCGCCCAACTACCAGGCCATGCCAGCCGGGTCACATCAACACCTTTTCACCGAGTCAAGCAAAAAGGCACACCCATCACCACTTTCAAACCTGAGAGAGAGGCTGGGACCTCCCCGGGGCGAGAGGAGGGACTCGGAACACGAAACTGCAGGGACTGTTTCATCACGACCTCCAAGTTGACGGTGTCGGCGATGAAGGCACGTGAGTGTTTCTACCCTAACGGATCTTTCAGACAAAAGCGAGGTCGGCGCGAGTGATGGAATGTACGATCCTGTGTTCTCCCTGGAAATCAAGGCCGTCCCGTTTCCATTGCACTCAATAAAGTTAAATATCGGTTCTTAACTTCAAATTCCCCAACGCTTGCTCGAAGGACTACGAAAGCCATCACGCTGCTTCTGATTCTGGAAAAAAAAAAAAAAAAAAGTCCCAGGAATCATCTCTGATCCCGGAAGTGATTCCCACAAGCAGGACGGGTGTCTTTCAGGAGGATGTCAAGTCCTGTGTTTCTTCCACGTTCCCCAGGGGTGTGCGCGGTGAGGGGGTGAGCACTAGCGCGACAGCGAGGGCTTCCTGCTGCAGGTGAATCCCAGGCCGTGGTACCACTTCCTGAGAAAAGAGAAAAGCAATCCTATCTAATAAAGGGCTAACATGCAAATTATCCCCTCGACCGGGAGTTCGACCGGGAGTTCGACCAGTTGGGGGGCCAGCCGGCCAACCACCTGTGGCCCCTCCCCCTGGCAAACCCTGCCCCCCCCATTGTCCCCCGACCCTGATCGGGGGTTTGGAAAATAACAGACTGAAAAGCATGTAATATGTTACTGTAGGCTGTATGTTACTCCTATGCTTCTAACACTGAGGAGAAGGGGGTCTGGTCTCGGCGTTGATCTCTGTGGGCCAGGGCACGGAGTCCTGATCGGTTCATTGTTAACATATCGACTGTGTTGCTTCACTGTTCACTTGAAAATAAGGAAAATGCCACTTATGTAGCCATCACGCCAGGGATTAAAGTACTGAAAATTTCTTTATGGAAACAAAATTTGTTAGACTTTCATACTATGATTTATTTTTTTACTGTACATATTTTTTTACTCTAAAAAGTGTGTACATTCAAACCCATGAAGAATATTTGTGCGTGTATTTCAGCCAAACTGTCCACAATTGCCAGAAAGCAGATTGTCATTGGCTGGATAATGTCCCGCAGAATGGCGGGTTTCACCTTGTTTTACACATTACAGTCAAAGGAGGAGATGTGAGTGGTTACATGGAATCACATGGTGACAGGTTAGGGAGGCGGGAGACAGCAAAGCCGGGAAACCCCTGGGACTGGGTAAAGGTGACATGATGGACACAGCTTCGTTACTTAGGTGGGTGCAGGACAGTTAGTCAGCGCTTAACTCAATGACAGTGAGGGGTTTGTGGGCTCTGCAGGGGTGCCTGCGCTTTGAGGGTCCGGAAAAGGGAAATTACTTGGACATTCCAACACTATGTTATCGTAGACTCAAAAGGCAACAGGCAGCTGGTTAAGTAAAGATGGGCTCTGTCAGGGAAGGTACCGGCCTAGGACATGGCTACCCACCATGACGGCTTTTAGTTAAAACAGTTTCATTCAGACCATCCTGTGGTCCCTGGAGGCCTCTGAGTGCGCACGGCCGCCACGCGGGCCTCCCTGGCTGCACGGTGAGCACGGGCCCTCCCGTCCGCAAATGCAAAGCCGCAGGCCCTCGGCAGTGGCGATGGCCAGGGCGGCATTTCTGGTCCTCCCGCCGCCGGCTCGGATTTCACCGCCACCCAGAGCACTTGCTGCTTCTGTGTGGCCGTAACTTTCATTCGCGGTCACAGGAGACCCGGACAGTCGCTGCCGTAGGGCACTTGGGCCGGAGGATGCTGGTGATGTGACGTGTGGGCTGCAAAGGGTTACCTGAGCAGAACGTAATGAAGTCTCACGCCGTAAATGGGGCCGCATTAAGCGTATGCGGGGACTTTCCTAGGTCGCCACGGTGCACAGCTGTCATTCATAGCACGGCGCGGCTGTGTTTCCCTGGCCATCTGTGCGTGCTGCCCCGGGTTTGCCTGGCTGCTCTGCAGTGTAAGTGCCGGGAAGACTGGCGGTGCACGCCCTTCTGTCCGAGTGCAGCCCTCCCACGCAGTCACGAGAAGCATCGGGCCCGCGCCTGGGAGGGGCGTGCAGGGGTGAGATTCACGGGAGGAGAAGTGAGGGGCCGTCCCAGGTGCCCAGCGTCTCAGCCATGACCAGGGGCCCAGCTCCATCCCGCGTGGAGGCCCAGCCCTGCCCCACCCGCCCAGAGGCAGGGCCGGGTCCAGAAACCCGTGCTGTTGGCCCGGCACCGCCCGGGCATCCGAAGCTTTCCTGGTGAAGTCCAGTCCAAGCCAAAGCTTCGCCAGCTCGGCGTCTGTCCCCGGCTGCGCTGCCGCCCAGGCCACGCCGGGAGCCCACGCCTGGCCTCTGCTGCCCGGCACGCACAGGTGCTGCGGGGGGAGATCAGAGGGTCCTGTGAGCTCGATGATACTCCGGGGCTTGGGGAAGAGCCGCCCCCCTTTTGTTACTTTTAATCTGTATTTTTACTGATTTTAGAGAGACAGGAAGGGAGAGGGAGAGAGAGAAGCATCAATGACAAGAGAGAATCATGGATGGGCTCCTCCTGCACGCCCCCCACTGGGGATCGAGCCCTGACGGGAATGGAACCTTGACCTCCGGGTTTCATTGAAGGGGGACCGGCCAGGAAGTGGCGTGCAGAACACTGCCAGTGCTGCCCGCGGGAGTCAGGCCTGAGTCACACCGACAGGAATGACGGGGGGGAGGGGGGGGGACCGCTGACGGGACGTGGGGGTCACCGCTGTCCCGGGACGCTGACGCCTCCGAGAGCCCAGGCACCTGGGCACCTTAGCTCCTCCTCCCCGCCCTCCTCCCGCTCACCCTCCTCCGATGACCGCCGTCCTCCCTCCGCCGCTCTCCCCTCCTCTCCCGATGACCCCTCCTGCTCCCGGAAGGTTCTCATTTTCAGAAGCAGTTTGACTCCTGTGTCCCCCGTCTCCAGGGTTCCCCCAAGATCTCGGCGGTGCCTCTCGGGCCCGTGGGGTGGACCGCCTAGATTTCTTCCCACGAGGCCGAGGCCGTGGGAAAAGCTTGCGGGAAAGCCGCGCTGGTGGGCCCGGCTCTCCCTCCCTCTTACCTGCTGTTTCCAGTTCCTCTCTCCCCCTCGCTTCTCTCGCACTTTAGTCTTCTCCCAACTGACCTTTCCAAATCCCGCCTCTACCGGCTGGTCCCAGAGTCCCTGCCCCCTGGGTTTGGCGCTCCGCCCGGCACGTTATCTCCGATGCTCACCTGGGCCTGTGTTTCAGGGCGCGCTCACTGTCTCCATCCCGTGCTCTCGGCCTGTGCCCCCAGCTCTCCTGCCTCACCTCAGACTCTTCTCAAATTCTGGGCCTCAGTTAAAATGTCAGCCCTCAACAAAGACCCTTTCGTGATCCCGTCTGAAAAGTGTGTTGCCTTCCCCAGACTCTGCGCCTTCCCTCGGAGCCGGAGATCCGGTGAGGGCAGCACCTTATCAGCACAGCCAGGCCCTCTGACCTCCACGCTGCCGGCCCTCCCACCCCTGTGACCTCACCCTCCATCCCCTTCCCCCCAAGCCTTCCACTCACCACCCACCCATCCAGCTGCCTGCATCCACGCCCATGGCCACGCCCGCAGATTCTCCAGGCCTCCAGCCTACGACCAAAGGGTCTTCTCCACGTTCCAGTACAGAAACAGTTTCAGTACATCTGAATGCAGTCTTGTATTGATTATTTATAGCAATAATATGCTATATACAGCACCTATGTAAGTTAAATATTCTTTTTTATTTTATGGAGACAGAGAGAGGGAGAGAGACAGACAGAAACATTGCTGTGAAAGAAAAACATCAATTGGCTGCCTCCTGCATGCCCCCTGCTGGGGATCGAGCCTGCGACCCAGGCCTGTGCCCTGCCCAGGAATGAGCTGGCAGCCTTTTGGTGACAGGACAATGCTCAACTAGCTGAGCCACTCGGCCGCCGGTGTAGCTACATGTTCTTACCCTCGGTGGGCAGTCATTTTAGCCTCATAACCATGTCTTTTGATACTCGCAGACTCTTCATTTCAGTGAGTCAAATCCATTTTAACTCCTTTTTTTCATAGTTAATGGGTCTCTATATTTAAATTCTGTCATATCTCATATTTGTTGGGAATGGTCATAATGGTTTTGTGTTCAGATTTAAAAATATTGCCTCCCCCATGTTAGAACAATGCTGTGTTAGGTCATTGTAGTAAAAGGTTTATTTACCCTCCACACTTACCCTCCACGCCACCCGGGGCTGACTTTGCGCATGCGTGAGGATGGGTCGAGGCACTGTTTGTCCATGGTGAAGCGCGATCGTCCACTGCAGGGCAGTGCGACCTTCATCACAAATAATTCCATTCACTTTGGCCTGTTTCTGAGCTTAATTTCATCCATCTATTCGTCATCATTTTATCTTGTCCATCTATTCATGCATCTATCTGTCCACCTATCTGTCCATCTATTTGTCCATCTATCTGTCCATCTATTCGTCTATCTATTCATCTCATATCCATCTCATAATCTATTCATCATCACTTATCTGTCCATCTATTCATCCATCTATTCATCCATCTATCTTCCATCTATTCTGTCCATCTATTATCATCCATCTATTGTCCATCTATTCATCATCATCATTATCTGTCCATCTATCTTCCCCTCTATTCATCCATCTATTTGTCCACCTATCTGTCCATCTATTTGTCCATCTATCTGTCCATCTATTCGTCACAGCTATTTCGTCCATCTATCTGTCCATCTATCTGTCCATCCAGCACAGTACCTTTCTCTATTGATTACATACTTGATTTATTAGAAGTCCTGAAATTCTGTAGTATAATCCCAGGCTTCGTTCTTTGGCATTAGATCGCCATGGCTGTTCATGGCTCTGCATTTCCACATGCATTTTACAAACACTTGTCACTTTCTACCACGGAAACGGCTAGGATTCCTATTGGAATCACAGTCGGTCCATAGATGGGTTGAAGGAAAGCTGACATTGCGGGCGGTGCTGAATTCCAGTCCCCAGCACAGTGCATTGTCCCGGTCATGGAGATCCGAGACAGTTTGCCTCAATCTGCACGCGTGTTCTGTGCATGGGCCTTGCACGTCTTAGACTGACTCCCCTCTCTCGCCTGCTTTCTGATGACGGTGTCAGTCATCACTTCATTTCATCTTGTGTGTGTAACTCCCTGAACGTGACCTCCCCAAGGCAGAGGGCTTCACTCAATGCCGAGTGGGAAAAGCAACTTGAAGACGATACCAGCCCACAGCAAAGCGACATCGATGATGTCATTATTGGTGGACACACCAAAGGGCCCTGTGCATCATCTGGGGATAAGTACATGCACACGTGGATGGAAATTGTGAAATCATAAACGGGACGGTCCATCTGAACTTCAGAGCGTGGGTGACCGGAAGGACACAGGACCCCATGGGGGGAGGGTGTGTGAGAGTCTATAAGATTTTATTCTTTAAAACGGTCTGGATCGAGTGGGGTTGACCGTTACCCCCGGGGCAGGGAGGGATACACACATGCCTGCTGTAGTCTGATCCTTTCTGTGGGATAAAAATACGTTTCATGTTGGACATGTAAAAACAAGCTATGGCCCTCACCGGTGTGGCTCAGTGGATAGAGCGTCGGCCTGTGGACTCAAGGGTCCCAGGTTCGATTCCGGTCAGGGGCATGTGCCTTGGTTGCGGGCACATCCCCAGTAGAGGGTGTGCAGGAGGCAGCTGATTGATGTTTCTCTCTCATCGATGTTTCTAACTCTCTCCCTCTCCTTCCTCGCTGTAAAAAAATCAATAAAATATATTTTAAAAAATTAAAATTAAAAAAAAACAAGCTATGGTTCATACTCTGTGCAGGTGAGATATTTTTGAGCATATACTACACATAAAATAGATCGTTTAGATGTGTGTGCAGTCTTTCCTATGTCATCTATTCCGATTTTTTATCTCCCTTACAATTCTGGGCATTGAGCGGTAAGTCAAAAGCTGTAAATCAGCACCCTGGGAAGGCGGGATGGTGCTGGCGTTCGGCTCTGCTCCGATCTGTCTGAATTGCGCAAATAGGACCGGATTTCTGCTGCCTCCTCTGACAGCGAGCTCCCTCGCAGAGATGCCAGAGTCGTTCTGGAAGATGTCTGCAAATCCAATCAGCGTGCTGTAACTTTATAAAGGAAGGAGTTGCTATTACACATCGCGGCCGGTGCGCCCGGAGTGCTTTAAATGTTATAAAGGAAGGAGTTGAGGGGACCCACTCCGCCTTCGTGTTGCTATTGCAAATAATGCCTTTTCTGAAAATGCAATTTATGGGAACAAATACAACATCAGACCCCATCATAGAGGTTCAGGTAGACAATCTGGTGTCAACATCCTTTCCTGTTGGTGTGGATGCTGCCCCCTCCTGGGCGTGACGGGAACAGCACCGACACCACATAGAAAACCTGCCCGGATCTGTTTCACACAAATCTCTGTCCCATGTGTCTTGATGCCCAGGAAGCTTTGAGTGATAGCCAGAGCTGACAGCCCGGCTCACGTGGCTCCGTGGTTGAGCTTCAACCTATGAACCAGGAAGCGATTCCGGTCAGGGCACTTGCCCGGGTTGTGGGCTCGATCCTCAGTGTGGGGCGTGCAGGAGACGGCTGCTCCATGATTCTCTCTCATCGATGTTTCTATCTGTCCTCCCTCTCCCTTCCTCTCTGAGATCAATAAACATATATATTTTTAAAAAAGAGCTGACAGCCCCCGAAGGGATGGTTTCATCCTTAAAAAGTAACCCAGGATGTGTGGCTCAGGGCTCTGTGCATCCCTGGCAGGTGGAGGGGGTCCTGCCACGGGGATCCCGCTCTGCATGGGTGTCCCTGCGGCCCAGTCCCGGGTGCGGTTAGGGGCGATCAGGCAGAGTGGTTAGGGGAAGCCAGGTGTCGGCAGGCACGTCGGGGTGGGATGGAAGCGTGTGCAGTGGCTGGTGTGCATTGCTGGGGCCTCCGTGCACCCTGGGCCGGGAGGCATTGCCGAGTGACTAGGACTGTGCTGTCTCCGCAGCCTCCATTTCATCCTGTTTGACACGGAGAAGAGCCACGACATCCTGCGGGTGTGGGACGGGCCGGCGGAGCGCGCCATCCTGCTGAAGGAGTGGAGCGGCTCGGCGCTGCCCGGCGACATCCACAGCACCTTCAACACGCTCACCCTGCAGTTCGACAGCGACTTCTTCATCAGCAAGTCCGGCTTCTCCCTGCAGTTCTCAAGTGAGTGCCCCACACCCCGGGCCCAGGCCCAGCTCGGGGACCAGTGTGTGCGTTCTGGTCTCCCCTATGGGGAGGGCATGTTCCTGAGCACAAGGTGGAGATTTAAAGAGCGTGTCAAAGAGAATGCTTGTCTTAGGACACCTTGCTTTATTAGAATAGCTATGTCTACATCTACATCTATAATATCTCTACATATCTATATCTCTACCTATATCATCTATCTATGTCTATATCTACCTATCTATACTAATAAAAAGGTAACATGCTAATTAGACCAGATAGACTGGACATCTTCTGGTCACCTGGTCCTCTTTCCGGACAAAGCCACTGTGGCGATGCCTGAAGCAGAGGTGGTTAGGGGCGATCAGGCTGGCAGGGGAGGGCAGTTAGGGGTGATCAGGCCAGCAGGCAGAGGCAGTTAAGTGTGATCAGGCAGGCAGGCAGAGTGGTTAGGGGAAATGATGCAGGCAGGCAGGTGAGGGGTTAGGAGCCAGTGGTCCCAGATTGCAAGAGGGATGTCCGACTGCTGGTTTAGGCCCAATCTCAGGGATAGGGCCTAAACCGCCAGTCAGACATCCCCTGAGGGGTCCCGGATTGGAGAGGGTGCAGGTTGAGCTGAGTGACCCCCCCCCCGTGCATGAATTTCATGCACCGGGCCTCTAGTATACACATAACTTTATAAAGTGATGGAGGTCACACTGTGTGTGATGGAGAACGGCTTTTCAACAAATGGACAATTGAGCTTTGCTGTGGACAAAACAATCCCTTGACCCTACCTCACACCGTACACAAATATTAATCCCGGGGTGGAACGGAGATGCAGCTTCATAAAGCTTTATATGTACACCAGAGTCCTGATGCACGAAATTCATGCAAGAGTAGGCCTTCCTTCCCCCAGCTGCCGGCACCGGCTTCCCTCTGGCACCCGGGAGCCGGGCTTCCCTCCAGCACCTAGGACCCAGCTTCCCTTCAGCTGCTGGCAGGTACCAAGGACCTGGGCTTCCCTCACAGCCCCAGCTTCATCCGGAAGGTCGTCCTGAAGGACGTCTGGTCTTATTAGCGTATTACGCTTTTATTATTATAGACGTACCTTTAAAGGCTTCCATTCGCCTCTTCACCTTAAGCCGAGCCAGGTGTGGGTCTCCCCCTGGACGCCAGGTTGACCCGGTGCTCCCCACGCCTGGCACCAGGCAGGCTCCCGGTGGCTGTGGTGTGAGTTCCGAGTGCCACCAGCTGCCAGCTGATCTGCTCTCTCTACCCCCACCTCCCCGCACGGAGAGCCTGGTCCACGCCCCCCTGGGCTGAGGGAGGTGCTAGTGTGAGAGCCACCTCCCAGGATCCTCAGGGCCTCCGCCCTGGCCCGCGTGCTCCGTCAGCTCCCGGAGACACGTCCACCTTCGCGGTCCGGGCCGTCGGTAATGGACGGTTTCCGGGGGACGCAGTGGGGGAGAGGTCTGGTGTGGTTCCCCGTTGAGTGTATTTAGGTGCCCCATGCAGAGGCGTCATTCAGTGCCATGGCGCGCGGGGTCCGCGGCATCAAAAACAAGTGGGATTCACACGTAAACACACTCCACCTCCATTTATCTCTCGGCAGGTCCCCGCGAGCCAGAGCAGGATTTACATAAGAGAGTGAGCCTTGGTCGATGTGCTGCTTAAAAGGTTGCTCATAAAATTGAGGTCACAGGCTGCGCAGTTCCTCACCTCGGGGCCCGCTGGGCCTGAGGCGCCGCCGGCCGCCGGGAGCTCACGGAGCAGGGCCTGTGGGGGATCGTTCACTGCGAACACCACGGGGGGGTTTTCTCTTCGGGAAAACGTGTCCGTTTGCTAAGATGATGTCAGGGTTGCTCTTTTTATGAAATAGAAATGCCCTTTTCTTCAGAAGCGATGGTGCGAGCGGATCGCAGGCGTGTGGCCTGGGGGCTGTGTGGGCACAACCGAGAAGTCGGTAAAGCGAGGAGAGGGCTCTGTGCTCCCCTGGCCGTTCCTAACGGGCCTCTGAGGGCAGTGCCGGCTTCAGAGCAACACTGAGGGGCGCGGGGAGAGCTCCCGCACCCCTGCCCCGCCCTGCACAGCTCTCCAACGAGGCTCCCCACCGCCCGGGGGCGTCTGTCACAACTGAAGACCTGCGGTGACAGGACGGCCACCCAGAGTCCACAGTGGACACCAGGGCTCACTCGTCTTTAAAAATATATATTTTTATTGATGTCAGAGAGGAAGGGGGAGAGGGAGAGAGAGAGAGAGAGAGAGAGAGAGGAGGGGGAAAGAAACATCCATGATGAGAGAGAATCATGGATCGGCTGCCTCCTGCACGACCCCACTGAGGATCGAGCCCACAGCCCCGGGCGTGTGCCCTGACCAGGAATCGAACCGTGACCTCCTGGGTCATCGGTGGGCGCTCCGCCACGGAGCCACGCGGCCGGGCAGGGTCACTTTTATGCTGTGCACCCTGCGGATTTGGACAGGTGTGTGATGGCGTGTGTCCATCGTCACAGCGTCACAGAGCGGTTTCATCGCCCCACACCCTCTGGGCTCCCCCCTCATCCCTCCCAGTCAGCATCGGAAACCCCTGATGTTTTCGCTGGGTCCACGGTTTTGCCTTTTCTAGGACGTCACGGAGTGGGAGTCACACAGTGTGGCCTTTCAGGCTCGCTCTATCCTCAGTCACCGGCCCCCCGGGCTCCTCCGCGCCGTGCCCGCCTCCACAGCCCTGTCCTTTCCCGCCGAATAACGGGCCCTGGTTGCCGCCAGCGGGCGAGTGGGTAGATAACGGGATGGACGGCCGCTCACTCCCCATGCTGCTGCTGAGGGCCGGTCAGGGACGAGTCCCGGTGCTCCCGCTTGGACAGTCGCGGTGAAGCTGTGGTCAGTCTGTGTGCAGCTGGGGTGACGGCTTGGCCCTGTGCCTGAGTGCCGAGCTGTGAGTGCGGGCTGTGCGCTGAGAGCTCACTGAGCTGTTCCTGGCCTTTGAAAACGTCCCTTTTTAAAATCCGTCTGGAACCTAGCAACCACTTTCCCCCCATATTCCATGGTGGCGCTTTCTTTCTAAACGGTATCTTCCTAGTTTGGTTAAAAAGAAGCTCCTCATTGTAGTTACTGGAGAACAGATTTCAATGTTCCTCCTACAGTTACTGATATGCCGATGTTTAAAAGTGATGGATATGCACACACCTGTGAAATGCTCAGAGAAAATTAAAAATTACTTAATTTTTAACTCTTTTTTTTTTCAAGTGTTCTAGATTTTTCCATAGGAAGTTGCCATTCTTGTGGAGCGCCATGGTGGAATGTTGGCAATGTCACGTGGTGCCGTAGAAGTTGCCGGGTGTTCTCTCCCCCTGCGTTCCCAGTTATGTGCTGGGATATTCTTGGGAAGCGTGACTTCAGGGGTGAAACTCTCATGTGGACTCGGTGTCTCTGGTGGACGTCTGAGTTACTGAGACACGGTGACATTTTCAGAAATCAGCGGGGACATGCTGAGTCTGAATCGGGGAACTTTGTAAAACTCAGATCCACTTTCTTTGTTTGCGAGTCCGGCTTGAGCGCACGCGCCCGGCACACGATTCTCTGTGTTTTCTGAGCTTTTTCAGCCCCCGCGGCGTGATGCCCCAGAGGGGACCCCGACTGCTGGCCACGCCCAGCCCACCAACACCCCGCGGCCCCACCTAAGGCAGCTTCCTGCCCTAACCCAGGGGAGCAGCTTTTCAGATAAATGTACCCAAATAATAACTGTGCACTGAGCACACTTTCCACCCAGGAACGAATAACTCAGCCCACAGGTTTGTTAGTTTTTCAAAAAAACCCAGGAGGACTTCATGCATTTACCGGGCCATGGCCCCAGTTCTTGTTTTTGTGTGAGTGGAATGTAAAAGATCACACCTTGCTATGTAATTAAATACATAGGCCCTGGCCGGGCAGCTCAGCTGGTTAGAGCGCCATCCTGATATGCCAAGGTTTCGGGTTCAGTCCCCGGTGAGGGCACATTAAGAGTCACCCAGAGAATGCATAATTAAGTGGAACAACCAATAGATGCTTCTCTCTGTGTCTCTCCTTCCTCTCTCTAAAATCATTAAAAAGAAAAATGGAGCCCAACCGCTGGTGTGGCTCAGTGCTTGAGTCGTTGACCTATGAACCAGGAGGTCATGGTTCAATTCCTGGTCAGGGCACATGCCTGGATTACGGGCTCGATCCCCCGTGTGAGGCGTGCAGGAGGCAGCCGCGCCATGATTCTCTCTCATCATTGCTGTTTCTATCTCTCATTCTCCCTTCCTCTCTAACATCAATAAAAAATATATTTAAAAGCAAAAGAAAATGGAAAGTATATATATTTTTTATAGGTTCCCCTTGTCAACAATGGGTTAATATGAGGGGAGCTTGCGTGTCCCTGCAGCTTCTCATCCCACAGGGTCTGTGTGTTGTGGCCTGTGACACTCCAAGTCACGTCCATGGCTCGCATGTGAAGGGTTTTGGCGGCTCGAACTGACCCAGAGGGTCCTCGGTCCAGGTGGACAGGACCAGGATGGTCGGGATGGCGTGCGGGGCCTGTGGGGAGTGACCTGTGACCTCCAGAGGCCCAGCAGCCGCTGTGGGACGTGGACAGCCACCGTGCCCGTCCGCGGGGCCAGGCTTCTCCTCGGGTAGCCGCGGGGCAAGGATGCCGCTGGAACCCCATCTCCTCTTTTATGGCGGAAAGTGGAGCGGCTCAGAGGCCCAGACCCCATTCGGAGGAAGCACGTCGGAGGGGAAATGAGTGAACGGTGGGCTGAGGCTCAGAAACGCACACAACCGCCAGGAGGAACGGTGCCCACGGCTGTGCGTGCCCGGAGCTGCAGAGGCAATCTCTGCCCAGAGAAAGGCCCGCGGTCGGGCTGGGCTATTGGCTGCTAACTCAGCAGTCCCGGCGCCACCGGGACCGTCCTCCTGCAGGCCATAACCGGGAGCACCCCTTCATCTCAGACCAGCCGGGACAGCCCGCCGCGGCTCCGTTTCAAATTGGTTTTCCCCCTCAAGTCCTCTTATTGCTTTTTTAATCTAATCCAGAGAACCGAGGCATCTTTTCCTTTTTATTTCCTCATTCTGAAAGGATGGAGTCAGACTTCGGGGCCCATTTCCACGGGACTAGGCCTCCATGGCTGACTTACTGGTCATTGCCAATGCGCCTTGGAGCTGCGCCGGGACCGGGGACCGCGGCTCACACGTTCACGTCGTCGTCAGCAGGGTTCGCAGAGGCAGCGTCTCTATCTGCCGCAGCATGAACCCCATGAAAATATGACCTTTTCGTGGACTGCTCTGTGGTTCTCATACATATTCCAAAGGAAAGTTTGGGTTAGAAGTAGGGAATGTACTTTCAGAAAGGAATTAGACCCCCTACTGTGAAGGGATGCATAACCAATAGAACGGGCCCACGTTTCACGAATCTTTTTTGGAGAAATTGGGAGGTTTGTTGGGAAGTATGTGCTGTTATTATAAAACTGTAGGATACACTGATTAAACTATTTTTTAAATGTGTTTTTATTGATTTTAGAGGAGAGGAAGGGAGAGGGAGAGAGCATAGAAACATCCATAATCAAGAGAGAATCATTGATCAGCTGCCTCCTGCACAACCCCTAGTAGGGATCTAGCCTGCAAACATGTGCCCTGACCGGGAATCAAACCATGACTCCAGGTTCATAGGTTGATGCTCAACCACTGATCCACACTTGCCAGGTTGGATTAATTTATTTAAAAAAGGTTTCATGACTGTAGGACTTCTCAGAGCCTTTGACCCCTCATGAGGACTCGGGCATATACAGTATTTGCTGATCCTGTTTGGCCAGATTTGTGCTAATAACCCTCATAACTACACTATACAGAACATTTGTTTTCCCAACATTGATATGTCTGGAAATTTTCACTTGTGTACATGACCAGTACACCTTGGCACAGGACGTGTGTACTGGGTCATGTGTCTGCTTGTAACTGAATACTGAATGGGTATTTGGAAAGAGAGGTAGTAAAACAATCTCATTTTAGAACTTAAAATAACCCTCACCCTTGGCTTTACTCCTACATTTTTATTGTTAAATTATTGATTACCACATACTTATTCTATTATATTAACACTAGTGGCCCTGTGCATGAAATTCGTGCACTGGGGCGGGGGGGGGTCCCTCACCCGAGCCTGCCCCTTCTCATAGTCCCTGGAGCCCTTGGGGATGTCTGACTGATGGTGGAGGGACCTAAGCCAGCAGTTGGACATCCTTAGCGCTGCTGTGGAGGCAGGAGGGCTCCCGCCACCGCCAATGCACTCGCCAGCTGTGAGCCCGGCTTCTGGCTGAGTGGCGCTCCCCCTGTGGGAGGGCACTGACCACCAGGTGGCAGCTCTGCCTTGAGCGTCTTCCCCCTGGTGGTCAGTGCGCATCATAGCGACCGGTTCGTTCCACTGTTCAGTCGATTTGCATATTAGCCTTTTGTTATATAGGATTGCTATGAGAGTACTTACTGTGAATATTACTATACTAGAGTCCCAGTGCATGATTGAATCATGCACGTGTAGGGTCCCCTACACGCTTTCACTTTTCGTGGTGGAGCTGGGTGCCTGTCCGCTGGTGCACCAGGCCTTTCAGAAGCCTCCGGCTCGGCGGAGGCTTCTGAAAGGCCTGGTGCCAGAGCAGACAGGCACCCAGATCCCCCACTTTTGATGGTCCGCAGCCGCTAAGGGGGGCTGCCGCAGACACCTGGCTACCCTGCCGTTGAGAGGCGCAGCTGGGTGTCCGTGGCAGGCCCCCTCAGCGGCCGCGGATCTGGCCGTTGAGAGGCACAGGGGGCGGGAGTCCTGCCCCCTGTGCCTCTCAACAGCAGGGTAGCCCCCCTCAGTGGCAGCGGATCCGTGCCTCTCAATGGCCGGATAGGCCACCCCGAGTCCCGCCCCCCAGCCTCCCGCCGCCCAATCATGGGCATAGCGGAGTGATGGTAATTTACATGTAACTCTATTATTAGATAGGATAATAATTAAACAGTTAAATGACTATGTTAAAACTGTGTATTTTAAAATTATATTAATGTTATATAAACAGTGACAGAAATGATCACTTGGAAATGAATACATAACCATACGCGCATCCACCTGTTTGGGGAGAGGGTGGTGTGTCTCGTGAGGATGCGGATTCAGTCCAGTGGACGTGACTATGAGTCCCTCAAATAGCAAGCTGGCCTCGCCTGTGACAGCTCGCACTGGGCGGCCCGGCTGTGCTGAGGGACGATGGCTAGGGTGGCGCTGGCGCTGGTGCTGGTGCTGAGTCGATAATGACCCTAACAGCATGAGGCTCTGGGTGCTGCATCCCGACTTCCTACGTCAGCTTCCTGTCCTCCTGCCCACCCTTCACCCCACGGCCGCTGGCCACGCTGGGTCTGGGGGCTCTGCTTGCTTTGGACTCTGACTGCTCCTCTTCGCAGCTGACGGGAGGGGGTGGAAACCTGAAATACCTCCTTGGGGCGTCTGACCCGCAGGCCCTGCTTTCTTCCCATTGAAGACCCTACGCTGCAGCCCAACACTCCCTTTCCCGGGGTGCCCCCCGATCCCCGCTGCCCGGAGACATCCCTCCTCAGAACACGATGATCATAATAACAGAGTGATGAGGGCTCATGAGCCCTATGCCCTGCTCTTGGGATACAATCGTGATCGAGGGCCTTGCATGCCCGTGTTACGTCAGGTGAGCGTGTTGAAAACGTATCCGCTGAAAACATGTTCAAGGTGCAGGTAAAAGTTTATTCTCATGCTTCCCTGAGCTTGTCAGGACATGAGGATCCTTGGAGTCCCCACAGGGACGGGAAACATAGAGATTTTACAGCTCAGAGTGGCTCTGTCCTGCCAGCATCTGTCCGTTATCCCCGGGGACAGGACTCCATTGAGAGTCCCAGGGGCTGAGGGAATTGGAAGCCAAGTCTGGGGCCTTCCCAAGGTTGGAAATGTAACTGACACCCTCGTTTACAGTTAGAACACCAGAGAGGGTTCACCCTCCATATAGGGGAGGCCAGAGAGATGGAAGGATGGATGGATGGATGGATGGATGGATGGATGGATAGGTAGATGGACAGAGATAAGCATAGACATAGATATAGAAACAGATGTAGATAGATATAGGTATAGATATGGATATGGTAGAGGTAGAGATAGAGATAGCAAGAGCTAGATATAGAGGTAGAGATAGATATAGTTATAGACATAGACATGGACATGGACATGGACATGGACATGGACATGGACATGGACATGGACATAGACTTAGATCCCGCACTCCTCCATCTTTCCTGCGTTCCTGCGTGGACAGATGGCTCCCAGTGCCAGCCCAGGGGGCCCTACATGCCTACCCATGTGCAGGCCACCTCTCCAGTCGTGACCTGTTGTTATCTCCTCTTGCAGCCTCGGTAGCATCCACCTGCAATGACCCGGGGATGCCTCAGAACGGCACCCGCTACGGGGACAGCCGGGAGCCGGGCGACACCATCACCTTCCAGTGCGACCCCGGCTACCAGCTGCAGGGACCCGCCAGGACCACCTGCGTGCAGCTCAACAACCGCTTCTTCTGGCAGCCCGACCCGCCCACCTGCACAGGTACCGGGGGCGCGGGCGCACGTCCGGGAGGGAGGCGCGGCCTCGGTAACTCGCCGGGAAATGGATCGTCTCTTCAGAAACATTCTTTTCTTTAAATGTACTTTTATTGATGTCAGAGAGGAAGGGAGAGGGAGGGAGAGAGAGAAACATCAATGAGGAGAGAGAACCATTGAGTGGCTGCCGCTTGCACGCCCCCTACTGGGGATGGAGCTGCAAACCAGGCAGGTGCCCTGACCTGGAGTTGAACCGTGACCTCCTGGCTCATAGGTCGAGGCTCAACCACTGAGCCACGCCGTCAGGGCCAGCAATATTTCTTAAGGGTTTCTCTCCACCTGCTGGTGCTCTGACCCATGAAATGTCAATTTCATTGCAAGCCTTTAAACTGTATTTTATTAAGGGAGATCCAGGGAGTAGTCTACTTAATATAGAGTAATTGACATTCATCTAACACTTCCTATCCTGAACACATCTTGTAAAGATAAGAATTAATCAAATTACTATAATCTAAAATTCTGGGTGGCTAAAATTTCATAACCCTACTATTGCTGTTCTCATTTTTTTAATATAGAAACTTGCCCGTGAGCAAAACCAACTAGATAGAAAGTACGTTCTCTTTTGAGGTGGTTTTTATATAGTCTTGCTACGTTTTAATCGAGTTCTGAAAACTGGAAATTCTACTGCTTTTGTCAAAATGAAGATGCAAGGAGAAAGTGGTCTCTGAGCTGCACTGGAATTGTGAGAGTTTGGCCTTATTAACATGGAAATGGGTTTTGCAGACTTTAATTTGAATAACAATCCAAGATGTTCTATTGCAAATATGGCTTTAAGGTAAAGCATGTTTTTATAGGAAATAGCAATCCCATGTAGACTGTCCCTGCATTTAATTCAACATTTTACCATAAATACCTATTTAGCTGATTTCAACTTAATTTTAAACAGAAATGCTACTGAATTTTATTATTCCAGTGAACGGTCAGAGTTCAATTTGAACTTCTTTATCATCGGTTTCCAATATGTATACTTTAATTAATCTGTGAAGAGAGACTGTGATCGTGAAATGAGAGACACAGGGCTGTCATGTCAAGCACAGTCATCAGGAGAATACGCAGATTTCTACCTTTTTCTTTTCTTTTCTTTTTCTTTTCTTTTCTTTTCTTTTCTTTCTTGCACTGGAAGATGCATGAATTTTTTAAAAATATATGTTTGTATTGATTTCAGAGAGGAAGGGAGAAGGGGAAAGAGACAGAAACCTCAATGATGAGAGAGAGAATCATTGATTGGCTACACACCCCTACTGGGAACGAGCCCACCACCTGGGCTTGTGCCCTGACTGAGAATCCACCCTGTGACCTCCTGGTTCATAGGTCAATGCTCAACCACTGAGCCACACTGGCCAAGCTCTGCCTGTTTTTTTTTTAAAGTGTAGTAATTACCTATGAACGCCCCGCCATTTTAAACCGCGGTCCTGCTTCTAAGTGTGGAAGGGCACCTTTCCTCCTGTTCTGCAGGCTGCCCGCTGCTGGGAGGGACATCCCCGAGCCGGGCCGCTAGCAGTTCGCCGCCCCGAGGCCACTCCTCAGTGGCCATTCACTTAGACACGTCATTGTAGCATCTGAGCATCATTTCATCTGAGCTGTGGCCTGTGGCTGGCTCCTCTCCGAGCGGCCTAGTTCTGGCCCGGGTCTCGGTCATCCGTCCTCAGCACAGAGACCAGGTGGCACTTCATCCTCCTGAGTGTCCGCTGCAGGGACACGCTCCCGTCGCCGCGGCATCTGCGTGTCCCGCATGTTGGCGAGCAGGCCTGCCGCTCACCTCGGGGTCCAGTCCCAGGAAAAGGGACACTTGGGAATACGTGGCCGCTCCCTCTCCGTGGCCTTGTAAGCATTGTCCCGGGAAACGTGGCGTGCGCCCCTGTGGGGACCCGTCATCGGGGCTCCGGCGACCCTGGCTCGACACTCAGCAAATGCTGTCCGCTGGTTCCAGACACTGTTTTCATTCACGTAGCTTTCTCCTCATGTGAAAATACATGATTATTGCCGAAGTTTTAGGACCTGTAGCTAAGAAAAAGGCGGGAAAAACCTGGTATTTTTTACATAAACACGCATAAGCTATGACCCACGTGTAGCTGCCTTACGTGGCCGCGTCCTGCTGGATCATGTTGTAAACCGCCCTTCCTCCGGCCCAGGAGTGCTGTGGGTCATCCTGGGTTTGCTCCAGAGAGTGTGGGCGCCGCACGGTTTTGGGAGGCCCCGTGTGGACCCACTCACCCTCCTTGCTGGGCAGGCGCCCCGCAGTCTTCCCCCGCATGGAGGTGGCCTCAGGGACCCCTCCTGCTGCAGAGCACCCGTGATGTCCACAGCCCGTGCCCGCAGTCCTTTGAGCGATGCGTGTCTGCAGTCCGTGCCCACAGTCCTATGAGCGATGTGTGTCCACAGTCCATGTCCGCAGTCCTGTGAGCGATGCGTGTCCGCAGTCCGTGTCCGCAGTCCTATGAGCGATGGTGTCCGCAGTCTGTGTCCGCAGTCCTTATGAGCGATGCGTGTCCGCAGTCCATGCCCGCAGTCCTATGAGCATGTGTGTCCACAGTCTGTGTCTGCAGTCCTTATGAGCGATGCGTGTCCGCAGTCCATGCCCGCAGTCCTATGAGCGATGCGTGTCCGCAGTCCATGCCCGCAGTCCTTGAGCGATGCGTGTCTGTAGTCCATGCCCACAGTCCTATGAGCGATGCGTGTCCGCAGTCTGTGTCCGCAGTCTTATGAGCGATGCGTGTCCGCAGTCCATGCCCGCAGTCCTATGAGCGATGTGTGTCCGCAGTCTGTGTCCGCAGTCTTATGAGCGATGCGTGTCCGCAGTCCATGCCCGCAGTCCTATGAGCGATGCATGTCCGCAGTCTGTTGTCCGCAGTCTTATGAGCGATGCGTGTCCGCAGTCCGTGCCCACAGTCCTATGAGCGGGTGCGTGTCCGCAGTCTGTGTCCGCAGTCTTATGAGCGATGTGTGTCCGCAGTCCATGCCCGCAGTCCTGTGAGCGATGCGTGTCTGCAGTCTGTGTCCGCAGTCCTATGAGCGATGCGTGTCCGCAGTCTGTGTCCGCAGTCCTGTGAGCGATGCGTGTCCGCAGTCCTATGAGCGATGCGTGTCCGCAGTCTGTGTCCGCAGTCTTATGAGCGATGCGTGTCCGTAGTCCCATGTATGTCTAGGGCTTTCACAACATTTTTCAAAACTCGGGAAGGCCGCAGCAACGTGCGCTGCCCTCAGCCACGCGTGAGAGTGACTTCCCGGGTGACGAAGAAAACACTGTGCGTGGTATTTCTCACCCTCATCCTTTCAGATGGCGGAGTGCGAGGACTCCGGGCGTTTGAAGCGGCGTTTTCAGTTCCCTGTGAATTTGAAGGCGCCCTGTCCTGTCCCTCACGCCCTGCCCTCGGGGCATTGGGGTTCCTTCCTCCCGCGGGCCCGGTGCCCATCCCCTGCGTCCCTGCCCTCGCCTCCTGCGCCGTCCTTCCTCCCCGATGGAGCCCTCAGCCGCTCCGCTCCGTGCACTCGGGTTCCCAGCGTGTCGCTGGCGAGTCTTCCTTCTCCTTTGCTTGGGTGCCTGCTCTTTCACCCCCAAAGGACGCCCGCCGTGGAGGCGCCTCCTGACAGCATCTCCGGCCCAGTCTCCAGACCGGGAGACACTGGGTGCCCCCAGTCCCAGGACAGTGTCCCTGGACCCCCTCCCACAGCGTCGCTTTTCCAGGGAGCCCGCAGCCCCCTTCACGTGCAGATCCGCCGCGGCCGGAGCACGTTCCCGAGCTGGCGGGATCCACCAGGCGCAGAACCCTGGTCCCGGTGCCATCAGGGACCTGTGATCCCACTTGACGGCTTCAAACTTGAAATGCTTTGAGTCAGAAACGTTGACGAGCCTCAGGGACGAGTTCCGCCTGAGACCTCGGTGGGTGAAGGTCTAACCGGGGCCAGGGGGGGGGGGAACCCCAGGGTTGCACTCGGGCTGGGGAGCTGTGGGAGTGGAGTCTGCCTCCGTGCCACTCCCTCCAGAGCACCCGCAGGCTGCCAGAGCTGCATTCTGCACTGACCTGAACGCGAATCCCCTCCAAAATGGCTGGCAAGGTCTCCGATGGGAACCTAGGGAGCCGCAAAGAAGGGGACCCCGCCAGAGGGGGAGCCAGCTGGCCAGGCAGCGCTGCTGATTCCACTCGGAGCTCTGAGATACCCCCTGAAACGCCTCCGGGGTGTGGGTGGGTGGACCCCACCTCCTCTCTGCTCCTTTTAAGTCAGTGCTTTTTTAATTTTTTTTTTTATTGATTTCAGAGAGGAAGGGAGAGGGAGAGAGAGAAAGAAACACCAATGATGAGAGAGAATCATGGATCGGCTGCCTCCTGCACGCCCCTACTGGGGATCGAGCCCACAACCTGGGCATGTGCCCTGACCGGGAATCGAACCCTGACCTCCTGGTTCATAGGTCAATGTTCAACCTCTGAGCCGCACCAGCTCGGACTTAAGTCAGCATTTGAGTCTCACCCCGAACTCTCCCTGCGGGCAGCACCCGTAGCAGTGCCTGGACCGGCCCTTTTTCACCCCCCCCCCCCCTCCTGGGTGGGCAGCATCTTCTCTGACCCCGGGTTCCTTTTCTCCAGCTCCGCCCACCCCTCCCTGCCCAGGCTCCGCCCACCCCTCCCTGCCCAGGCTCCGCCCCCAGCTCCGCCCTCAGCTCCGCCCACCCCTCCCTGCCCAGCTCCGCCCCCAGCTCCGCCCTCAGCTCCGCCCACCCCTCCCTGCCCAGGCTCTGCCCCCAGCTCCGCCCCAGCTCCGCCTGGGCCAGGAGGGACCATGTCCTGGGGGAGCCCCTTAGACCCTCCTGTCCACAGTTTGTTAAAGTGAAACTGCAGCCCCGGAAAAGCGGGGTGTTGCTTGTGTGTTGTTTAGTTGGATCACATTACTCGTGGCTGTGGATCGGAAGAACTTGTCATTGATGTTTCCTATTCAGAGTTAGCCCGGCATGGGTCGGCAATGGCAGCCAGAAGTATTGGGGTTTGTGGTAGTTCTTTTTATGGAGAACGAAGTTCCCGGGAAGGCTGACGTCCCTGAAGAAGATTGCTTCGTCTCGTTTACAAAATCGCCGTGTCTGCGTGGGTCTGGAGGAGGTCACCGTTAGGGCGTTTCCTTCTCTGCGAACATATTCCGTAAGTGGCTGTGGACCAGTGAGGGGAAAGCAGACACCGTTTGGAGGAAACGCGATGACTTCGTTCGGGTGCCTTTTAAGAACAACCCGGCGATAACCACGGTGCTGGATGTGAAGGACGTCGAGCATGGCGAGATCCTGCGGCGTCCGAGCTGCGTTGACCTGTGAATTGTCAGGGTCTTCCCCCTTCCACCTGATGGGAGCGCTAACAGAAATCCTATGGACTAAAGGAATCACCTTTAACATTCCCGGGTCAAGAACAAAACTCGGCTTGCCTATTCAGTACATTGAACTCCCTAATTACCGCCTTCCGAACGGAAATGCGCACACGTTTCTGTAAGGTGTAAGGGCTGTGGGGAACACTGGCTTTGTTCTTGTCCTCCATCCGCGATGCTTCCTCTGGCAGTAACCCCGGGGTGGGAGGTGGGGGGAGAGAAGGTTGATCTGATACAAACAAGAGTGAGTGGCTTCGGGTTCTCACAGCGCGGCCTGCTCTGGCCGCCCCGCATTCTGAGCCAGTGAGCAACCCCCAAGGCCAGGTCGGGCCGCTCAGCGCAGAGATGTGCTCACACGTGTGTCCGCTCGTCACTGTGAAACGTGGGGAACCCAGAGGAGCCTGCGTGCCCGGGGCCTGGGAGACCTGCGCTCACTCACACGTGTGTGTTCAGTCGGACGGCTTCCCTGAACGGTCACTATGACCGAGCTGAGCGGGCGTCGGGGGTCGGCAGTGAGCGGTGCCGGTGACCGGGCCCTGGGAGCTCGCTGTCCCGCTGTGAACCGCGGGCAGCGACAGAGATTCGAATCGCCTGGTGGTGAAGCAGGCTCCCGGGTGTTTCCTGCCCGGGGGGGATGTGTGGACAGCGGCCCCCCGGGGGGGGGGCGGGCAGCCACTGGTTTAGTTGAGTCACAGTCACGTTCAGAATCACAGCGAGTGGTCCCCCGTGTCCGCAGTGCGGAGGGCCTCCTCAGAGCGGGGGCCACGCAGCCCGCTGCTCAGTCACGGGGCGCGCAGGCCGCCCATCCTTGCCTTGCCGCCGTGAACGCGTGACCGCCAGGCGCAGTGAGTCCAGGGCGTCTCCCGCATACTGACCGCATCATCCCCTCTCCCTTGTCCTCCTCGCTGGCAGCCACCTGCGGCGGGAACCTGACCGGCCCGGCGGGGGTCATCCTGTCCCCCAACTACCCGCAGCCGTACCCTCCCGGGAAAGAGTGTGACTGGAGAGTGAGGGTGAACCCCGACTTTGTCATCGCCTTGATCTTCAAAAGGTACCTCTCCCGTTGAACACCTCTTTTTGTTTTGTTTTATTTCTATTTATGTATTTATTTTGTTACTCCTCACCCAAAGATATTTTTCCATTAATTTTTAGAGAGAGTAAAAGGGAGAGAGGGAGGCAGAGAGAGAGAAACATTGATGTGAGAGAGACACCTCAATCGGCTGCCTCCTGCTCGCCCCCACTGGGATCGAACCCACAACCCGGGCCTGTGCCCTGACCAGGACTCAACCCCTGACCTCCTGGTTCCTGGGTGGACGCTCAGCCCCTGAGCCCCGCGGCCGGGCATGGCCCAGCTCCTGAACCCTCATGTCAGTCCGAGGTCCCGGGTGCAGAGGGCAGTCTGTTCCTGAGGCCCGTGCTCTGACGGCCGCACTAAGGGATGCTGGGTACATATGACAGCCGCGTCAATACGAATGCATCTGTGACCATCGCCGTCTGTCGTCCTTATTCCTGTCTTGACATTTTGATTCTATTTCCCTTCTGGATTGTTCTAATTGTTAAAGTCCCACGAAAGGCAGAGCCCCCTTGTGCAGGGGACGCCCGGGAGGCAGGTGCACACAGGTGGCGCCTGAGGGTCTTCTCTCTCCTCAGCTTCAACATGGAGCCCAGCTACGACTTCCTGCACGTGTACGAGGGCGAGGACTCCAACAGCCCGCTCATCGGCAGCTTCCAGGGCTCGCAGGCCCCCGAGCGCATCGAGAGCAGCGGCAACAGCCTCTTCCTGGCCTTCCGGAGCGACGCCTCCGTGGGCCTGTCCGGCTTCGCCATCGAGTTCAAAGGTACCGCATCCACGTCCAGGCCGCCGCTCCAGGCCCGCTCCGTCACTCCGACAGGAAGAGGGCAGGCCTGGCCGGGCGCGTGCAGGAGGCAGCCAATCCATGTGTCTCCCACATCGATGTTTCTCTCTGCCTTTCCCTCTCTCTCCCACTGTCCCTAAAGGCAGTGGGGAAATATCCTAGGGTGAGGATGAGAGAGAGAGAGGGGGGGGGGAAGAGAGAAGAAGGAGGAAGGAAGGAAGGAAGGAAGGAAGGAAGGAAGGAAGGAAGGAAGGAAGGAAGGAAGAAAAGAAGGGAGGGAGGAGGGAGGGAGGGAGGGAGGGAGGGAGGGAGAGGAAGGAAGGAGGAAGGAAGGGAGGAGGAAGGAAGGAGGAAGGGAAAAGTAGGGTTAAGGAAAAAGCCATAGACACAGACAGCTGTGTGGTGGCTGCCAGCGGGAAGGGGAGGAGGGGAAGGGGGAGGAGGGTAAGTGGTGATGGAGGGAGACTGGACTTGGGAGTGAACACGCAATACAATACACAGATGGCATATGTAGGATCGTACCCCTGGAACCTATAAGATTGTATTAGCCACTGTCACCCCAATGCATTCAATGTTCCTCACGGACGTGAACGGACCTTCTCCTCCCGGGAGTCGGAGCCCCGCCTCTTCCCCGGCGAGCTGAGGTGACTTAGCACCGAGTCGGGGTGCCTTCCGTTTTTCCAGAATCGCTGTTGGTGGCTCAGCACCAAGATCTGTAGTTCCTGGGAGGCTAGATGTTTAAAAATGAAGCGCTGCCTTTGTTTAACCAAGAATAAGTCATTTCATAGCAAGCATGCAGTGAAATGTAGTTTGAAAACTGAGAAATATAACTTGATTGAAAGAGGTTTTCTATGATATTTCGTTATTAATTGGATAATTAATAACTCGATCATCTTTCATAGTATAATTAATTAACAACTTGGTCCTTAATCAATAAATATTTTTTGAGCATTTCTCATATGTTGGGCTCTAGTCTAGGCACTAAAAAACAAACAAAAAATCAGCCAGACAGGCAAACACACAGGAACATTAAGGCCTGCCCTCACGGGGTCACCCGCCCTCACGGGGTCACCCTCCCTCACAGGGGTCACCCGCCCTCACGGGGGTCACCCACCCTTCACAGGGGTCACCCGCCCTCACGGGGTCACCCGCCCTCACGGGGGTCACCCCCCTCACAGAGGTCACTCCCTCACGGGGTCACCTGCCCTCACGGGGTCACCCCCCCTTCACAGGGGTCACCCCCCCTCACGGGGGTCACCCCCCTCATGGGGGTCACCCGCCCTCACGGGGTCACCCCCCTCACGGGGGTCACCCCCCCTCACGGGGTCACCCCCCTCACAGGGTCACCCGCCCTCACGGGGTCACCGCCCTCACGGGGTCACCGCCCTCACGGGGGTCACCCCCCTCACAGGGTCACCCGACCTCACAGGGTCACCCCCTCACAGGGTCACCCCCCTCACAGGGTCACCCGCCCTCACGGGGGTCACCCGCCCTCACGGGGTCACCCCCATTTCTCCTGCAGAGAAGCCCCGGGAAGCCTGCTTTGACCCCGGGAACATAATGAACGGGACCAGAGTCGGGACGGACTTCAAGCTGGGCTCCTCCGTGACCTTCCAGTGTGACTCCGGCTACAAGATCGGGGACCCCGCGTCCATCACGTGTGTGATCGGAGCGGACGGGAAGCCGGCCTGGAACCAGGCCCTGCCCACCTGCAGCGGTACATGTGTGTGTGTGTGTGTGTGTGTGTGTGTGTGTGTGTGTGTGTGTGGTGTGTGACAGGCTTCTCCCCCTCACCTCCTGCAGGTCCCGCTCAGTTACCAATGGGCCCCAGCCAGCACCTCCCGCCCCTCTGCCCCCTCCCCTCCTCCCATCCCGCTCTTACAAGGGCCCCCAGACCAGCTCCCCCGCCTGCCCCATCTGCGGTGTAGGGGACCCCCGTCTGTGCTCGCTGGCCTAAGGAGGGAAATGCAGGCGACCTCCCTCCGCCCTTGAATCAGCCAGGGCCCCAGCCATCCTCCCAGCACCTGGAGGGCCTGTGTCTCTCACTCAGAGAGTTCAGCACTTTTCCTCCATGTTGTGTGTCTGATCCACATAGAGGCACCGATGAACAGTCCCAGGTGAGCTCTCTGTCCCTCTGTTTCCTTCCCTTTCTCTCTCCATTTATACATATTCAATACACATGGATGACACATGTAACATACAATCAATGTGTCACCCCCCCAATTCAATAGCGTGGTAACTCCTTGTGTAGGTATGAAATGGATAAAATCACCGATTGAAGGTCAGACCCACCTTTGAGGACAGACAAGCGACAGAAGCCAGAGCACCGCTCCTGACCTCCTGCACTGGGAAGGGCCTACGGACATTATCATCTCAAATTACTAACACAGAGTCCCAAAACTCCCGTTTCTCTATTTATCGTTGTTGTTTTTTATAGTTGAAATTTTGAAAATTACATTTTATGAAATTACTATATATATATATATATATATATATATATATATATACCCATAGACACAGGTATAAAGGGAAACATACATTTATTATATGTTTAAGTCTAGATTAAATATGCATATATCACATATAAATACATATATATGTAAAGAGTAGCATACACATACGCAATGTAGATTGATAAAGGAATTCTGTGAATTTGTTAGCACTAGATAGTGTGCAATTTTTGTAGCAAATCATGTTTATGAATTATGAAGGCCAGTTTATGAGCCAGCGTGTTCTGTTGATCTATTTCATGGAAAATGCTGACCGAGGATGAAGTTAAGTTGTGTTGACTGCATTAGGAGATTTATAAAGCATGCACATTTAGTCCTTCTTTCCCAGGTTTATTCATAACTGAAAATAACGACATACACGTACACTCACACACACTCAGACACACACTCACATAGACACACACACTTAACATAGACATACTCTCACACACATACACTCACACATACTCAGACACACACTCACATAGACACACACACTAACATAGACACATACTCTCACACACATACACTCACACACACTCAGACATACACTCACATAGACACACACACTTAACATAGATACTCTCACACACATACACTCACACATACTCAGACACACATCACATAGACACACACACTAACATAATGCATACTCTCACACACATACACACACACACTCATAGATACACACACTCACATAGACACACACACACATAGACACACACTCAACATACTCTCAGACACACTCACAAACACATATACTCACACTAACTCAGACACGCACACTTACATAGACACACACACACTAGACACACATCATACATATTCTCACACACACACTCACAAATCACACTCACACAAAGACACTCAGGCATGCACACTCACATGACACACACAGACTACATAGATACACTACTTCACACACACACTCACAAATACACAGACACACACAGCTCTGTCTGTAAGAAACACCCACCATCATATTGCCCCTAATTTCTAGGTTTTAGTTGCTTCAGCTTTAAATCCATCTTTTTGAGAGACCCCCCAACACATTAGTAATTATATATGTTGCTCTTGAACTGAATCTAAGGTATTAAAGGTTGAAAAAGACACAAAAACTAGAAAGAAAACTTTTTTCTTTGACTTTCATAGTAATATAAAAACAGAAAAGAAAAAAAAAGCACCTGAAATAATCATAATAATAATAAAATCTAATCAAAAAAATTTAAAAGCACCTGGTCTCTGAATACAGTGACTGACGGCGACCAGACATGGCTGGTGAGACGTTAAATAGCCTAACCGTCTGTCTTCATGGAGCCATTATTGTTATTATTTGAGCTGTTTTCATTATTATTTTAGCTCGTCTGAGAAAGCTTAAATGGTATTGTCTTCCTGCTAAGTGAACGCACTTTCTTTCTAACCTGGGAAGACTGTTCCTTTCCTCTGACTTCGGAGAGCGAAGGGAAGTGGGCTTTGGACGGGAACATCCTGGACGGTTAGGTGACACCCTGCTCCCTCCTGACAGGGCCGTGGCCTCCGGCCTGTCCCGGCGGCGCCCTCCACGCACATAATTCTGGCCGCTTTCCCTTCCAGCTCCCTGCGGCGGCCAGTACACGGGGTCCGAAGGCGTGGTGCTGTCCCCCAACTACCCCCAGAACTACACGGCCGGCCAGACTGCCTCTACTCCATAACGGTGCCCAAGGAATTCGGTGAGAACGTCTGTGCTTTTAACTCGTTGTCATGCTTTTCATCGGTGTTCCTTGTTCCACCTTTGTCCACTCTGTATGACTGAGTACACACACAACCACCACACACCACACACGCAGCACCGCACGCGCAACGCACACGTGCGAGCAGGTAGATTTGCCCGGTTTGCCGTCGCTCACCTTATTCTTTCATTAGAGCTGTGACGTGTGCGTTCAGCGCACGCCCTGCATTTACTGCTCACCATGCTGTGGAATGGTTTTAGCTTCGCCCTGACACATAAATCAGGGTTAGTTGCTCATTGTTTGCCAGTCGATGCTGAATCACACGTTATTGTCAATAAGGCCCGAAATGCTATTGATTGGAGTACAAACTTGACGAGGTGTGAAGGAGGAAAGTCCGCGGCTGGCCATCTCCGTGGAGGAGCTGAGTTCTTACGACCCTCCGCCGGGGCTAGACAGGACGCCCGGCGCAGGAACAGCAGCCGTGTCCACACTGTGTTGCTGAATCCCGTGTCCACGCCGCAAGGAAGTCACAGGAACTTGGCATGAAAATGACCAGCTCTTACCCCTTTGCACTCGCTTTTCTCTCGATTCCTTCATTCTAATGCTAACCGTGTCGGGTCACACTCGACATCCGAGTGCAAAAGGTTAAGAATTTCAGACCCCTTCCCGAATGAGCAGGCTTCCAAACCCAGCCAGGGTCTCGATCCTGTGCTCAGGTGTCCAAGCTCCTAACTACAAAAGGCCACTTGGTGATGACCCGGCCAGCACCCTAAAGTCACACTCACGGAAAACCAGCTTCACTAACGTCAGGCAATACAGAAAGGGGTCCTCTTACGCCTTCCTCTCAGTGCCAAAGAGTCCAGGGACAAAACAGCAGGTTTCAGCCACTGGGAAGCTCTCGGAAGCTGAGGAACGAGTCCTCGGCCCCGGCCTTCGGGGGGACCAGTCACTGTGGAACCGCCAGAACCCCCTTTCCTCCCCTAAGCGTGTTCTCCCCTTCGCCGCAGTCGTGTTCGGGCAGTTCGCCTACTTCCAGACGGCGCTGAGCGACGTGGCCGAGTTGTTCGACGGGACACACCCGCAGGCCCGGCTCCTCAGCTCGCTCTCCGGCTCCCACTCAGGTAAACGCCAGAGAACCCCGTCTTTACTTTTATGCAGATGGGCGTGCGACTCTTCTAAACTCCGTGTGTGCGTGTGCGTGTGCGTGTGCGTGTGCGTGTGAGAAGGAGAAACTTAGTAATCCTTGAATGCGTTTGTTTATTTAGTAAAATTTTATCTTTGATAAAAAATGCCAGTGGACCTTTAGCCCATAGAAAAGCCGTTTGCTTTTATCATTGCACTTATTAAGATGATAAAAAGTGTGATATCCATCTCAATAAAAGTGGGAAATATCCAAGAGAAAGGAATAACTGGGATGTTTTTTAATTAATATTCTATGTTTTGGGATCTTCTTCCTGGAGCTAAACTGTATGAACATTTTGGTCTCACTCATTTGAACCCTGTACATACATAGGTATAGACCCACTACACTCACACGTGTACCACTACATGTGTTTATCACATGTGTGTATGCACGCACCCCTGTATGTGTGCATCTAAACATGGTTGGGCTTCATGAAACACTGGATATTAGTTCACGACTGAAGAGGACATGTGTACGTCTTCCCCATCAGACCACGTGCAGCCAACGTCACTGGCCTTTGTTCCGAGTGGTTTTCAGATGGATGCGCGAGGCAGGTGTGTTCACTGGGCCTCGTGACCCCCGGCCCCCTTCTGAGGCATCGCTGTGTCCAGCGGCCCCCTCTGTGGCCACCAAGGCCAAGGCCTGGCGACTCCCAGTGCCCACTGTTGTTGGCCAAAGGCCTCCAGGCCCGCATCTTGATCATTTCTATCAATGCCCAAAGGGCGCCGTCGAGAACGGCATCAGAAGACGCGCATTGAAAACACAGACACAATTGAAACCCCACGCCCTCGTGGGCCCCACAGTGAGCTCTGAACCTGCACTTCAATCCGAAGGCGAACATATATTTTGTGAGGTTTTTCCTAAGTCCTTTCATTTTTTAAAATACCAGCTTTGGGTTCAGAGACATTTTGTTAAGTAAAACCTCAGCGAGTAATTTTCAAATGTGGTTGATTCTGCATCAGTGATTGAGTCAGTTCTTACGTTTCCCACCTGATCGGCTGCCAGGCCGTGCATCCCTGAGCTTTTCCAAGCGAAAGCAGGCGTGAGGTCCCGGTTAAAACAGCATCTCATGGGATGCATAGGCAAGAACAGAGCATGACAATCCTCCTGGAAGCGATGGGTTTGGGTTGTAAGCCCTAAAGTGAGGTTTAGGAGAATCCAAAGCTCGCATGTCACCATCCAAGCAGAGGACCTCTTTCTAAGACGTCACCGTCCGCACACAGCGTGCTTTGTGTGGATCTGTGCAGCCTCTGTTCTCCTGCAGGCGAAACGCTGCCCTTGGCGACGTCCAATCAGATTCTGCTCCGATTCAGCGCGAAGAGCGGGGCCTCGGCCCGTGGCTTCCACTTCGTGTACCAAGGTAACCCTCAAGGTCACCATGGCCGCCTCCGACCCCCTAGACCTCAGTCTCCCATGGAGGCACAGACAATGCCCCACTTCCATTTTTTGTTTTTTAAGACATTGAAGACATTCATTTATCCTATATAATAAAATCCTAGGTGGCGTCACGCCCTTGTGCTACGTCATCACCAGATGGCCACCACAAGATGGCTGGCAGGGGAGGGCAGTTGGGTGCTGCTAGGCTGGCAGGGGAGGGCAGTTGGGGGGAACCAGGCCGGCAGGTGTGGCAAGCCGGCACAGCCATGGCATCCTCAGCCCCAGGCGCCTTATGTGCTGCACCAGCTCAGCCAGGTTCAGAGACCCTGAGTGGGGGCGGTGAAGGATTGAGAACAGACAGACAAAAGGAGAAAGCTGGGTCTGGGTGGGACGCTGCTTCTCTGATGGAGAGACAGTGCCACGCCCACAAGCCGTGTCTTTATTTTATAGCCGATGCCACGAGGCAAAGGAAGGGCGGGTCAAGATGTTTACAACATTCTCGTGGGTTTCGCTCCTACTCAATTACATGCACCTGAACTCTATCAAGCCCACATCACTCAGGCACGTTTGGCCACGTGTTCGCACCATAGGTTCAAGCTTACAACTATAGCTATTGGCGATAATTGTGCTGGGAGGCTCTGCCCTCCAAGCTGGGACTTGCACGTGGCCATGAGAAGACTGTGCCCTCTCATTAGTCCGAGGCTTGAACCTGTCCAAATACTGTAGCCACTTTCCACAGGCAGGGGAGGGCAATTAGGGGCGACCAGGATAGCAGGAGAGGGCAGCTGGGGGCAACCAGGCCTGCAGGGGAGGGCAGTTGGGTGCGACCAGGCCTCCAGGGGAGGGCAGTTAGGGGCGACCAGGCCTGGAGTGGAGGGCAGCTGGGGGAGACCAGGCTGGCAGGGCAGGGCAGTTGGGGACCATCAGGAAAGCAGGGGAGGGCAGTTGGGGGTCACCAGGCCTGCAGGGGAGCGCATTTGGGGGTGATCAGGCTGGCAGGGGAGCAGTTAGGCATCAATCAGGCTGGCAGGGAAGCGGTTAGGGGGCGATCAGGCTGGCAGGCAGAAGCGGTTTGGGGCAATCAGGCAGGCAGGCAGGTGAGTAGTTAGGAGCCAGCAGTCCCGGATTGTGAGAAGGATGTCCCACTGCTGGTTTAGGCCCGATCCCAATCGGACATCCACCGAGGGGTCCCAGATTGGAGAGGGTGCAGGCCGGGCTGAGGGAACCCCCCACCCTGTGCACAAATTTCATGCACATGGCCTCAAGTTTATAATAAAAATATTTTATCAAAATATTATAATTTTTAGTTTGACACAAATCTATTTCTACTGCAAAGACAAATGTCCCCTTATTTCTCTGGCCCGTGCAGGCAACAAAGAGTGTTCAAATTATTTTTGCACAGCACCTCCCATTTTGCAAAACAATTTCAACTATATTTTAGTTTACCTAATTGAGAAAAATGTTTCATACAAGTTTAGATTTTAGTAACTTTTAAGGGAATACATAAAAAAATAAATGTTACGTTTCCAAATCGTATTGCAAAAGCTAATTGAAAAGGCAATTTAACAGAACCAAAAAAGATGTCCGTGCGTCTGTCCCTCTAAATAACTACTTTGTTTTGTTTGGATTCTGTTACCTTTTGGATTCCTGCCCCTGTATGTTTATTCTTTAACTTGGAGCTTGTCCACAATGTGTGGAATCGCCCCGAGTTCCCGGAACACGAGGACTTTTCCCTCTCACTGTCCCCCTGTGCGTGGATCTCACCTTGAGCTTGAAGCCCAGGGCGGGGGCCGGGCCTGGCAGAGGCTGCTGCAGGGAGAGCTGTGCCTCAAACAGCAGCCACCCTTCCTTCCCCAGGTCCCGGTTCTGCTTGGGCCTGGAGCGCTGACACGGCTCCGGAAGGTTTTCCTCAGGAGCCGGGTCACCCCCAGCCATGGCTCCTGCAGAAAACCGGTGACTTCATTGGGGTTTTCAGAGAAGGACAGTCCGTCCTGTCGATTACATCCTGGGGAATCTCCACCGCGAGTCCCTGCCCTCCACGTGGGCAAAAGCCCTCGGCGTACGGAAATCCTGTGACTGAGAAAGTGGTGGGCAGGGAGCGTGACGTTCACAGCGAGTGGGAGGGAAGGCGCTCTGACCCAGGCCACGGAGCAGCTGCTGGAGTGATGCTGCTGCTGCTGCTGAATTAGAAGGAGTCACTTTGCTCTAATCCAGTGGCTGCCAGCCGGTGGTCCACGGACCCCTGGTGGTCCGTGAGGCCCGAAAGGTTGGTGACCACTGCTACGCCTTTTGTTAAAACATAAACAACTCACCTGGTATTTAAAAATGGACCTGAGGGGAGGGGGGCCAGTTTGGGCAACTCACCGCTCACCACTACAAATTTTCTTAAAGTAAATTCAATATCACCTCTTGTGAAAGCAGATTTGCAAACCGGAGTCCGTTGGTGTGACGTGCAAAGAACCTATAAGTTCAAATACATTTTCATCTGGAAAACTTCAGGTTCCGGGCACCGTCTGCCTGACTGCAGGCGCCTTTTGATTTTTTTAAAATAGAGATTAGAAGCTCAATCAGATCACCATATAAAACATCCAAGGGTAATTCTATCCGAGGCTAAAATATTCAAATGCTACGCTTCAAAGCCATCATTCTTAAAATCGGTTCCTGTTTGAAGTAGCATATTATCATTAAAATGAATAAGCTACAGGGACATAGACACCAAAGGCCGCGATGTGTAGGTGAATGCGTTCTCCTTGTACTTAAGAGTACATAATGACTCCAGCATCCTCAATATTCTGTAAAATCCCAACATTCCCTCTTGCCTTGCTGTGTTCCTCCCGATAGAGAACATTTCAACTCTGAATGGAAATGTAGTTTCATCACAATAACCGTCTGACTTTAATTCACGTAAAACTGCTGCCGCACCGAAGTCGCCCACGCGGTGTCTGTCCCGTGGAGGTTCGGTGCCCAACAGGAGGAGTGTGCTGGGCCGAGCAGCGGAGATGGGGGTTGGTCGCTGTTAATGCGCGTCTGTGGACACGTCTCTCCAAGGGCTGTGCTTTTAAAAACGATTTGTACTGATTTCAGAGAAGAAGGGAGAGGGAGAATGAGAGAAACATCCATGATGAGAGAGAATCATGAATCGGCTGCCTCCTGCATGCCCACACTGGGGATCGAGCCCCCAACCCAGGCATGTGCCCTGACCAGGAATTGAACCCTGACCTCCTGGTTCATAGGTCGATGTTCCACCACAGAGACACGCCGGCCCGGCAGAGAAGCTCAGTTTCTTAGTGATGTCATCACCACGAGCACAGTGGTTAATTTTAATTGCCTAAAGGTCCCTGAGATGCAAGGACATGCCAGGCCAGGCTGTGGACGGCATTGTTAGCTTCTACGCCCACTGATACTGGGCAGATCCCCTCACACTGTCCTCCACGAAGCCACCCACAGCGTGTTGTGTGCTTCGCCCCCAGCGGTCCCTCGCACCAGCGACACCCAGTGCAGCTCGGTGCCCGAGCCCAGGTACGGCCGTCGGATCGGCTCCGAGTTCTCGGCGGGCTCCATCGTGCGGTTCGAGTGCAGCCCCGGGTACCTGCTGCAGGGGTCGGCCGCCCTGCGCTGCCAGGCCGTGCCCAACGCCCTCGCCCAGTGGAACGACACCATCCCGAGCTGCGTGGGTAAGCGGGGTCCCGGGGCGGCGGCCGGGGCGGTGGCCGGGGTGGAGGAGGCCGGGTGGAGGCCGCCAGCCCCCTGCAGTGGCGTTGAAGGGCTGTTCGTCCATATTCTGCTGGGCTCCATCGTCTACCTTCCTCCAGACATGGCTCGGGGACAGAGTATGTGGGAAAGAACTGAGTAGCAGCAAACCCTGCAGATTATTGTTCCATGAAACCACTTGTCAGATGAACACGAGGAAACCCGTTTTCCTTTTCAGTCCTTATTGAGACCACCACAGCTCCCAAGCCATGAGTATACAACATACTTCACTTTGGGGGGAAGTCGTTGTAACATTGATTTGTGTAATGCCCTTTTATTTATTTACTAGAGGCCCAGTGCACGAATTCATGCATGGGTGGGGTCCCTCGGCCTGGCTGGCGATCAGGGCTGTCTCACCTCGTCCCAATTGGGGCCGATTGGGGCCAGCCTGCCAGAAGGAGGGACCACAGGAGGTTGGCCAGCTGGCCAGGGGGAGGGACTGTGGGAGGTTGGCTGTGGGAACGCACTGACCACCAGGGGCAGCTCCTGCATTGAGCATCTGCCCCCTGGTGGTCAGTGCACGTCATAGCGACTGGTTGACCAGTCATTCGGTTGACCAGTTATAATGGTCACTTAGGCTTTTATATATATAGATTTTTAAAAAATATATCTTTATTGATTTCAGAGAGGAAGGGAGAGGGAGAGACAGAGAGAAACATCCATGATGAGAGAGAATCACTGATTGGCTGCCTCCTGCACACCCCTTACTGGGGATCAAGCCTGCAACCTGGGCATGTGCCCTGACGGGAAATTGAACCATGACCCCTGGTTCATAGATTGACGCTAAACCACTGAACCACACTAGCCTGGCTGTAATGCCTTTTTAGTCGGTGTGTGCTGATGAGGATGCGAAGTGTAACAGGTTGAGGCAGCCCTGGTGGCGACCACACTGCTGGTTGTAGTTCACTTGCCTCAGTTGTGTAAGAACCTCCGCACGACCGTGATCGGCACTTGAAGTCATTTGCACGTTTCCAGCGTCCCCTCCCCTCCCTGGACCTGCTCATAGACGGCGTCAGCATGGCTGGGCGTTAGCTGTGCAGCTGCATGGGAGAACAGTCTGGAAGCTCCCACACGTGGTGGGTAATTATTCCACACGCAAGTCCCTGCAGAGCCGCCCTCACTAGGCACGCGGTGTCTCCGGGGCCTTGACCAGACTTCTCTCCCGACACAAGGTCTCAGCTTCCCAGCATCGTATGTAATAACCAACAGCATTGCCAATTCAAAAGCAGGCAGGTGAAATTAGGCCTGAGCTAAAACACGCCACTTAAGTCCAGCCGGCGTGGCTCAGTGGTTGAGCGTCGACCTATGAACCAGGAGGTCACGGTTCAATTCCCGGTCAGGGCACATGCCTGGGTGGAGAGCTCGATCCCTGCGGGGAGGCGGGGAGAGGGAAGGCATGCAGGAAACAGCTGATCCATGATTCTCTCTCATCATTGATGTTTCTCTCTCTCCCCCTCGGCCTTCCTCTCTGAAACCAATAAAAATATATTTTTTTAAAATGCTACTTAAGGTATCGCAGTCCACGTAGAAGTTCTCTTCATGGTTGATCCCACGGGAAGAGAACACTACGCACCGGGTGAGGGCGGCCTCCCTGACCTCACGTTGTTCCCTCCCCCGTGTCCCCAGTGCCCTGCAGCGGCAGCTTCACGCAGCGGAGGGGCACGGTGCTGTCCCCCGGCTTCCCGGAGCCCTACGGCAACAACCTCAACTGCGTCTGGAGGATCCTGGTGGCCGAGGGCTCGGGCATCCAGGTGGGTCCTCCCTCGGGCCGGGCGGGCGTGGCCGGGCCCGGGGCGCCTTCTCTCGCCTTGTGTGCTGGTTGTTTCAAACCTATAAACCATAGCTGGTTTCTCTCTTCTTGCCGTTTCTTCAGAGGGTCTCTAGTCACGTTTCTTTGTTTGAAATTAAAACAATAGATTCTCACCATATTGACGTTGTTGGAAAGAACCGAGTAGCAAACCCCACAAATTATCCTTTCGTAAAACCCCTGCCACTTGAACACGTCGGGACACATTGTCCTCGCTCCATGGGCGGGCACTTCATTAATAGCCACAGCCCACGGCGGGCCCTGGGAAAGTGCGGGCCCTGCCCGCGGCTTGTTCTCGGCTCCGCCTTCCTCTTGCGTCCACACTTAGTTTCATAAAAGCCTCGTCGGCGTGGGCTGGCTTTTACACCGAAGACACGCGTTAACCCCACGTTGCCTGTGGCAGATCCAGGTCATCAGCTTCGCCACCGAGCAGAACTGGGACTCCCTGGAGATCTACGATGGTGGGGACGCCACGGCACCCAGGCTGGGCAGCTTCTCAGGTGAGGCACGCGGTCCCGGTCTCTGTGGGTCGGGTCATCACACCAACAAGCAAACGGCCGGCACGGCCCACGGTGCCATGTTCCTGCACCCTCATCCAGGCAGAGGCTCTCTGTGTGAGCAGCCTCGGAGCGAAGCGCCCCCAGCGGGAGGAGGAGGCCCCTCCTCATGAGCTGCCGGCCTCGCCCTCATCAGGGCCCGCGCTGGACGAGACGGCGTGGCCACGGCAGCCAGTCCTGCGGGGCAGGCTCACTGCGGGGCGACGGGCTGAGAGTTAGGGTCCAAGTTGCCAACTTCCCTTCCGTGTGGTATTGAGGGTCTGGCTCAGGGAGGGACGGACAGGTGGGCTGGCGCTGTCGGGGGTTGGGGAGACTTGTGGGAACTGGGACACAGTGAATTGACGGAGGCATACACAGTCACACCGTAGCACTGGCCCCCGGCTCCCAGCCCTGGGCTCTGTCTCGCTCCGAATGCCCTTCACCCTGCAGGATCCAGTGCTGCTCGGGGATCCCCTGCCCCCGGCTTAGGCAGGGAAAGAACCCGTAGGAAGGACCGGGAGGGCCTGCGACCCGCGGAGAGGCATGCGACCACATTGAGGGCAGCGAGAAGCTGAGCCCAGGAGGGGCGTCCTCGTCAGAATTTAGGGAGCAGCTGGCTGCCAGGCTGGGCGGGGGGGGGGGGGGGGGCGGGGTGGAGGGTGCTGATGTCCTGGGGAAGGAGATGCAGGGGGCGGCCAGGGGGGCGGGCTGCCCAAGGAGATGGGACCCATTCAGCAGGGTGCAGCCGCCAGTCCAGGTTGCTCAGGCCACCGGCAGCGCGGGCAGGTGGTGCTCGGTCAGATGCGCTGGGTCTGTCGTCAGCTGTGGGTCTTTCCGCAAACGTCACCCCAAATCCACACACAGTGCAGGGTGAGGGGCAGCCAGCGTCACACGTGGGACAAAGGCAGGTGAAATGGGTCTCGGGGCCTCTTTCTCTTTCTTTTCTTTGTTGTTGTTATTCCTCACCTGAGCATATTTTCTCATTGATTTTTTTGAGGAAGTGGAAGAGAGAGGGAGAGACAGAGAGAAACGTGGATGTGAGAGAGACACATTGATTGGTTGCCTCCTGCACGGCCCTGATCAGGGCCTGGGATCGAGCCTGCAACCCAGGTCCATGCCCTTGACCAAAATCAAACCCGGGACCCTTCCGTCCGCGGGCTGACGCTCTAACCATTGAGCCAGGCCGGCCAGGGCTGTGTCTCTTTCTTGTGTTGATGTCGAATGGGTCCTGAGCTGGGCCCACGTGGGGTGCAGCCGGCCCTCCCGGGCCTCCTCTCTCCCCTTCTCCTCTGGGACGCACTGAGGCCCAGGCTGTGCCCTCCTCGCTGGCTGCCCGGCCGGCAAGTTGCCCGGGTGGAGCCTGGGGCTAGAGGGGGGTTCCTCAGAAAGACTCCTGCCTCTTTGGAAACGGGCCAGGTCACCCCACTTTGCAGGCAGGGAAACCTTATATAAATAAGCCTGTATTTTCCTCTTCGCACGTGTTTGTCTGAAACCCGCCCTCTCTCCCGGGAACGTTATTCGGTGTGAACCCCACGGCTGGAAGCCAGCACAGAGGGGAAGGAGCATCCTGGGAGGAGCACTGGCCGGCGGCCACGGCCCCGCCTCCGGGACACTCGCAGGGCTACACGGGTCTCTGCTGTGTCCCAGGGAAGAAACACAGGGCATATTGTTAGAGGGGAGTGATGGGAGAGCCCGTGCCCGTGGAATATGAGAATGTGTGTTCCTTCATAAAAATGTATGTTTTTATGGATTTCAGAGAGGAAGGAGAGGGAGAGAGGTAGAAACATCCATGATGAGAGAGAGAGTCATGGATCGGCTGCCTCCTGCAAACCCTCTACTGGGGATCGAGCCTATCACCCGGGCCTGTGCCCTGACCGGGAATTGAACCCTGACCTCCTGGTTCGTAACTCGACGCTCAACCACGGAGGCACGCTGGCCGGGCAAGCACGCGTGTGCTGAGCCTGAGATGTAGATAGGGGCTGAGGAGGGCAGAGAACATGTGTGACTGTCACTGCCCCGGGAAGGGGACGGGCTCGACGTGGAAAGATGGAAGCCGAGGCTCCATGTGGACATGGAGGGTCAGACAGCCTGGGCTGTAAATGTAAACAGTCCCCCACGCCCGGCCGGCGTGGCTGGTGGGTGAGCACAGAGCCGGGAACCAGGAGGTCACAGTTCATTCCCGGTCAGGGCACAGGCCCCGGGCTGCGGGCTCCATCCCCAGTGGGGGGCGTGCAGGAGGCAGCGATCCACGATTCTCTCTCATTGCTGTTTCTCTCTCCCACTCCCTCTCCCTTCCTCTCTGACATCCATAAAAACATGTTTAAAACCACACACCCCAACACCCCACGTGGATGCCTCCGGGAACGGGGCTGCATGTGTGATGCTCAGGGCCATGTCCGCCTTCCTTCCAGGGACCACGGTGCCCGCCCTGCTGAACAGCTCGTCCAACCAGCTCTACCTGCACTTCCAGTCGGACATCAGCGTGGCCGCCGCCGGCTTCCACCTGGAGTACAAAAGTAAGGCCCGCCCCGGCACCTGCCCCCACCCCGATACCTGCCCCGCCCTGACACCTGCCCCCACCTCCAGCACCTGCCCCCACCTCCAGCACCTGCCCCACCCAGACACCTGCCCCCGCCCAGGCACCTGCCCCCACCCCGATACCTGCCCCTGCCCGGACACCTGCCCCACCCCGATACCTGCCCCGCCCGGACACCTGCCCCCACCCCGATACCTGCCCCGCCCGGACACCTGCCCCCACCTCCAGCACCTGCCCCTGCCCCGGCACCTGCCCCCACCCGATACCTGCCCCGCCCGGACACCTGCCCCCACCCCGATACCTGCCCCTGCCCGGACACCTGCCCCCACCCCGATACCTGCCCCACCCGGACACCTGCCCCCACCCCGATACCTGCCCCGCCCGGACACCTGCCCCCACCTCCAGCACCTGCCCCTGCCCCGGCACCTGCCCCCACCCCGATACCTGCCCCGCCCCGGCACCTGCCCCCACCTCCAGCACCTGCCCCTGCCCGGACACCTGCCCCCACCTCCAGCACCTGCCCCCGCCCCGGCACCTGCCCCCACCTCCAGCACCTGCCCCCGCCCCGGCACCTGCCCCCACCTCCAGCACCTGCCCCTGCCTGGACACCTGCCCCCACCCCGGCACCTGCCCCGCCCAGACACCTGCCCCCGCCCTGGCACCTGCCCCCGCCCGGACACCTGCCCCCACCCCGGCACCTGCCCCGCCCAGACACCTGCCCCCGCCCTGGCACCTGCCCCTGCCCCGGCCCCGGCCCCGCCCAGACACCTGCCCCCACCCAGGCACCTGCCCTCACCCCATACCTGCCCCCACCCCGGCACCTGCCCCTGCCTGGACACCTGCCCCCACCCTGGCACCTGCCCTCACCCCATACCTGCCCCCACCCCAGCACCTGCCCCTGCCTGGACACCTGCCCCCACCCCGGCACCTGCCCCTGCCTGGACACCTGCCCCTGCCCCGATACCTGTCCCTGCCCTGATACCTGCCCCCGCCCTGGCACCTGCCCCCGCCCGGACACCTGCCCCCACCCCGGCATCTGCCCCTGCCCCGGCACCTGCCCCGCCCGGACACCTGACCCCGCCCAGACACCTGCCCCGCCCCGGCACCTGCCCCCACCTCCAGCACCTGCCCCCGCCCTGGCACCTGCCCCCGCCCCGGCACCTGCCCCCCGTTGCCCCGCTGGGGAATGTCTTTCGAGAGGACATGAGCCCAGCCCTTATTCCGCAGTGGAGCATTCTCCTGCACCTGTGCTCCAAAGGGGAGTGACGTCGAGCTGCACCGACTCTGTCTCTAAGAAATAAATACGACAAAAGACACATTATCGGGGACGTGGATGGAGTGCTGGGATAATTAGGTGAAACCACGGCTCCATTTCAGGCTGTTGGCTCTAAAAGGCATAAAAAGTAACCTCTGCGATAGTGCCCGTCCTCTTGTAATGAGCACGGGAGACAGAACGGCCGTTTCCAGGTAGATATGGCCACACGCCCTTTGGTTCCGAGCTCCGCGGCTGTGCATAAGGGCCCAGAGCCGCCCTTCGCTGCCGCACCCGTGTATTTTTCATTTTAATTGGAAGAACGTGTCATGGAGGAGCCGCTAACCTTTTAAAAATGGATGCGCAGCTGCGTTAATAGTCCGCTAAACGGATGACAAAGGTCAGCGTCACAAATCTCCCGGGTGGGGGGTGACGCAGGCACACCCTGGAAGAGCGAGCGCGTGAGAGTTTCCGATGAGCGCGAGGTTTATTTTAGGACGCGCGTTCCAGCACTAAAACTGCTTAATGCGCATATCCATCTCCTTAATGAGCAGTGGCGAATAGGCGGTGCGTGGCTAAGCGGCAGGAAGTGGTCTTTGCGATCCAGATAAACAGGGTGCGGGACGCGACGGCACGTGCGTCTCCGAAAGGCCAGGGCCCGGCGGGCGATGCATCTTCTGCCGCAGACACCAGCCCAGGGCGCTGCTCACTCCCTGGAACTTCCCTGCTTGTGCTCGGCATTTGTATGCAAGTTTCTTCCCATTTGTGTGACGAGGACTGCTTTGGCGACAGTGGGACATGGTGCTGTGGGTGGCATTTGTGGAGGATGTGTCTGAAAAAATCTGCTGCTGGGGTACATCATGCGCATGTGTACGTGGGGAGGCATAAACCTTATTGATGGCGGTTAATACCCGATAATATCTTCAGACGCGTTAGAAGCCAGGAGTCCTCTCCTTTTCCTCTCAAGGTTGTTATCTCGTTTTCCGGCCTGTCCCTCGCTTCTGATGGGCGGGGGTGCGAGTGAAATAATGAGCCCACAACTAGTGCCAGTGTGCACTTAGCGTGGGCTTGCCGCTCCAACCTCACCTCTCCATCCCTGAGTTCCCGGCCAATGTGCTTCCTTAGAAGAGAGAGACAGAGGTATTTCTCACAGATATGACTCTTGTTCAAGGTCTGAGGCCTTATTTAATTGCTTAATGTATTTACCTATTTTTTTTTTTTTTAGTTTGGCCAAAGGTAATGCCATGTTTCTGTTTGTTGTTGTTGTTGTTGTTTCAGTGGTTCCTTTCAGATGCTAACACCATTCTGCTAGCTCATGCCATCCTTTGTCTCTGGGTCTCCAGGCAGCCCTTTCTCTGCTGTAGCTCCCTCAGCCAGGTTAGAGGGTGTGTTCTGTAAAGTGAACGTAGGACCAGGCCAGCACAGCCCGTGGAGCGGGTGGTGGAGGAAGTTGCCGAGAGACCATCCTGTAAGGACAGGGAACGGCCTCTCTTTTTCCTCGCTGCGGCCTTCCACAATTTATGAGAAGCACCTGGTAATTAAACACCACGACGTGGTCTCAACAACACCCCTGTTCAACCTGAGGGACAAGATAGCTACTCTCAAGGCTACATTCTTGCTACACCGCCTCCCTGCTGTTTTCACATCTCAGGGATAATTCCCACCAAGGAGCCTCCAGTTAGAAAGTTCCCTTCCTCACTCCCCTTCAAACAGGCCTCTTTTGAATTATTCATCGCTTTTGCTCTGAGCGTGTTTCACAGGCTCGGGGAAAAATACTGATAAGACACTTCCTAGGACATCTGTAGGACTGTCTCCTAAAAAAACAAACAACCCTTCAGTCCTAACTCCTCCTCCCTTCCTTGTCACTGAGCAGCAGCCAGGGCTTAAACGGGGAAGCTGCCCTGTTGTTTCTTGCCTTACGTTGATTAGCAATACTTGGCCCTTTCCCTTCGTGAGAAGTACAATAAACTTCCTCTCTGCGTCTCCGCTTTCGGTTGTGAATTCCTTCACAGCCCTTGTCGGCAGCCAAACCCCAACACGTCCGCTACTTGTAATCTGTTGACAGAGTTCTGCCTCTGCCTTGAACTATGTATGGCCAACCGGCAAGTTTCTAAACTCAGACTTTTCACTAAACGTTATAGCCGTGAAAGAGTAATGAAACCGCCAACACGCACGCGCTCTGTGCCGGGTCTAAGCGTGTCAGAGCGGTTTGTGACGTGTTCTCAGCTTCCAGAGGAGACGGAGCAGAACGTGGGGTGTTCTCTGTGGGCCCAGGTCTTGGTCACCCTCCTGATAAGTGACTGAGGGACGGACACAGATGTACCTCTTCGTGAGGAGGGATTTCCACGCGTGAGCAGGGGTGTGTGGACCCCAGCCGTCCTATTGCACCGACGATGACAAGTGTCCCGTCATTGGATGGTATGTGGCAGGTCCAGGAGCCTGTGGGTCAGGTCCAGCTGGCCTGGCCCTGAAACCCGAGCCGATACGGGGTGGCCACACCAGCTCCCAGTTCTCTGGGGGGGAAATGAGGACGAGGCCCCCTCAGATCAGCCGTTTCTTCTTTCCGAAGGACCGCTAGTAGGGTTTTTCTAACAGAAGACAGACCCTTTGCGTGAAGGGATAGATTGTAAAACTCTAAGGAAACCAGAAGCGATTCTAAGGTGGTCTGGCCCCACGGTATGACCCAGATTTCTGTGAATTTACATAATCCACGTAAAGGCTGAAAATGCGGCGTTTTCCAATGTCCCTTCCTTCCCCAGCCTCTCCCCTGACACCGTGAGCCTCACTGGACATGGGACACATTATACAGCAGGATCACCCCCTGTCACTCTAGCTCCAGGCTCTTTATCCAGAGAAATAACCAAACAAAAACAAAACAAAAAAGCAAACAAATATCTGAGAACTTCAGATTATAGTATAGACATGTAGATAGTGATGATACTGGTTTATCCTGAAAAACAAAATCAGACCTAAAGGTGTATGAAATAGAGCCTGCTACTGGGGAACAACATGGGGGTAACTATTCTTGAATCAATAGGAAAATAGTATTAGAAATGTTTGCATAGAAGTATATAAGTGTCTATTTAGAATATCTAGAATAATAAAAGCCTAACATGCTCATTAGACCCGACTGCCGAACAGTGGAACGACTGTCCAGACAACCTTCCGGATGACCTTCTGGATGAAGCCGAATTTCATGCATCGGGCCTCTAGTTGACATATATACTGACACATGAGATTAATCAAGAACATACTGCTTTTCTCCCAGCCGGAGTGGCTCAGTTGGTTGGAGCATTATCCTATTCACCAAAAGGTGATGGTTTGATTCCCGGTCAAGGCACATACCCAGGTTGAAACTCTGTCGGGTTTATAGGAGGACTGGAAACAGGTCGCTGTTCCTTCACATGGACATTCTCTCTTCAACCTCTCTCTTCTCTCTTCTCTCTCTCTCTTCTAACCTCTCTCCCTCTTCTTAAATCAATTAAAAAGAACATACTGTTGTGATGTATGTGAGGTATCACCTACGCAGTGATGGGCAACTTTGAGCTTGGTGTGTCAAACTTCGCCAAAAAACTGAGCATACTCGGGTTAGTGTGTCACTTTGAGGAAAAACACTTTTCGCAAATGTTTCATCTCAGGAGCAGAAATGTTTCATCTCGGCATGCGGCGCCTCAGCGGCGCGTGTCATCAGAAATGCTACGTGTGTCAGTGCTGACACGCGTGATAGGTTCGCCATCACTGACCTACGCCATGTGTATAGCACTAGACAAGTGCTCGCTGATCTCAGTTGGATTAGTGGAAGAATCGCTAATGAGATTAAACATATGGGTTCTGTTGGACTGTCTCCATTTGTCCTATTTTTATTCTGTGGATTTTCCCTCTTTTCCTGCCAGCTTTGGTTTAATTGAGTCTTATTATTGCTCCAATCTATCTCCTCAATGGGCTCATTGGATAAAACTATTTAAAATTTTAATGGTCTCTCTAGAATTTAAAATACGCGTCATCAATATAGCCCAGCTTACCTTCAAATGTACTCTGTCACTTTGGGAATATTACAATAACCTAAAAGGCACATACGTTTCATTTCTTTTTTCTTCTCCTATGGTATTCTTATTTTATCTTTTCTTTTTACTTGTTATAAAGCCCACAACGTATTTTAACTATTTCCGCTGTACATAGTCAATGTTCTTTAGAGTAATCAACACTGAGAAAAGAGGTTTCTAGTTACCTTTATTTTAATGTCTTTACAGCTTTCGATTTCTTTGGGGAGACCCGGCTTCTGTTTGATTTTTTTCTGTCTGGGGAACTTCCTGGGACATTTCTCGTGGGTCAGATCCACTGACCTGAATCCTTCCAGCTTCTGGGTTTTTCTGAAGGTCGTTATGTCACCTTCGATTCTGAGAGGTGTTGCTGGGCACAGAAGCTGGGCTGAAAGGTCTGGTTTGGGCATGTCAGCGATGCCTCCCCACGGATTCTCATCTCTGAGTTTCTGAGGACAAGCTGTCCCTGCTCTCGGCCTTCCTTTAAGCTTTTTTTTATCTTGTACTTTCAGTAGGGGGACTAGGAGGTCTCTAGGTGTGTGTGTGTGTGTGTGTGTGTGTGGTGTAGTGTGTGAGGTGTGTGTGTGTAGTGTGTGTGTGGTGTGGTGTGTGTGAGTGTGTGTGTGTGAGTGAGTGTGTGTGTGTGAGTGTGTGTGTGAGTGTGTGTGAGTGTGTGTGTGAGTGTGTGTGTGAGTGTGTGTGTGAGTGTGTGTGTGATGTGTGTGTGAGTGGTGGGGTGTGTGTGTGTGAGTGTGGTGAGTGTGTGTGATGTTGTGAGTGTGTGTGTGGTGTAGGTGATGTGTGTGTGAGTGTGTGTGTGTGGAGTGTGTGTGATGTGTGTGTGTGTGAGTGTGAGTGTGTGTGTGTGTGAGTGAGTGTGTGTGTGAGTGATGTGTGTGATGTGTGTGTGAGTGTGTGTGAGTGTGGTGTGTGGTGTGTGTGTGGTGTGAGTGTGTGTGTAGTGAGTGGTGTGTGTGATGTGTGAGTGTTGTGTGAGTGTGTGTGTGAGTGTGTGTGTGTGTGTGGTGTGTGGAGTGTGATGAGTGAGTGTGAGTGTGTGAGTGTGTGTGTGTAAGTGTGAGTGAGTGTGGTGTGTGTGTGAGGTGAGTGAGTGTGTGTGAGTGTGTGTGAGTGTGTGAGTTTGTGTGAGTGTGTGTGTGTGTAAGTGTGAGTGAGTGTGAGTGTGTGTGGGTGTGCACACACGATATTCACCTGCTGGGGGAATGCTACATTCTCGGGTCTGTGGTTTGGTGGGTTTCATTCCTCAGGGACAGCTCTTGGCCATCACCACCCACACGTTTCTTCAGCCCTGTCTCCCTGCTTCTTCTGGGACCCCTCCTCTCCCGTGTCCGTTAGGCCATCTGAGTGGCTTCACAGCCTGGTGCGCCCAGTGCTGTCTGCTCCGCCGTCTCTCCGTGTGCCCCGTGTGTGTGATTGCCGTTAACCTTTCTTCAGCGCTGCCGCGCCGTTCCTCAGCCGCGTCCCCTCCACTAACAAGCTCATGAAGGCCCTCCGGCCCGAGGCTGCGATGCTCCCTCTAGATGGCCCATTGACTCTGTCTTACGATCATTGTCTCTGCAGTGATCGCTCCACCCCTCCTGCCTGCTGCCTTTTCTTCTAGACCCTTTCACATGCTTCTCACAGTTAGTGTACATTATTGCTTCATATTTCCATGATAGGAGTGTGCGCTGAGTCTGGTTCCGCTGCTGGATCGCCAGGCAAAAGGCTGTCTTCTTGCATTTCTGTGTGTTGCACAATGTTTTATTAAAGCTGTGAGCCCGGCCAGCCTGGCTCAGTGGTTGAGCGTTGACCTATGAACCAGGAGGTCACAGTTCGATTCCCAATCAGGGCACATACCCAGGTTGTGGGTTTGAACTCCAGTGTGGGGGGTGCCGGAGGCAGCCAACCCATGATTCTCTCTCATCATTGATGTTTCTCTCTCTCTCTCCCTCTCCCTTCCTCTCTGACATCAGTAAACATATATAATACATATATTTTTAAATGAGCTGGACACTGAGTAAAACGGCAGAGACTGCGGGTGATGTTGGTGCCCAAGAATGGCACCCACTTCTGTTGTGTCCATCCAGCTGGACGGGAGTGGGTTTGCGTCCTGCCGTTGCTATGGTTACTCTCCTGCATCCCGGGTGGCAGGTCCCTTGAGGCAGGGGGAGCTGCCACGGCCATGTGCTTAGTGTGAGGGCTTTGTCTCAGCGTCCGTCCTCCACCTTCAGCGTCCAGTCACCCCTAAGCACCTTCCAAAGGAGCTGGTCTCCCCCGAACCCTGCCCGCCCCACGGTGGGCTGTGACTCCCTCCGTGCCGGGCTCACCCGAGGCCAGCTGCACTGCGCTGCTCTCCCCGCCTCTGGCCGACCTCAGAGCCTGCCCCCCCCCCCCCTCCGCTCCGTGGGGCGCGGTGTTCTCAGAACCCTCCCCCTCCCAGGCCCTCCATCTCCGCCTGGGGTTGAATTCGGGGCCTGCCCCGCATCCTCAGCTCGGGGAGGCCGTAGCCTTGGATGACAGAGAGCCCCGTGGCCTCCTGCCAGGGCCAGGCGGAGACGGTCTTTTCCGTCTGCTCCTCTCCACCCCGGTGCCCTTTGTGCCAGGGGGTGGCACGCTGCTGCCTCTCCCAGCGGCTAACGTTTCCTTTCCCACACACGACAGACCCCATGGCGCACACACCAGTCCATGCCCGTCCGCCCAGAGACGGGGATGCCCACGGCTCCCAGCCGCTGCCGCCCCCGTGCTTCCCCGAGTCCCTGGAGGGGCCGTGGGCGAAGGACACGCTTCCGGCCCAGCCCTGAGCTCCCGGGCGCTGGGGCTCGGCACGCGGCTGAGACTTGGTGCTGGTTCTTCCCCGCGAGCGTGACCGCCGGTCCCCTTCCTCCTGTGTCCTGTGGGCAGCAGTTTGCGTGTCCCGTCTCTCCGAAGGGCTGTCCTTTGAAGGGGATGCCACGTGGTACCTCAACCTCACCTCTTTGGTGAGTTCCAAAAGTGGTGATTTTGTAGTTTAGGTTTTTCTCATTGAGAACATGGATGCGATGTTTTGATTTTACATAATTCTGTTCCCAGGTAGAAGTGGAAATCCTTTTATGGTTTTGATTTTTTTAAATATGTTTTTGTTGATTGTAGAGAGAAGGGGACGGGGTGGGGGGGAGAGGACAACATTGATGTGAGAGATCGATACCCATCAGCTGCCTCCTGCACGCCCTCTACCGGGGATCAACCTACAACCTGATCATGTGCCCTGACCCGGAACTGACCCAGCAGCCACTCCAGCTGGGCTTTTACGGGCTTGCTGTGCCCCTACTTCAAGGACAGGTTTATGGTCACCAGGATTCCTAGGATAGTTCACACTCACCATGGAGAAGGGTTTCTCCAATGCTCACTTTAGAATGAAATGACCTATCCATCCATCTGTATCTATCATCCACTTAGCTAATTCACGCATTAGTTGAACATAGTGATCCATAGTCTCATAGCGGAACAGAATTCAGAGGTATTTACAAATGCATTACAGAACTAAATGTAATATATGGTTATATTACAGAAACATTATGGGCAAATACACCCATCCGACTAAGTCTCACTCCTCACTTAGAGATTGCTGGTATAAAGACGATTCTGATTTTCCCACGTGGCAGTACTTGCTTAGGAATCACACTTTTCCTCACTAAAACCTTCTTTACTGAGCGAGACCACCATTGGGATTGAGCGGATGTGTATTTCTGTCTTGCTAAGTTGGGAGTTTTGTCTGGGTCGGCGTGGACCATACGGTGTCCTGTCTAATGCATTATTATTTGCCTATAAAATATGTATAAAATATTTTGCTATCATACTTGATTCAGACTTTTATTTTTCAGATATTAATTTATCTAGAGCAGACTGTGATATTGTTGTACAGGTACAACAAGTTCAAAAGTTATTATTCACAATTAAGTTGTTTGTATATGTGCCTGTGTAATTGGTACTTAGATATAGTAGAAAAAAATGGTAAATCATGAAAGTATAAGACCTCACTGAGAAGATGCACAGTGAAATGAATTTTAAAAAGTAAGATTACTTAGGTTTAAAGATAGAAGAGTTCACCTGTATACTCTTTGGGTATTTCATGCAACTTCAAAATAAATAAATGCATGCAACAAGGAAATCATATAACAAAGATAATTTTGAAAGGCAACCAAACCAAAGAGAAATATATAAGTATACCAGCCACTTATTTGGAAAGAACTGCTATTATTTGGCATTAAATTTAGCTTTCAGTTTCTGGCAATGAAAGCAAAAACGATGTAGAACTTATTTATTTAATTCCCTTTAAAAATGAAAGCGAGTCATCCAGAGAGATGAGCGCCGTCCTTGTTCACTGTTCTGGTGGATATTTATCACCGCGAGGGAAGCGGTCCCGCCAGTGGTTTCCTGGGAGAGGCAGAAGGAGCGTTCCATGGCAGTCACGTACAGTGTTGTATGATGCCCAGAACATGCTACATGAGCCGCGTGAGTGTCTGCGGGGTCTGGCCCGTGGTCGGCAGAAAGTTGCCCCTACTCGCCCGTGTTGTCACGGATGCACTTCCAAGCACTTCGTTGTCACGGATGCACTTCCAAGCACTTCCCTTGGCGCTCGCTGGTGTCAGGGCCTCGGTCTCCTAGGCTCTCCATTCCATGTGCCCCGGGGCCTCCTCGGGGAGCAGGCACGCAGCGGGCAGTGTCTACAGAGGATGAAAGTTCTGGAACACGGCTTCAGTCTTGTGAAACAGGAAGTACTAAAGAGGAGGCTGTCATATTAGAATATCGACCCCTTGGATTCCGCCTCCATAATTATGGCAATCCTCACTAAACGCATGCGAATGGCAGTGCGTGATCCCATGCTGTTTCCTACTCCATGTCATGCTGCGAGGTCTCTCCTCTGTGGCGTGGGTCTCCCGGTTCTGAGAACGGCAGGGCGAGGCCCCGGCGTGTGAATGGAGCGCTGTCCCCTGGAGGCGGGTCTAGCCTCTGAGCTTACGGACAAGCAGGCGCCTGCGTCCCCGGGAGGCTCTGAGTCCAGATATGGGGACTCTTGGACAACATCCATCCGACGTTGAAGTGGCATCGCCTGCACACGTACCATCTAGGTTCTCGAGCCGCACAGGGTAATCCTCAGCCCGCCTTCACACGCACCATGTAGGTTCTCTGAGCCGCACAGGGTAATCCTCAGCCCGCCTTCACACGCACCATGTAGGTTCTCTGAGCCGCACAGGGTAATCCTCAGCCCGCCTTCACACGCACCATGTAGGTTCTCTGAGCCGCACAGGGTAATCCTCAGCCCGCCTTCTGTACATCATGCTTCCATAGTCCCATATGCAAAAGCTCATCGTTCGAGATGTCGTTGTATCGGATGTGTCCCTGGTGCTAACGCTTGAAACGCTCTGTTTTATAGACAGTCTGCACGTTTCTCGTGGTGAGGAACTGGGGATAACGATGCTAAAATGGCCTCAGTGGTGGCTTGTTTAGTACGCTGTGGCTCAGCCAGCCACCAGCTAACAGCTTGTGAGAGCCTCAATCCCACCAGACGTTTCTTTAATTACATTTATCGGGGTGACCCTGGTCAACATGATCAGAGGCGTCAGGTGTGGGTTTCTGCATATTCACCGTGTGCCCACCCCCAGGCGCTTTCCGTCCGGCGGGAAGCAGGGAGTGGACTCCAGTCATGCGGTGACTGACGTGTGGGGGAGACACATCTTTAGGGTCAGAACTCGAAGCGGTTCTGGAGGAGCAGGGAGACGGGGCCGTCCCCCACTCGCCAAGCTCCTGGGCCCCCGCCCTCCCCTGGGCTGCCGTCCTTCTGTCCCGTGTGGTCCTTGCTTCCTGAGGACGGACTTATTGACTCAGCCGGCGCCCCAGTGAACGGGGCGGCAGGCTTGTGTCTCCGCTATCATGACGTTCGACGCCTGTTTCATGAGCTGTCACCCGCCCAGGCCGCCTCCGGAGTGACGGCGCCGCCCCTCACTCACCTGCCACGGGCCCCGCTCCCCCGCCCGCAGCCCGGCTCCGTCCCCCGCCGCTTCCCTCTCTGGCTGTGTCCACGCTACTGTTTGGACGCTCCCGTGGGAGTGACGTGTTCTTCCCTGATGGCGAAGCCTGAGGCCACGCACTCGCCCGTCAGGAGGAGAGCAGCCCTCCGGTGAGGAAAGCGGCTCCGGTGATTTCCGCTCCATCTGCCAAGGTTCCTCTCTCCCTGGGGACATCCTGTTTCTTGTGCTTGGAGTCTTTGCCATTTCCAAGGTCCCAGCAAACCCTTCTCGGGGTTTGCCCAGCGGGTGGAGAGTCAGGGCTGAGACCCAGCGAGGCCGCCTTCTGTCCGACGTCCCCGTGGACGGTCAGGGCTGGGCCGCGCCTTCGCGCTGGGCATCCGGCCAATCAGGACGCGGCCTTCCTAAGGGTTGTGTTGTGGAGTCTTTGTTTTCGCAGGCGGGACCCCGGGGACAAAAACTTCCTTTGTTACCCTCCGAGTCTAACCCCGGTGTCATGAACGAGCCCACTTCTAGATGTCCCAGCTCTTACGTTGGAAATGATCAGAACATACGCCTGTCGATAACACGTCACAGACGCCCTGACACATACAGCATGTCTCTTTGCTGTCGCTTCCGGGCAGGGTCGAACCTTTAGAAAGTGGTTGTGTTCCAGGTAGTCAGGGCGCCCGGTGATTCGGGGTCAGGGGTTTGTGAGCAACCTTTTAAAGACTCGTCACTTCACAGCCCTTGCTGTCGCCTCCTTTATGACAGAGCGTGCGTAACCTGTGCTCTGGAAGAACTAGATGGCTTCCTATGAAAACTGCCTACGCTGAGACAATTTCCTCTTCTAGATGTTTCTACGGAAAAACTGTGAGCTTTCCTACCAGGTGTGTTACACAGCCTCCCTGTAGGAAGTCTTCAGAGCCGTTCTTTTGTTTGTGTTTATCTTTCCCGTTGAATTTTGTGTCTAAGTCAGGGGTGGGGAATGTCTGGCCCGCTGGCCGTATAAGTCCGGGTTCAGTTCTGGTCAAGGGCACGTACCTCCGTACCTCGCTTGCAGGCTTGATCCCGGGCCCTGGTCGGGGCACATGTGGGACACAACCAATCGATGTGTCTCTCTCACATCGATGTTTCTCTCTCACTGCCTCTCCCCCTTCCTTCCACTCTCTCTAAAAATCAATGAAAAAATGTCCTCGGGTGAGGATTAAAAAACAAACAGGAAAACGTGTGACCAAAAGAGCAGGCTAGTTTTTAAGTGGATGATTCTGTGTGGCCCGCACTGACGGTCTAAATAACCCCTGGCCCTCGGCAGAGCAAAGGGCCCCCACCCCGGAACACGCACCTTTGACCTGCCGAGCGCCACAGTCCTGTGCGTCACCACGTGGCACTGCCAGCCGTGAGTTAACAACACTGACATCGGTTCGCTGGACGGGGCCTTTTTCTTCTAAAACTCTGCCCCACGTGAGCCTCTGTTACACACCGCTCTCCTCAGATGTTCTAATGAGTGTTGTGCACAGCGATGGCCTGAGGGCCTTCTCTCCACATGTCCCAGCCCCACCCGCCTGCTCCTCTCACACCTCCATTCCCCGGGACTGAACAATGGTGACGTGCAAACAGCCCAGCAAGTTCTTCCCCAGAACTTCTCCAGTGCCCGCCTCTGTCTGAGGTCAGAGTTAGCGGCTCTGTCTTCTAAGGTGCTAGGTATTTTATTGTTTTGTTTTGTTGTTGTTGTTAAATTTATTTTTATTGGTTTCAGAGAGGAAAGGAGAGGGAGAGAGAGCGAGAAGCATCAGTGATGAGAGAATCATGGATTGGCTGCCTCCTGCACACCCCACACTGGGGATGGAGCCCACAACCCAGGCCTGTTGCCCTGACCGGGAATCGAACTGTGACCTTCTGGTTCATAGGTCAACACTCATAGGTTGACACTGGCCGGCTAAAGGTCCTGGGTTTGGCATCCTGCTGTTGCCACCTGCTCCTTCCTCATGTTTGTGTTCTGGGTCGGACACATGGGGGGTGTTTCTCTAAAAGGGCTTCCCCACCCCGACCCCCTATCCTTTGGGCCAGCGGAGGGCTCCCCGTGCTGGGTGTGTGCTTCGCCAGCGCCTGGCTCTGTGCCCTGTGAGGAGGCATGGCTTCTGACCCAAAGTAACCCCACTCATGACCTACACCCGCTCTGCCACGGCCGCTCACGTCACTCCAGACGCCTGGGAAATGCCCGGCTCGGGCCCAGGGTCCTCCATCGTCCGCAGACGTGGTGGGTCTCCCTGAGTCCCGCTCCACGCGGCACCTCCGTTCCCAGATGCATTTGTATCGGTGTGTTTGTCTCCACGGTGTCACTAGGTGATGTTGCCACAGATGCCACGTATCTTCGTGTCCTCAGCCTCTAACCTACACGGACTACACAGTCATGCCGGGACAGGACAGGATGGGACGGGACGAGATGGGGCGGGGCGGGGCGGGGCGGGGCAGGATGGGACGGGGCAGGGCGGGGCGGGGCGGGACAGAAGGCGGCTCCGCCTGCATGTCCAACACCGAGGCCTGAGGGAGCCGCCCTGGGACTTCTCTGATTAAAATATTTTTGTTTGGTTTTTGCTTCTTCTGAAACGTTATTGTAATTCCTGCAGGTACAGATATAAATGCAAGTTCCTTTTATCACAGGATGAATTGGATTTACACATAAATTTCAAGGAAAGAGAAAATGAAAATAAATTAATATACAATAAATGCATTTAAGTCAGCATGTCATAAACAGAGCAAATAAGTAAAAAACATTGTTTGTGAAGCAAGGGGGCTTTAGTAACAAATGAATGTTGAGTTATGTGTCACCGTTATCTTCTCTTATTTTAAACATCTTTTTCTGTGCTTTTTGCACATGTTGGGTTGTCCTCTGGCCTCAGTGACCTTGGAGGATCCCCAGCGATGATGTGTTGTCACCATTAGCCAGCTTTTCCCTATCCCACCCCGCAATCGGACATTTACACTGAGAGGCTTCTACGTACATTTTATCGGAGCCCAATAAAAAATTAAGTGATGTACGGTAGTTGATTTTGCCAATTTTTGATAGAAGGGAAAAAGGCGAAATTAAATGTAGCTGTGATCTGTATTCTAACGTTAAAGATGGAGAGAAATTAGACATAAACCAATGAAACAAGTTAGAGTCCTAAGTGGCAGTATTTTTTCATATTTAGCAATTTTAGGTCCATGAAAAGCCCCAAATGTGCTTGGAATAAAAAAAAAATTGCCTTGCCCTCGCGGTTTGGCTTGGTGGATAGAGCATCGGCCTGTGGACTGAAGGTCCCAGTTCGATTCGTCAGGCACATGCCTGGGTTGCGGCTCGGTCCCCAGTGGGGGGCGTGCAGGAGGCAGCCAATCATGATTCTCTCTCATCATTGATGTTTCTCTCTCTCTCTCTCCTCTCCCTTCCTCTCTGAATCAATAATTTTTTTTAATGCCTCCTGGTGTCCTGCTCTTTAACGTGTGCCGTTGAGGGAGGAGTCAGTGTTGACGTGGGAGAGCGGGATGCAGCTCAGCCCGCTCAGGCAGACAGACAATGGGCTGCGGGGCCTGAATTCCTGGTTAGGGCGCCCTGCAGCCCTCCTGACTCGGGGTCCCCGCCCCCTCTCAGTCACAGTGGGGAGTGAAGGCACCTCCCTCCCCTCGTTCCATCTTCCCGCTTTGGGGGAAACTGAGGCGCAGTGGTGGGTCTCAGCCCTGGATCGCCAGGGATGGTGTCCCGTGCAGACTGGACCCAGCCGCTCGGGCCAGGGCATCCCCGAGGCTCCCCAGGAGGTGCTGAGGGGCTGGGAAGTGGAGGAAATTGGGCGCCGCCTTCCCCTCTGCGGGCGGGTCTGCAGGCGGGAGCTGGGCCTGACCGGCCGCCGGGGCCTCCCTGAGCCCTTCCTTCGTGTCAGAGGCCAGAGGTGGGCGCCGAGGCTCCGGGGGCGGGGGGGGGGGAGCAGTGCCCGTGCCTCCCCGGGGACAAGGTGTCTCGTGCATCCCCGTCTGGTCTGGAGTCGGCACGCGCTGCCTGTCCAGCCGCAAGGCCTGGCCCAGCGCCCGCCGTGCGTGGACACCGTGGGTGGTGCTGGCTCCTGCCCTCAGCAGCGGCTGCGCTGTCCGCCTCCAGCCGTGAACCTGTTAATAATTAGCTCTGGCTTTATGTTCTTTTTGTTGTTGTTAATCCTCACCCGAGGGTATTTCTCCATTGATTTTTAGGGAGACTGGAAGGGAGGGGGAGGGACAAAGAGAGAAACATCGATGTGAGAGAAACACGTCGATGGGTTACCTCCTGCATGAGCCCCAACCAGGGCCCAGGCCGGGGAGGAGTCTGCAACCAAGGTACGTGCCCTTGACCGGAATCAAACCTGGGACCCTTCAATCCCGCAGGCCGACGCTCTATCCACTGAGCCAGACGGGCCGGGCTCTGACTTTACATTAAGCGAAGTCCAATGAGACAGTGAGCATGCGTGTGAGCAGAGACGTGTGGGCCGGGTACCCACGTGTGCGGTCCCGTGGGAGGCAGACAGCGTCCTCACGCGCATGGGGCCGGCGGGCCCTGCAGGTTGTCGCTCCGGGGTTAGCCAATGTCGCCCCACCTTCCCATCCAGCCCACACTGAGTCCCAGTCATTAGTCCTGGTGTTGGGGACAAGAACTGGAGTCTAAGGCCAAGGCCGGCTGGAGAAGTTCAGGCAGATCTATACCCTATTCCCCCCCCCCCCATTTCTCAGCGGAATAAGCTGTTAGTCCTTCAGACCTGGGGTCACCTGGTCCGTGTGGCTCGGCGGTTGAGTGGCATCCTGTGCGCTGAGAGGTCAGGGTTCAGTTCCCCATCAGGGCCCATGCCCGAGTTGCAGGCTTGGCCCCAGTGGGGGTGAGGGAGGGAGGGCAGGAGGCAGCTGATCGTGTTTCTCTCTCTCATCAGTGTTTCTCCCTTCCTCTCTCTCTAAAATTAATTTTTTAAAGATATTAAAAAAAAAAACCTGGTGTCAGAGAAGACTTGCTAGGGGATGGGAGAGATCGCAGTATTTACAGTCTCCAGATCTTTAACGCCTTTCCCAATGCGTTTCGGTTTTATGAAACACCATCGCCGCGTGTTCTGTTTGTTGGTATAACAGGGGTTTCTACAGATCAGTGTTAAACAACATCAGCACTAATTTACCTGGCCTTTTAGGCTGAATTCCTGTATCCTGTGACACATTTGAAATATTGTTCGGCCTTACCCAGAGACCATTTCGGCTGGGCAAGCTCCTGGTTGCAGCTCTGGGGACGGAGACGCTGGCCCTGCTTACTAAGAGCAGCCTCTCATGCGACGCTCCCGTCTCTTTAAATGGGAGAGAGCTTGGACAGTGAACCCTGGTTCTCATATTCCTTTTCTGAAAGAGTCGGTTGCCAGGTCCACACTTAACCCTTTCCACGAAGACCGCTGAGTGTGTTTGGAAACCAGTAGACGGGAGCCGTGCCATGGGGTCTGCATCTCCCGGGACCACCCTCCCCTCAGGGCTTTCCGGAGCGTGTGCGTGAGGCTGGAGGCGAGTGGGTGAGAGTGGAGTAACACGTTTTCCTTAAAGGAACCGAGAATGAAATCAGTGAATGTTTACAATGAAACCCACACCATTAAAACGTTTGGCACATGGAAGCGGCTCACGCTGCGGACTGGGGCTCCCGGCGGGCTTGTTCCTGGCAGGGGCAGCGGGGGGCACTCCGTGGGGGGTGTGCAGAGGCAGATGAACGATGCTTTTTCCTCCTCGTCTGTTTCCACAGCCCTGCCTTCGCCCTGCAAAAATCAATAAAATATATTTTTAAAAAAATAAAATGAAATGAAACCCACCCCATTAAAACGGAACAAACGAACATGCAGAGCGAGCTCACGGCTGGCTCGGGGCCCTCCCCGTCGTCGGGGCCTGTGTTCTGCAGGGGAGCAGACGGGGGGGGGGGCGGACGAGGCAGATGGGAGAAGAGCTTTGTGTCCCACCTCCTGCGTCTGTTTCCACAGCCGTGGGGCTCGCCGCCTGCCAGGAGCCAGCCCTGCCCAGCAACGGGCTCAAGATCGGCGACCGGTACATGGTGAACGACGTGTTGGCCTTCCAGTGTGAGCCCGGGTACACGCTGCAGGTGGGTGTACACGCTGCAGGTGGGTGAACATGCCACAGGTGGGTGTACACGCTGCAGGTGGGGGTACACGCTGCAGGTGGGGGTACACGCCGCAGGTGGGTATACACACCGCAGGTGGGTGTACACGCCACAGGTGGGGGTACACGCCGCAGGTGGGGGTACACGCCGCAGGTGGGTGTACACGCCGCAGGTGGGGGTACACGCCGCAGGTGGGGGTACACGCCGCAGGTGGGGGTACACGCTGCAGGTGGGGGTACACGCTGCAGGTGGGTGTACACGCTGCAGGTGGGTGTACACGCCGCAGGTGGGGGTACACGCTGAAAGGGGGGTACACGCTGCAGGTGGGCCTGTCAGCACGCTCAAGGTGGGGGTAACATGGTAGGTGTGGCCTTACAGTGTGGCCCGTGGTACACGCTGCAGGTGGGGTACACGCTGCAGGTGGGGGTACCCCTGCAGGTGGGGTACACGCGTAGGTGGGGTACACGCCGCAGGTGGGGGTACACGCTGCAGGTGGGTGTACCGCTGCAGGTGGGTGAACATCGCTGAAGTGGGGGTACACGCTGCAGGTGGGTGTACAGCTGCTAGGTGGGGGTACACGCTGCAGGTGGGTGTACACGCTGTAGGGGTGGTATACACGCTGTAGGTGGGGGTACACGCTGAAGGGGGGTACATGCGTAAGGTGGGGGCACATGCTGCAGGTGGGGTGTACACGCTGCAGGTGGGGGTACACGCTGCAGGTGGGGGTACACGCGTGGCAGAAGGGGGTACATGCTGCAGGTGGGGTACATGCTGGCAGGTGGGGGTACACGCTGTAGGTGGGGGTACACGCTGGGAGGTGTACACGCTGAGGTGGGGGTACACGCTGTAGGTGGGGGTACATGCTGTAGGTGGTACACGCTGTAGGTGGGGGTACACGCTGTAGGTGGGGGTACATGCTGAAGGGGGTACCAACGCTGCAGGTGGGGGTACAGCTGGGAGGTGGGGGTACACGCTGCAGGTGGTAACGCTGCAGGGGTGTCCCCTCATGCGTCCCGCCTGCTCACCATGAGTGGTGGTACGCCCAGGTCCACCTGTGTGTCAGCCATACACCTTCAAAAATCGCCAAAGCAGAACCTGTAGTGGGGTACCGCTGTATCCCGGGGTATACACGCTCAGGGGGACACGCTGAAGCCTGAGGCTGTAACGCTGAGGAACGGAGGAGAGCCGTGCACACAGTCCACCTTGGCCCCACCTTCATCCAAAGCCCCCTGCTGCCCTTAGTGGCCCGCACCGGTGATCGACCTGAGGTGTGATGCTAGAGAAAGCCGGCACACAGTCCTTGGCTAGCTCACGCCCTGCGTAGGAGGGCGGAGGCATGATGCTGCGGGTGGAAGTGTTGAATGAGGAGAAATAGCCAGGTTGTTCTATTTTGAACGAAATATGTGATTCGTGAGTGACAGTGCTGTAGGGACACTTCAAACTTCTGGAAAGGCTCGCCCGGTCATGACCCCCAGAAGGACGGCCCGCGCCCAGGGCGGTCCGGTCCCAGCGCCGGCCTCCTCGGGCTCCGCGGGCCTCACCCCTCTCTCCCTCCGCAGGGCCGCTCGCACATCTCCTGCATGCCCGGCACCGTGCGCCGCTGGAACTACCCGCCGCCGCTCTGCCTGGTAGGACGCCCGTCCGCGCACACGGCCCGTCCAGACCCCTCGGGCGGCGCCCTGAGCTGCTCCCCTCCACCCTCCTGGTCCCCACCGGGCACGGGCCGGCCCGCCACCCCCGCTCACCCCTCCACGGGCGGCGCCCTGCCTGCCACCTTCGGACCTGACTCGAGAGGGAAGATCAGTAATAACAACCCTGTCCTTTTTAAAATATTTTTATTGATCTCAGAGAGGAAGGGAGAGGGAGAGAGAGACCCTGATCGGCTGCCTCCTGCACACCCCCTACTGGGGATCAAGCCCGCAACCCGGGCACGTGCCCTGACCACAAATCGAACTGCGACCTCCTGGTTCCTAGGTCAGCGCTTAAGCACAAGCACTGAGCACGCCGGCTGGGCGAACCTAGCCTTTTGAAAAGTGTCTATCATGTTTATCTTCTTTTGCGTTACTCTGGACTTTTCCAAAGATGCACTGACAGGTCAGTGAGGGAGGCACCCTCCTCAGGTTCTCACCGGAGGGAAGGGCCCCCGGCCGCAGCCGCAGCCGCAGCCAGCGGGACGCTCTCTCCACCGCGTGGCTCCTCCACGCGACTTCGTGCGGTTGAATTCCTCCCCCCGGTCCCGAGATCTCAGAGACAGAGCCCGTCCCCGTCCTTCGTCCCGCAGCACGACGCTGTGGCGCACAGTAGGCCCTCAGTCATTTTGATTCACGAATGACCGGCAGCGACTGCCCATCAGAGAGCGCGGGTGGTGATCACAGCCACTAGGTCCCCGTCGGAGCCCCTCCCCTGGCTCAGCGCTGAGAACCCCCCAGCCTCAGGCCGACCCCCGCAGGCACCCTCCTCACGGGGGCGGGTCCAGGAAAACGGGGTCCACTCTACAGACAAATGCAGGCAAGTGTGAAGGCCACTGGACCCCCCTGAGCGTGTCCCCGAGCTGCCCACGGGGGGTGTGACCTCAGAGGGCGGCCGCGTGGCACAGGGGAAGCAGGGGAAAGAGGCGCCCACCCGGGCCACGCCTGCCTCAGCCTGGCTTCCCCTCCCACACACCCTGGCTGCTAGCGGGTTTCTGTAACAAACAGCGTGGCTGCCTTGAACAGGAAGCCCACGGAGTGTGCAGGGAAGAAAATAAACCCAAACCCAACCATTTAAATCGTAAACGCCCGCCGTCAGGTGTTCCGCCCAGGCAGGCCGCCTGCGGGCTGTGCTCACGGCATCGTATCTGTTTCCAAGGAGACAGTGGCCTTAGTGACCGAGGTTTCTGAGTGAAAATAAATGCCTAGACCCCCGGGGACCTTACACACGCGAAGGTATCTGTGTGGATCGGAAAGTCCGGACTCGGTCTGGGCGGCGGGGACCAGGATGGGGCCTCCGGGACGCATGCTCCCTCCACGCTCTCTCTCTCACTCACATCGCTCTTCTTACTCGTTTCAAATGAAGAACTTTCCCTTAAACTTGGGAATTAGATATTTTAAACCTTGAACTGAAATTCACTCACAAAGGGTGTTCACTCAAATCCTGTGACCTTGCTGGCGTGTGCATTCCGGGAGGAAGTGGCCTGTTTGAACGTTACCCTGTATCGGCCAAATGCCGTCGGTCTGTATCTCTCCTTTAACGTGCCGCGCCTGTGAGCACAGGTCAGCGTGCGTGGTCTCCCTCACCCCTGCTGGCCCCGCACTCCTCACCGGGCACAGAGGGAGGTTTCCTTGGAGAGCTCACCCATGTGGTCCTTAGCGACGGCCCCCAGGGGCCTCGAGCTGGCGGTGACGGGATGGGAAGGTATCTTGCGGGTTCAGCTCGTTGCTCCCGATGAGCTCAGCTGGGGGGTCAGGACGAGGACCTCACCCAGAGATGACATTGACTTACAAGCTCTGAAAGTCTGTGCTTTAAGAATCATAGTCCTGAGGAAGACAACTCACGTGAACCCTGTGGTCCCCCTGCAGCGACGTGCGGAGGGACGCTGAGCAGCCTGGCCGGCGTGATCCTGAGCCCCGGCTTCCCCGGCGCCTACCCCAGCAACCTGCACTGCAGCTGGAGGATCACGCTGCCCGTGGGCCACGGTGAGTGAGCGCGGGGCTCCGGGCACCCACCTTCCCCTCCCAGCTGCACAGCGGCGTGAGGGCGGCTGTGCCGGAAAGCGGGGGACGGGTTTACAGGAAGCTGCGGCCCAGCGGCACGGGGAAGAGAAAGGGGGATGGCGATGGGGCCGTCGGGCTCTTTCCAGGCAGAGCCAGCCCGCGGGGCGGTGAGACGGTAGACGCAGGCGTGCACGTGCCGCACCCCACTCAGTGCCAGCCTCCGCATCACCCGCCCCGTCCGCCGGGCTCCGCAGCAGGCAGTGCGCGTGTGGAACAGTGAAGGCTTTTTCGGGTGATGGCATGTTTTAGTTTGTTTTACAAATTAATTTTTTCATTAAGTATCTTTTGATTAACTTCAGAGAGAGGAAGGGAGAAGGAGAGAGAGAGAAACATCAATGATGAGAGAAACATCATTGATCGGCTGCCTCCTGCACGCCCCCTACCGGGGACCAAGCCCACACGCGGGCCTGTGCCCTGACCGGAAATCCAACCGTGACCTCCTGGTTCATAGGTCAACAACGCTCAACCACTGAGCCATGCCGGCCGGGCTAAAATTTTTATATTGCCTTGATTTCTGTTTATAGAAATGGCTTTTCATAACATTCAGCTTTGAGTGCTCAGGGTAGTCATCTACAATAATAAAAGCGTAATATGCTAATTAGACCATATGTCCTTCCGGACGACCTTCCAGACAAAGCCAGGGCTGCGAGGGAAGGCCGGGTCCTGGGTGCCTGAGGGAAGCTGGTGCCGGCAGCAGGGGGGTGGGGTGTAGGTGGATGGGAGGAAGGAAGGCCTACTCTTGCCCGGATTCGTGCACTGGGCCTCTCTTAAATACGTCCTGGTTTTAGCTGCTGTGTCGCTGCAGCTCACCTTGGCCTTCTGCGGAAACACGTGTTTTTGTGGAGTTGGATTTCCCATCATGCCTTTCCCTGACAGCCTCGAGGTCGCCTTTGCATTCTAGGTCATTGTTGGGCTTGTCCCACCTGCGACTTTCTGAACAGCAGCGCCCAGTGATGGCGTGTCACAGACACTCGGGGCCCGGGACGAGTCCCTGAGGCTCGCTCCTAAGTCATTGTCGCCCGGGGATGCTGGGCGAGACGCGTGAGCACAGCACAGAGACATCGCTGCCCGGAGGGAGGTCCTGTGTGTAGGATGTGCTCAGAGCTCTGCCCGCAGGCCCTGTGCCGGGGCAGCACGGCTGTTCATGGAAGGACGGGCAGCGGCCCACAGGCCGGGGTCAGGCGTGAGGACAGGAGCGTGCTGTGCACAGACATGGGGTGTTATTCCAGGGAAAGACAGCGGCCTGGACGGGCCCCACGTGTGAGGCTCATGTCCCCTGGACGGGCCCCACGTGTGAGACTCCTGTCCCCTGGACGGGCCCCACGTGTGAGGCTCATGTCCCCTGGACGGGCCCCACGTGTGAGATTCATGTCCACTGGACGGGCCCCACGTGTGAGGCTCATGTTCCCTGGACGGGCCCCCACATGTGAGATTCATGTCCACTGGACGGGCCCCCACGTGTGAGGCTCATGTCCCTTTGGACGGGCCCCACGTGTGAGATTCATGTCCACTGGACGGGCCCCCACGTATGAGATTCATGTCCACGGGTTTGCGGGGCGGCCCCAGTGTGTGTGGGTTCAGACGCGGGGCGATTTCACAGCAGGTAACAGCTGTGGCTCTCAGGATCCCACTGAGTTTTGGTTTTAGGTCATAAGCTCTGCGCATAGAGGCAGAGGCTGCGCTCTGAGCTGGAGGGCGCAGAGGCTGGGTGACTGCCCACTAGGCCTCAGAGGTGCTGACACGCGGGTCTGATTCTCGCGGTGGGACCTGGAGGTGCGATGGGGTGCAGTTGTCTGAAGAGTCAGGCTGTATTTCCTTCTTCAGCGTTCCGATGAAAGTGTAGTTGACATACAATGCCATGTGGTATTCAGGGGCGCCCCCTAGTGACTCGGGGGTTACAGAGCTTGCGCTGTGATCACCCCAAAGCGCCCGGTAGCCCTGTCACCCTGCAGGTATCCCAATCTCAGGGCTCTGTCCTGAGCTGTGTGTTAATTCCATCCCGTGACGGATGTGCTCATAACGGGGAGTCTGTCCTTCTTATTCTCCTCCCCTTTTCTCGCCATCCTCCCCTCCCCCCTCTGGCGACCCCGTCTGTTCTCTGGGTCCCCGAGTCTCTCTGTCTGGTTGGTTTCTTTGTGAGGTGCACTCACTCCATTTGGCCGAGCCCTGGCCGGGCTGCCGTGGCCCAGGTCCCACCGCCGCTGCAGCTGGGCGGCATCTTCCCGGGAGCGCGTGGCTGTGAGAGGCGACCCCTCCGGGGCGGGCGCATCGTTCACGGTCAGCGGCTCGCGGCAGCTGGACCCAGCCGCCCGTGACCTTGTGCCGCTTCCTTTCCCTCCACAGTCGGGTGCTGGTGTGTGTTGCTTTCGCAGGAGCCCAGTCGACGCAGAATTTCTCCGTTCCTTGAGTGAGGGCGGACAGCGCGGGCACACGGTGCTCTGTCCCCGCGAGAGTGCACGCAGAATACCTATAATGCAGGGAAGGAAAAGTATGTCCGTGTCATGTTTTCAAGAATTCACGGCACAGCCCGGCCGGCGTGGCTCTTTGGTTGAGCATCGACTTATGAACCAGGGGTCATGGGTTCGATTCCTGGTCGGGGCACATGCCTGGGTTGCGGCTCAATCACCAGGAGGGGGCGTGCAGGAGGCAGCCCGTTAATGACTTTTTCTCATCAATGTTGCTATCTCTCTTTTAAAAAATCAGTTAAGAAATACAGAGCAGATTTGCCCAGTTCCGGGGAGGTAACGGAAGGGGAGCTGGGTGGTGCGTTTCTCACGCCCTGGTGTTCGCTTTAAGATGCCAAGCTGGACAGTTGGCTGAGGAGGAGAGTGCGAGTCCCTCCTGAAAGGGATCGGCCCGGCGCCGCCCTGTGCCCACGTCCCGGTCGGCTCGCGGGGTGTGGACGCCGGCCCCGCTCCCATGCTCATTGGCTCACGGGGCGCAGCTGCCATCACTGCATTCACAGCTCAGTTCCACCAGTGGGGGCTGTCCTGGTCCCTGTGCGCCGGCGGCTGGGCGCCTCCAGTAGTTTCCCCGGGATCGGCTGCTGCCTTTCCTTCCTTCTCGGCTGGCCCTGCCCAGTGTGTCCCTACCCCGGCTCACCGGGGGGTGCATGCAGCGTGTCCCCGATAAACCCCGGCTCACCGGGGTGCACTGCAGCGTGTCCCGATAAACCCCGGCTCACCGGAGGGGGTGCACTGCAGCGTGTCCCCGATAAACCCCCCAGCTCACCGGGAGGGGGCACACTGCAGCGTGTCCCGGGTAAACCCCCCGGCTCACCGGGAGGGGGTGCACTGCAGCGTGTCCCCGATAAACCCCCCGGCTCACCGGAGGGGGCGTGCACTGCAGCGTGTCCCCGATAAACCCCCGGCTCACCGGGAGGGGGGCACTGCAGTGTGTCCCCATAAACCCCCCAGCTCACCGGGAGGGGGCACACTGCAGCGTGTCCCGGGTAAACCCCCCCGGCTCGGGGCACTCAGCCTAACCGGACGGGGGGCGCACTGCAGCCGCGTCCCTGCTCCTGGCTGCCAACCCCAGTGAGGAAGCCTGTGCGTGTGGGCCCGCCGGCCCTCCTTCCCGCACAGACAGGCGCGGCGATTCAGCAGCTGCGTCCGCTGGTCCCGTCCCTGTCTCATCCAGCCCCTGGCCGGCTGGCTGTGTGGGAACTGGGGCCACAGGGGTCCGGGGCCCACACAGTCGCGCACACGCACACGCACACGCACACGGTTGTTGGGACAGTTTGTGTAGTAACAACACTCCCCTCAGAGTGTGGGCCTCCTACAACAAACGCTGGCTTTGATTCAGCAGCTGGTGAGCAGCCACAGGGGCTCTGGGTGCGGCTCCCTAGCCATGGGGTCTCCCCGTCACAGCCTGTCCCTCCCCTCCCCCAACTCCTCCCCGCCCCCCATCTCTCAGTCTCTCTCTCTTTGTTTCCTGCCTCACGACTTCCGTTCGCCCGAACGCATTTGCTGAGTTCAGAAGGAACGGCAGCGGTTGTGGGCTCCGCAGAGGAAGCCGCGTGCTTCTTAAAGGGGCCGCAGAGCTCCCAGTCTGCAGAGACGCTGCCTCTCGGGGAGCCTTGTGCCTCCGGATCGGAGCCCCCGGCCCCTGCCGACCGGCCTGCCTCCCCGGCTGCGCCCGCACACGCGTGTGGAGTCAGAGGACCCGTGTGACTGAATCGCACCTTCTGAAACGATGCTCAGTTGTGGTTGACGTTCCGGTCCCTCTTTCCTCCCATTTCCTCGGCTCCTGCCCCCTCGGCGTCTCCTGGGATCCCACACGCGCCCTCGCCCCATCCTTCCTCTCCCAACCCCGCTGAGCAGGCCAGGGCAGGAGTCTCTCCAGAAGGACGGCCCGTCCCCTATGAGGCTGTCGCTCTTGCCTAGCACGTCGCCGGCTCAGCCGGGAGGGGAGGGCGTTGTCTGCCAGGGGTCGGCGTGCCTGACCCTGAATCCCCGCTGCCCTGGGCTCCCCACCGCGCCCCTCGGAGCCTGGGCTGCTGGCCTGTGGCTTGGCGAGGACAGTAATCCTGACTTCCCGGGGAATGGGAGACCAGAGCCCCTGGTACGTTGGATCCCAGACAGGACAGCGGCCGTCCCTGCGCCCAGCCAGCCAGCGCCCTGCTGCTCCTCAAGGTTTCCGCCTCATTGAATGGAGGTTGGGATGAGGGTGCAGCTTGGGGAGTCCGTGAGGTGTTTCTCTTCCCTCTTCTCTGCTTCCCTGAGGTGTTCTCTTCCCTCTTCTCTGACTCTGGCCCAGGAGAGCCACGCTTCCGTCCGCACCCACGTGGGTGGGTCTGCTTTCCGTCCTCCCGCACTTGCCCTTGAGTGGGGCACCGCGCGCCGTTATCTCCGCTTCTCCAGCCTCGGAAACGAGTCTGCGAGACGGGAGGAAAGTGGAGGCTCTCCTTATCTTTCAAGAGCAGGAGAGTAACACGGGGAAGCATTTCCGACGCCGGCGGAGCAGCCGGGCGAGCTGCTGAGCTCCGCGGGCTGCACGAGCCGAGTTAACCGCGTGGGCTTGTGCAGAACGCGGCTTCCGGGCACTGTCTCAGCTGGGGACGAGACCCGGCCTCTCAGACACCATCGTCCAGTGAATGTCCCCGATGCCACGGCCCCGCCTTCTGACGCTGCCGAGCTGACTGATCAGCTGCCCCTTATCTGGCGCCCAGATCCCCGTGACCGCGGCGCCCGGTCACCCGGACTGCCCCCGTGTGCCGCCGGGCCAGGCCGGTGGATGGGACTGTGATGACGGTGCAGTGGAGGGGTCTCGCGGACAGCTGGGACTTGCTTCGCAGGCCAAACCCAAGGGAAAGAGCGGCTCCTGACCGGGCAAACCGCTGGCGCGCGGGCCGTGGCAGAGCCTGGAAAACCCGGGCGTTTGGGCCCTGAGTTTGGGGCCGCATTGGTTCCCCCTCGGTGGAGCTGGGGGAGCTGGCGGCGAGTCCCACCGCGTGTCCGGCGTGAGCCTCCGCATGGCCGCTGGACAGAGCCCCCCTCGCGCCCAGGGCCGGCCGGCGCTCTAAGGACGAGGCCGCGTGTCCCGGAGCGCAGGCCGGCCGGGCCTGTTTCAGAGAGGATGGGGACTGCCCAGATCCAGGTCCCCCAGCTTCGAGGGGCGGTGGGGACGGAACCGCGGTCTATTTTAATCCGAAACAAGCAAGCGGCTCCACGGCGCCCTCCGCCCCCGAGGGACGGCGTTTGGGGACGCGAACGAAGTGGCAGTCGCTCCTGATGAACTTGGACTATAACCACCGCCGGTGACTGTCACTTGTCTCACACGTGTTCCCACAGGTGCGCACATCCGCTTCCTGAACTTCTCCACGGAGGCCAACCACGACTTCCTGGAGATCCAGAACGGGCCGCACCCCACCAGCCCGCTGCTCGGCCAGTTCAGCGGCCCCGACCTGCCGGCCGCGCTGCTCAGCACCACGCACGAGACCCTGGTCCGCTTCTCCAGCGACCACTCCCAGAGCCGGCAGGGCTTCCGGCTGGCCTACCGAGGTGAGGGCCCGCACGCCGCCTGTTGGTCAGAACCGGTACTGCTGGACTCATTGGGGGGGGTTCTGCAGACCCCTGGTGGGGTCACTGCTGTCCTTGTCCTGTCAGGAAGGACACAGACCCCGAGGGCACAGCCCACACCGTCCTCGCTGCCCACCCGCTGCCCTCGCTCCCCGTGGCCACCACCACCCTCCTTCAGGCCACGTGGCTTCATGGTCACATTGCCTCCTCGCCGTCATGTGTCCACCTCACCACACGGAGGCCGGGTCCCTCCAGGACGGCGGTGTGGGGCGCCCCTCCATCACGCAGTGGGTGAGGCCGTGTCTCCCGCACTGACCTCCCAGCCTGAAGGCAGGGCCTGGTACTGTCCAGCCCCTGTTCCAATTAAGCCGGGAGGAAGTGTGTTGAGCGAGCTGTATTCTCTCCTGAACGGTCAAAGCATGAGATCGCTAAGAAAGGTTTGGATCACCCATTCTAGCGTTTTTGACATGTGAAAAGTTCAACGTTTTCATTCCACAGCAAATCACTCAGCTGGCCTTTTCCTGACTATTGTTAAGTCGGATGAAGTTGAAAATGTCAAAAGTAGAGCCTGTTTCTTTTAACGTGGCTAAATCACTTGTTTTCTCGAAGATAGAGCTAACTATTTCATTGCTGAAGGAACTTTTAGACCATGTTACTTAAGTTGTTCCTATAAATTGTAAGTGTAGATTTCCAGACTTGGGGTCTCTTAAAACAGGAACCCAGATCGAAGGGGAAATTCAAGAGGGAGATGAGGCGGCTGTGAGGACTGCGACAGAACTCGCATTGTGATTGGAAACTAAATTCACTTTTTAAAAAAATTTAACAAATTTAAGAATAGAATACTCACATTTTAAATAACAATAAAAATAGGATATTGGGGGGGGGGAATCTCATGAGAGTATTGTTTGCCATGTAGTTTTGAAACTATATTTTATCTCACATAATAACTTCTAACCTCCATATAGTTAAAAAAATGTTTGCTTTACTTCTCTCGATAGTTTTCAGGTCATGTTGCTAAGTCCATGTCCACACAGTTCCACAGTCACCGATTAGTTCCATCAAAAAATGGCCTAAAAACCCACCCAGGGTCCCTGTACGAATCATCCAGACCAGAGCTCACACGTTACTGCCATGGGTGAACACGGTGTGGACATTTCTAAATTGTCTAGATTTGGAACTAGAAGCCACATAATCTGTGAAATGCCCACAGACCCACTCTCCTTTCTGCTCTTGCCATGTCAGCCTCTGGACTATTTACCCAGCAGCCCCTGGGGTGTCCGCGTGGAGGCCCCTTTCACAGTCGGAGACCATTGGCTCCCGAGTGCCCTCTGCTGCTGCGGCCGTGGCCCCCGGTGCCGCCTGCTCGACCTCCTGCCTCTGGGCTGGGGGCGTCATCGAGGCCACAGATCCAGTTGGCTGAGCGAACGCTTTATTTACTCGACGGCTGACTGGACGTGTAAGGATCCGCATTTGAAAAATCCTACACAATATGTTTTCTCATCAGTAATTAATGGGCTGTACTCGAGCGAGACCAGATAAACAAAACAGAAAAGACAGAGCATGAATTGGAGGCACTGTCCCTGCTCACAGGAATCGTTTCTGGCAGGGACGGTGATAAGGTAGTTTATCGTTTTACCACGAGGACAAACTAGAGGTGACGCCCCGGCTCTGTATGTCACACCCGCGTTCCTCCGTCCCACGCGCAATTTGTACGTTGAGCGCCCACGGACTGACTCAGCGGAAGGCGTGTGAATCAGCAGACAGCCTGTCACTCTCCGCGTGTCTCTGTCATTCTTCCTCCCCCCCCCCCCCGCCCCGGTCGTATATCGATGGCCCCTTGAAGGTCAAAGCTGTCGCTGGCAGAGGTAGCTGTCGCGGAGTTAAATGACTCCTCCCGAGACTGAGAAATGAAGTTCAAGAACCACGCTCCATAAACCCGCGTGCACGTGCCTTCCTTCTGACTCCAGAGCTGGAGAGCAGATGACGGGGGGAGGTTGGTGTCAGCTGATGAGATCAGTGTCAGAAAGCATCATGGCCGATAGCCAGATGGCGGCGTGGCCCCCGGGGGTTACATCTGTCATTTAAACATGGGGGTCACATCAAGCACCGAGCATCGAAACACGGACGCAAATACTGTGTGAGACTGCCCCGTGGGAACAACAGAGGCTCCCCTGGTCCGAGCGAAGGAACCCCGGGAGGGATGAGGTTCTGTGTGCTGGCTGACACGCGTGGCATCGGTGTGGCCTCATGGTGCTTAGATTTCTTTATACTGTTTTTGAAATTGAGAACTTTAGGGGCTTGCTTTACTGTTTTGATTTCTGTCATTTGACATTGGGAGAAATTGAATATTTATCTCCTCCTCCCTCCCTCTCTCTGCGTCTTTCTTTTTCTTTGTTGCGTCATAAGCATCGTTGTTCAACGCGAAACTCTTAAAGAGCGGGAAGTGCGTGGCCTCAGGAGATGAGAGGGCTTTTGGTCAGAGTCCCGCTCTTGCGCTTTCCTCCTGGCGAATGTCTGGAGTGCCTTTACAAACAAAAAGCAGCCCTGGCCAGTTGCTCAGTGGTTAGAGCGCCAGCCCGTGGACCGAAGGGTCTAGGGTTCAATTCCCAGTCAAGAGCACGTACCTCATTTGTAGGTTCATCCTCACCCAGACAGGGCTCATGCATGCCGTAGGCGACCGATCGACGTTTCTCTCTCTCTCTCTCCCTCCTCCCTCCCTCCTACTCCCTCTAGAAATCAATGGAAATAATATCCTTGGGTGAGGATAAAAATAAAAAATAAAAACATTGTCAAATGTATTTTGGGTACGGGTTATATTACTCTAATGCACACGGTAAGTATAAAATGCAAATTGTTATAATTCTACTACTACTAATAGTTATTGTTTTACTTCGCATGGCAACTGGCAACTTGGAAAATGTATTTTTTAAGACAATATCTAAAAGTTCATCTCCAGAAGCTAAATGTAACCATTCTCCTCCTCTGCATTCCAGACTAACACACGTGGTATTCATGAGCTGACTGTGTTGTTTTCTGCCTGTGACTAACTCACGTGGTATTCATGAGCTGACTGTGTTTCAGCCCGTGACTAACGTGGTATTCATGAGCTGACTCTGTGTTTCAGCCTGACTAACTCACGTGGTTTCATGAGCTGACTTGTGTTTCAGCCTGTGACTAACTCACATGGTATTGATGAGCTGACTCTGTGTGTTAGCCCATGACTAACTCATGGTATTGATGAGCTGACTCTGTGTTGTGTATATCACTTTCTGTTCAGCCTGTGACTAACTCACATGGTATTGATGAGCTGACTCTGTGTTTAGCCATGGACTAACTCACATGGTATTGATGAGCTGACTCTGTGTGTTACTGCCTGACTAACTCACTGGTATTGATGAGCTGACTCTGTGTGTTTAGCCCGTGACTAACTCACATGGTATTGATGAGCTGACTCTGTGTGTTAGCCCATGACTAACTCACATGGTATTGATGAGCTGACTCTGTGTGTTTCGCCTTGACTAACTCACATGGTATTGATGAGCTGACTCTGTGTGTTAGCCCATGACTAACTCACATGGTATTGATGAGCTGACTCTGTGTGTTTCAGCCTATGACTAACTCACATGGTATTGATGAGCTGACTCTGTGTGTTAGCCCATGACTAACTCACGTGGTATTGATGAGCTGACTCTGTGTGTTTCAGCCTATGAGCTGCAGAACTGCCCGGACCCGCCCCCCTTCCCCAACGGGTACGTGGTCGGCTCCGACTACAGCGTGGGCCAGTCGATCTCCTTCCAGTGTTACCCCGGGTACATTCTCATCGGCCACCCCGTCCTCACCTGTCAGCACGGGACCGACAGGAGCTGGAACCACCCTTTCCCCCGGTGTGACGGTAGGTCAGCCGTTCCTCCCGGGAGCCACGTACTCTTCCTGTAGAGAAGGGCCCTTAATATTACAGGAACGCATGCGAGAATGCATTAATTTGTTCAAGAAATATTTATTGGGATCTATTATGCCAACTCATTCTACTTAGGATTCAGGACCACGTCTTGGGCCAGTAGGTTAAAAAAAGAGGAATAAATCAGTCTTGCCCCCAAGGAAATGACGAGGATGTCATAATAAACACAAATATTTGTTATGCCAGACCAGAGACAAGCCGACTGCTTGGATGGGTTTCAGATATGGAAGATGGTGTTTGCTTGGGAAGGGAAGGGCCATGTTTAGGGTGAGAGCGGTACCTAGCTTTCCACCACCTGTGAGATTAGAGGCGGGAGGGTGAGTATCAATTCTACCCCAGAGATTTTTTTATGCTTAACTTCTGTCATCATCGATATTGCTTCTCCATTTCAGAAAACTGTTTAATTTGGGGGTGGGGCTTGAAGCAGGCATGCTGTTTTGCGACTGGGAGGTAGGGACCGTCCGGGGAGAAGAAAAGGGTCTAAGCAAAGGCTTAACGGAGGACCCTCTTAGGGAAAATAAGCGCGAGTCCGCTGGGGTGGGGAGGGTTCCTGGAGCAGCTGGAGTCGGGCTGATGGGCGTGGCAGGGGGCGTGGTGTCTGCCCCCTGGGACCTCCTGTTGGCTGCCGGATGCTGAGGATAACTGGGGGATGTTTGCAATGTCAGGGTCATGTAAACAGATCGAGGACTTTGTTTATGAAGAGTGCATATCAAACAGAGAAGTCACTGGAGCCCTCATATTTCCACATTATACATGCAGTAGCCCTGAATCAAAAAATCAAGAACATGCTCACTCTGTGGACCTTTGAAATGTTAAACACTCGTGTCCCACTGCGTGGAGGGAATGGGGACTGGCTGTGCTCGAATTTCTACTGAGGAAGGAAAAAGGAAAGAACAACATCAATGGGTGCTTTAAACCCTAGTTTTCAACTGTATTTTTCCATTCTATACCATTATAAAAGCAACTGCAGCAAACTTTAGCTGAATTTTATTTTACATATTTATTTTTAAATATTTTTTATTGATTTCAGAGAGGAAGGGAGAGGGAGAGAGATAGAAACATCAGTGATGAGAGAGGAACATCAATCGGCTGCCTCCTGCATGCCCCCTGCTGGGCATGGAGCCCATAACCGGCACGTGCCCAGACTGGGAATCAAACCCTGGCCTCCTGGTGCACGGACAAAGCTCCACCTCCTGAGCCACACCGGCCAGACCTTAGCTGCATTTTAAAGATTATCTTAGCCTAACACAGATCTAATCATTCAAAATTACTTAATAGTGTAATGCACGTTTAAAATAGCATATTAAAATTATTTTTTAAAACTAAGAATAGCAGTTGCATACCTGGTGTTTCATTAAATCACTTAAAAGACCTTTCATCCTATTCCCCATTATATTTATATGCATAAATTACTGTGAATTGTCAGGATTAAACCCTTTTTTAAATTTGTAATTTTTGCCAGAATCTTTTCATATGTAAATGGAGGACTTTTTGGCTTGCTATAAAAAATAGAATTAAGTATTTAATTACATTTCATTACTTTTTCAAGCCCAGTTTCCCACGTGGCAGAAACTGCTGGCTCTGAGGTATCTGACGGGTGTGAAGGTAACTCCACGCATCTTTTCTGTGGCCTGAGGGTGGCGCCACCTTTTGCACCTGCGTCAGAGCATGCAGTGCCCCCAGCATCAGCCAAGCTGCGGAGCTGTGGTCCTCCTGCATGCAGCTCGCCTGCCACCACGGGGTAGTTTGGGGGGTGCCCAAAGCCGCCCCGAGGCTGGACAACACACTGGGACTCAGGACCCCTAAGCTATTGGGCTCAGGGGGCTGGTTTACAACAGGGAAAGGCCAGTGAAGTCACCACGGGAAAGAGGGGCAGGCAGGTGTGGGGGGCGCGTCCAGGAGGCCCCGGGCTCTCAGAACTGACCGGGGACAACATGCACAGACTATGACCAACCTGGGGCTCCCTGGGCCTTCGTGTCCCGGGTTTTTATGACATGGGAGGGGCCGGTAGACCATCCATTGGCGATACCAGTTTCCAGAACACCTGATACCCTGAGGAAGGTCCCACCCAGTCACCTGGCTGGGCGTCCTGGTGGCCAGCCTGCCCTCAGCCTGTTGGGTGTGGCCAGCCCCCAGGGGAGACAGACAGTCCCGTCAGGGGTGCCCAAGGCGAACGACAGTCCTGTCCTTGGGCAAGGTCAGATGATTTAATGCCTGGTCGGCAAACGGCGGCTCGCGAGCCACATGCGGCTCTTTGGCCCTTGAGTGTGGCTCTTCCACAAAATACCATGGCGGGCGCGCACGTACAGTGCGATTGAAACTTCGTGGCCCCTGCGCAGAAGTCGGTTTTCGGCTCTCAAAAGAAATTTCAATCCTTGTCCTGTTGATATTTGGCTCTGCTGACTAATGAGTTTGCCGAACCTCTGATTCAATGCACAGATGTTTTTACCATAGTACCTCTCTCCATGCCTAGACAGTCCTAAACAGCATAAGAAGCACAATATGAGGTTCATGTAAAATGTTGTCCTCAATAAATTTTCTAAGCATCATCCAGTTGTATCTAACAACCTCCATATTAAATTAAATTCAGAATTCAGCAGAGGGCATTGTTTTCAAACAAGTTTACTTGATTCCTGGGAGGTGTGTTTCCCAAAAGCCCTATAATTAAAAGGCGCTTTTCCTGAGAATGGAGGTCTGCGCGGGGATCGGCGGGGCGTGGAGACACGGTCCCCTCACAGGACAGGGGTTTGCGCTCCGCCCTGCACCCTCCGTGGAACGGCCTTTATCACCCGGAGGGTTCGGGCCCTCAGGGCTGCGGTGGGACACAGGGCAGCGGTCCCGAGAGGCCAGCCCCGTGGGCCTCAGGAGGATCTTGGGGGAAAAAATAGAAGCTCTGAACAGCTTCTGGGTGTCTTTATTAAAAACGGCAATTCAGACAATTAAGATTCAAGAATTCTAAATCTTAAAGCATCAACCTGCACAGAATATATTAAGCCAGTTTGTATGGACATGCTTGAAAGAGTAATATGTTCATTTGCATAAGGATCTATTGTGTAAGTTAGTATATTTCAAACTCATCTGGGGAAAAAATGGACCAAAAGCGTGATAACCTTGAAATAAATAAGAGAGTGTGTCTGAGAGTGACGAGAATGCCGAGACTGTGTTCATTTTGCCAGTAACTTATAATTATACTGACGTCTCCGTTCTTAAGAAAAGTGGGTCATAATTGTTAAAGTGGTGTTTAAAAGACTGTGGTTTATTAATGTGCTGAATGTAATTTGATAATTAAATATACATCTATACTTACAAATTGTAGCTCAAAATTTTAAAGTATTTTGTTAATTAATCCTTTTCCACTGAAATATTTATGTCAATGTTCTTTTACGGTCTTTTTACAAATGTAAACGCTGTCATCTGACACCTCGCTTTACAGGCATCAGTGCCTGTGGCGGGAGCCGCGGGGACAGAGGGGATGACTAGGACAGCACGTGGCACCCAGTGTGTGTGCAGTTCTTTTAAAGGGACAGACTTTGTCAGCAGAAAGCCCCTGATTGCATAGTTGACATGGAAGTCCAACCAGCCAGAAGTATATGCTGGTCCTGGCGGTGTGGCTCAGAGGTGAGCCTTGTCCACGCACCAGAGGTCGCTGGTCCGAAGGTCCCGGGTCAGGGGTCAGGGCACATGCCCTGGTTTCAGGCCTCATCCCCAGCCGGGGACGTGCAGGAGGCAGCTGCTCTCTGTGTCTCATTCTCAATCCATGTTTCTCTCTCATACCATGTTTCTCTCTCTCCTCTAAAATCCTATCTAATAAAAGGGTAATGTGCAAATTAACCATCACTCCATCACAAAGATGGCAGCACCCATAGCCACAAGATGGCGGCGCCCAGTCCTCTCAGTCCTGCAGGAGTTCTCCAGTCCCGGGGGGGGGGGGGGGGGGGGGGGGGACGACAGCCGCTGAGAGTGGGCCGCATGAGCTGCCTGGCAAAAAGCGTGCTTCGGCGACGAAGCGAGCGTTCCACCCCGGCCTCGGAGGGCCTCTGGGCAGCGGGCACAGAGCGGCCAGGCCCCGCAGAGAGCGACTGGCGCACGGATTCATGCCAGGGCTAGTAGTAAAATATAAATTATCATGTGCGTAAAGTTTAGGTCCACCAAGTGGATTGATAAAGACAGGAACCCCCTTCCCCGAGGGTTTGGAGGCTGTGACGTCTGCGTGAGTTTAGATGGAAGAGGTCGGTTCTCCTGGAGGCCCCGTGGGAGGCCAGCATCTGAGCTCTGCAGGCAGGGAGAGCGGCTGCATGAGGTGCGGACGGGAGAGGAGCGGACGGGAGAGGAGCGGACGGGAGAGGAGAGGACGGGAGAGGGAGGGAGGGAGAGGAGCGGACGGGAGAGGAGCGGACGGGAGAGGAAGGACGGGAGAGGAGCGGACGGGAGAGGAGAGGACGGGAGAGGAGCGGACGGGAGAGGAGCGGACGGGAGAGGAGCGGACGGGAGAGGAGCGGACTGGAGAGGAGAGGGACGGGAGAGGAGCGGACGGGAGAGGAGCGGACGGGAGAGGAGCGGACGGGAGAGGAGCGGACGGGAGAGGAGCGGACGGGAGAGGAGCGGACTGGAGAGGAGCGGACTGGAGAGGAGAGGAGGGGGAGAGGAGCGGACGGGAGAGGAGCGGACGGGAGAGGAGCGGACTGGAGAGGAGCGGACTGGAGAGGAGAGGACGGGAGAGGAGCGGACGGGAGAGGAGCGGACGGGAGAGGAGCGGACGGGAGAGGAGCGGACGGGAGAGGAGCGGACTGGAGAGGAGCGGACTGGAGAGGAGAGGACGGGAGAGGAGCGGACGGGAGAGGAGCGGACGGGAGAGGAGCGGACGGGAGAGGAGCGGACGGGAGAGGAGCGGACGGGAGAGGAGCGGACGGGAGAGGTGCGGACGGGAGAGGAGCGGACGGGAGAGGAGCGGACGGGAGAGGAGCGGACGGGAGAGGAGAGGACGGGAGAGGAGCGGACTGGAGAGGAGAGGACGGGAGAGGAGCGGACGGGAGAGGAGCGGACTGGAGAGGAGCGGACGGGAGAGGAGCGGACTGGAGAGGAGCGGACGGGAGAGGAACGGACGGGAGAGGAGCGGACGGGAGAGGTGCGGACGGGAGAGGAGCGGACGGGAGAGGAGCGGACTGGAGAGGAGCGGACGGGAGAGGTGCGGACGGGAGAGGAGCGGACGGGAGAGGAGCGGACGGGAGAGGTGCGGACGGGAGAGGAGCGGACGGGAGAGGAGCGGACGGGAGAGGAGCGGACGGGAGAGGAGCGGACGGGAGAGGAGCGGACGGGAGAGGAGCGGACGGGAGAGGAGCGGACGGGAGAGGAGCGGACGGGAGAGGAGAGGACGGGAGAGGTGCGGACGGGAGAGGAGCGGACGGGAGAGGAGCGGACGGGAGAGGAGCGGACGGGAGAGGAGCGGACGGGAGAGGAGCGGACGGGAGAGGAGCGGACGGGAGAGGAGAGGACGGGAGAGGTGCGGACGGGAGAGGAGCGGACGGGAGAGGAGAGGACGGGAGAGGAGCGGACGGGAGAGGTGCGGACGGGAGAGGAGCGGACGGGAGAGGAGAGGACGGGAGAGGAGCGGACGGGAGAGGAGCGGGACGTGTCCCGGGCCACCAACCGGCTTGTGTGACTGCAGGGGGCTCCGTGGCCCCACGTCGCAGGTTGTTAAGTACTTTGCTAGGTGATCAATCAAAGTTTGTCCGACTCCAAACCCCACGTATAACTACACCGTGAAACTCGCCGGATGTTGTGCGCAGCCCCTGCTGCTGATGGATTTATCCCAGACCCCAGCCAGTCTACCCGCCTGACCGTCCCGCCGCCTGAGACCGCCTGCACCGTGACGCGGCCGCCACTGTGCCATCATGACCTTCATGGTCAGGGAGCTTTTCTTCCTATTTTTTCGTGTGTTTTGGCCTCTTCGTTCCACTTAAATTCTGCACCGCTGGCGGCAAGTCTTTGAAAGCCCCACACAAGTCCTGAAAGTAAGACACGCGTCGTGCACCCGTCGGCGTTCTGTTCCATGAAGAAGCCTCTGTGTCCGGGTTTGCTGTGTGATGCCGCCATGTGAGTGACAGAACACATCTCAGGTGGTTCTGCTAACGTGTGGCCATTTCATCTTTTATGAACAAAAGAGCGATTGCCATGGCGACAGCGGATCAGCGTGGGAAGTGACGTGGGAGCGCCTGCGGGTGATGGCTCTCGTGGCTGAGCGCTGGCGGATCGGCGCGGGAGTGACGCCACGCGCACGGCTTTTCTCCTCCTCCAGGGCAGATGTGCAAGGCGGCGCTAGTGTTTCTGTTTTACAGCAAATAGACAGAACGCCGCGGCCTCAGCCCATGAAATAGGCTTCGAAATCTCACTTAGACAAGACACGTCCGTTCCTGCTTAAGCATCGTCCCCTCCTAATCCCACTGGGACCGCCGGGGCTGTCAGCTCAGGCAGGGACCGACCCGGGCTTTCCCTCCCGCACCAGGGCTTTCCCGTTAACGGCCGGGTGGCTGTGGCCGAGGAGTCGGCCAGTTTGGCCCATGTGTTACCCCAACAGGCGGCTGAGAAGCACAGTCCTCCGAGACTGTAGGGTTTAGGGGGATCGTTCTGACGACGTGGTCCCTGGGGACGGTTCCTAACCATTCTTCTCGGGGACCCTGTCGGCTGAGGGTGCCAGGAGCTCGGGGGCCCTGTCGGCTGAGGGTGCCAGGAGCTCGGGGACCCTGTCGGCTGAGGGTGCCAGGAGCTCGGGGACCCTGTCGGCTGAGGGTGCCAGGAGCTCGGGGACCCTGTCGGCTGAGGGTGCCAGGAGCTCCCTGCGTCCCTTTAACGCTGACCGTTTGTCCTCGTGGCCTCTGCTCCCCTCAGCCCCCTGCGGCTACAACATCTCGGCTCCCAACGGCACCATCTACTCGCCCGGCTTCCCCGAGGAGTACCCGGTGCTGCAGGACTGCCTGTGGCTGCTCACCGCGCCGCCTGGCCACGGCATCTACATCAACTTCACGCTGCTGCAGACCGAGGCCATCAACGACTACATCGCCGTGTGGTAGGCCGCCCCGCAGTGACCATTCCAGACACCCCTGTGCCCTCCCTGACACCCCTGTGACCTCCCAGACACCCCTGTGCCCTCCCAGACACCCCTGTGCCCTCCCAGACACCCCTGTGCCCTCCCAGACACCCCTGTGCCCTCCCTGACACCCCTGTGACTGACTCAGAGACCCCTGTGACCGACTCGGATACCCCTGTGGCCTCCCAGACACCCCTGTGACCTCCCAGTCACCCCTGTGACCTCCAGTCACCCCTGTGACCTCCCAGTCACCCCTGTGACCTCCAGTCACCCCTGTGACCTCCCAGACACCCCTGTGCCCTCCCTGACACCCCTGTGACCTCCCAGACACCCCTATCACCACCCAGACACCCCTGTGCCCTCCCTGACACCCCTGTGCCCTCCCTGACACCCCTGTGCCCTCCCAGACACCCCTGTGCCCTCCCTGACACCCCTGTGCCCTCCCAAACACCCCTGTGCCCTCCCAGACACCCCTGTGCCCTCCCTGACACCCCTGTGCCCTCCCAGACACCCCTGTGCCCTCCCAGACACCCCTGTGACTGAACCAGACACCCCTGTGACTGACTCAGACACCCCTGTGCCCTCCCTGACACCCCTGTGCCCTCCCAGACACCCCTGTGCCCTCCCAGACACCCCTGTGACTGACTCAGAGACCCCTGTGACCGACTCGGATACCCCTGTGGCCTCCCAGACACCCCTGTGACCTCCCAGTCACCCCTGTGACCTCCAGTCACCCCTGTGACCTCCCAGTCACCCCTGTGACCTCCAGTCACCCCTGTGACCTCCCAGACACCCCTGTGCCCTCCCTGACACCCCTGTGACCTCCCAGACACCCCTATCACCACCCAGACACCCCTGTGCCCTCCCTGACACCCCTGTGCCCTCCCAGACACCCCTGTGCCCTCCCAGACACCCCTGTGCCCTCCCAGACACCCCTGTGACCTCCCAGACACCCCTGTGACTGAACCAGACACCCCTGTGCCCTCCCAGACACCCCTGTGCCCTCCCAGACACCCCTGTGCCCTCTTAGACACCCCTGTGCCCTCCCAGACACCCCTGTGCCCTCCCAGACACCCCTGTGCCCTCTTAGACACCCCTGTGCCCTCCCAGACACCCCTGTGACTGAACCAGACACCCCTGTGACTGACTCAGACACCCCTGTGCCCTCCCAGACACGCCTGTGCCCTCCCAGACACCCCTGTGACCTCCCAGACACCCCTATCACCACCCAGACACCCCTGTGCCCTCCCTGACACCCCTGTGCCCTCCCAAACACCCCTGTGCCCTCCCAGACACCCCTGTGCCCTCCCAGACACCCCTGTGCCCTCCCAGACACCCCTGTGCCCTCCCAGACACCCCTGTGCCCTCCCAGACACCCCTGTGACCTCCCAGACACCCCTGTGCCCTCCCAGACACCCCTGTGACCTCCCAGACACCCCCGTGCCCTCCCAGACACCCCTGTGCCCTCCCAGACACCCCTATGACCTCCCAGACACGCCTGTGACCTCCTAGACACCCCTGTGACCGCTCCCATATCCCTGAGGCACCAGACCCCAAGCTGAGGAAGGGTGTGAGGACGTGGCTGCCCCGAAGTGAAGGTGGACAAGTGGAGGATGACCTCACGTGGCCGGCCTGAGCTGGCTGTGCGGTGCCTGTACCCAGGATCGCTCTGACGCAGGGCGTATCCGGAGGCCATTTGTTTTACCGACTGAGAGTGATTTTTCCTTAAAGAAAAGCTGGCAAGCTCCTCTCATCATGAGAAAGGGATGCTTCCAGAACCAGTTTCCCACAGATGGGAATATTTTATTCCGTTTTTCAAAGTCATACCAATTCAGCGGCAGGATCTCCATAAGCCTCCCCCAGGGTCAGAGACGCCATGGGGTGTAGAGTGGGCAGTGTGGGCTTGGAGAGGGGCTGACACCGGGCATTGCGGGCCCTGGAGTCCGTGGCCACGTCGCCCACACTCCCCGGGAGGTCAGCTGGGGTGCAGGGGGTCAGCGGGCGTCTCCAGGTGTGTCCACAGCAGAGCCACCTGACAGAGGAGAAGGGACGGCTCCTGGGAGCCCCCGGGACCCCCTCCAGCGGCGCTGTCTCCGCAGGGACGGCCCCGACCAGAGCGCGGCCCAGCTGGGCGTCTTCAGCGGGAACACGGCCCTGGAGACGGCGCGCAGCTCCACCCGCCACGTGCTGCTCGGCTTCCACAGCGACTTCTCCAACGGCGGCTTCTTCGTCCTCAACTTCCACGGTGAGCCCCCCCCCCCCCCCTGGGCCAGGCAGGGGTCCGCCTGCCGCGTCCCTGTCCCCACACCTCCCGGCCCAGTGGGGGCCCGCGAGCTGTCTTGCCTGGGACGCCTTTTTAAAATGTATTTCATTGACTTCTGAGAGGAAGGGAGAGGGAGGCGCAGAGAGAGAAGCATCGATGAGGAGAGAGACCCACGGGGATCCAACCCGCAACCCGGCCCGTGCCCTGACCAGGAATCGAACTGTGACCTCCGGGTTCGTAGGTCAATGCTCACCCACGGAGCCACGCCGGCCGGGCGGCTGGGACACTCTATTGTTTAGTGTCTTTATTATTTCCATCGTTCTGAGCTGTGTTTGGCGACCAGCTTGGACTCATCCAGGAGAAGTGTGTTGGACGTGAAACTGATGTGGATGCCACGGACACGCGTGGCGATCTCACAGGTGCCCGCATGGCTCTGTGCGATTAGATGCGGCGAGGGTCAGCCTGAGGGCGGGGGAGTGGCCGCTGAGGGACCCGGAAAAAGCACGTGGGGCCCGCGCCTCTCGTGAAGATGAGGTCGGCCGCCAGGGAAGTCGCGGGGACGAGGGGCAGTGACCTTACGACCTGAACGTGGGCGTGGGACCAGGCCACGGACGGACCATCTCCCTTAGGAGTCCCACATGTGTGTACACATGTGTGTCGAGGGCATCGTGTTTAAATCGTAGCTTCTCTCTGGCTGTGGATGCTCCCGGGCACTGACTTCCCTGTGAGCCGTGGAAGCTGAGAACGTCGTCAATCCCCGCTCTCCTCCAGACACCTCGGGGCCAGGGCCAGCAGCACAGGGGCCGGGCGGTGACTGCTTACGCGGCCACTGTGACCGCAGCTGCTCTTTCTCGTCACCCTTCAGCCTTTCAGCTCAAGAAGTGCCCGCCGCCCCCGGCCGTCCCGCAGGCGGAGCTGCTGCGCGAGGATGAGGACTTCGAGATCGGTGAGGGCGCGTCCGCGAGGCCAGCGGAGTCACGGGCTCTTCCCCCCCTACCCCCCCCCCCGCGGGAGTCACTCCCCAGAGCGGGTGTTTGTCAGAGTACCCCGCAGTCCCGCGGGGGAGCTACACGCCCAGGTCATGCACCCGACGCACATTTCCCTTTCGTCATGACTCTGGGTTCCGCCACGTGAGGTTCACTTTTGTCACTGGGAGCCCATTTCCCCCAGGCTCTGACTCCCCATGTTTTCCTCTTTTTGATATATATTTATGGATGTCAGAGAGGAAGGGAGAGGGGAGAGCGAGGTAGAAACATCAATGATGAGAGAGAATCATCCATCGGCTGCCTCTTACACACCACACACTGGGGCTCGAGCCCACCACCCGGGCCTGTGCCCTGACCGGGAAATCCAACCGTGACCTCCTGGTTCCCAGGTCGATGCTCAACCACTGAGCCACACCGGCCAGGCCGTGCTTTCCTCTTGAGCAGCATTTTCCGAGGCAGCACACAGATACGTGGTTCCGTTAGGGAGGCAGGACCCTAACCTAGAACCTCGTCCCCGGTGGCTAAAACAATGGCCGGTGTACGGGGCCTCCCGCCCCCGCTGGGACCACCTGGTGAGCGTAGTGCGTGACGGGCGTGGGAGGCCTGCCTGTGACTCTGTGACAGGCCCCTCCTTTCCGTCAGCACTCTCCCGTTAGGACTCCCGCCCGGGACATGTCCGTGGAGCATTCCCGGGACCAGGGCTCCTCGGTGGCACGGACAGGCGCTCCGTCCTGTCTGTGGTGACGCCGTGTCTCAGGCCCGGGTCCAACCACGGACCTCCGTTCTCCTCCTCAGATGACAGAGTTGAGGGCGCCGTGTGCCCATCAGGCCAGGTCCTGCGCGGCCTCTCCGAAGCCAGAACCCGGCGCCCAGTTCCCGTGCCTCCCCGTGGCCCTGGGGGAAGGGGAAGGACTGGGACCGGTGGGGGGGAGTGGATGCCGCCCGTGACTTCCATCCTGACGCTGGTTGGGTGTCAGCCGTGTATTTAGGAATGAGGGCCCGAGCGGGGGATGTTTTGTCAGACGGTCTAGAATGAGGCTGGGCCTGGCTGGTTTGGGATAGAGCATCGGCCTGCAGACTGAAGGGTCCCAGGTTCGATCCCCAGTCAAGAGCACATGCATGTGTGCAGGTTCAATCCCCAGTAGGGGGCGTGCAGGAGGCATGATTCTCTCTCATCATGGATGTTTCTCTCTCTCTCTCCCTCTCCTTCCTCTCTGAAGTCATAAAAACATATTTAAAAATAGAAATAAATGAAAAGGAGGGTGGGCTTTGGTTCGGAGGGACGTGGTTTGCCCGCTGACGCTGCTGGCTAGTCAGCGCCTGCGTCCGGCGCCCGCCCTCTGAGGGCCGCGGGGACTCTTGCAGGGGACTCGGTGCGGTACGTCTGCCATCCCGGCTACGCGCTGTCGGGCTCGGACACGCTCACCTGCAAGCTCGGCGCCCAGCTGCAGTTCCAGGGTTCGCTCCCCGCGTGCGAAGGTACGTGAGCCTGGCCGCGGTGTCCGCGGCCCACGTGGAACACCGCACGCCCGGCGTGGTGGGGGGGGGGGCTTCCTGGTGTGGGTCTGGCCTCACCCTCCCTCTGGGCCCCGAGCCCCTGCAGTCACCGTCCCCTGCGACAGAAGCCCCGGCCTCTCTGAGCGCTAAACAGAAACCGCCCAGCCGAGAGGTCTTGGGGGTTTCAGACACACGGCAGCCGGTGCGCCATCCGTGTTCACCGGGAATCCCGGGTCCCGTGTCTCCGTTTTCCTTCCATCCATCTCTCCCTCTCGCTGGGAATTTTGACCATTTCAAGCCTGAGCGAAGGCATCGCTCTACGTCTCCCACGTGCTCCCGCCGTGTGGTGTGTCCACAATTCGCTGGTGCTCACTGTGACATGCAGACACGCCGCCACGTCAGTGAACCACACATTTCTCTGTGGCATGTCTTTAAAGGGCGTGGGCCAGGCACAGGGACAGAGACGACGCACAGGCAGCAGAGCGAGGGTTGAGGCTGAATCTGTGGGTTCAGTGGGTTTGATATAATCACATTACTCTCAGAGTGTCGTTTAAAAGACACCGCTCCCAGTGCCGCAGGAAGCAAGAGGACCTGAGCCGACACAAATAAGTGAGACGGCCAGCACGCGGGAGAGGGGTTGCACTGCCTGCCTAAGCGCGGGCCGGCCCCGGGCTCTGTGGCTGGGAGCGTCGTCCCATACACCAAAAGGTTCCGGGTTCGAGCCCCAGTTGGGGCATGTAGGAAAGGCCACCAATACACTCCAATACTCTCCTCTCTCTCTCTCTCTCTCTCTCTCTCTCTCTCTCTCTCCCTCTCCCTCTCTCTCTTTCTCTCTTCCTCCCTCCCCCTTCCTCTATCTCTTAAAAAAAAAAAAAACACGCTAAGCCCTAGCTGTTGTGGCTCAGTGGATAGAGTGTCGGCCTGCAGAATGAAGGGTCCCGGGTTCGATTCCCGGTCAGGGCACATGCCCGGGTTGCAGGCTTGATCCCCAGTAGGGGGCGTGCAGGAGGCAGCCTTCCATGATTGTCTTTCATCATGGATGTTTCTCTCTCTCCCCTCTCCCTTCCTCTCTGAAACCAATAAAAATAATTTTTTAAAAATGCAAAAAAGAAGCCAAAAAGCTAAGCTAAAGTTAATTATATTTTACGATTTCACATCAGGAGGCACATTGGGTTCCTTTAAGAAATGGAGGCTCTTTCAGGCCCTGAGCTCCTCGGGGACCCTGGCACCTGCAGGCCCAGGTTCGGGGCGGGGAATCCGCAATGGGTCTCAGCCTGGACCTGCTCCTCGGCCTCAGGCACAGCCCGAGCTCCCCTGCAGGCCTGGTTCCTCCCAAATACGCTCCCCTGCGGCCTGGTCCCCCCAAAACTTCCCTCCCCTGTGCCCGGTCACCCCTAACTGCCCTCCCCTACTGGCCTGGTTCCCCAACTGCCCCCCTGCTGGCCTGATTTCCCACAACTGCCCTCCCCTGCTGGCCCAGTCACCCCTAACTGCCCTCCCCTGCAGGCATGATCGCCCCAACTGCCCTCCCCTGCAGGCCTGGTCCCCCCAACTGCCCTCCCCTGCAGGCCTGGTCCCCCAACTGCCCTCCCCTGCAGGCCTGATCGCCCCAACTTGCCCTCCCCTGAAGGCCTGATCTCCCCCAACTGCCCTCCCTGCTGGCTATGCCCCACGGGCTCCCTGCACCATCTTGGGGATGGCCATCTTTGACCACATGGGGGCGGCCATCTTGTGTGTTGGAGTGATGGTCAATTTGCATATTACCTCTTTATTATATAGGATGTGCATCATTCTCTTATGCCATACATGCATCATTCTCTTATATGACTTACATATATGATTCTCTTGTAGGTCATAGTGTATCATTCTCTTATGTCATGCATGCATCATTCTCTTACATGCCGTACATGCGTCACTCTCTCCTGGCTGGCGGGGCGATGTTACCGTGTACTATTGTCAGTCAGCGCTGTCCCCTGCCGTGTACCCCGCCTTCCCTGGGTCAGAGGACAGTGGGAGCGCCTTTGCCTCCCTGCCCCGCACACGCAGGGAGGACGCTGACCTGCTGAGAGTTCACTTTGCGAAGGAGAACTCTCCCGTCCCTCCCAGCACAATGCCCGGCCAATGAGGTCCGCACGGAGTCTTCGGGGGTCATCCTCAGCCCGGGTACCCCGGCAACTACTTCAACTCGCAGACCTGCTCCTGGACCATCCGCGTGGAACCCCGCTACAACATCACCCTCTTCGTGGACAGCTTCCAGAGCGAGAAGCAGTTCGACGCCCTGGAGGTGTTTGACGGTACGTTTCTCACGGCGGTTTGCATCCCGGTGAACTCTGCCTGGGGTGCCAGCAACACCCTCATAAGGGTTTTCGTCTCCCAAGAACGTGGAGACATTATCGCGTTAAACTGCATGTCCCCGGACGGAAGTGAGTTGCTCTTGCACTGGGCGATCTCAGAGTCCGGGGCCGCAAACCAGGAACCTTCGGTCAATGCGGCAGCCGTTAACCAATCAGAAAACGCGCAGTGCCCTGACAGCGTGCTGCCAATCTTTCCATCGTTCTTTACGTGGGATTTAGGCGGAGGCCCTCACACCTCCTCGCTTCTCGCTAAGAATTAGACTCATTCAGAAGCCCTTTTAGGAAGTTGAAGATTTAGGAAATAAAGGTACTCGATTCGATGTAAGTGACTACTTTACTAGAAATATATAGAGATAACGGCTCACAGAGATGTCTAGATGGTAAATGCTGCAGGGGTCTTTAATAAACAGTTTTTTTAATTAGTCTCATATATTTTTATATAATTCTAATAAACTTTTGAAAAATCCTCACCTGAGGATATGCATTTCATTGAATCGAGAGGGAGAGGAAGGGAGAAGGAGAGAGAGAGAGGGACATCATTCGGTTGCCTCCCCTGCGCACCCAGACCCGGGATCAAGCCCCGGCCTGGGCATGTGCCCTGATCGGAAATACACTGTGACCCTTCAGAGTATGGGCTGGTCCTCTAACCATTGAGCCACCCCGGCCAGGGCTCTACTAGACTTTCTAATAGAACAATGCGATACCGGAAATGAAAGTGTGGTGGAATCGTCAATTGGAACTGAAACTGATGTTGGTAATTTTATCATACCCCAGGAAATTAGACCAACATGCAATTACGGCTGCACATAATAATAGGGTTTTCACATGTTTGGAAAAATTTGTCATTATGTTCTGGTAAATAATCAATTCAGTGAACATAAATTTACTGTAATTGATTCCGATTCATTCTATGGGTGTTCGTATGCCTTTTACTGGCTGGTGAATAGTAATAACCGAATTGCTCATATGGATAGACACTACATGGATTAACGTTAGTATGGCCAAGATGGAGTGCTAAGTTGGAAATTAAATTGACACGTACACACGTAGGAACGGAGTGTTCTCATTTTCAGAGGTATTTTCTTAAGCGTGCCATCATCCCCCCGTATCCACCTTTTCAATTTCCCACTGACAACTGTGGTCCAAAATAGTAAGTGGAAAATTCTAGAAACAGTTTGAAAGTTGGAATTTGCGCTGTGTTCTGCATGGTGTGATGGAATCTCAGGGACCTCCTCGGTCCCCGGGACGTGAGCGTCCCTCTGCCCAGCATCTCCCCGTGGACAGCCTCCCTGCCGGTGACCTGCGGGTCCTGGGACCACAGGCTGCGTCCCGGTCGCCCTTACTTTACGTAATGACGGTCCCGAAGCGCAAGGCGGGGGAGCTGCAGTTCAGGAGTGCCAGCGAGGAGCCCACGTCCTTCCTGCAAGCGGGGAGGGGGGAAGGTACAGGGAAAAGCATAGAAATACGGGGCTCGGCCCTGTCCGTGGTCTCAGGGGCCCACGGGCTGTGCATTGTGTACCCCAGTGACTGCTGCTTTAAAGGTGGGGTGCATCTGATTTAAGGGTGAGGGTGTCGATAGCACACACCCCTGAAATCGCTCCGGTGGGCTGTGCCTTTGTACCAGGTCAGGCATCTGCCGCTGTTTTCACCGGGAATTCTTTCCTCCGCCTGGGGAAGGGCCAGCTCCGTGTGGGACGTGTGGAGCCCAGTGGGACACAATCAAAGCAGCCGTGCGGGCAGGCGCCGTGTAGGCAGGCGCCGTGTAGGCAGGCGCCGTGTCGGGCAGGCGCCGTGTCGGGCAGGTGCCGTGTCGGGCAGGTACCGTGTAGGCAGGCGCTGTGTAGGCAGGCGCCGTGTCGGGCAGGCGCCGTGTCGGCAGGTGCCGTGTCGGGCAGGTACCGTGTAGGCAGGCGCCGTGTAGGCAGCGCCGTTCGGCAGCGCGTGCGGGCAGGTGCCGTGTCGGCAGTACCGGTAGGCAGGCGCCGTGTAGGCAGGTGCCGTGTCGGGCAGGCGCCGTGTTGGCAGTGCGTGTCAGCATCTGTGTTTGTTTCACAGGCTCCTCCGGGCAGAGCCCCCTGCTCGTGGTGCTGAGCGGGAACCACACGGAGCAGGCGCACTTCACCAGCAGGGGCAACCAGCTGTTCCTCCGCTGGTCCACGGACCACGCCACCAGCAAGAAGGGCTTCAAGATCCGCTACTCAGGTGAGCGGGAGCCGGCGCCTGCATGGAACGAGCATGAATGATCGCATTTTCATCAGATTAGACAGCCCGGCCGGTGCGGCTCAGGGGCTGAGCGTCCACCTTGGAACCAGGAGGTCAGGGTTCGATTCCCGGTCAGGGCCAGCCCTGGTGCAGGCTCCATCCCCAGTGCGGGGCGTGCAGGAGGCAGCCGATCCATGATTCTCTCTCATCACGGATGTTTCTCTCTCTCCCTCTCCCTTCCTCTCTGAAATCCAATAAATATATTAAAAGGGAAAAATCAGGAAGATAGAAGCCTCGTTTTTGAAGATGAACAGTGAACTTCAGTAGAAATAATGTGACGGGAACGCTCTGCGTGATGTCTCTAAATGAAGTTAGGGAAAAAAACTACCTGCGGGTTAATCATTTAAAACTATGTTGCTCATATCATCATCCATTGAACGCCATGTCATGGAAAGCAAAGACATTTCCCAAAAGACAAAATTCCACAAATTAACCTTAAACTCTGTTTAGATGCTAAGGGCACAAACAGGAAGATACGATCTAATGCTGTTAGTTCTATAAGTGATCCCCTGGTAAGGGCGGGTGTAGTTCTGTCAGAGATCACCAACCGGCCCTCCGTGGGCACGGCCTCACCTGTGGCCCCCAGCAGTGAGGGCGGTTCCTGCTCCCCTGAGTCCTCGGGGCGCGGGTGTGGGGGCACATTTTAGAGCCGGTTACACACTGTACCTGATTTCTTGTTATTCGAACAGCAGAGCCGTTCCCGACATCATCCAAGCAGGGGGTGGCGGGTCACTTACGATTGTCTGTCTGTCTGTCTGTGTGTGCGTCTGTCTGCCTGTAGCCCCTTACTGCAGCCTGACCCACACGCCGAGGAACGGCGGCATTTTGAACAGGACGGCGGGGACGCTGGGCAGCACAGTGCACTACTCCTGCCAGCCTGGGCACCGCCTGGTGGGCCGCAGCAACGCCACGTGCACACGGAACCCCGTGGGCATGTTCCAGTGGGACGCCCTCCCTCCGCTGTGCCAGGGTAAGACGGCTCCCCCTCCACCTGAACCCCTTTCTGCCATCACGCTGATGGGCCGGAGCCGGGCTGGGGGGAAGCTGAGGGCGCACTGCGCGTGGGTTTGTAAGAGCACAGAGTCCACTCGGCGGGCGTGCCCGCAGTCCTGGCATCCACGCGGCTTCATCGCGCCTCGCCGGAGCCAGAGGGGCCGGAGGGTCATTCTAACGCTCGCTGCGTTTCATTTCAAACGGAAAAAATGTGTTTTCTCATTTAGGTTCAAAGTAATTGTTTTTACAGTTGAAGTCATTTAAGAAATCAACTACGAAATACGAACTTTCCTTCTTTTAGGTTACAACTCGTTCTTGGAGCTATATGCTGTGGATTCATTTGCTTTTGGTCTCTCAAATCTAGGGCTTGTTAAAGTCGATTTCAATATTTTACGCCTTTTTTGTGTTTTTTTCTGTCTAACGCATAAAAGTCGGATTTTCAAAGACGGCATTTTAATTTTTAATTGAGGTCTTTGAAGTCATGAAGTGTTCAGAGTTTTGTCTGACTGAGGTTTACATTTGTGAGGAAATGCCTTTGAAAGCTAATTATGATTTATAAATAGACCCTCCCCTGGTTTCCTCTCCTCCTCTCCTTCCTGGGATGTCAGCTGCTCTGGTTGCCTAGGAGCCAGTGGCAGACAAGGATCTCACTCAGAGCTCCGCCCCCTGGCCGCTAGGAACCAGCGGCAGGCATGGATCTCACTCAGAGCTCCGCCCCCTGGCCGCTAGGACCAGTGGCAGGCATGGATCTCACTCAGAGCTCCGCCCCGGGCCACTAGGAACCAGTGGCAGACAAGTATCTCACTCAGAGCTCCGCCCCCTGGCCGCTAGGAGCCAGTGGCAGACAAGTATCTCACTCAGAGCTCCGCCCCCTGGCCGCTAGGAGCCAGTGGCAGACAAGGATCTCACTCAGAGCTCTGCCCCCTTGCCGCTAGGAGCCAGTGGCAGATAAGTATCTCACTCAGAGCTCCGCCCCCTTGCCGCTAGGAGCCAGTGGCAGACAAGTATCTCACTCAGAGCTCCGCCCCCTGGCCGCTAGGAACCAGTGGCAGACAAGGATCTCACTCAGAGCTCCGCCCCCTGGCCGCTAGGAACCAGTGGCAGGCGTGGATCTCACTCAGAGCTCCGCCCCCTGGCCGCTAGGAGCCAGTGGCAGGCGTGGATCTCACTCAGAGCTCCGCCCCCAGGCCACTAGGAACCAGTGGCAGGCATGGATCTCACTCAGAGCCCCGCCCCCTGGCCGCTAGGAGCCAGTGGCAGACAAGGATCTCATCAGAGCTCCGCCCCCTGGCCGCTAGGAACCAGTGGCAGGCGTGGATCTCACTCAAGCTCCACCCCTGGCCACTAGAGCCAGTGGCAGACAAGGATCTCACTCAGAGCTCCGCCCCTGGCTAAGTGCTCCCATCCCCCTCAGAAACCCTCTTTAATGCCAGGTGCACACACAGGTCCATTAGGAAGGGTGATGATTTTTTTCTTTAAAACAAAAGTTTCTTTCAAAAGAAAAAACGCTTTTCATTTTCTTTAAATGTTGGCTCTTTAAATGAGTCACAGGCGGCTCTCCTCTGTGACTGAGAGCCGCCTGCTCGGGGCAGCCGTGGGCCGTGTCCTGGGCCCGGGGATCTGAGTGTGACCTGCCTGTGGGAGCCCCTTAGATGCTGGGGATAAAGGAGTCCCCGGTGGGGTCCTCACGGCTCCCTGGGCAGAGCCGCCTGGACGGGCCGGTGCTGCCGGGAGGGGGAGCGGCCTGCCCTGTGCGGGCTCCCTCTGGGACTTGTAGCCATTTCACCGGAGAGTTTACTTATTTACCGTTCATTCATTCGTTCGTTCTTTCTTTAAAGGGAGCCCCAGGTGAATGAAGAGAGAGTAAGAGGGAACGTCACATTTTTAGGTGTTATTATTGATCTTGAGAGAGAGGGGAGGAGAGGGGAGAGAAACATCGCTGGGAGAGCGAAGCACTGATTGGCTGCCTCCCGCACACTCCCTACCAGCCCCTGGCCATGTGCGCCGACTGGGGACCGAACCAGCAGCCTTTGGGTGCGTGGGAGGGTGCCCGCCCCCTGAGCGGCATGGGCCGGGGCCGGAGAAGGCGCCTTTGCCTCGCAGACGGGGCAGGACCGGAGCTGTGGTCGGGAGAAAGAAGTGCTTTGTGGGATTCTGCCCGTGGCGTGCTTCCCCAGCGTCCTTCCTCACGGGCCGCGTTTTCTCGCCCAGCCTTTGCCTTCAGAGTGATGGGCGCCGACCTCTGGCCCAGCCTCCTAACCTCGTGTCCCCCCCGAACCCCCTGTAGCTCCGGCCGCGAGGCCCAGTCCCCGGGCAGGTGACTTATAAACTAACAGATGTTCGGATCGGGGATGCATTGTAGCCTCGTTGCTGGCCTTTAACAGAACTTGTAGGAACATGAATCCGGGGGATGGCGGGGGGCTGCAGTGAATAAGAAGGGGATTTGGGGACCGGAGTCAGGGGCTGCTCAACGCCGAGGAGGCCACACGGCGACGGGTTCTGTGGCTGAGAGGGTGTCATGTGGCCCCTTTCTCCCATGTTCAGTGGCGGGGAGTGTGTCCTCGCTGATCGGAGAGCGCGGCAGGTGGTTAAGGGGCCACAGCCGTGGGCTCGGTCCTGGAAGAGCAGCCTGGAGGCGTGTGGTTCTGATCGGCGGCTCATGGTTTCTCGTTCACTCCAAGATCCTCACACGCTGGCGCTGTGTCATGGCGTGCCGTCCATTAGAAACGGGAATTCCGAGCAGGCGGACACGCAGCTGGAGGAACAGGGAAAGCTGGTAACTGACCGCGTTTGCCTCCCGCAGCCGTGTCCTGCGGCATCCCCGAGGCCCCGGGGAACGGCTCCTTCGCGGGGAACGAGTTCACCGCTGGGCAGCAAGGTCACGTACGAGGTGCGACGAGGGCTTCACGCTCGAAGGCAGCCAGCGGGCCACGGCCGTGTGCCGGGAGGACGGGACCTGGAGCCACGGAGGGACGCCGCCCGCCTGCAAACGTGAGTGCAGCCGTTCCCTGTGGGCTCCTGGGGGCTCCCTGCAGGGTCCCGCCTGCCAGTTTTAATGAGCTTGTTAGAACTTTAAAGTAAAATGTGTTTCTGAGCATCCGGTGAAAGCTAGGGTGTCCCGGCCAGCTCTTTCAGGCCCCACCGGGCCAGGCCTGTGGGTGCTGGCTGCGATGTTAGCTCCCAGTGAGGGAAGTGGGGCTCTGGGGCCTGGCGGTGTGACCCTCATTTCCCAGGAGGTCATGGTTCATTCCCAGTCAGGGCACACGCCGGGGTTGCGGGCTCCATCCCCAGTGGGGGGCGTGCAGGAAGTGCTGAGGCTCAGTGTGCCTCTCTTCCAGCGTCACGTGAGAGCACCGCGTGACGGTGGGGACGGGGCCCCGGAGGAAGGAGCCCGGCACGGCTTTCCCAGGAGAGGGGTGGGCAGGAAGGCCTCTCCCCCGGGACGCGGCACGGCGGTGCGGGCGGGGAGGTGCTGACGCCGGGTGCCTCTCTTCCAGCCGTCACGTGCCCCGGCGTCGAGGGGCAGCTCTCGGAGCACGTCACCGGGAGGCTGGTGGCCGGGTCCCCCAACGAGTTCGGCGCGCAGGTGGTGCTGAGCTGCAGCCCGGGGCACTACCTGGAGGGCGCCAGGCTGCTGCGGTGCCAGGCCAACGGGACGTGGAGCGCGGGCGGGCAGCGGCCCCGGTGCAGAGGTGAGTGCGCCCAGACACAGGCAGACACCGCTGTGCGCACTCAGCACACGTGTCCTCTCCATGAGCCCAGACACGTGCAGACACCACTGTGCGCACTCAGCACACGTGTCCTCTCCATGAGCCCGGACCTTTCCTCCCTGTGAGCACTCAGCACACGTGTCCTCTCCACGAGCCCAGACACATGCAGACACCACTGTAACACTCAGCACACGTGTCCTCTCATGAGCCTGGACATAGTGCAGACACCGCTGTGAGCACTCAGCACACGTGTCCTCTCCATGAGCCCGGACCACGTGCAGACACCGCTGTGAGCACTCAGCACACATGTCCTCTCCATGAGCCCAGACACATGCAGACACCGCTGTGAAGCACTCAGCACACGTGTCCTCTCCATGAGCCCGGACACATGCAGACACCGCTGTGAGCACTCAGCACACTGTCCTCTCCATGAGCCCGGACCACGTGCAGACACCGCTGTGAGCACTCAGCACACGTGTCCTCTCCATGAGCCCAGACACATGCAACACCGCTGTGAGCACTCAGCACACGTGTCCTCTCCATGAGCCCAGACCTTTCCTCCGTGTGAGCACTCAGCACACGTGTCCTCTCACGAGCCCGGACCTTTCCTCCATGTGCAGCACTCAGCACACGTGTCCTCTCCATGAGCCCAGACATGTGCAGACACCGCTGTGAGCACTTAGCACACGTGTCCTCTCCTGAACCCAGCCACACCTGGCCAGGGCTCGTAGGAGTCCCCTTTTGACAGGACTTTTTCTGACAGTATAAGGGTTGTTTATTTGTTAAATAACATTTTAATTAACACCTAAGAAGAAGCTTCAAATACATTCCAGAAACGATGAATGGTAAGGGGACCGTTTCAAGTGACACCATGGGGTTATCCCTCCCTCTCAGCACTGAGAACTGGTGGCCTCTCCATGAAGCACGTCAATAGGGTGTCGGTTTGGAGCTCAGCCCTGTCTGATTTGACCTCACTGACATTGATGGAAGGTTCTAGCAAACAACAGAGTACACATGTTCTCTCAGTCCCCATGGAACATTCTGGAAGAGGGCGGTCTCTCTCAGCAAGGGGTCTCCCTCCCTGGACCACAAACAGCTGACTCATCTGCAGACACCCATCAGCGGGACCCACGGCTGTAACAGCCACGCCCTCCCTGGGCTGGGCCTGGAGGATGGAACAGCCACGCCTCCCTGTGCTTGGCCTGGTCCCCCCACACCCCCCGCCCCCACAGGACGGGCTTCCCGCCCGAATGCCCTCATCTGCCGGTGGCTGGTGAGGTGTCACCGTGGTGGCTTGGGCATCTCAGGGGATTGTTTTCCTGGGAGTCTCGCTGGTAGATGTGTTCGTAAACTTGGTCGTTCTTCTCCGATTAGGCTGCTGTTTATTACAGGGGTTCCCCCACAGAAGGCGGGGAGGGGAGGGGAGTCTCTTCCTCCCCACAGGGCAGCCTTGATAGGAGACCCGGAGCCGGGGAGGTGGCCCAGCGGCCCCGCTGGTGGCCGGCCCAGCGCGGGCGGAGCGCTGTGCTCTCCCCTCCCGGGGGACGGCCGCTCCTCGGTTTACCGTTCACACACACTCAGTCATGTCTACCTCCTCGCCAGCCCCGCCCAGCCCTGTGCCCATCTGACTCCAGGCGGCATTTCACACCCCGTTCTCATCCCGTGTAAACGCGTGTCCGCCCCTGGGGAGCAGGTGGCCCCGGGGACCCGGCGATGGCTTCCCGCCACGAGACTCCACGCCTCTGTGCTCAGACACGTGAGCATCTGGCGTGCAGGGGGCCGGGTGTGTGTTCACTGTTGACACTGAATCCAGCGCCCACAGGCACGGCGTGGGGTGCACGTGGCACCAGCGAGGACTCTGCTGGGAAGGCGGTGTCACTGGGCACACGGTGCCTCTCTCCAGCCTCCCAGGGGCCAGGGAGTGTCGTTTTCAATTTTGGGAGAGACTCCGTGTGCCAGGCGTCCAGTCAGCAGTTCTGTGGCGCTCATGGTCCCAGCAAATCACGCCCGTAAATGAGAGTGAGCGCGCTGTCCGCTGTCGGGGGGGTGCGTCCTGGGCTGTACCCCCACGCGGCCCTGTCCCGGGCTGACCGGAGAGGCCGTTCTTCCCTGCCGGGCCCACGTCGGTGCCCCGTGGCTGTCACGTGGGCCTGGTGCCTGGTACAGACAGGGCCCTGGACAGAATGCCCGTGCGGGCGGCAGAGGGGCTTGTGTGTGAATAAGAGGGCATCGTGGGTATATTATCAAGAAAGGCTTAGCTGCCTATGAGGATGAAACCATAGCAATGGGCATGAAGGACATAGAAGATTCTGGAATCCACTCCAAACGTTCACGTTTCCCTGTCAAGGACATAAGAGAAGGTAGGGAAGCTCCCAGCTGGTTGCCGACCCCCTGAGCGGCAGACACCGCCCTGATCTCGGTCAACCTCCCTGAGCGGCAGACACCGCCCTGATCTCGGTCAACCTCCCTGAGCGGCAGACACCGCCCTGGTCTCGGTCAACCCCCCTGAGCAGCAGACACCGCCCTGATCTCGGTCGACCCCCCTGAGCGGCAGACACCGCCCTGGTCTCGGTGAGAACCGGGCCAGACGATGCTCCCTGTGAGCCAGGCAGTGCCGGGGCCGCGTGGTGCTCACTGTCCTCTCCTTTCCCTTGCAGTGATCTCCTGTGGAAGCCTGTCCTTCCCCCCCAACGGCAACAAGATCGGGACGCTGACCGTGTACGGGGCCACGGCCATATTCACGTGCAACACAGGCTACACGCTGGTGGGGTCCCACGTGAGAGAGTGCCTGGCGAGCGGGCTGTGGAGCGGCACCGAGACGCGGTGCCTGGGTACGTGCACCCCCCTCATCTCCCCCTGTTTCGCTCAGTGACCTGAGGGTAGAGGGAGACCCCTCACCGCGAACCCCCAGCAGCGGCCACCACCGGCCCGGCGAGCGGCTGCGCCCCCTGCGCTGACACAGGGGCGCCCTCTACCGCTCACCCTCCATGCGCCCTCACTCACCGCTCCGGTGGGAAGACAGGGCCTGAGTGATGTGAACACTACGGGGGTCACTGAGGACAGCCCTGTGCTCAGGATTTAGGGCGCGTGAGCATGGATTTCAAATGCACGCCTTTAAGCATTACACGTTGTGTCAACAAGTCACAGGGACACTCCTGTCACGCGGTGCGGGCACAGTGGATCGCTTGAAAGGGCAGGCGTGTGCAATGACTGGGTTTCTCCCCAAAGATGAGAAATGCTGGCTGATCATTTGTAAAAAGTTAGCGGAACACCCTTCCATGGGGAAGCCTTCCGAGGGACCGGGTAACCTGGGGAATGAGCAGCGTGGGGTCGGGGGGTCTCTGATGCTCCCCGTGGGGCTCCGAGAGAGGAGGGATGAGGGTACGAGTGGCCTGCCGCAGACCCTGCGATCTCGGTGACCTTCAGCCGCGGGGAAGCCGGAGAGGCTGAGAGGTTGAGCCTCTGGCTGACGTGGGCTCGGACCGCGCTGGCGGCATTGTGAACGGTATGGACATGTTTCCGGAGATTTTGTAGGAAGACCCAGAACTGGAAGCAGGAGGAAGGAACGTCGTCAGTGATGCCAGAGGACAGCCACCAGGGAGACACCTGCGGTGTCTGGGAAATGGCACTGTCCTCTCTGAATTCCTCCGCAGACGCGGGATCCTTGAACCCTGTGCGCGGATCCAGACCAGGGGCGGGGAACCCTTTTCCTGCCGAGGGCCACGTGGATATTTATAACATCATCCGCGGGCCATAGAAAGTGATCCACATAAAAATGACCCTGCTCTGTCTGGTCCAACGTTTAATGAACTCATGCTTAATGCCTTGGCGGGGCCAGACCCGATGGTTTCTCCGGCCTTCCATGGCCCGCGGGCCAACGTTCCCCCGCCCCCCCCCCCAATCTATGCGTTCTCATTGGGTGCCGCCATTACAGGGTCAGGACGGTGCCTTCCCTCGGGCTGCGTGTGGTGCCCCGCAGTGCGGTGCCCCCTGGTTCTGGGGTTGTCTGCGCCTTCCCAAATGTTCTCGTGACATCGTCCGTGCCCTGAGCAGCGCACTCCTCAGGTGGCCACGGGCTGGGAGGGTCTCCTCTGGCTGCCGTGCCCTGGCGCGGGGCGGAGAAGGACCCGGGGTCTAAGCCATGTGCGGCTCCACTGTCGGCTGCGATGAGGGAGACAAACAACATTCAACTCCAGCAGAGCCGCGCTGCGGACGCCACACCTGGCCAGCGCACGGAGCCTAGGCTGCCGGTGGCCGCGGAGTTTAAGCCGCACGGTCCGTTTGCAAACCTGTGAAATCATGGCTTCCCCTTGAGGCTTACTGATCCCAAAGACTCCTTTGCCTGTTTCCTTTTGTGTTTAATATATTTTCGTTGATGTCAGAGGGGAAGGGAGAGGGAGCGAGAGATAGAACATCAGTGATGAGAGAGAATCATTGACCGGCTGCCTGCTACATGCCCCCCACTGGGGATCGAGCCCACAACCCAGGCATGTGCCCTGATTGGGAATTGAACCTGTGACCTCATGTTCATTGGTCAACGCTCAACCACTGAGCCACCCCGGCCAGGCTTCTCTGCCTATTCTGTGGTGTCCACCTGCAGGTCAGGCTCTGGAAGGATGAGGAGCAGGTTTAGGCGTGGCCTTGGCCTCAGTGGGATGGACGCCGCAGACCTCAGCTGCTTTGGCAGAGGGAGTGCTCAGAGAATTTTAACCTGAAGGTGAGGAGGAGGCAGAGTGCCCGTATCGTCACGTATGGTCCCCGGTGTGGTGGGACTCGGGTACCGCATGTAAGCGATGATGATACCGAAGGAGGCACAGGGTAGTTAAAAGAAAAAAACCAGAAAACCGATGAGTAAAAAGAAAGGGTAATACATTTAGTATAGATATTTTACGAATAAAAGTATTTTAAAAGTAAATAAGGTATTACTTTTAAAATACTCAGAGCGGCCACTGAGATTGTGGGTTGAGATTCATGACACCACGGGTCAGGCCACTCCGCCATCTCTCCCGGAGTGACAGGTGCTCGGGGCAGGTGGCAGTGCGGCCAGCAAACGCACAGAAGCAGAACGGGAATGTGGGGGAGGCGCGCAGGTGGAGGCCGGTGACGGGACGTGAAGGAGGAGAAGCCTCCATCATACTCGGAAGGCGGAGGGAGCAGACGCTCCCATCCCAGATCTGCACTCAGAGTGGATAGAGCAGACGGGGCCCTCCCAGCGCCGTGACCGAGAACTGCCAGGCGCCTCATTGGGGACAGCGGTTGTGAGGCATGTTGTGTCCTGACCACTGACAGTGCACAGGGCAGCCCTGAGTCTGGTCTGTGGACTCGCCGTAGAGCTGTGAGAAGGGCTTGTCATTCCTGTTTACAGACGAGAGAAACCTTTGGGCAGTGAGGGATGTGCCTTCTTGAAGAAGACAAATACCCCAAGCAGCGTGCAAGCGTCGGCAGCCGATCCACAGAACAGACTTGTAGGCTGGGGTATGTGACTAGCCCAGTGGTCGGCAAACTCATTAGTCCACAGAGCCAAATACCAACAGTACAAATATTGAAATTTCTTTTGAGAGCCAAAATTTTTAAACTTCTTCTCACGCCACTTCTTCAAAATAGACTCGCCCAGGCCGTGGTATTTTGTGGAAGAGCCACACTCAAGGGGCCAAAGAGCCGCATGTGGCTCGCGAGCCGCAGTTTGCCGACCACTGGACTAGGGGAAAAGACTGTGTAAGCTGGGGTATGTGACTAGGGGGGCAGACTCTGTAGGCTGGGGTATGTGACTAGGGAACAGACTGTGTAGGCTGGGGTATGTGACTGGGGGGCAGACTCTGTAGGCTGGGGTATGTGACTAGGGGCAGACTCTGTAGGCTGGGGTATGTGACTGGGGGCAGACTCTGTAGGCTGGGGTATGTGACTGGGGGCAGACTCTGTAGGCTGGGGTATGTGACTAGGGGCAGAGTCTGTAGGCTGGGGTATGTGACTGGGGGGCAGACTCTGTAGGCTGGGGTATGTGACTGGGGGGCAGACTGTGTAGGCTGGGGTATGTGACTAGGGGCAGACTCTGTAGGCTGGGGTATGAGACTGGGGGGCAGACTGTGTAGGCTGGGGTGTGACTAGGGGCAGACTCTGTAGGCTGGGGTATGTGACTAGGGGACAGACTCTGTAGGCTGGGGTATGTGACTGGGGGGCAGACTGTGTAGGCTGGGGTATGTGACTAGGGGCAGACTCTGTAGGCTGGGGTATGTGACTGGGGGGCAGACTCTGTAGGCTGGGGTATGTGACTAGGGGCAGACTCTGTAGGCTGGGGTATGTGACTGGGGGCAGACTCTGTAGGCTGGGGTATGTGACTGGGGGCAGACTCTGTAGGCTGGGGTATGTGACTAGGGGCAGAGTCTGTAGGCTGGGGTATGTGACTGGGGGGCAGACTCTGTAGGCTGGGGTATGTGACTGGGGGGCAGACTGTGTAGGCTGGGGTATGTGACTAGGGGCAGACTCTGTAGGCTGGGGTATGAGACTGGGGGGCAGACTGTGTAGGCTGGGGTGTGACTAGGGGCAGACTCTGTAGGCTGGGGTATGTGACTAGGGGACAGACTCTGTAGGCTGGGGTATGTGACTGGGGGGCAGACTGTGTAGGCTGGGGTATGTGACTAGGGGCAGACTCTGTAGGCTGGGGTATGTGACTAGGGGAACAGACTCTGTAGGCTGGGGTATGTGACTGGGGGGCAGACTGTGTAGGCTGGGGTATGTGACTAGGGGCAGACTCTGTAGGCTGGGGTATGTGACTGGGGGGCAGACTCTGTAGGCTGGGGTATGTGACTGGGGGGCAGACTGTGTAGGCTGGGGTATGTGACTAGGGGCAGACTCTGTAGGCTGGGGTATGAGACTGGGGGGCAGACTGTGTAGGCTGGGGTATGTGACTAGGGGCAGACTCTGTAGGCTGGGGTATGTGACTAGGGAACAGACTGTGTAGGCTGGGGTATGTGACTGGGGGGCAGACTCTGTAGGCTGGGGTATGTGACTAGGGGGCAGACTCTGTAGGCTGGGGTATGTGACTGGGGGGCAGACTCTGTAGGCTGGGGTATGTGACTGGGGGGGCAAAGGTCGTGCTGCTTTTCCAGCGCGTTTCTCTCTGGGAGGAAGACAGGAGGAAGCGCGGCCGCACATGATCGCGCCCCCTCTGGCGGGGGGGCAGAGGGGGGGTGACGATGCTGGTGAGTCAGGGTGGGAGGTGCCCTAGCTCCGGGCAGCACCCCATGGCCTGTGCCCAGTCCTCCCACTGGGGGTTCCGTCCTTCATCCCACGCCGCACTCCCCGCCTCGTTACCCATCTGCTATTATTTTCCTCTCGTTTCTTGTCATTTCCATTATCTCTCTTTCCCCCATGGCTACGAATCTCTTGGAAATGGCTCTGGCTTTCCATCAAGCTAAATGACCTTGGGTGACCTCCGGGCTTATCTGGCCCCTCAGAGGGTAAACTACCACGTCACGACGGGAACGTGACGGATTCTCCATGGAGGCCGTGGGAGAGGAGATGGTCTAAGTCCAGAGAGCAGCCGACAGAAACCCGCGGCTTCCATTCTAACAGAGATGCATGCCCCTCAGTAAAACCAGACAACCCCAGACTGACTTGGAGAAGAAGCCCCCCAAGGAGGAGGGGATGGGACGTTACCCCGAGAAACAGAGACAGTCCCCCCAGATGGTCTGCCATGACCTCGATCGCCTGCAGACAGCTGCCTCGGGGCATGGTGCAGAGAAGAGAGAGAGTGGAAGGCGTGGCCTCCGGACAGACCCGCCAGGAGCTAGACACAGTGACAGTGACGGGTGGGCTGTGAGGGAAGGGCTGCGTCCAGGCTGTTTGAATAAGACGGTGCCACTCCCTGGGGTTGCACTGAACCAGCGGGTGAGGAGTCCCGCCTCTCGCGCCGCCTTTCCTGCGAGGGGAGGAGCCGTTGCAGCCACGCCAGGCTGCGGCATGCCTTGGTGCTAGAAGCTGGGACTCCGAGGAGGGGTCTGTCCCGGGAACCCGAGTCTCCGGGGAGAGACGCGGGGCCTGGCCCGGCTCCGGGGACGGTGCGCACAGGCCGGGCCGGAGCCGGACAGACCGCCGCTGCGGTGCTCATGCCAAAGGAGAGAGGCGGCCGTGGGAGGCGAGGGGCTGATCTCACACACAGCAGGTCCCTGCTGTGGGCCCAGGAAGAGCTGACCGCGTTCCACAGGACCCGCTCTGGGTCCCCTGGTCTGGGTGACGTGCCCTCGGGGGCGTGTGGAACCCTCGTCAGGAACGGAGCTGCTGAATCTCAGCACCACGTGTCCGACTGTCCACGCGCCTCAGTCCCATGGGTGGCCCGTGGGTGGCCCCTTTCACACTCCCCCGGGGCTCGATGCACATGATGATGACTGTGGAGCGAGGGTATTGGAAAAGGTCCCCTCGCTCCAGACCTTCCGGCGCGTCATTCCCATCCCAGACAGGGCGGGAGGCTGAGCAGCGGCAGGAGTGAAAGTCAGTCCTGGGGGACAGAGCCAACCCTCCGTGAGAAGAGTGCCCGCCGGGCAGGAGGGTGATGGGTGAGGCGGTGAGAGAAGGTAGTGCCGAGTGTCCATGCGGAGGAGACGGTGATGACGCCCCCGCCTGGAAGGCCTGCTGGGGGGTCTGTGCCGAGACGGCTCTGACCTGCTGCCGCCCAGCCCCGCGTGGGGCCGGCCCACCCTCTGTCAGCCTGGGAGGCCACCCCGGTGACGGCGCTGTTCTGGGCGGCGGTGGCCTGGTTGTTGAGGAACCGGCTCCCGTGTGCCGGACGACCTGGTCGCGTGGAGGTGGAGGCATGTGCACACACGTGTGGTCATCAGTTCGGCTGAGAGCAGCGTTAGGAAGCGACTTCGGAGCTGTTTCCAGTGTGTAGGATGCTGCCGGGGGAGGGGGGGCGAGCGGGGTGGTCGCCTGTGCTCCATGCAGACGACAACCCCGAGAGCGGGCAGTGCCAGCCACGAAGCCCGCGTGGGGCTCTGTGGGTCCTTTTCTAAGAAACCCCTGAGGAGGGCTGACAAGCACAGGAACCTGGTCCCGGCCCTGCCAGGCGTCCTGCCCTCACCCTCAGGGCCGCTGTGCCGGGCGCTCCCGGGAGCGGGTCCTCAGTCCCTGGGGAGACTGGTTCTCTGGCCACGGAGCGGCCTGCGCAAAGCGTTGATGTGTTTGGTTCATTGATTTGATTATTTTGTTTCTAAGTCTGCGCTGCCCTCCTCTTGATTTCTTTTCCCTTCATTTTCCTTTGCCTTTCCTTGCAGTCAGCAGGTTTTCCTTACCCCCGCCCCCCGCTACTGTCTGTGCTCCGGGGGGTGATCACCGGCTGCCCCCAAACAGTGGACGAGGCAGAGCCGAGCGTGGGTGCACGAGGCATGAGCCGAAGGATGAACACCGGCCCCTCCCAGAGACGGGAAATTGGTCCTAGAGCCCTGGCGCCTGAGATTTAAAAACTAAAAACATCATCACTTCCGTGACCGGGAGGCCTCTCCCCGCCCCCCTCCCGGGCCTGCCTGGCAGCGTGTGTCCTGCAGGCCTGGGGGTGCCTCTCGGGGTTTCGGACGCCAAGTGCAGCCGCGTGTCCCTCCCGGCTCCATCTCGTTGGGGCGGAAGCCCTCGGGATTGTCTCCATTTAGACCTCATCTCCTTTCTCTCTGTGCTGTGTCTTATTCTCCATGGAGCCCCCAGCCCCCGAACATCGCTGGGCTGTGGCAAGTCGTCATTAAGCTATTGTCGTGTTAACGAAAAAAAAAACATTGAAACCTGTAAAGAATTTTAGTGAGTTTATTTGAGCCAAACTGTCGACATATGCCAGGAAGCAGAACCTCAATGAATTGAGATAATGTTCCGAAGAATGGCGGGTTACATCTGTATTTATACATTGCCATCAAAGGAGGGACATAGGTGGGCTACATGAAATTCATTGGTGACGGATTAAGGAGGTGGGATAAAGCAAAGCGGTGGGAAACCCCTGGGATTGGATAAAAAGTAAAATGATGGACACATACTTAGGTGGGTGCAGGAACAATTAACATGATAATGAAGGAATTTGTGGTATCTCTCCTGGCGCCCACCACATCTGGTTGTGCCCCAGGGGCTCCAGCAAAAGAAGGAAGTTACAAGTTACCCAGACATCTCACAGATATGTTATCTTAGAGGCAAAAAGGCAAATGGGCTCAGGAAAGATCTAAGTTGATCGTTGTCAGGGAAAATATCAGCCTAGGACATGACTGCCCACTATAACCTGTTTGTAGTTAAATATTTAATTTTCAGACCATCTTTTGTGGTTATTTTAGGTCTCTGAGTTTGCTAGGCTGCCACATAGGCCTCCCCTGAGCTTGTCAGGTTAGCAGGTGGCTCCTTTCATTCACAGTCGTATCAATGGAGTCACCTTGGAGAGACTGCTTTACAGATGCTTGAAAACCTCCAGGCCGTCACGATGTCGTGAAATTACTTTACGTCTGCCCCTTCCGGCGTGTCCTGGGTGACGGTGGGTTTCAGACACGGGGCAGAAGCGTGCATGTGGGCATACGGCGTCTGCGGGAGGACGTGGAGCCATGCTTTCTGTGTGGGGTGTCTATAGCAAAACCAGGGCCGGAGCAAGAATTTAAAAACACACAGACCAGGACATAGCGTGACATTGTCACCGAGGAACAGAACCTGACATGTACGGCTAGCTCAGGGCATGGGGCCCACCCTGCAGGCGAGGCTGGGTGCCCACCCCCCACTGCCCCCCGGCACTGACAGGCCGCTGAGGTCCTGGTCCATGCTGGGAGCCAGGCTGGGTGCCCTCCCCTGGCGCTGAGGTCCTGGTCCATGCTGGGAGCGAGGCTGGGAGAAATGCTGTGTTTGTGAGTCGCCTGTACTTGGTCAAAGGCAGCGATTTCCGCCCCGTGCGCCATGAGGATGTTGACCAGCACGATGCCCGCCTGTTCGGTAGGGACACGGGGCTCCCCCCTGAGGTTGTCAAATAGGAAAATGACAACAGCCGACCCCCAGCAGCGCCCGGGGTGAAGGGCTCGGAGCGCGCCTATTTTGTTGTCAGGTGGCAAAGGAGATGCCATGTGGAATGCTGCAGGGTTTCTGGGTTAGTGAAGGCCGTGGGCTGAGGGAGGTTGGCACTCACTGGTCTGAGACTGAGTGTTTAAAAGGATCGCAGCTGAGGACTGAGTGACACCTCGGAGCCGGGTCAGGAGGCCGGCAGCGCGGCCTGGCCAGGGTCTCCGTCCCCTCCCCCGGGGTCTCCGTCCCTCCCGGGGTCTCCGTCCCACCCCGTCCATCAGCCCCAGGAGAGCTGCCGCCCTCGGACCTCCTTCCCAGCTCCGCTCGCCGCTGTGATGTGTACTGCACCCCAGTTACCTCACGTCTCAGACCCTCCCTGTCACAGGTCTCCCTCCCCCGACGGCTAACCTTCCCCCGGCTTCATCCCGGGCGCTCCTCTCCCAGGCGCTCCTCTCCCAGGCGCCCCTCTGGGCTTGTTTCTCGTGAATCTGCTCAGGGCGGGCACCTCCCTCCCCCGGGGCCAGGGGTCACTTGTCTGCTGGTCACACCCGCTGTCACCTGGACGTTGGCCCAGTCTGTCCGTGTCTGAAATGGAACCGAGGCTGTGGCTTCTGTATTTCCTTCGGAATCGTGCGTGACGTTCAGAAAGCTCTGGCCCCGGGACTCCTGGCCCTCGGCCGTGCCTTTAAGGCCCGTTTCCCACGGGGCCGCACCCCGTTCGTGTGGGGCCACGCCCTTCCGCTCTGCGGGTTTGCATTTGGAAACAGAAGACGAGATAACGTGGGCTTCCGACAAGGCACGTAGGTAACGTGAATAACTCGGGGACCCACAGCTGGGGAGACCCATTGACAACTTCATCTCTGAGAGGTTACTTCTGTCACCCACAGTTGTTGAGAAAAATGGACCCGTTAAAAAGAAAACTATATCCAATAAACATAAAAATGTAAACATCGCAGACATTATGTACCCGATGCTGTCATCCACTTGACCTTGAAGGTCAACCAACGGGAATGCAGTGCTTTTAGCAGAGACGGGTTTTTGCCCAGGCCCAGCCGGTTGAGCATCGACCTATGAACCAGGAGGTCACGGTTTGATTCCCGGTCGGGCCCAGGCCCAGGTTGTGGGCTTGATCCCCAGTAGGGGACATGCAGGAGGCAGCCGATCCATGATTCTCTCTCATCATTGATGTTTCTCTCTCTCTCTCCTTCTCCATCTCTCTCTCTCTCTCTCTCTGAAATCAACACAAATATATTTAATAAATAAACAAATAAATAAATAAATTTTTAAAAGACCGAGTCTCCGACACATGGGTGTGGGTTTTCTCGCCTCTGCAGCCGGCCACTGCGGCTCCCCGGACCCCATCGTGAACGGCCACATCAGCGGGGACGGCTTCAGCTACCGGGACACCGTGGTGTACCAGTGCCACCCCGGCTTCCGGCTGGTGGGCACCTCCGTGCGGATATGCCTGCAGGACCACAAGTGGTCGGGCCAGACCCCGGTGTGTGTGGGTGAGTTCGCCGGCCGGGCCGGCAGGCGCTGCGTCACGCCTTTTCGTTGTAAGTCGGGGAGCAGATGTGTTCAATCTCCTGCGCGAACCGCATGGAGAAATGGCCTGAAGCAGACAGTCCAGCTCTCCCCGCTTGGCTTCCCGATGCTGTCCCCACTCTGTTTCCTCCCCCGCCTCCTCGGACCCCTGTCCACAGGGTGTTTGCCCCTCACTCCCCGGAGACGGGTCCCAGGAGGCTGAGGGCCATGTGCACCCCCTGACCTCATCCCAGAGCGAATGTGGGCACCGCGCTGAGCCTGCCGCTCGGACTGTCTTGCAGGGTCCCCCACACAGGCCCCCCCCCCATCTGCGGGGTTGTTTTGTGTGTTTATCATCGATTCGTCAAGAATACAGAGAGCAGTCCTTTCTTTAATAGCAGGAGGTGAATTGTATGTAATGATAGTCCTCAAACATGATAACTTCTCAGATGAATATTGACGCGTACGTGTAGAGGAGATTGCACCCTCATTGCAAAGTTTGTTTTAAACCACTTTTCCCCTCACATCTTCTCCATTAAACAAAGGACGTGGTGATGTAGCCACCGTGGGGCGCAGGCATTGTCTGAGGGAGTGCCGAGGGCGGGAGCTGTGCTTGGGAGAAAACATTGCTGACAAGATAAATGGGGAGAAAACACCCGTTTTCGGGCCGGAACGCTGCCCTTGAAAGGCCCTCTGTGCTCCTGTGACTGGGCTGACATAATGACAGCCCTCTCCGCCCACAGGCCACACGGGGAGCTCGGAGACGCGCCGGCTGAGCTCGCACACTTCTCTCTCTGTTCTGTGTGGCCCGTTTCACGATGTTTAGATTGATACTGGATTAATTTATCCATACACAATTTACAGCCTCAGACAAGTCCCTGTAATATTTCAAAATGAGAGTTCCACCAAATTAGCTGGTGTTCAAAGGGGAAAATAGTCAGAACTCACAATGAATGCAAGAAAGTTAGCATCTCGTGTGTTCACTGCTGTCTCTGAAAATTACTTGTTATGCTGTCAGAATGTGAGCAAGGAATAGTAATTACTATGATGGTGGAAAAGGTGCATTTTTCTTTTTTTTTTTTTTTTTTTTTTTTTAATTTCTTTATTGATTAAGGTGTCACATATTTGTCCTCATCCCCCCATTCCCATCCCACACCCCTCCCCATGGATGCCCCAACCCCCTGTTGAACCCAACCATTGGTTAGGCTCTTATGCATGCACACAAGACCTTTGGCCGATCTCTCCCCCCTCCCCCCACCCTCCCCTATCCTCCCTCTGAGAAAAGGTGCATTTTTCTGATGTGCTTTCCGGAATCACTGTAATAAGACCTGAGGGCTCGGCCCGTGGGCTTGTCCCAGCCCTCCCCTTCTGATGGGACGCAGGACGGGTGCGATCCGTTCACACCCTGGGACCCACACGCTCCACACCACATGTGTGTCAGTGGCGTGATGACTTGCTGGCTGGTGACGGGGACGTGGGCCTGTCTCCCTCTGCAGCCATCACCTGCGGGCACCCTGGGAACCCCGCCCACGGGCTCACCCACGGCAGCCAGTTCAACCTGAACGACGTGGTGAACTTCACCTGCAACACCGGCTACGTGCTGCAGGGGGCGCCGCAGGCCCAGTGTCGGAGCAACGGCCAGTGGAGCAGCCCCCTGCCCACCTGTCGAGGTAGGAAATGGGGGGGAGCCTGCCCTGGAGGTGCAGAAGGGCTTCCCGTCGGCTGTGGGACAGGCAGGCAACCAGAAAAAAACTGGGGTTCTCTACTTTAAAGACAACGCATCTTCCATTTCTCTTCGTACTCACGCACGCACCACACTGTTCAGCACCTTTGTGCCCGCGGGCTTCTACACGTATGGGCGTTCCCATTTCTTTCAGAAAGTCTTCTCGCTTTTAAACCTCCATTTCTCTAAGACTTTCACAAAGATCTAGACGCCAGTCTGAATTTCCAAGGACGTACTGTTTTGTAGTTTTGTATTTCTAGACGTTTGAGCTCATAACATGAAGGCTTCAACTTCAATTACTTCCCATTAAAACACCTCTTATGCAAGGTGAGTCATACGTGAGCGTGAAGGTGAGGTTTGTTTCATGGTAGTGACACGGGGTTAAAGCCGGGGGCTCGTGAACCACCCTTGGCACCCACCCGCCTCCCCAAGGGCCCCGAGGGAGCTCTGTCCAGAGGAGATAAAGCAGGAAGGGAGCGCAGCGATGTGGTTACAGCAGCAGCTGGGTGACGCTGGCTACGAGCCGCGGAGTTCTGGCCCAAATGTACCGCCCCGGGCTGGGCTTCAGCTCAAAGACGAGGTACAGCCTCCCATGCCCACGTCCCAGGAAGCAGGCTGTCAGGGCCAGGATGTCCAGGGAGGAAGCAGCGGCACCGGAGAAACCCGGGCACTGACACAGCCCAGGGGGCCCTCGGGGGACAGGGAGGAGCTGGATGCAGTCAGACCTGCCGCGGTCCCGAGGGCAGCCTTTCCGGCCGTGGCGTCAGTGCCAGGCAGCCAGCGCCCAGGGAGAGCTTCCTGTTTAGAAAAAGGAAACAGGTCACTGTCCCACCCAAACCACGGCCTTTCTTCTTTCTGCTCCTCATTTCTTCTTCCCTTTCCTGAGCATTAAGGGACACAGGCCGTGTGCTGAGCGAGGGCTGGTATTATTGCTCCATTGACTTTCTGGGCCAGAGAAATGGGGAGAGGGTACCGCCCCCACAGCAGCAGCTGCCTCATCCATACCGGGCGGGGTCACAGGGCAAGATAATTGGGGACTTTCTGTTCCTCTGCAGCTGTGGGTGCACATTGCACATCCCTCCCGATGCCAGCAGATTCAGGTTGCCCGAGAGCCATTCACACCCACCAGGGTGCCATTCACACCACCAAGGCACCATTCACACACCCCGGAGCTCCATTCACTCCACTCAGCATGCCATTCACACTCCCCAGAGCACGATTCACACTCACCAGGGTGCCATTCACACTTCACAGCACTTCACAGAGCACCATTCACACCACCAGGGTGCCATTCACACCACCCAAGTACCATTACACAACCAGAGCTCCATTCACTCCACCAGCATACCATTCACACTTCACAGAGCACCATTCACACCACCACAGGCACCATTCACACACCTCAGAGTTCCATTCACACCACTCAGCTGCCATTCACACTCCCAAGCACCATTCACACTCCCCAGACCATTCACACTAACCCAGGGTGCCATTGACACTACCCAGGGCACCATTCATCTACCCAGTGTCACCATTCACACTATGCAGGTGCCATTCACATACCAGGGCACCATCATTGTCCACAGAGCACCATTCACACCACCAGTGCCTTCACACCATAGGCACCATTCACACTCCTGAGAAGTCCATTCACATCCACAGAACACCATTCACACCACCCAGGGAACCATTCACACCAGGCGTCCTCAAACCACGGCCCGCGGGCCACATGCGGGTGTTTTTGCCGTTTTGTTTTTTTACTTCAAAATAAGATATGTGCAGTGTGCATAGGAATTTGTTCATAGTTTTTTTTTAAAACTATAGTCCAGCCCTCCAACTGTCTGAGGGACAGTGAACTGTCCCCCTGTTTAAAAAGTTTGAGGACCCCTGATTCACACCACCCAGGGAACCATTCACACCACCCAGGGAGCCATTCACATTCCCGGAACCCCATCCTCACTTCCCGGGGCGCCGCTCAGATTAGGCGCACGTGGGAGCACGCCTGTGTGCAGGCGGGGTAATTACTTACTTACAGAGACTGCCCTAAAGTATCACACTGGTGGGGGAAATATGAAACGAACTTCCGCGGGTTCTGTGCTAACATTTTCATAGCATAAAACTTAACCACGAAAACCGATCCTCGCCTTTCCGTGAAGAAGCCCGCTATTGGGAAAGAGGTCAAGGAAATTAGCCGTGGGTTTCATCGAGGGAGGAGAATTGCGTGAAGCGCCCTGGCCATGCTGGCGTCACCTTTGAACTTTCTGAAACGACGGCGAGTTTCCTTCTCTTTCGCACCTGTTTTGTGCATGAACGCGCAGCCGCCTCTGCGCACTGGCAGGCGTTCCTGCTCCCGCGTCTCTCAGCTCCTCTCATGCTCTCTCCAGTGGTCAACTGCTCGGACCCGGGCTCCGTGGACAACGCCATCCGCCAGAGCGTCCCCGAGAGCCTCGTCTACGGACGGACGGTCGTCTACCGCTGCAAGAAGGGCTTCTACCTGCTGGGCTCGTCCGCCTTGACCTGCACGGCCAGTGGCTTGTGGGACCGCGCCCTGCCCCAGTGCGTGGGTACGTGAGGGTGATGTGGGTTCTGGTGCCACAGAGTCCGGTAAGAATGTCAGCAGCACGAACGTTACTGTTTCTTTTTGTCCCGTAGTCAAATAGGTCTTGATTTTTCATTCTCTCTACCCCCAGTCCCCAGGCACAAGTCGTACTAGTTACTAGGATGTCCTGACCAGTGGGCAGGAGGTCACTCACTACAGCTCAACCTGGGTTAGGGAAGGGGGGGGGGGGAAGCTGGCTGCCCTCTGCCTGGCCCCGGGGGAAATGGATGCAGAAATGGACCCACTGGGCCTTGTCCTCATCTCTGCTCACACTGCTCGTCTCCTGCTTCACCCCAGTGGACACGGGTCCCACCTGGCGGCCTCGATGCCATCCGCCTCTCACTGCTCTCCGCGGAGACCCAGGGTCAGGAATATTAGCCGCGGTGTGGCACGGAGTGTCCAGCTAGTAACCTCCTGTCTACGGCCACAGGGGCAGTAACTCTAGGGACTGACTCGGGTCTTGTGAGCATCTCTGGTCCAGTCAATAGTCAACACAATAGAACAGGGGGTCCCTGGACAGTCCCTTCCCCTGACCCACCAGGATGTTTAAATCGGGGGAGCTCACTGCCCTGAAGAAGGGGAAACCAAACAAAGTGGTAGGCCCCCACTCGAGTCCCCGTTAACACGGGGGCCACTTTCCCTTAGACCTCGTAGGTGAACAGAAGCAGTGTCTCACCTGCACAGCTCCAGTGTCACCTCCTTTTCCTTGAACAAGCCGATGGTCCCTGAGCTGATCGAGTCACTGGTCAGAACATAGTCTGAACTTTAGGAAACGGGGCGGCTCTCCTGTGTTTTAAAAATCAGTCAGATGAGTGCCCTGCCTTCTCCGTGTTCGTCCGTGAGAAGGCGCGTGGAGACAGAGGAGGCAGCGCGTGCGTTAGGAGCCGCACCGGGTGAGCGGCCGCGGAGGGCCTCTTCCCACCTTGAAGGGCAGCGTTCTCTGCGCGTCCAGAAGGGGTTGGGGCTGGGTTTTCCCTGCAAGTCAGCGTCCTACGCAACCCCTTCCGACCCACGGGGAAACGCGCCCCGATTCCCACTGTGGCCACAGGGTCAGTTCCCGGGAGAAAGAGGGGGGTCGCTGGAACACGAATACACGGCCTCGCGTGACCAGCACGACCTCTTCCGTGTCCCCGTGTTACATCCTCAGCCAGTGCACCGCGTTCTCTGTCTTCACGCCTGGGGTTGGTCGGAGAGCATCGTTTGTCCTTTTTTCCCAAGCACCCCTTTGAGCCCCCATGGCTCCGGGAGGCCCCCTGCGTGTCTGTGGCGATGCCTGTGGCCCCGCAGCTCCGGGAACCAGGTTCTCCCCGGTCCTCGGCCTCCCGGGGGCTGGCCCCGCCTGTGTCGTCGGGAACCTTGGCGCCCCCGTGGGTGTGGGTGAGGGCGCAGAGGTGCCTCCTGCTTTCCCAGGCTCCGCTGCAGCGAGGCCTTGCTGTCCTCGTTTCCTCGATTCTTTTTCTTTTATTCACCGGGAACCGGTCCTTCAGCGCCATGTCCCCGATTCAGGTCAAATTAGCTTCGTTTCAGGACACTCCCTAGATCAAACCATGTTCTCCAACCGAAGGCCGTGGTGTTCGCCCGTGACCGCAGCCAGGGTCCATTCGGGGCCGACGTGGCTGGCGGACTGATGCCTCACCGCCCCCCCTCTCGCCCCCCGCCTCCTGCTGGGCGTCAGGTTGGGCTGCCCGTGGCCACAGGCGGTCCCTCTCGTGGCCGTCTGTGTCTTTGGATGATGTGCCCAGTGAGCTGATGGCAGGCAGTATGCCGTGTGCCCATAGTGTACGCCAGTGGGGGACTTGATGGACAGGGAGAGAGAAACCCCTATTATCCATCTTACTCTGGCATCCAGAATATGGCTTTCTGAGGGAGGATTAATGAACAATTACAGGCCTGATGTGGTGTAATTTTAGAAAGTGAATGGGAATACTGACATTATTTTACAGAATAACCTGAAGAACAAATCAATCAGTAATTTATTATCACTTTACTTAAACATGCTATTTTATTATTATTATTTTTGTTGTTGTTGTTAATCCTCACCCGAGGATATTTTTCCCACTGCTTTTCAGAGAGAGTGGGAGGGAGGGGAGGAGGGGGAATGAGTGAGAGAGAAACATCGGTGTGGAAGGAACACATTGGCGGGTTGCCTCCCACACCTGTCCCCATGGGGGGGGCGGGGGGGGAGCGAGCCCACAACCCAGGTACGTGCCCTCGACGGGGAATCGAACCCGAGACCCAGCACTCTAACCACTGAGCCTCTGGCCAGGGCCGACTTAAACCTTTTAGACCCTCCCCACTCCAAGGGCAGGGGTGGGGTGCCTTCCCGCACTCGAGAGATCGGGGGAGCACATTTGAGGTCTTTCCCGCCGGCTGAGTGTAGACGGGCCTCTGCCTGAGACCTCCGGAAGCAGTTCTGAGGGAGCCACGGGGACAGCGGGCGGGACAGCCCCGCTGGTGTGGGGAGCAGTGAGGGGCCAAGGGGACATGAGACCTGCAGGGACGTTCCCTCTGAAAACCCACGTGTAAACGTCCACCTCCAGCAAAGCGCCCGCCTCTGAGGCCTTTAAAAGCCTCCTGACGAGCCGCTCCTGGGGGTCCGTCACGTCTGGCCCGGGAGGGGAGCGGATGTGGGCGATGTGTGTTCTCGTGGGCGGGGACGAGCAGGGATGTGCCAGTCATCGTATCCATGTTCCGCAGCCATCTCCTGCGGGCACCCGGGCGTGCCCGCCAACGCAGTCCTCACAGGGGACGTGTTCACGTTCGGGGCCACGGTCCGCTACTCCTGCCAGGGGGCCCGCAGCCTGGTGGGCGACCACAGCCGCGTGTGCCAGGAGGACGGCCACTGGGGCGGGGCCCTGCCCCACTGCACAGGTGAGCGCCGGGCGGCTTCGGCGGCAGGGGCCGCTGCTCTAACGGTGGTTAGTGAGTGTCCAGCCAACATCGCCTTCATCTGCACCTGCCCCATCTCCTTCCCGTCTCCATGAGCGCCTCCCGCCAGTCTGTCCCGGCGCCCAGGGGCCCCACGGTCTGTCCCGGCGCCCAGGGGCCCGCTGTTCTGTCCTGGTGCCCAGGGGCCCGCCGTTCTGTCCCGGCGCCCAGGGGCCCATGTTCTGTCCTGGCGCCCAGGGGCCCATGTTCTGTCCCGGCGCCCAGGGTCCCGCTGTTCTGTCCTGGTGCCCAGGGGCCCGCTGTTCTGTCCTGGTGCCCAGGGTCCCGCTGTTCTGTCCTGGTGCCCAGGGGCCCATGTTCTGTCCTGGCGCCCAGGGGCCCATGTGCTGTCCCGGCGCCCAGGGGCCCATGTTCTGTCCCGGCGCCCAGGGGCCCGCCGTTCTGTCCCGGCGCCCAGGGGCCCGCTGGCGCCCGGCCGCCCGGCTGCTGGCTTCGGCCCATGAGCCCGAATCCTTCCATGTCCTCCGGCCTCTCTGATGGATAATCCCATTGATCTTCCCTCCAAAACGTAATCGTCTTAATTCTTCCATGAATGTTTCCTAAATGAATAAAACGCAGGAATCAGCAACCCGGGATGCAATTCGAAGAACCCGATCTCACACGTGCCTGAGCCCCACATCCCCACTGCGCGCGCCCACGCCCTCCGCATTTACCTGCGCTTCTCCACGGAGCCCCGCGCCCTCCCCGCGTGACCCTCCCCCCGATGCCCACCGCCACCGGGACCACATCCAGTTGTGGTGTTAGTGCCCAAGAACAGTGTGTTCATTTTTCAATTTAGTTTTGTTGACATCAGAGAGGAAGGGAGAGGGAGAGGGAGAGAGAAACATCCGTGATGAGAGAGAATCACGGATCAGCTGCCTCCTGCACGCCCGACACGGGGGATCCAGCCCACAACCCGGGCCTGTGCCCCGACCGGGAACCAAACCGTGACCTCCTGGTTCAGAGGTCGGTGCTCAACCACTGAGCCACGCTGGCCGGGCACAAACAGTGTCTCAAGGGCCCCCATTTCTGAGCTATAAAGAAACCCTCCTCCTGAGCTGCCGGAACGCCCTATAACCGTTCGCGGGTTCAGTCCTCACGTAAATCACGTGGCGTTCTCTCGGCTCCTCGGTTCTCCCACGTCTCACCGCCCTGTGTGGCCCCGTGTGTCTGCTCCGCAGGAAACCACCCTGGATTCTGCGGAGACCCAGGGACCCCCGCCCACGGGGCGCGGCTGGGCGACGAGTTCAAGGCGAAGAGCCTGCTGCGCTTCTCCTGCGAGGTGGGCTACCTGCTGCGCGGCTCCCCCGAGCGCACCTGCCTGCTCAACGGCTCGTGGTCCGGGCAGCAGCCGGCGTGTGAAGGTGAGTCCCCGCGGCGGGGCGCCCGGGGCTAGGACCTCGGGGTTCCCTAGAACGAGCGGTAGCGCCGCCCAGACGTCCTGGAGGTGAGGCCTTCGTACAACGAAGCTGCTTCCCCCCAAAGCAGACGAGGCTCCTAGGAAACATGACCGACGGGGAGAGATCCCGACTGTTAATGGAGCCTCCGACGTCACGCTCACCTTTGACCTTTATACCCGAGGAGGCCCCTGGTCTTCTCCCGACGCCGGTCGCCCTGTGGTTTCCCACGCTCTGCGGTTGCTGTGGGGGCAGCTGAGCTGAGGGGCCGGGAATCGGGGTGCGGAAGCCGCTGGTGAGATCTCTGCAGCGGAAATAGGTCTCAGTCCACCGGCTCCTTCCCGCCCGCCGGGCCCTGGGCCGGAGCCGGCGCTGCCCGAGGATCCGGGTGGTGCTGGGTGCTGCTCGGAGTGAATGTGTGGCTGTGACATTGGAGAGGCAGGCACGGTAGGAATCTGGGAGATGGCCCAGTAGCAACAGTGACAAGCCAGGGGCGCTGTGCAGACACTGTGTCCTGTGTGGCCTGGCGGCCTCCGACGGTGCGCTGGGAGCCTGCATCTGCTCAGCGTCTGGGGATAAAGAATGCAGCTGGTGGCCGGACCCGACCCATCCGCAGCCCACTTAAAAGCCACCAGGACACACCCAGCACCTGTCAGGGAACCACATCATCCAGGACACGTTTCCTCCACACTGTCCAGCGGACAGTAACACACACCACTCAGAGCACGCGACCCCGTCAAACACACGATGGACGCTCACGTGAGAGGCCCCAGTATCAGAAGTAACACGCCAGGACTTAAAGCAGGTATTCAACACGTGGTAAAAGGCGTAAGTTAGAACCATAAACAAGGAATGTCAACAGAGAAATGAAAATAAGAAAATAAAATGAAATGGAGATTCCAAAACTGAAGATACATGTTTCATATCCTATATAATAAAAGGCTAATCTGCAAATCGATGGAATGGCGGAACGACCAGTCACTATGACGCGCACTGACCACCAGGGGGCAGACGCTCAACACAGGAGCTGCCCCCTGGTGGTCTGCGCTCCCACAGGGGGAGCGCCACTCAGCCAGAAGCCGGGCTCACAGCTGGTGAGCACAGCAGCGGAGGTGGGAGCCTCTCCCACCTCCACAGCAGCGCTAAGGATGTCCAACTGCCGGCTTAGGTCCATGGGGAGCAGGCCTAAGCCAGCAGTCAGACATCCCCTGAGGGCTTCTCGACTGTGAGAGGACACAGGCAGGGCTGAGGGACACCCCTGAGTGCATGAATTTCATGCACCGGGCCTCTAGTATTAAAAAAAAAACTTTGCTGGGTGAGCTTAGCAACAGATTGAATTGGCAGAGGGTCAACTTAACTTATGGAGGCGAAGGAAAGTCATCTAATCTGTAAAACAGAAAAGGATGGAGAAAAGCTCATGGCAGGATAATTTACTGCTGGATAACATTGAGCAGTTCAGTGCACTGTAACTGGGGTTTTAGAAGAAAAAGAGAATAACAAAGGGGCAGAACAATATTGAAAACTTGTTGGTTATAAATGAACCAAATTTGGTGGCAAAATATAGCTCCCAAGAGGCCACACTCCTCGCCCAGACACATCCATATTCTGTTCGGGGCGGCCATTCACTCGGGACGGGACAGTCTAAAATGGGTTTCCCGCGAGCACTTTAGCTCTGCAGATTTGAAACGTGAAAAATGAGAACAGTGAGGAGCCCTGTGTTCCGTGCAACCCCATTTCGGGGTGGAGATGACACGGAGTTCCATTTCGGCAAAGCGTAAACGCGCTCGCCGATTTGCTTAAGAGCTAATTGGGTTTCAGCGCACAGCGGCCCCGCTCAGAACATGTGAAGTGCTGTTGCGTGACATTGTGTGAAAGCCGGATGCAGGGGACGACGGGTCGCTGACACATTTCAACACAGAAAATGTTTCTCAGAATCGATCCCCCCCAAACCTGCGTCGCTTGGAAATCGCGGGAGGGAGCGCAACAATAGTGTGTGTCATACTCAGGGACACGAGCAGCGACGGATGGTGACACGTGCCCCTCACACACACGGGAGACCTGCTGGGCTCCCCACTTCTCCTCGCTGTTCTCATAGGTACAGATCTCGGGGATACAGGTTTCCTATGAAAGGGGGTTCGCCGGTGACGTTCTTATTTCCACACCCGCTTGCCATATCCATGTATTCCATACCCCACCCAGGTGACCTCCCGCGCGTGAGAGCACCGCCCGGAACCTCCCAGAAGCGTTAGGCCCGAGGGGGAGGTTCAATAAATTGTTAAGGGATGGAGGAGTTCATGAGTCTCAAAATAGAAACCTCGAAATCCTTGGACATCAAAGAATTTGTATTTCTAACGTATTTTCACCACTTTTTAAAAATGTATTTTTATTTATTTCAGAGAGGAAGGGAGAGGGAGAGAGAGATAGACACATCAATGATGAGAGCGAATCATCGATGGGTTGCCTCCTGCACAGCCCACTCTGGGGATCGAGCCCACAACCCGGGCATGTGCCCTGACTGGGAATTGAACTGTGACCTCCTGGCTCCTAGGTCGACGCTCAGCCCCTGTGCCACGCTGGCCGGCTGTTTCATCACCTTGAAACCTGTTTCCTTTCGCCAGCGATCAGTCTTTCAGGGAGAGGCTGGCTAACAGCTTTCCATCAGCTCATCTCCCGGAGCCGCTTGCGTGGAAGGACTTCTAGCTCCATAGCCGCTGTGCTTCCTCGCCCCCAGGACACTGGGACGCCGCATGGCGTTCGGGTCCAGGGCCGGTAGTGACGATGGTGGTAATGAAACACGACGGAGCCGGGCGCCATGCAGACGTGACCGTCACCACGTCCCAGCTTGCTTCCCTGCATTTCACACACAGATGGCATGTTTCATCTCACAACCCCGGGTCCTGCGCTCTGTCACACGCTTTACAGTAAATGCACCGCACGTCTCGCTCACACTCACTCAGCCCGCGTGAGCAACGATTCACACCCAGAGCTCATTAACAGCTTAGCGGCCCTCTTCCCGGACAGCAGGCGGACGGCACAGTGCCGATGCCCATGCACAAAGGGAGTCACATTCACCAAACGTACTTTTTAAAACAGAGGTACTTGTCCTAGCCGGTTTGGCTCAGTGGCTAGAGCATCAGCCTGTGGACTGAAGGGTCCCGGGTTCGATTCTGGTCAAGGGCACATGCCCTGGTTGCAGGCTCCACCCCCAGTAGGGGGTGTGCAGGAGGCAGCCCATCAATGATTCTCTCTCATCGTGGATGTTTTCTATCTCTCCCTCTCCCTCTCCTTTCCTCTCTGAAATCAATAAAAATACATACTTTTTAAAAAGATGTCTTTGAAAGGGAACTTTAGCTTATAATTTCAAAATGCGTTGCTTTCCTTTTAGTAACTCTAAATTCAGTCTCCTTTCTGTCTTAACGGCTGCCCTTTTGTAATGTGATGGCATGAACATGAAAAGCAGACACGTTCATGCCGCCTTCCAATCTCTCCTTTCATCGGCATGCCCATCAGGAAAGTGTCCTTGTCAGAAACACACACACAACACAACACAAAACAAGACACGCCTTTGCCGTTGCAGAGCCCAGTGTTTGAGGAGGTGTCCTAGCAGCTAGGGTGGAGTGCTCGGATGGGCATTCTCTCCCTGACAACACGTTTGTCTCTAAATGAAGTGGCATCTGTTTCACCACTGAGCCATGCCTGCCAGGCCCTGTTATCCTATCTAATAAAAGAGTAATGTGCAAATTGACTGTCACTCCAACACACAAGATGGCTGCCCCCATGTGGACACAATATGGCTGCCACAAGATGGCCAGCAGGGGAGGGCAGTTGGGGGTGATCAGGCCTTCAGGGGAAGGCAGTTGGGGGTGATCAGGCCTGCAGGGGAAGGCAGTTGGGGGTGATCAGGCCTGCAGGGAAGGGCAGTTGGGAGGAACCAGGCCGGCAGGGGAGGGCAGTTGGGGGGACCAGGCCTGCAGGGGAGGGGAGTTAGGGGTGACCAGGCCTGCAGGGGAGGGCAGTTAGGGGCAAACAGGCTGGCAGGGGAGCAGTTAGGCATCAATCAGGCTGGCAGGGGAGTGATTAGGGGGTGATCAGGCTGGCAGGCAGAAGCGATTAGGGGCAATCAGGAAGGCAGGCAGGCAGGCGAGCAGTTGGGAGCCAGCAGTCCTGGATTGTGAGAGGGATGTCCAACTGCCCGTTTAGGCCCGATCGGGCCTAAACGGGCAGTTGGACATGTGTTGAGGGGTCCCAGATTGGAGAGGGTGCAGGCTGGACTGAGGGATACACACCCTCTCCGTGCACCGGGCCTCTAGTCCTATATAATAAAAGCTGAATATGCAAATCAACCGAACAGCAGAAAGACCGGCAGAACAACCAGTCGCTATGACGCACACTGACCACCAGGAGGCAGATGCTCAATGCAGGAGCTGCCCCCAGCCCACAGGCCCCAGGCCAGCCAAGGTGGGTGCCAGCGGGGACCCCCGATCACCCCGCTGGTTGCCCTGCAGATCGGCCCTGATCGCCGGCCAGGCCTAGGGACCCTACTTTTGCACAAGTTTCATGCACCGGGCTGCTAGCCTTTCACTAATGACCTAATCCATCGCTCTGATGCACTTCGGTCTCCCCACTCACTGCCTTGGGGCTGTCACTCTGTCTCTGCAGCTGTGTCCTGTGGGAACCCCGGCACGCCCACCAACGGCATGATCGTCAGCAGCGACGGCATCCTGTTCTCCAGCTCTGTGGTCTACGCCTGCTGGGAGGGATACCGGACCTCAGGGCTGACCACCCGGCACTGCACCGCCAACGGGACCTGGACCGGCACCGCTCCCGACTGCACAAGTCAGTAACTGGCCATCAAGGTCAACTCAAGGGCAGGGCCATGATATGGACTTGACCGGGAGTAACAAGTTTATGTTTTCAAGTGCTGTGCTGTGGTTTAATACAGAGAGAAAAAAAGACTCATGTAGGTCTGCTGTTTTGACTTTCTGTGTTTGGTGCTTTTAGATTCTTTCCTTTCCTTTCTTATTTATATGGTTGAAACAATGTTAAATGGCCAGGTGGACTGGACATTGTCCAACGGAGGCCACAAAATGCCAAGGTTTGTTCTCTCTGTGGACCAGCGAGTCCGCAGGGAAGGAGGAAGGAGTTGGGTCCTCTTATCACAGACGGGCTCTCTCCTTGGCTTTGTGGTGAGATCACACTCCTGCCTGGTTAGGGTTAGGGTCAGGGTTAGGGTTTAGATAAGCGTTAGTGTTAGGTTTAAGGTAAGGGGTAGGGTAACAGTTAGGGTTAGGGTCAGGGTTAGGGTTAAGATTAGGGCTAGGGTTAGGGTTAGGCTTAGGCTTAGGGTAAGGGTAAGCGTTAGGGTTAGCGTTAGGGTTAGGGTAAGGGTTAGGGTTGGGGTAAGGGTTAGGGTTAGTGTTAGGGTTTGGGTTAGGTTTAGGGTTTGAATTAGGGTTAGTGTTAGGGATACAGTTATGGTTAGGATTAGGGTTAGGGTTTGGATTAAGTTTAGGGTTAGGTTTTGGGTTAGGATTAGGGTAAGGGTAAGGGTTAGGGTTAGGATTAGGGTTAAGGTTAGGGTTAGGGTTTGGTTTTGGGTTAGGATTAGGGTAAGGGTTAGGGTTAGGATTAGGATTAGTGTAAGGGTTAGGGTTAGGGTTAGGATAAGGGTTAGGGCAGGGGTCCTCAAACTTTTTAAACAGGGGCCAGTTCACTGTCCCTCAGACCATTGGAGGGCCGGACAAAGTTTAAAAAACACTATGAACATATTCCTATGCACACTGCACATATCTTATTTTGAAGTAAAAAAACAAAACAGGAAAAACACCCACATGTGGCCTGCGGGCCGTAGTTTGAGGATGCCTGCGTCAGGGTTAGGGTTAAGGTTTGGATTAGGGTTAGGTTTAGGGTTAGGGTTAGGGTTAGGATTTGGGTTAGTGTTAGGGGTTGGGTTAGGGCAGTGATGGCGAACCTATGACACGCGTGTCAGCACTGACACGCGTAGCCATTTCTGATGACACGCAGCCGCTGAGGCGGCCGCATGCCGAGGATGAAACATTTGCTGCTCCTGATGATGAAACATTTGCGAAATAATGTTTTTTTCCTCAAGGTGACACACTACCCAAGTTATGCTCAGTTTTTTTGGCGAAGTTTGACACACCAAGCTCAAAAGGTTGCGCATCACTAGGTTAGGGTTAAGGTTAGGGTTAGGGTTTGGATTAGGGTTAGGATTTGGGTTAGGGTTAGGATTTGGGTTAGGGTTTGGATTAGGGTTTGGATTAGGGTTTGGATTAGGGTTAGGATTTGGGTTAGGGTTAGGGTTAGGGTTAGGGTTAGGGTTTGGGTTAGGGTTAGGGTTGGGTTAGGGTTAGGGTTTGGGTTAGGGTTAGGATTAGGGTTTGGGTTAGGGTTAGGATTTGGGTTAGGGTTAGGATTAGGGTTAGGGTTAGGATTATGGTTTGGGTTAGGGTTTGGATTAGGGTTAGGATTAGGGTTTGGGTTAGGGTTTGGATTAGGGTTAGGATTTGGGTTAGGTTTAGGGTTAGGGTTTGCATTAGGATTAGGGTTAGGGTTTGGGTTAGGGTTAGGGTTAGGGTTAGGGTTTGCGTTAGGATTAGGGTTAGGGTTTGGGTTAGGGTTAGGGTTAAGGTTAGGGTTAAGGTTTGGGTTTGGGTTAGGGTTTGGATTAAGGTTAGGGTTAGGATTTGGATTAGGGTTAGGATTTGGGTTAGGGTTAGGGTTAGGGTTAGGGAGCGACAGGATGGCATGTTTCAGTAAAACCAAGCACCAATGGGATAGAAATCAGTGCTTCCAAACACTGGTCCGTGGAATGGCCTGAGGACACCCCTGCTGGGGCCACTCATGGAGGAGTCACTCTGAGTGGATCTGAGGGGAGAGACTGCAGAGAAGCCAGTTCTAATGAAGTCCATGACGATTTGTGTTTCTCTGATTCTGCTTTGTTACCGCATCTCAGTCATCAGCTGTGGAGATCCGGGCACCCCGGCCAACGGCATCCAGTTCGGCACTGACTTCACCTTCAACCAGACCGTGAGCTACCAGTGCAGCCCCGGCCACGTCCTGGAGCCGGCCTCGGGGGCCACCCTCCGCTGCCTGGGGGACGGCGCCTGGAGCCACAGCATACCTGTCTGCAGAGGTGTGTCCCTGTGCGTGGTCGAGTCTCACACGGGGAGACGTAGTTTATGGAATTGTGCTTTACTCCATCTTGCATGAAGGTAGCCTCTGTGCACTAGGAATGCTTGTAAGTGCATTTGCAAATGGCAAATCACATGATTTTCCTATTTCGTTTTTTCCCTTTTTTTGCAAAATGATTAGAAAACATTTATGATACTAAAATGTATACATCCTGCTGTTAAAAAAATCAAAATAGCGAATCACTGGTGTAGTCACTGAGCCTGTTTCATGGGGACACAGTGATGCTGACCCCCCTGGAAATTTCAAGTTTGAGGGGCTTGTCGTTATTTCGCCCCACTCCTAAAGCCCAGGGAGGAATTCAGAGTAGCCCACAGCATGGAAAACAGGACCCAACTTCCTCAAAAACTTAAAAACAGAACTGCCATTGACCCAGTGACCCCACTTCTGGGGTGTATCCAGGCAAACCCGAAACATCAGTCAGAGAGAATGGGTGCACCCCGTGTTCTAGCAGCGCAGTTACAATAGCTAAGATCTGGAAACAGCCCGAGTGCCGTCAGCGGACGAGGGGATGAAGGAGCTGTGGTACCTCTACACGTTGGAGTACTCTGCCCACCGGGTCACTCAGGTGGCACCTCCATCCTCCACCGGTCTCCCTCATCATCCTGGTGTCGAACCCGGGTCCGTGCACCTCATATCGCTCCATCTGGAGCCCAGCCCTCACCTCAGGTTCTTAGGGCAAATCTGCTGGAAAGATGGACAGACGGGTAGGAGCTTGAGTGGCCAGATCGGGGCCCATTTTCAATGGCTGGGTGTGAGCCCGGGATTGTGGGGGTGACTACATGTCTCCTCCCAGTGGCAGCAAGGACATGAGCTCCTAGGAAAGCACAGGTGAGGGAGGGCAGGTGAGAGAGGGAAGGTGAGGGAGGGGGCAGGTGGGAGGGATGGGGCAGGTGAGGGGGGGGAGGGGGCAGGTGAGGGAGGGCAGGTGAGGGAGGTGAGCAGGAGGAGGGCAGGAGGGAGCAGGTGAGGGAGGGCAGGTGAGGGAGGGAGGGCAGGTGAGGGAGGAGCAGGTGAGGGAGGGCAGGTGATGGAGGGCAGGCAGGTGAGGGAGGGCAGGTGAGGGAGGGCAGGTGAGGGAGGGCAGGCAGGTGAGGGAGGGCAGGTGAGGGAGGCAGGTGAGGGAGGGCAGATGATGGAGGGCAGGTGAGGGAGGGCAGGTGAGGGAGGGCAGGCAGGTGAGGGAGGCAGGTGATGGAGGGCAGGCAGGTGAGGGAGGGCAGGTAGGAGGGAGGGCAGGTGAGGGAGGGCAGGCAGGTGAGGGAGGGCAGGTGAGGGAGGGCAGGTGAGGGAGGGCAGGTGAGGGAGGAGGCAGGTGAGGGAGGGCAGGTGAGGGAGGCAGGTGAGGAGGCAGGCAGGTGAGGGAGGCAGGTGATGGAGGGCAGGTGGGAGCAGGTGAGGGAGGGCAGGTGAGGGAGGGCAGGTGAGGGAGGGCAGGGGGGGCAGGTGAGGGAGGGCAGGTGAGGAGGGAGTGAGGGAGGCAGGTGAGGGAGGGCAGGTAGGTGAGGGCAGGTGAGGCAGGTGAGGAGGGAGGCAGGTGAGGGAGGCAGGTGAGGGAGGGCCAGGTGAGGGAGGGGGAGGCAGGTGAGGGAGGCAGGTGAGGGAGGCGGAGGTGAGGGAGGGCAGGTGAGGGAGGGCAGGTGAGGAGGAGGTGAGGGGCATGAGGAGGGCAGGCAGGTGAGGGAGGGCAGGTGAGGGAGGGCAGGTGAGGTGAGGAGGCAGGTGGAGGGAGTGAGGGAGGGCAGGTGAGGGAGGGCAGTGTGAGGGAGGGCAGGCAGGTGAGGGAGGGGCAGGGCAGGTGAGGGAGGGCAGGTGAGGGAGGGCAGGCAGGTGAGGGAGGGTGAGAGGGCAGGTGAGGGAGGGCAGGTTGAGGGGAGGGCACGGTGAGGGGAGGGGCAGGTGAGGGAGGGCAGGTGAGGGAGGGCAGGCAGGTGAGGGAGGGCAGGTGAGGGGGGCAGGTGAGGGAGGGAGGTGAGGGAGGGCAGGAGGTGAGGGAGGGCAGGTGAGAGGAGGGCAGGTGAGGGAGGGAGGCAGGGAGGCAGGTGAGGGAGGGCAGGTGAGGGAGGGCAGGTGAGGTGAGGGCAGGTGAGGGAGGCAGGTGAGGGAGGGCCAGGTGAGGGAGGGCAGGAGGTGAGGGAGGGCAGGTGAGGGAGGGCAGGAGGTGAGGGAGGGCAGGTGAGGGAGGGCAGGTGAGGAGGGCAGGTGAGGGAGGGCAGGCAGGTGAGGGAGGGCAGGTGAGGAGGGCAGGTGAGGGAGGGAGGGCGTGAGGGAGGGCAGTGAGGGAGGGCAGGCAGGTGAGGAGGCAGGTGAGGGGGGGGAGGGCAGGCAGGTGAGGGAGGGCAGGCAGGTGAGGGAGGGCAGGGGTGAGGGAGGGCGAGGGGGAGGAGGTGAGGGAGGCAGGTGAGGGAGGGCAGGCAGGTGAGGGAGGGCAGGTGAGGGAGGGCAGGTGAGGGAGGCAGGTGAGGGAGGCAGGTGAGGGAGGGCAGGCAGGTGAGGGGGCAGGTGAGGGAGGCAGCAGGTGAGGGAGGGCAGGTGAGGGAGGGCAGGTGAGGGAGGGCAGGTGAGGGAGGGTAGTTGAGGGAGGGCAGATGAGGGAGGCAGATGATGGAGGGCAGGTGAGTCTCCTGCTGCTGACTGTCACTGGCCCCCTCTCTAGGGTGAGAATCCGGGAAGCAGCTGGGTCTCAGGCAGGATGTGCCCCCCCCCCCCTCATCTTGGCCTGAGTGCTGCAGAGGAAGGCGGCGGGGCCCCATCGGCACCTGGGCTGGGAGAGGTGCCTTTGCTGGGCGGCCCGGTAAACTCCAGGCAGAGACGGTTACGAGGCACCAGCTGGCCGTGTTACAGAATCGTAACCATGCAATCACCTGCTGTTTTAATTGTTCAGAAAATGGGTCAACAGTCTATGTCTTTTAGAAATTATGTACTATCTTCATTTTTCAATTTATTTTTTAATATGTTTTTATTGATTTCAGAGAGGAAGGGAGAGGGAGAGGGAGATAGAAAGATCAATGATGAGGGAGAATCACTGATCGGTCCTGCACGCCCCCTACTGGGGATGGAGCCAACAGGCTGGGCATGTGGTCTGACCAGAAATCGAACCATGACCTCCTGGTTCATAGGTCGACACTCAACCACTGAGCCACGCCGGCCGGTGATTATACACTCCCTTTAAATGAAGAAAACAGTGCGGCCGCAGGAGAAACCCTGCCCGTGCCGCACGTACATTCACAAGGCTGTGCTGCAGCCCCAGGACCCAGCCCGATCAGAGGAGTCCGCGGGAGCCACATGGAAAGACTGGACAGGAGTGTTCCGTCTGTCCGTCCGTCCATGGCCGAGTGTGTACGAGCACACGTCACCTCCAGTCCCTTTCCGGAGGGCGCGCGGGCCTCGCTTTTCTCCTTGATCTAAATCCACAAAGAGATTAGGGAGAGGCTGTATCGACTGGACTCACTGTCCTCCTCAATCATTCTTTTCCTAAAACATGAACACTGCCTGTAGGCGCCCCCTGAAATGCAGGTCACGTCCAAGCGTGGGTCACGCAGGCGTGCAGCACGGGGGGGTCTGGCGGGTCTGACCTGTGTCCTCTCCTCCTGGCAGCCGTCCTGTGCAGCCCGCCGCCCCCCGTCCCGCACGGAGAAGTGGAGGGCACCGACTTCCACTGGGGCGCCAGCGTCAGCTACCGCTGCGCGGGCCGGCTACCAGCTGTCGCACCCCGCCATCCTGTCCTGCGAGGGCCCCGGCGTGTGGAAGGGGGAGACGCCCCAGTGCCTGCGTAAGTCCCCCCGCAACCTCCTCCGTGGGTCCCCTTTGCATCCGCAGGGGAGGGGCGTGAGCACCTGGGGTGACGATGGAGGATGCGGCTGTGTGTCCCTGATGACCAGGCTGGGCAGTGCATGTCCAAGTGGACCCACCACTGCCCAGGGCGGGTTCTGCCCTTTATTTATTTTTTAAAACACATTTGTATTGATTTCCGAGAGGAAGGGAGAAGGAGAGAGAGAAACATCAACGATGAGGGGGCATCATGGATCAGCTGCCTCCTGCTCGCCCCCCACTGGGGATGGAGCCCACAACCTGGGCCTGTGCCCTGACCTGGAATCGAACCATGACCTCCTGGTTCATAGGTTGGCGCTCACCGCTGAGCCACACCGGCTGGGCAGATTCTGTCCTTTAAGCCGCTTACTGACCTCATGGTTGTACCCGAAGGTGGAGCAGAGCGGGGTGCGGGTCGCAGGGCACCTGGCCTGGGGCCCCTCCGCGCTGACCCTGTGCTGTTCCCGCCAGCTGTGTTCTGTGGAGACCCGGGCACCCCCGCGGAGGGCCGGCTCAGCGGCAAGAGCTTCACCTACAAGTCCGAGGTCTCCTTCCAGTGCCGGCCGCCCTTCGTCCTGGTGGGGTCTCCCCGGAGGACCTGCCAGGCCGACGGCGCGTGGAGCGGCGTGCAGCCCGCCTGCATCGGTAAGGACCGCGACACCCTCAGGCCTTTGGGGGTGAGGACATGTGGGGGTACCACCGGGTCACTTGTGAGGGCAGTGTCTCCTGGACGGTGCCCTTTGATGCCCTGGGTAGGTACCAACTGGGTAGGTGGCCCCTCCGTTAAGTCGTGAGTGAATTCGGAGTCCCAGTGCGTGCTGTGCCGTTAGCCCCGCAGGCTCCTGCCGTCCCCGCTCCTGGCCACCACCTGACAGCGGCGTTCCTTAGGGGACCCGCAGCTTCCGGCAGGTGTCAGGGTTCCGGTTCTGGAAAGGACCACAGCCAGAGCCAGCCACACCCAGGCTCTGCCCGTCCCCGTGCCTGTCTGTCCCCCAACTGAGTTCCCTTGGAACCCGCTGGGCTATGAGCATTGACAGCCAGGGTCACGTGGGCACTCAGGTCCCAGTGAACTCGGGATGGGAGCGAAACTTGCAACAGAAGAGACTTCCTACGGGTCCCCAGTTCCTGGTCTGTAGAGTAACACCCCCCCGCCCCCCCCCCGCCCCCCCCGCCCCCGCCCGCCGCACGGGAAGGCTCGGGGAGAGATGGCATTTGTTCATGTGAGCAGCACGGACACCAGCCCCTGACTCCCCAACTCAGGGGTCACTGCGGCAGGCGCGGGGGCGTGGCAGGGGGCCTGCTGCAGGGGACAGTCTGCTGCCCGCGGGTCCGTGGGAGCAGCTCCTGATTCATAGACAGGCTCAGGCGTTCCTCAGACACGGGCCGACATCGACTGAGAAGCGAAGGCTGCCGCCCCGCCGCCCCGTGGGCAGGCTCGGTGCCCTCGTCCCGTTCTCTCTGGACGGTAGCTCTGTCCACTAAACATGCTCTCCCCGGGACGGCGCGGTTGGAAAACGTGTGTTTTTTTAAGTTTTCCACGAGCAGCCGGAGAGAATCACGTGGAAGAGTGTCCCTGCCTCCTGACGGCCCAGGGCCTTGTCGGGAAAACGCCGCTGTGTCTGCCGTGGGCTTCCGTTCCGTAGCATCACACGTGTCCTCCGGTTTGAGGAGAATTGATTTAAGTAAACGGACTAATGTCCCGGAGGACCCGAGGAGCTGGCCACTAGCTGAACCCTTACAAACCCGGTCATGCCGGTGGTTGCGGAAGATGGAGGTTTGTTAACCAGCCGGTCTAGGCCCGTGGTCGGCAAACTCATTAGTCACCAGAGCCAAATACCAACAGCACAACGACTGAAATTTCTTCTGAGAGCCAAACTTTTTAAACTTAAACTTCTTCTAACGCCACTTCTTCAAAATAGACTCGCCCAGGCCGTGGTATTTTGTGGAAGAGCCACACTCAAGGGGCCAGAGCCGCATGTGGCTCGCGAGCCGCAGTTTGCCGACCACGGGTTTAGGAGGCCGGGAGAGAGCCTCGCCCGGGGCGGGAAGGAGAGGGTGCTGTGTGGTGAGACTGCGGAGCGGGATAAAGCGCAGGAGGCCCTTCTCCAAAAGGCACCTGAGCGGGAGGTGGAATACAGTTTACCTCATTCCCCATTACATACAGGGCGGCGCGCATTTGTCCACAGGCAGCTGTCTCCGGGACGTGAGCCCTTAGTCCCGGCCGGTTTAGTGAGTGACTGTAATTTCAGATCCTGCTCACAACGCCTGCCCGGACCCGGGGACCCCGCACTTCGGAATACAAAACAGCTCCCGGGGGTACGAGGTGAGGCCTGTGTATCCACGTCGGTGTTCTGTCAGGACGGCAGGGCCTGCTCCTCACACATACGTTCATGTTTCCATGTGCCACGTCTGACTCATGCCATGTTTGCCCAAACGGAGCTCACGCAGCAGGAGGTCTCGGCATTTCGGCTGGACCCCGAGGTGGCCGTGAGCGCGTTCCCACGGGAGCGGCTGCTGTGGGGCCCGGGCTGCTGGCGCTCTGTGCTGCGGGCGGTGGCCCTCGGGGGAGCGCGAGCGCCTCGAGCCGTGTGTCTCCCTCCAGGTGGGCAGCACCGTGTTCTTCAGGTGCAGGAAGGGCTACCACGTGCAGGGCTCCACCACGCGCACCTGCCTCGCCAACCTGACGTGGAGCGGGATCCAGACCGAGTGCATCCGTGAGTGGGGCCCACAGCGCTCAGCCCCCGATGCCGGGAGGGGCTCAGCTTCGGGAGATCGTGAGGGGCGGTCTCGTGTCCGTTGGTTTGAGGTCTTTAACTCCCCACACTGGGGTTTCTCTGAGTTTGACTCACAAGGACCAGGGGCAGCAGCATTTCCTGGGGGTTTGGAGGAAATGCAGATCCTCCCACAGCCCCGGCCGAGCCCCGCCGAGTCAGATCCCGGGGCTGGGTGGCAAGGCGGACAGGGTCAGGCTGACCGGGCCCTCCAGGTGTCCCCAGGCACCTGAGCTCCGAGGAGCTGCCTCACCCTCACTCCAATGGACAGAGTGGTGGGGACATCACAGAGGGGAGGCGGGCCTGCGGGTGCCGTGCTATGGCTCCTAGTAGGGTTCCTTCCCATGGCCAAGGGGTAAACTGCCTGAGGGGATATGCCCCATAAATAACAGAACTGTTTAAAATGTGCTTTATAAAAATATGTGTGTGTATCTATACTAATATAAAAGGGTAATATGCTAATTAGACCAGGAGACCTGCCGGTCAAAGCCATGATGGCAGGGCTGAGGCAGAAGCAGTTAGGGGCGATCAGGCCAGGAGGGAAGGGCAGTTGGGGGTGATCAGGCCAGTGGGGGGGGCAGTTGGGGGTGAGCAGGCTGGCAGGCAGGTGAGCAGCTAGGAGCCAGCAGTCCCAGATTGCAAGAGGGATGTCTGACTGCCAGTTTAGGCCCAACCCCTGTCGGATCGGACCTAAACCAGCAGTTGGACATCCCCTGAGGGGTCCCAGATTGGAGAAGGTGCAGGCTGGGCTGAGGGACAAATTTCATGCACCGGGCCACTAGTATATATATATATATATATATATTATATATATATATATATATAAAAGCCTAATATACTAAGTGTCTGACCTTTCAACCAGTCGCTATGACACTCACTGACCACAAGGGGGCTGATGCTCTGACCAGTAGGTTAGCTTGCTGCTGGGGTCTGGCTGATTGGGACTGGGTGAGATTGGCCGGACATGCCCTGGAGCCCTCCCGCAGTCCCTCCCTAGCCGGATCGTGCACCAGTGGGGTCCCTCAGCCTGGCCTGAGCCCTCTTGCAATCTGGGACCCCTTGGGGGATGTCAGAGAGCTGGTTTCAGCCTGATTCCTGCAGGCCAGGCCGAGGGACCCCACTGATGCACAATCTGTGCACCGGGCCTCTAGTATATATATATTATTTATTTCAAAGAGGAAGGGAGACGGAGAGAGATGTAGAAGCATCAATGGTGAGAGAGAATCATTGATCAACTGCCTCCTGCATGACCCCTACTGGGAATGGAGCCTGCAACCCGGGCATGTGCCTTGACTGGGAATCCAAACCTGACCTCCTGGTTCATGGGTCAATGCTCAGCTACTGAGCCACACTGGCTGGGCCAAAGTTATTTTTTTTATTTAACTAAATAGTAAATTTGCTAGTTGCCTTCAGACAAAAATCATAGGCATGTCTAAACTCCTGTCTATCTGTTTGTGTTTCGTTCATAGTACTGGTCTTTTAAGGAAATTTAACATATTATCTTAATGGTAACCAAACGTGATCAATATATTTCAAAGTTTTGGTTTCTAGTCTAAATTCTTACACATAAGTAATCACACATGCATTTGTAGAAGGAACATACTCATGTGTGTGTCAAAAGTAGGTTTACAGTTGTTTGTATGAAAATAACACGATAATTAATGACTAATAATACAAAAGTAAGCTGTGTTTTCATGCTCGCAACTGGAAGCCTACTTTACGGAGAGACGGAGAAAAGGAGACAGAGCAGAGAGAGGGGCGGGGGCGGAGGGGCTGAGGGGAGGCAGGCGGGACCGGGCGCACCCGCCTTCATTCTGCGGGAAGCAGAGGGAGCGGGGTGTTGTTGTTTGGGTGGGTACTGTGTTCACTTCTCATTGTGAAGTGCCTCTATAGCCAATCCCAGGTGGGTGCCTGTCCCTTCATTTCTTTAGACACATGTTACCTTCCTCACGAGCCAGGTTCCCGTGTTCTAACGGAACCAATCCCGTTTCAGCTCACGCCTGCCGACAGCCCGAGACGCCAGCCCACGCGGACGTGCGCGCCATCGAGCTCCCCGCCTTCGGCTACACCTTGGTCTACACCTGCCACCCCGGCTTCTTCCTGGCCGGCGGCTCGGAGCACCGGACGTGCAAGGCCGACCTGAAGTGGACAGGGAAGTCGCCCGTCTGTAAAAGTACGTCGGTGAGGAGGAGGCGGACAGGCCTCCCGCCGGAGAGCGGGGCGCACCTGCCATCAGGCCGGCGTCCGGGTGTGAGCTCACGGGGGCAGCCCCGGGCGCGATGTCAGCCCCCGACCCTCCGTGCTTCCTGTGTGGGCCCCGTGTGGACGTGTGGGCAGGAAGTGCGTGAGGCGATGGGGGCAGAGGCTAAGGACAGATGCGGATTTTATGATGTGCGAACCACACGTTCACCCAAAGAGAAAAGCTGTTTGGTTGAAGAAAAGCAGTGCGAGCTAAAAGAAAGATAATACATATATTTGGAAGATGCGTTTTTTAAGGAAAAGGGACAAATGTCGCCAAGTACCTGGTGCATCTTAAACCAGACCCGTGAGTCTGAAGACCACGAGCTGTTTGGTGGTGGAATATCAGTTGATGTGTTCTTGACACTGGTTCTACCTTTGAAATTGCAAAAACTATTAACATGGAAACGATGCATTAATTGCACACAAATTTGCATATTTACAAGTGAGAGTCATAATCCTGGGTCAGACTTGATGAGAGCTGACCTTCCGGGTTCCCCACCCACCTTAGATTCTATGCGCATTGAGGCCCAAACGCCATGAGTAAAGGTTAGGGGCGGGACAAAGCCACCCCTCAGGGTTCCACTCCGGGAGCTTCTAATTCTGAGGTGAGGAGTCCTTAAGGCACGCGCCCTGGCCTTTCTCTATCAGAAATAGAGGTAGACAGACTTAAAAATAGAGGTGGACAGACTTAAAAAGTGATGATTTGTAGTTTGATACGAAACTAGAAAAGCTAGATTATGAGCTAAGTCTAACTTGATAGACCAAGTTCAACATCCTGCCAGAGACACAGTTTGGTGGTATTTAATACTGACGTGCAGGTCATACGGGCGGGGATGCATGACGTCAAGGGAAGTCATGAAATGTTAGCTGTTTTGTTAACCTTTGGGCTGGGGGCAGCGTGTCCCAGACGGGAGTCAGACCTGGACGCAACCACCCTCATTTGCAAGGCTCTCTGTTGTAGCACAAGAAACGCAAACACACGTGTTAGGCCCGCCTGGTTTCCCGCAGGACTTTCCCTGCTGGGAACGAAGGGGTTACCATGGATACGGAGGAGATAAGCCGACTTTGTACACGCAAGAAATCTGGAGCAAGAAAGCTGCTTCAATTTGACATTTTTTCAAACTTATTCCAAAATCACTGCGCTTGGAAATGACAGTTTGTCTCTTTACTTGTAGGTAAAGGAGTGAGAGAAGTTAATGACACAGTTACTAAAACGCCAGGTTTGTATTCCAGACCAGTCGCAGATTTCAGTCACGCAGCGAGCGCTCCCCCGCACTCTGCCCAGTGGGCGCATGGTGACGGTTTCCGATCCCACGAGCCCACCCCCAAGTTCACGATTCAGTTCTTGCAAACGCCAAGGCCACACCAGTTTCTCTCGCTGTCATAACCGTGGTCGGGGGGTAACCAGACGCTCGGGCCAGCCTGCGGCCTCGGCACAGGCGTTCCTGCGAAGGTGCCTCGGGCATTCCGTGGGCAGAAAAGGACACGACTTTGGCGCTAGCTGTGGTATAATGGAGAGCCTTATAAAGAGGGGGGCCATCCTGCCGCCCAGGGCGCGGGAGCGAGTGAGGCATGGGGCCCGCGGGCGGGGCGCGGGTGGGCGCCGTTCAGGCGTGTAGCTCCGTGTTCTCCCCCGCGCCTCCAGAATCCAGGCGTCCTCGGCCTCCTGCGATCTGAACCCGCGCTTTGTGTCAAGTGCGGTGCCTGCCTAAGGCACACATGGCCCATCAGAGAGCCCGTGCCCTGGGGCAGCGTCCCTCCCTTCCCCGCAGCCCCTCTCCTCCCCGGTAACTCTGGGGAAGATTTAAACCAGGCGTCCTCAAACTACGGCCCGCGGGCCACATGCGGGTGTTTCTGCCGTTTTGTTTTTTTACTTCAAAATAAGATATGTGCAGTGTGCATAGGAATTTGTTCATAGTTTTTTTTAAGCTATAGTCCGGCCCTCCAGCGGTCTGAGGGACAGTGAACTGGCCCCCTGTTTAAAACGTTTGAGGACCCCTGCTTTAAACAATGCGACGTGCCCCGTGGTCGTGTAAGCCAAGCTTTTCACACAGAACAGAGCCTCTGTGAGAAGATCTAGGGCCAGAGGGCGCTTTCCTCGGCTTGAGCCCTGACCTTAGACCTGATTCCTCCGCGGGGCCTCGAGGGGCCAGTGTGCGTGAGGCCAGGGTTTAGCCAGGGCTGTGTCACACACGCCGTCCTCGGACGAGGCAGAACGTCGCACCAGCATTAAAGGAATGTTCCCGTGTACACACTGAGGTAGAACAACGACTTTAAGAAAATCCGGCCATTCTTTTCCGATGTTATTTCCCAATCCAGCGCCAAGGTCCACGCTCTTCGGCAGCGTCCCTGCGCGGAGGACGGGGACAGGCCTGTGGTGCTGTTTCCGCTTGTTTCTGGTTGGAGATGCTGGACGATCGGCATCCTTTTTATGGGGGGGCGGGGGGTGCATGCCTGCTCATGGCCGGCCTCACCTCGCTCCGCGGAGGGAAGTGCTGCAGACATGGGGTCTTCGTCGAGGCGACGCCGTCTCCACGCCTTCGTGTCGCGGCACTAACCACCGGCCTCAACATCAGACGACAAGGACCGAAACGACCATCTCCCCGCGTGGCCGAGGGTCACACCTGAGACAAACGGGCCGCGCTCAGCCCCGCCGTGCCCGCTCCGGGGCTCTGTCCCCGCCCCCAAGGCCAACTTCAGCCCCACCGAGTGCGTGAATCTCAGGGAGAGAAAGCATCGTGGTATCACCGTGTTGTTTTTAAATGTTTTTATGGATTTTAGAGAGGAGAGGGAGAGAGACAGAAACATTCATGATGAGAGAGAACCATGGATCGGCTGCCTCCTGCACGCCCCTCACTGGGAATGGAGCCCACAACCCAGGCCTGTGCCCTGACCGGGAATCGAACCGTGACCTCCTGGTTCCTAGGTCGACGCTCAGCCACGGAGCCACGCGGCCGGGCTTGCTGTCGTTTTACAGGCTGTTGATGTGGACAGAGGAGACGCAGTCACGTGGGCGCGCTGGCTCACGGCCCGCGGCTGCCGAAGGAGGAGGCAGCGATCGGGCCCCTGCTCAGTAGGCCTCAGGCCGTGTGGCCGCCTCCGCCTGCATCTGTTTAACTCCTTCCTTAGGTGGTCACGGCAGGGGGTCGGTCTGCTCGGGGCCGTGGCCCTGACGCCCTCGTCCTGCTCGGGCCCCTGTGCTGTGGCCGTGTCTGAGGGGCCGCCTGTCCGGGAAGGCGGGGAACGGCCGAGGGGACAGTGAGCGAGGCGGCACACGGCTCCGTGTCTCCGTGTCCTCGGCGTGCGTAGCTCTAAGCCAGGGATGGGTACGTCTGGGCCCCGGGCAGGGCAACACCCGCGAAATCACGTGGCCTGGCCCTGCCAAGCATCAGGGTGAGTTAGTTAAATGTTTGGCCACACAGAGCAGCTCGCGTTTAAGGGGAGGGTTTGTGTGGCCCACGAACGGTGCTGTAAGTGTCCCAGTGGCCTTGCAGAGCGAAGGCCCCGCCCTGCGCTACGTGGACGGTGCGTTCTGAGGGCGTCCACTCACCGTGGGTCTCGGTAATGACCCGGCGTGGGCCCCCCCTGGGCAGGAAGCCGGGGACAGGGCGCGATCGGCCCAGCTGCGGCAGCTGCCCGGGGGTGCGTCTGACGTTGTGAGAGCGGCGGTGTTTCGTACACGTTTACTAGCAGAAGTGTGGAAAAGTGGGTTTAATTTTCATAACCAGTGGGGGAAAGAGAATATTTCAATAATCACTGCCAGTTCTCCTGACCGAGGTGAATTTTAAAGTTTTAAAAGACATTTTGCCTTTCTTTCTGAATTGTGTGTGTGTGTGTGTGTGTGTGTGTGTGTATACACATATAGATACATACCATATATATAGATATATAGATATATAGATAAATAGATATATAGATTTATAGATATATAGATATATAGATTTATAGATATATAGATTTATAGATATATAATATAGATATATAGATTTATAGATATATAAATAGATATATAGATTTATAGATATATAGATAATAGATATATAGATTTATAGATATATAGATAAGTAGATATATAGATATATATGTGACACCATTGGGTCTGACTTCTTACCAGTGGTGGGATGCCCTCACATGGAGAAGAGAGGAGAGGAGGGGGGAGGGAGGGGGATGGGGAGAGCGGCTGGCTCAGTGTGTAAAAGACCTCAGGAAGCAGAGCCAGGTCCTCCTAACGGGCCGGTTCCGAGCGGGGCTGCGAGACTCGGGCTGTGAGGGCAGGAGACCCGACCCCTGTCACCGTCAGCCCCCTGAGCCCCCTGCCCTTCAGCGTGGAGCTGGATGCTTTAAATATCAGCCACGATTCCCTGGGCAGCTTAACACACTTCTTTATTGAGCCCGATGAACTCTAACCATTGAGCCGCCTCGGCACACCCTCGCCTCCGTGGGCCGACTCGGCATCTGGAATGTTTCTCCCCCGAAGTGACAGGCACGAAGCTGGCCGCCCGCCGGGTGCACGTGGGTCTTACACCTGCGCGCGGGGCGCGGCCCTGGGGTCACCGTCCTCCCCCTCGTGCCCGTCTGTGCGCACGCCGCCTGCCCGGCTGTGCCACCCCGCGCTCCGCTCTGCGCCGCTCACCCCGTGTCTCCGCCCGCAGTTCCCTCCGAGTGTTCTTCGTGGGCTCCGTGTGGAGGGGGCACTACGAGCACCGGGGCCAGCGGCAGCCGGCCACGCTGACCGTGGACAGCTTCAACGCCTCCCGCAGCCGGGTGAACGCCACCTTCGCCGCGGCCGCGCAGGGCCAGCTGAGGCTGACAGGTAGGCGCCCGAGGGCCCCGGACAGACTGACCCCTCCCAGCGCAGGGCTGGCTCCGCGTGCCGCCTCGGGTCAGCGCGGGGAATGGAAAGGTCGCCAGCCAGTCCGGCCGGCGTGGCAGTGGCTGAGCATCGACCCATGACCCAGGAGGTCAGGGTTCGATTCCCGGTCAGGGCACAGGCCCGGGTTGCGGGCTCCATCCCCAGTGGGGGGCGTGCAGGAGGCAGCCGACCCACGGTTCTCTCATCATGGATGTTTCTCTCTCTCCCTTCCTTCCTCTCTGAGATCAGTAACAACTCACTTTAAAATAACAATCACAATTTCTCTTCTCTGTGACTTGTCACCGCTGAACCGCATTCCCCCTGGGTCCGCCGGCCTGAACCCCTGGCCCGTGCGCCCCGAGACACGCGCCCCTGCCCTCCCCCAGGCGTCTACAAGAAGGAGGAGGCCCACCTACTGCTGAGGGCCTTCCAGACGAAAGGGCCGGCGGACGTGTTTGTCAACAAGTTCGACGGCGACCCCTGGGGCCTGGACGGCTACGTGAGTGTCCCGGTGACGGGGGGCGGGACGCCGGTTCTGAGTGTCACTGACTGCAGAGGCGTGGCGGCCGGGGACACGTCCGAGAGGAGCCGTGAGGAGGAGGGGCGTCAGTGCTGACAACCCGGCCCCGCTCACTTTGGATTCAAAAATTAATAGAATTGAAGGCATCCGACCAGCATCACCCCGGCGGCCTCGGGCCCTCGCTCCGCGCTGGAGGGCACCGCGTCCCCGGATGAGACACCAATGGCCCGGAGCACTGGGCTGCGGCTGCGGCTGCGGGGACCGAGCGGCACGTGGCGTAGGCCCGGCCCGTGCTCACAGCCCTGCTCGCCCCCGAGAGTGGCCACATGCTTTCCGAGGCCTTCGGTGGCCGCACGGAACGTTCTAGCAATCCGTTCCCAGACAAGCAGGGGTAGTCGCCGCCCTCTCTGCATCGTGAGCCACGTGTGCTCCCATTCGCTGTCTGACTGGGGCACAGGCTCACCTGGTCCTGGCCCTGGGTCGTGGCAGAAAGCGGGTGTCGGTCCCGGGGGTTCGGTGGGAGCCCAGGGGTCTGTCCCCCTGCACAGAGGATGGGGGGACAGGAGTAGGGTGTCCTTTACCACCACGTTGGCGCCCACAGTGAGCGGGGATGGGTGTTGGCTGAAGTCCCAGCGTGTGCCTGAAGGGGAGCCGGGAACGTTCCACCTGAGGAACGGCGGCCACGAAGGCGTCTCGCCTGTGACCCCTGAACCGGAGAGCAGCAGCCCTTCGGGGGGAGGAGGGTCTCTCAGTCCCGCTGTCTGTTCCTTCCTGTTCGCCCCCCAGGTCTCCTCGGGGCTCGAAAGAGGAGGGTTTACCTTCCAAGGTGACGTGCGTGGGGAAGACTTCGGGAAGTTCAAGCTCGAGAGGCAAGGTGAGCGGCCCGGCCTTCCCGGGGGGGGGGGGGGGGGGGCAGGTTGGCCTGCACGGGGTTTCGCTGAGAAATGATGAAAGGGCCAGGACTCCGATAGGGACAAACAGAATGGGGGCGACGAGCATGAGTGAGAGCCGAGGGAGGAGAAGGAACACACTGGAGTCTAGTTCCTCTCATAGGAGCATGCCATGCGGCTTGGGAGCACAGCGCCCCCTGAGGCCCGTGGCGGTAACACCTCGTGATGCTTGTCATGGATGAATTCCTGGACCCTGGTGAGATCTTTATCAAGCTGCGGGATTCCCAGGGGAAGGCACCCACCTGTATATCATCCTTCTTAAAAAACCCGAATCAAAAAGGTTAATTAACCACAAAATACTGTCGTTCCTCCGCCATTCCAGACTCGGGACTTTTAGGTGGAAGGGCGTTGCACGTGATGTCAGCCGTGGCTGCGACGCTGTGTGAAGCTGGGCCACTGTATGTGTAGGTGATGGAATAGAGCAGAAGCATGAGAGCTGTGTGTGTTAGAGTGTGGGCGCATCCTCTCTGGCTCCAAGCAGATGTGTCGTTAGCTGCCTCCTCCTGCCCTGGGCACATGCCCCATGACGTCCTCCCAGGCAGGCCCCCAGATCATGTAGGTGTCGGAGCTCAGTCATCGGAGGCCCCGACCTGGACCCTCCCTTCGCTACGGCCAGTCCCCTCTGCAGGTCCCCACGTCATTCTAATCTAACAAAACACCAGCTTGATTTAATGCGTGACCTTCACTATCGTGTGAGGACAAGCTTATGGTCAGGAAAAGCAATTTGCTTCACAGAATGATCTGAACCACAAGCGAGTCTTCCACTCAACGAACGAGGAAAGTCTGTGTGTAAGGATTGATGGAAACACGTCCATTCAGTTCAGAGTTGTGGCCAAGCCCTGTTGTATGGATAAAGCGAACGACCTCTCCATTGTCTCAGCCAGTAGAGGGACCGGAAAGCCGGGATTATCATAAAGGGCCCTGGACTGAGGTGGCTGGCAGGACCTCTCATGCTAAGACACAGGAGCGCTAGCGGTCGCATCTTCTGGTGGGCGAGGTGGGACTTCTGAGACCCACCCGTGCACGCAGGCCCGCTGAGGTGGAGCTGCGTTCCTCTTTGAGAGCTGCTGAGCTCTGTCGTGGGTTTTGAAATCTACACCCACGCTCACACGTTGGGAATGCGCCACTTCTGCACAGAGACCTGGGCATTCCGGCCCTTCCGTGACCTGCATTGCGGGTCCAAGCCGAGGACAGGAGAGGACAGCAACTGTGCCCGCGTCCGCAGAGGTGACGCCACAGGGGCCGCTGCAAAGGCAGGCGGCGGAAGCCACGAGCACAAGTCGGAGTGTGAGACCCTTCGCTTTGCTTGGGGGGCGCGGGAGGGCCATAGGGCGCCCGGCTGGCCTCAGGAGGAGGCAGGGTCTGCGTCCTGGTCAGGAAGACGGCCATGAACTAAAGTCTTTCCGAATGAGTGCCAGTCGGTCCTTACGGACTTCAACTCCTGCTTCTTGTAGAATTTGCTTCCATTTATAAAATGCATCCTGCGTGTGTGAGTGTGAGTGTGAGCGTGAGGGCGTATTCCTAAAATGCATCCTGCGTGTGTGAGTGTGAGTGTGAGCGTGAGGGCGTATCCCTAAAATGCATCCCGCGTGTGTGTGAGTGTGAGCGTGAGGGCTATCCCTAAAATGCATCCTGCGTGTGTGAGTGTGAGTGTGAGCGTGAGGGAGTGTCCCTAAAATGCATCCCGCGTGTGTGAGTGTGAGTGTGAGCGTGAGGGCGTGTCCCTAAAATGCATCCCGCGTGTGTGAGTGTGAGTGTGAGCGTGAGGGCGTGTCCCTAAAATGCATCCCGCGTGTGTGAGTGTGAGTGTGAGTGTGTGTCCCTAAAATGCATCCCGCGTGTGTGAGTGTGAGTGTGAGTGTGAGGGCGTGTCCCTAAAATGCATCCCGCGTGTGTGAGTGTGAGCGTGAGGATGTATCCCTAAAATGCATCCCGCGTGTGTGAGTGTGAGCGTGAGGGCGTATCCCTTTCTCTTCCAGATGCCCTGAGCTCTGACCAGGACGCTGCGCACCGCCACCCGGGCACCAGCAGTGGCTCCGTGGCGGCCGCCATCCTGGTCCCGTTCTTCGCGCTCATCTTGTCAGGGTTTGCGTTTTACCTCTACAAACACAGGTGAGAGACACGCCTTTGTGTGCCCACGTGGCGATCGTAAGTGCTGGTGTGATGCGTGCCCGTCCTCACACTCACATGCACATGCATTTGCTGTCGCTGTGCCGTGTGCTCCCGACATCGAGAATGCTCGCTGTTTGTTCTTGAAACCAGGGCCCAGCTCACCTCTCGCCTCTTTTCCTCTTAGAACGAGACCAAAAGCTCAATACAACGGCTACGCCGGCCACGAGAACAGCAACGGGCAGGCTTCCTTCGAGAACCCCATGTACGACACAAACTTAAAGCCCACGGAGGCCAAGGCCGTGCGCTTCGACACGACGCTGAACACGGTGTGCACCGTGGTATAGCCTCCGCGGGACTGGACCATAGCCATACCTCGGACGGGCAAGCCTGACTGGTGCCGTGGCCCTCCCCCGGCTTGGCCGCAGCCACCCTCCACATCTCCTTCCGATCCACGCAGCGGGCTGTCCACGGAGCGTGCAGGTGTCCACGGAGCGTGCAGGTGTCCACAGAGCGTGCAGGTGTCCACGGAGCACGTGGGATGTCCATGGAGCGTGTGCGGTGTCCACGGAGCACACGGGCTGTCCACAGAGCGTGCAGCTGTCCATAGAGCACGTGGGGTGTCCACAGAGTGTGCGGGCTGTCCACGGAGCACGTGGGATGTCTATGGAGCATGTTCAGTGTCCACGGAGCACACGGGCTGTCCACAGAGCATGCAGGTGTCCACAGATCGTGCAGCTGTCCACAGAGTGTTCAAGTGTCCATGGAGCACACGGGCTGTCCACAGAGTGTTCAAGTGTCCACGGAGCACACGGGCTGTCCACAGATCGTGCAGCTGTCCACAGAGCACGTGGGGTGTCCACAGAGTGTGCGGGCTGTCCATGGAGCGCACAGGTTTCCATGGAGCGTGTGGTTGTCCAAGAGCGTGAGGGTGTCCACAGAGCGTGTGGGCGTCCACGGAGCGTGGAGAATCTTCTGAGCACCGACCACCTGTCCCTTCATCCTCACAGTGGAGTCTCTTTTCCGGCTTTGCCTGCCTGGGGTCACGCCACCCCGCTGTACTCACTGCCTCCGACCGCCCGTGTCCGTGAGGCAGGAGCCCCCCAACACGCCCGGGCCCCGGACACAGCCTCTGGGCAGCAGCACCACACGTGCGGGTGCTTTTCTAGCCCCATGAACACAAGGACGCGGCAAAACAGCTCTCTTGACGGAGACACTTCCCGGCGCTGCACACGCCTGCACACGCCCTGCCGTCCTTCTGACCCGCCTACCGCCGGGCTCCCAGCTGCGCTCCGTGTCCCCGGGGCCGTGCTCACATCTCCCGTCAGCCGTCCTGTTGCAGAATTTTTGATGCACAATTTTTTGCACTAGTGTGTGATGGGTGACTAAGATTCTGATAAAAATACATTATTTACAGGGTCTGTACACCCCCCATTGTACATACGCACCCTCTCATCTCGAAGCTGAATGTCCCGCCCTGGGGTGAGTGGGGGTGTGAGCGCAGAGAGAGGCCCCAGCCGGGCACAGGCGCCGGGACGCGGGCGTGGAGGGAGGCGGTGCTGCTGCTCCAGCTGCAGCCGGGCGGGGTCTGAGCACACGGAGGCCGTCTGTTCCCCACATGTTTCCCCCCCGCCCGTCGCCGCCCAGGCGTGTCCATAGCAGGTGACGGCACGCTGTCCGCCTGTGCGCGTGCGAGCAGTCATGTATCTCAGCGGCTCGTGGGGTGTGGCTGGGGCTCCGGGACCGTCTCCCCCACACTGTGGGTCCTCTGGCTGTGCCCCCACCGTGGTGCGGTGAGGACAGGACGCCCCGGAGCTGGCCCGGGGCCTGTGCAGGCAGAGGGCCCAGCGCTTCCAGGGGGGGGCAGGAGGACGCTCACACCCGCCCCCTCGGTGCCCGTCCCTGCGTAAACTTGTCTTCCGCTCACGCTGTCCCAGGTCGGGGAGGCGTCAGGGCTGTCCAGGTCTAAGCTCATTCTTGGCAACGGACAAGCGATGGCCAGAAGGAAGGAGGGGACCCCCGGAGTGGGTACAACCAAAACGAGGGCCTGGCAGGTGCGGCCGTGAGCGTGGAGCCACCAGCCCCCAGGAAAGCCATGTTCATCGCTCCGTAGCGCCAGGGGAAGCACGTTCTGCAGAGGCGAGTCTCCGTTCATTATTTCGCTCTGACGGGCCGTTCCACGCGTAGCCAGCTGCCCTGTCTCACCATCAAGTCGGCGCCGGCACAGCGACCTCTCCGGGTGGCGGCGCTCGCACCTCTTCCGTCTGGCCCGTTGGTTTGTCCGCTGCCCGGGTAAAGGCAGGGCCTCGCCAAACAGGAAAACAAACACAAACCCTGGCGGGGTCCCAGGATGACGCCCACTGTTCCAGCCGCGCCTCCCAAGCCAGCACGGGCCCATCTGTCCGCTGGGCGTGGCCCTCCGGCTCCGTGGCCCCCGCAGCTCCAGCTGTTGTGCTGAATCTCGCGTTTCTCTGCCACCCGGCTGCAGGGCGGAGCTCAGCCCCGCATCCTGGAGCTCACACCCCTTCCCCCCCTCAGGCCCGAGGTCAGCCAGGCCAGGCCCTGGCACACAGGGTGTGCGGGCACAGGGTCGCTCCACAGCTTAGGTGTACATATCACACGCACACACACGTGTACATATCCGAGTGAGTCATTCAAGCCAGGAGCAGATCCCCGACCTCAGAGCCCAAACGCGCATCTCTGTCCCCACATCCCTGCCCTAGGACACAGGCCCGAGACACCCCCCCACCCCCCCACATCAGATGAGGCGTCACCCCGGGCGCACGGAACCGCCCTGGGAGGGGGGTCTGGAGCCTGCTCCGTAGACACAGTCACTCCCTGAGCTAGTCTCTCCTCGGAACTTGCTGGAAGGCAGTCCCAGCCCGCGGGGACCTGGCGAGGACGCCCACGCTACCACGGTTATGTGCTTAAAGCGCTTCGACGCTGCTGCTTGGCCCACACACCTTGCCTTTCCTCAGGCTAGCTGCAATAATTCTTTCTCCCGTAAGGCATTCTGTAAGCAACGACAAGGCTACGACAACGCGGGGGAAGGAGAAGGCTGGCTGCGAGCAGGCCCTGTCACCGCCCGTCCGACATCTCACCACATGCTGCTGACATGCGTTAGGTGCAAAAGACCTTTTTGTACAGAGATATATTTTTTATGAAGAATTTGTAAAATTATTAAATATGCTGTAATTTTTTGATTAATGTAGGTAAATTGTTAAAAAAAAATAAATGTTTTTACAACACAAAACTGTAATTTTCCCAATAATGTACATTGTACTATCTCTAGCGGATTTTTCAGTTCCAGCCCATGAGTTAATATCACCGTGGCCTGTTAAAATGGACAGTATCTTTTTTTTGTCAAAAAAAAAAAATTATAAAGAGAGTGTAATATAGCCTGTGCAATGCCACCTATCTTTAAAGCAAATCAGATTCTAATTAAATATTTAATTTTACATTTCTGTTTCTGGTGTGACTTCATTCAAGCTTTCCCCCTGCGTGGGGGGTGTGGGCGGGAACAGGACTCTCCCCTGTGTGGGGGGTGTGGGTGGGAACAGGACTCTCCCCTGTGTGGGGGGTGTGTGGGATGGGCTGGGGAAGGACTCTCCCCTGCGTGGGGGTGGGAGGGGAGCAGCTGGGGGAGGGGAGGCTCGCTGCTCAGGGGACAGGAGCACCATCCTCGTGATTGCCAGCCCGCGGCCCTGGAGGAGCGGGTGCACTGAGCAGGCCCCTCAAAGGTGAGGGGTCCCTGGGGCGGGGGGGTTGCCTTCAGATCAATGCGAGGTTCAGGTCCCTCCCGGGAGAGCCCAGGCCTCGTTTTTGCAATAAAAAATGTGAACTTCTGTAACTCCCTGTGCACCGAAAACCACCTAAGAAAAGCTCATGTAACGGCATTCCCCACCTCAGCCCCATGAGGCTCAGGAAGAGGGGCCTGGCCAGGCATCTCCTGCTCAGAGCGGCCGTGCCCCTGCCCTGGGCTCACGGGAAAGTGCTCCCCGCCCTCCCTGCCCAGGAGCGGCGCCTCCCGCTGTCACACAGAGTGAAACACCTGCACTAGTTCCCCGGAGTCCAGCTGTCACCACAGGAAACAGCCGGCGGAATAAAAGCCCCACGGTGGCTCTCTGCGGACCAGCTGCCAGGCGTGAGGACCTACTGTGCACCAGTCACCTTGTGGAGGAGGTGCGTGCCTTCACAGAGTCCCGGCGCACAGTAGGCTTCGCCATCTTCCCGTGGTAGATGACAAAGCAGAAGCTCAGGGACGTTCCTTAATGGACCCAAGAACACACAGCAGGGCCATCCTGAGTGAGAAATCGCTCCTCTCCTGTGGCCACGTTTTCTCTTACAAAAGCAAAACGAACTATTACACCCTCCAATTCCTCAGTGTCCTCGTCCCCGCAATGGAAGTGTTTCTGTCTCCCAACGGCACGTGTTCTCTGTGATCCTTTAGGGAACAGTGACCACCATCAGGGACTCCAGGGGCAGTGACTACTCGAGAGCTCGGCAGGGTCCCTGGGCCTCTGTCCACTCACACGCATGACCCTCTATGTTCGCCTGGGAACTCACCAGCTTCTTACTGAGAACATATCAGCTGGGAAGTGGGGGTGTTGGAGCAGAGGGGAACGTGCAAGTTCTCACACTCCCTACAGACACCCTGCAGGACGGTGTGCTCCCTACGTCCGGAGACCTCACCCACAGCAAGAAGTCCCTAACCCTAACCCTAACCCTAACCTTAACCCTATCCTAACCCTATCCTAACCCTAACCCTAACCCTAACCCTAACCCTAACCCTATCCTAACCCTAACCCTAACCCTATCCTAACCCTAACCTCTCCCACAGCAAGAAGTCCCTAACCCTAGCACTAACCCTAACCCTATCCTTAACCCTAACCCTAACCCTATCCTGACCCTAACCCTAACCCTAACCCTATCCTAACCCTATCCTGATCCTAACCCTAACCCTAACCTTAACCCTATCCTAACCCTATCCTAACCCTAACCCTAACCCTATCCTAACCCTAACCCTAACCCTATCCTAACCCTAACCTCACCCACAGCAAGAAGACCCTAACCCTAACCCTAACCCTAACCCTAACCCTAACCTCAACCACATCCAGAAGTCCTTAACCCTAACCCTAACCTCACCCACAGCAAGAAGTCCCTAACCCTAACCCTATCCTTAACCCTAACCCTAACCCTAACCCACAGCAAGAAGTCCCTAACCCTAACCCTAACCCTAACCCTAACCCTATCCTTAACCCTAACCCTAACCCTATCCTAACCCTAACCCTAACCCTGACCCTAACCCTACCCTAACCCTAACCCTAACCTAACCCTAACCAACCTAACCTCACCACAGCAAGAAGTCCTAACCCTAAACCTAAACCTAACCATACATCCTAACTCTAATCCTAAACCTACATAGGCTAAACCTTAACCATAGGAATCCTAACTCTAAACCCTACCCCTAACCTAACCCTAAATACTAAACCTAATCCTAATCTTGACCATAATCCTAACCCTAATCTTGACACAAACCCAAATCCAAATACCCATAATCCTAACCCTAACCCTATCCTAACAATAACCCTAACCCTAACCCTAACCCTAACCCTAACCTATCCTAACCCTAACCCTAACCCTAACCCTAACCCTATCCTAACCCTATCCCTAACCCTAACCCTAACCCTAACCCTAACCCTATCCTAACCCTAACCCTAACCCTAACCCTATCCTAAACCTATCCCTAACCCTAACCTAACCCTATCCTAACCCTAACCCTATCCCTAACCCTAACCTAACCTAACCCTAACCCTAACCCTAACCCTATCCCTAACCCTAACCCTAACCCTAACCCTAACCCTAACCCTAACCCTAACCCTAACCCTATCCTAACCCTAACCCTACCTAACCCTAAACCCTAACCTAACTCCTAACCCTAACCCTAACCCTAACCTACCCTAACCCTAACCCTAACCCTAACCCTAACCAACCTACCTACCTAACCCTAACCCTAACCCTAACCCTAACCCTCTCTTCTCCGTGGTGTCGGTGCGTCGTATCCTACAAAAACGTCCGGGACACGGGCCTGGAGGCCCGCAGCAGGCCTTCTAGAACGCGGCAGGGTCGCTCCGCCCCTCCAGGTGTGTGTAGAGGACCAAACACCACCCTTGGGTCCGATGCAGAGAGCTCAGAGCACGTGATGCAGGGCCCAGGCCCCCGGAAAGTCACCGCCCCAGGGGGTGGGGGGCAGGCGCCTGGGAACCTGCTCCCGGCAACCCAGCCGACGCCTGTGTGCGCTTGCCCGGGGGGCTCAGCGGGTGGGGGCAGTGCAGGGGGAGCATCGGCGGAGACCTTATCCCGGAGCTGCAGCTCTCCTGGCGCACGTCTTCCCGAGCCGGGGCTCCCGAGCAGACGGACCACGTCCCTGGGCCACGTCCCGGGCATCGACACGCACGCTCCACGGCTCGTGGCTGCGCCTGCGAACCACCAGCTCCTGGGCCTGGAGAGACAGAGCTGGTGCTTCGGGCACCGCGTGCCGCCGGGGCCGTTCCACGTGGCCTGCATGTGGCCTGGCTCCTCCGGAGCACGTTTCCATGGAGGGCTCCGCTAAGCACAGACCAGGCCTCTCCGTGGCTGGCCCTGCCTCGCGCCTGCACGGGGCCGTGCGCTCCGCCATCAGCCACGCCGCCACTCCCAGGGGAGAGGAGAGACGGACCACAGCCCCAACTTGCACAAAAGCTGCCTTCCTCGCCCACGACCCTCGGCGGCCTCCATCCCCCTCGCTGGCTGGCATCTGGCCTGCAGCCCCACAGAGGCCAAGGACACGGAGGGGAAGACAGGGGACACGCCAGGACCAGGACCACCGGCACCGGGGGATGGGCAGCGTCAGGCTGCGTGGTGAGGAGAACAAAGACGGGGCAATGACCTCCTGGAAAACTGTCCCCTTTGAGGGGAAATGCATGGCCCCCGTTTCCCCTCGGAATGGAAGCTGGACCCCGAGCCCAGCCACGGGGGAGGACTCTTCCTGCTCGGCTGCTCTGCGTCCCCTCAGGTCTCTGCGGGTCTCACTCCCACTCACCCCCCCCCATTTCTTCTTTTTTTAATATATGTTTTAAATTGATTTCATAGAGGAAGGGAGAGGGAGAGAGGGAAGAAACATCAACGATGAGAGAGAATCATAGATCGGCTGCCTCCTGCACGCCCCACACTGGGGATCGAGCCCGCAACCCGGGCCTGTAGCCCTGACCGGGAATCAAAACTGTGACCTCCTGGTTCATAGGTCGATGCTCAACCACGGAGCCACGCTGGCCGGGCCCAATTTTTGTTGTTTGTTGTTCAAGTTCAGGAAAAAAAATACTTTTTAAAATAGATTTTTATTGGTAGGAATGCAGCTCCCTCCCACGCACCCCCCCCCTCCCCCCAGGAATCCACATGCTTGTACCTTTCAGGTGGGGCCGTGTCCTTCTGCGAGAGACACACAGAGAAGCCTGTGTGGGGAAATGATTTACGCTGAAGTCCCCTTTTCATTTACTTATGGTTCTGAGGTGTGTGTGTGTGTGTGTGCATGTGTGTGTGCACATGTGCGTGTCCGCGTATGTGTGTCCCGTGTGTGCTACCATGTGTGTATGTATGTGTGCTTGTGTGTGTGCATTGTGTGTGCCTGTGTGTACGCATTTGTGGGTGTGTGTACGTGCTACATGTGTGTATGTATGTGTGTTGTGTGTGTGCATTTGTGTGTGTGCTGTTGTAGCATGTTGTGTGTGTGATGTGATCTGTTACCGTGTGTGTGTGTGTGTTGTGTGTGTGTGTGTAGACCTAGCAGATGCTTTGAAGGAGGTGGAAGCGCTGTGAGGGTGTCTGTCCATGTGTCCCCTCCCTGTGTCAGGCTCCCAGCTCTTACGGCTCAGACCGCAGCTGAGCAGCCGTGACAAAACCAAACATGGAGCCACCGGGTCCGCTCAGAGGGCCGCGAGCCCGCGGGCTTGTGTTGAATGCCAGGTCGGACGCTGGGTTCTCTCTCTCATCGCTGCACGCGACACCAGTTCTACAAACAAATCTGAAATAAGATTTAAAAAGTTCGACCTCAGCTTCAGAACTTCGTACCCATTTTATCCAAGTGCCCACTGACCGTCTTTGAAAGTTGACCCAACATGTGGTGATGCCTTCACGCCTTGTTCACCTTCCGACACGCAGCCGGGCCCTCTGCACGACAGCGGCTCGCGGGGGAGCGTCGTGCGCGGTGCGTGGAGCGTGTGTGCACTCGGCGCTGGCCCTGCGAGCGGAGGGACAGCGCGTCCTGAGCAAACGTGACGGGTCGGGAGGCGGGGACACAGCGCAGGCGGCACATGCAGGCGCGGCCTAGCCAGGTGGTGAGAAAGCCAGCTGCTTCCCGGCCGGAGGCTGCGGGGCGGGGCGGCCGACGCCGGCTCCGTGCGGGCCACTGGGCATCAGGAACCAGAATCCTGCTGGTGTGACCTGCTAACAGCAGAGACAAAAGCAAATCCCAAAGAATCAGTTTGAAAGAAAACCACACACAGGCCTCTATGCCACGTAGAAAATCAGTGCACGGATCCATTAATGCAGAGCAAAAATACAATAAAAATTGGCGAGTAGAACAATGTCACCTCTTTACGACAAAATTGGGGAGATAGAGGCCACGCAGCCATGAGCGTGGGGACGTGCTGCCCGGGCGGCGGGAGGCGGCGCACAGGCAGGCTGACTGCGCTCCACGCAACCCACAAGCGCAGCCACGCGCACGCTCAGCCCAGAGGCTGGAGCGGGGGGGCCGGCTCCTCCGAGGGGCAGGCCGCAGGTTACGGCGTTTTTATTTCCTGCTTAATGTTCTGTTGGGTTTGCCGTAATCGTGTCTGAACAATGAAAATGGGAGAATAAAATTTAGAAAAACCATTTAAGAGGCGTGAAATGATCATCGATGCCAAACATCAAATAGTCAGTAATTACTGAAAATGTGGTTTCTTATCGCAGCCTCGCCCACGAGCCTGGCTTCCCGGGCGCAGCAATCATGGCAAAATGCACCTTCGTGGATCCGGGCTTTTCAGGGACCAGTCCCGGGAGTCTAAACGCAGATGCGCAGCCGGGAGCTGCAGCCCTTCAGGAAGGAGGGAGGAGCGGGGTCATCGCGATGCCGGGAGGGTGCACCGGACGGCAGGGACCTGCCTTAGGGCTGAGGAAAGGCAGGAGGAGCCCCGTGCAGACAGAGCCCGGCTCCCACAGCACAACAAACGACAGCTAACCTTCAGCACAGCCATCATCAGAACGGCCGGAATCTGGCTGAAGAACGTCCTACAACCAGAGCGTTACAGAAGAAGCCACACTGAGCCTGGCTGGAACCAATCCACTATATCCTCAGGGGGATTTAAAGAAAAGATAAGCAAATCATGAAAGGGGACATGGACACCATGAAAGGGGACACGGACACCATGAAAGGGGACACAGACACCATGAAAGGGGACACGGACACCACGAAAGGGGACACGGACACCACGAAAGGGGACACGGACACCACGAAAGGGACACGGACACCATGAAAGGGGACACGAACACCATGAAAGGGGACACAGACACCACGAAAGGGGACACGGACACCACGAAAGGGGACACGGACACCACTAAAGGGGACATGGAAACCACGAAAGGGGACACGGACACAACAAAGGGGACACAGACACCACGAAAGGGGACACGGACACCACAAAAGGGACACGGAAATCATGAAAGGGGACACGGACACCACGAAAGGGGACACGGACACCACGAAAGGGGACACGGAGACCATGAAAGGGACACGGACACCATGAAAGGGACACGAACACCATGAAAGGGGACACAGACACCACGAAAGGGGACACGGACACCACGAAAGGGGACACGGACACCACTAAAGGGGACATGGAAACCACGAAAGGGGACACGGACACAACAAAGGGGACACAGACACCACGAAAGGGGACACGGACACCATGAAAGGGACATGGACACCATGAAAGGGGACACAGACACCATGAAAGGGACACGAACACCATGAAAAGGACACGGACACCATGAAAGGGGACACAGACACCACGAAAGGGGACACGGACACCACGAAAGGGGACACGGACACCACGAAAGGGGACACGGACACCACGAAAGGGGACACGGACACCACGAAAATGGACACGAACACCATGAAAGGGGACACGGACACCACGAAAGGGCACACCACAATAGGGGACACGGACAGCACGATAGGGGACACGGACACTGTGAAAGGGGACACAGACACCATGTTAGGGGACACGGACACCACATTAGGGGACACGGACACCATGAACGGGGACATGGACACTGTGAAAGGGGACACGGACACCTTGAAAGGGACACGGACACCATGAAAGGGACACGGACACCATGAAAGGGACATGGACACCATGAAGGGGACACGGACATAATGAAAGGGTACACGGACACCATGAAAGGGGACACGGACACCATGAAAGGGGACACGGACACCTTGCAAGGGACACGGACACCATGAAAGGGGACACGGACACCATGAAAGGGGACACGGACACCATGAAAGAGACACGGACACCATGAAAGGGACACGGACACCACGAAAGGGACACGGACACCATGAAAGGGACACGGACACCACGAAAGGGACACGGACACCACGAAAGGGACACGGACACCATGAAAGGGACACGGACACCATGAAAGGGAAGACGACACCATGAAAGGGACACGGACACCATGAAAGGGACACGGACACCATGAAAGGAACACGGACACCATGAAAGGGGACACGGACACCATGAAAGGGGACACGGACACCACGAAAGGGGACACGGACACCATGAAAGGGACATGGACACCACGAAAGGGGACACGGACACCATGAAAGGGGACACGGACACCATGAAAGGGACACGGACACCACGAAAGGGGACACGGACAGCATGAAAGGGGACACGGACACCACGAAAGGGGACACGGACACCATGAAAGGGGACACGGACACCATGAAAGGGGACACGGACAGCACGTTAGGGGACATGGACAGCACGATAGGGGACACAGACACTGTGAAAGGGGACACAGACACCATGTTAGGGGACATGGACACCACCATAGGGGACAAAGACACCACGATCGGGGACACGGACACCACGATAGCGGACACGGACACCACAATAGGGGACACGGACACTGTGAAGGGGACAGATGAGATGCTCGATGTGCACTTGCCCACGTGGCCACAGCGAGTCGCGCACACTTAGGCTCCAGGACCCGTCCCAGAAGCTCTTCATGGGCTTCATCCCCAGTGGCCGGAAGGGCCTCCTCAACAGGACACGCAGGCTCCGTAGCGGAAGGCGGAGGAGGGTCCTCGGCGTCCACCGTCAAACACACGCCAGGAATGCTCGCTGTCCATCTGTCCTAACCGGGGGAGGAGAGGTTCGAGAAGAAGACCTGGCAGCTCGGACCACACGGAGCGCTCGGGAACAGCAGTGCACGCCCTCTCCATCTGGAGGCTGCGTGTCCACGGGCAGGTGTGGGAAGGGTTGGGTTCTTCTTGGCCGCTCTCCTTGGCTCTAGCTGGCGAGCTTCTTCCCTCTGCGTGTCTGTCCAGTCTCTGCTGTGGGGACAGAGAACGCAGAAGATCCGTGTATTGGCAGGAAAAGAACTCACAGCTTATTGGTCATTGGACAAAGGAAGTCCCCGGGCAGATGCCGCTGCTCTCAGATTCTCTCTGGAGAGGGGGCAGGGTGGGGGGGAGGGGCTTTGGTTTCCTGCGTGTCTGCATGTGTAGCAGGCGGGTTTATTCTCGGCTTTTTCATGCTCTGCCCTGCAGGCTTTGTAGCCTGTCCCAGCGCGGGCCGCGTGTCTTCCCTGCCCCGTGGATGTGGCACGTGGCCAGGTGTCTTGGTCTGGCCAATGGATTTAGATGGCGGTAATCGAGTAGAAGCCTTCAATGTGTTCTGTGGTGTTGCTTGGCCTTTTGGGCTGTTGTGACCTGCGGTGAGAGGGATATGCCCTGGGAAATGGCTGGTCGCAGGGAGATGTGAAGCCGTGGTGACCAGGGCTGAACCCAACCTCAGCCTAGAGCGAGTTCAATGCCCCCGCCCCCCCACACCCCGAGCAGGAAAGACGCATCCTTACCTGAGAACATGATGCTGAGTGACGTGCCAGACACAAAGGACCAGCATGCGTGCTTCTGTTCCTGTGACACGCCCACAGCAGGCAGTTCACACGCAGGCTGGAGGCCTCCAGAGGCATGGGGGGGTTATAGGGGCAGAGTTTCTGCTTGGAGGGTAGAAACAGACGTTACACTAGTTACACAACATCACACATGAACTTCATACCATTCAATAGGCAATGGGGAACTTAACAGGGTAAATTTTGTTATATACTAGTATGTTTTACCATCATTTTAAAAATAATGCCATAATCTACACTAATAAAAGAGAAATATGCAAATTGACTGTACCTCCACGACACCCACCAGCCAATCAGGAGTGAGTATACAAATTGAACCCAACAAAGATGGCAGGTTAATTTGCATATGCAGGCACAGAGGGGCTGGGGGCAGGGTGGCCGCTTGTGCTTGCACTGGCACCAAGCAGCCTGCGTCCCGGGGACAGGCGTCCTTAGGACCCAGGCTGCTCTGAGCCTGTAGGCCCGTGCGTAGGCCCGGAGCAGCCGGGGTCCCAGAACGACCCCTGGACACTCTGGGCCTACAAGCACAGGCGCAGAGCAGCCAGGGATGGGGCAGGAACATCCCTGGCACCCAGGTGCTCCGAGCCAGCGTGTGCGCAAACAGCCAGGGGCAGGGCTGGAACGTCCCCCCGTAGCGAGCCAGAGAGCAGACAGCAGGGCCCTGCTTGCCCCTGGCCCTGGCGGCGAAGGGCAAGCAGGCCCCCACAGAGAGCAGACACCAGGGCCTGCAATGGCATCAAGCAGGCAGGTCCGCAGAGAGCAGAGAACCACGGGGAGCAGGCCTAAGCTGTCAGTCGGACATCCCCTGAGGGCTCCCAGATTGTAGAGGGTGCAGGTCGGGCTGAGGGACCCACCCACACCCCCCCCATGCATGAATTTTGTGCACCAGGCCCCTAGTATACAATAAATACATATATACATATGTAAGTGCAGCCAGTTTGGAAACAGTTTGACAGTTTTTTAATAAATTAGAATACTCACCTGCATGTCCAGCAGGCGTGGCTCAGTGGCTGAGCATCAACCAGGCTCCTGCAGCCTCCGTGGACGGAACTAGAAGTCGACACTAAATGCTGCTTTGCATCTTGGGACACTTTTCAAATTGGTGTGCCTTCCGTGTGCTGCTCACGGAGCCCTCCTTCTCTGCTGGCCACTGTGTGTGTGGGGTGTGCAGGTCCGTCTTCCACATCCATCTGTGTGTCTTTGAAGCTAAAGTGAGCTCTCGCACGCGTGTATAATTGCATCACTGATCCATCCTGGCTGAGCCGCAGTACCCCGAGTTTGGTCAAATGTGAGTCTAGCCGAAACCGGTTTGGCTCAGTGGACAGAGCGTCGGCCTGCGGACTCAAGGGTCCCAGGTTCGATTCCGGTCAAGGGCATGTACCTTGGTTGCGGGCACATCCCCAGTAGGGGGTGTGCAGGAGGCAGCTGGTCAATGTTTCTAACTCTCTATCCCTCTCTCTTCCTCTCTGTAAAAAAAGTCAATAAAATATTTTTTTAAAAAGCCAAAAAAACGTGAGTCTAGATGTTGCCCCCACACTGAGAAACCTGCCTGCCTGCCTACTGTCCATTCACTTAACTGATCGGTGCCCGTCCGCCTGTGGTAGCAGGAGTGCGGCTGGTGCAAACCAGGATTCCCCTCCGTGGGCCAGGAGTGCGGCTGGTGCGAACAGGATTCCTCCATGGGCCAGGAGTGCGGCTGGTGCGAACAGGATTCCTCCGTGGGCCAGGAGTGCGGCTGGTGCGAACAGGATTCCTCCATGGGCCAGGAGTGCGGCTGGTGCGAACAGGATTCCTCCGTGGGCCCACGCGTTCCTGGGACCCGCACATAGGAGGGCGGGGGCGATGGTGGCGGGTTGACTGGAGCAAAAACCACGGACCGTCCCAGGTGCCGGCTGTCTCCTCCAGGCCCGGGCGGCCCAGCTCTGTCTCGGGGCCTCAGCCCTGCACGTGTCCTCAGCAAGCCCAGGGGGCCAGGCCCCAGAGGCGGGGCCCTCAGCCGGCCCCGCAGGGCATCGGGCTCCCCTCGCTCAGTCCAGTCTCTGTCCCCGCCGGCTGCACAGTCTCTGCTCCCGGGGGGTACTTCGCACCCCACCGGGCCGTGCTGGGGCTGCGAGGCTGCAATGGAGAAGAAACGGGCACCACACCCTGGCCGCGGGCCTTGGTCCAGCTTTGAGCTCACTTTTCGGGGTGTGGGAAGGGGGACGCTTTCTTTCAAACTAACCAGGCTCTTTGCTGGCTCTTCCTGGGCTTAGGCTGGGCCCGCCCCCTAACCAGCCCCTCCCCCGGACCTTCCGGGGTCCCGTGCCCTGACCCAACCCGGGCCTTCCCCAGATTCCCCAGCTGGACGCCTCCCCTGGGCCCACTGCGCTGCCTCCCACAGGAGCGCCCCTCTGGCTCCCTCCCTGTCATCTGGGGGTGGACGGTCGGCCCTGGGGAGACCGGAGATAGAAACATCCGTGATGAGAGAGAATCATGGATCGGCTGCCTCCGGCAAGTCGCCCACCGGAGATCAAGCCCACAACCTGGGCCCGTGCCCTTGACCAGAATTGAACCTGAGACCATTCAGTTTGCAGGCGGAAACTCTATCCACTGAGCCACACCGGCTAGGGCCCAATCCTTGGTTTTTAAAAAATGCCACCATCCTGTCACACGCTGATCTGTCACTTGTATGTCTGTTTTGACGAGATGTCTCCCCGACGCCTGCCGGTTTTGAGTGTGTTGCTTGTTTCCTTACGGGTGAACCTTGACACGTCTCTGTCTGGTTTGGATAGAAGTCTGTGGTCAGATCTGTGGTTTGCAAATTTTTCTCCCAAGTATGGACTCTCCTTGGATCCCTGTAACCGTGTCTTTCACAGAGCCAGGCTTTTAATTGTAATAAATTCGCACTTGTCATGTATGACGCACTGCATAAATAGTGTCGCTCTAGTAGTTGGCTATATGGCGTGATGGTACTTGAGCGATAATTACGGTGACGGTATTGTATTCACTCCCTGAAAGTGAAATTGATGTGGCAGAACAGAGATATATGTTTGTTGTTAATCCTCACCCCAGGATATTTTTTCCATTGATATTTAGAGAGAGTGGAAGGGAGAGGGAACGGAAGAGAGGGAGGGGGAGAGAGAAAGAGAGGGAGAGGGAGAGGCACATTGCCACATGTGCCCTGACCAAGGCCAGGAATCAAACCTGCAACCCAGGTACGTGTCCATAACCAGAAATTGAACCCAAGACCCTTCAGTGCATGGGGGTGGGGTGGGGCATGCTCTAACCACCTAGCAACACTGGCCAGGGCAGCGTTGTATGTATTTTTTTATTTTAATCATCAGATATCAGACTCATTCAGAGCAAGCCTGTTGTATGGACTCAGGCATCGAAGCCTCACCACAGGCTTCCTGTTGTGCATCCTCCCTGCTAGGTGCACCAGGATTCCTCCTCCATCATCCCCTTTGTGTTTGAAGAGCGCGCACTCCTCGTTCGCGGTGGGCAGGCCTGTCGCCAGTCACGTGGCTTTTCCGTCGTCTGACCAGGTCTCGTTCCCACTTCGTTCCCAGAGGGTGGTTGAACCAGGTGTGGAGGTGTCCGTGACGCTGTCCGTGACGCTGTCCGTGGCAGGAACCTCTCGTCGGTGGCTCCACCCCCACGCTTCTCCTGGGAGGGCAGCACCCTTCCCGTGAGGCGCACACGGAGCACCCGTACTGATCACGCCACAAACCAAACACTGGGCCTTGGAGCGCGAGATCTTCAAGATGCGATGAAGCCGATCAGCTATGCAGAGACCCCCAGGAAAACTCCATCTCTGATACGTTTGTTTGTTTTAAAAAATGAAATTGATAACTTCCAAAAATATGAAAAATTTACGAAGACAAATGCTTATTGTTACAACACATGTGTATCGCACTTTATTGCCACCATGGTCCAATATATTTCTGTACACTTTTGCTAAACTTCAGGAATACTTTGAGGATAAAATGACCAAATTTCAATAGTTATTTTTCTTTTAAATTTGGTTTATAAGAAAAAAATATTATAAGTAAAAACGTAAAGCTTAAATTATTTTAAATTATATATTTCTATTTCTATGTAACCAGATAAAATTGTAATCTTCCCTTTAAAAATTATATATGCGTGTATGTGTTTGTATCTATGAGGGTGTATATATATATGTCAAACTTTCAATGTACTCCAAGTAGTTGAAATTCCTATCACTGGATGGTATAGTATTTTTTTCTATGGAGAAAGAAAGAGTCCACAGTAATGATTATAGAGATTATGTGTTTTTTATGTCATTATGGAGATAGCTTCAAATGTGTAAAATATCAAAGAAAAGAATAGTTAAAATTTCACAATAGAATGCCATAAAAAATTAACCAATGCAAATGAATAGTTTTGGAAATGTCTAATTAGACAAATACCTAAAATATAAACCAACTAATAGTCTAGAACATGCTTAATTATCTATTTCAGTTTAAGGTCAATTAGCTATGGATAATTTAACAACAGTTGTTATCATATGGAAAATTTTAAATTAGATGTAGAAGATATACTATCATTCAATTTTATCTGTGATTTCTTTTCTGAATTTAATACTGGTGTAAAAAATAATACAGACACATTTTCTAAATATATCCTTTTTAAATTTTTATTTATTTAATTTATTGAGGTGACATCTATATATATAAAACCCTAATATGAAAATAGACCAAACGGTGGAACAACTGAACAACCAGTCGCTATGACGTGCACTAACCACCAGGGGGCGCACGTGGAACCATGGCTGGCATCAGCACCACGCATGGTGGAGCAGGTGAGCAGGGACACCAGACCAAGGCAGGGCACCGGTTGCTGTCATCAGGGTGAGCCTCTGGTGGTTACGGAAAATTCTTTGCTTCCACGCACCAGGGTCCTGCCGGGCACTCGCACCCACTGCAGGCCCTGATCACTCAGCACCATCAGCAGGTGCGAGCTGCGGGTGCTGGCCTCGATTGCCCCTCAGGGCTTCTCCACCTCCCCCTGCTCCTGAGGGGCGATTGGGGCAGCAGCCACCACTCACACCCATGGATGGCGCTGGCCCCAATCGCTCCATGCTGTCAGCGGGTGAGAGCGGCGGTGGTGGTAACAGGACTGCCAGCAGACATGGGAACACGGGCCACGGCAGGAGGGGCCGGGCGGGGGTGTGGCGGATGGGCCGAGACCCGCCCCTGTGCCCACCACAGCCTCTCGGCCCAGGGTTCCTTTCAAGGTGCACGAATTCATGCACTGGGCCCCTAGTTGGTTAATAAAATTATATGGGTTTCAGTTATATAATTCTATAGTACATAATTTTTATATTGTGTTGTGTGTTCACTACCCCAAGTCAAGTCTCCTTCCATCACCATTTAGCCTCCTTTACCCTCTTCTACCTCCTGCCCCCTTTCCCCCTGGTAATCACCATGCTGTTGTCTGTGTCTATGAGGGTTTTTTTCTTAATCCCTTCACCTTTCTACCCCGTCCCCACAACCACCCCCCCCTCTGACGCTGTCAGCCTGTTCTCCATATCTATGAGTCTGCCTCTTTTTGTTTATTAGTTTATTCTGTTCATTAGAATCCACAGATAAGTGAAATCATATGCTCCTTGTCTTTCCCTGGCTGGCTTATTTCACTTAGCATAATGACACTTTCTCATTTCCATCGATTGTTGTCTCCTTGTTATGCGTGCTAAACCCAATGGAAATGAAAATCTTTTCACAGCAAACACTGTGGCACTCTCTCAACCAGATATGTAGATAGCGGATATCTTCCCCCATGAATTTTTAATATTTTAAGCTCCATGTCCTACAGCTTCTCTGCAGAGGAAAGTAATTTATACATGCAAATTACCTCTTCCTCACTCTGCATTCACAGGGGAGCAAGGGGATGGATGGGGATAAGTACAGTTAACTTTAACTATGATGGACATTTGTGGTCTTTTCGTGGGATTTCAAGTTTTCTAATAGAATAAAATGGTGTCAATAATAATGAGCATCACTTTATTTTGAAAAATTATTATTGAACACACACAAAAAAAAACCTATCTAAAAGGATGTCATGTAGCCCAGGAGTGGTCAGATATTAATAGCAGCAGCAGATTTTACACCAAGTTCAGTCTCACAAGGGTGGTAGGTGACACTGCCCCATCCCGGTGACCTCGCCTGCAGAACCTCCAGCTCTTTTCAGATGGAAAATTTAAATTATGTCTGTTTTCTTGATCAACAATCAAGTAGCTACTAAGAAAACAGTGTTTCACATATATATTTATACACTGAGTGGCCAGATTATTATGATCTCTGAATGCATAATAATCTGGCCACTCTCTAATATATATATATATATATATATATATATATATATATATATATATATATATATATATATATATATTAGAGGCCCAGTGCATGAATTCATGCGTGGGTGGGGTCCGGCCACCCTGGCCAGGGGGAGGGGACATGGGCAGTTTGCCGGCCTGCCTGCTGGTCGAACTCCTGGTCAAGGGGACAATTTGCATATTAGCCTTTTATTATATAGGGTATGTGTGGGGGGGGGCGGGGGTATGAAGGAGTTGAGAAAAAGTAAACTCCATTTCCTGAAAATAATATGAGGGTACCTAATCAAACAATATAGTGCATACTAAAGGGGAAATATTACTCTTCAATATGGATTTTACTAGAGGCCCAATGCAGGAAATTCGTGCATGGGTAGGGTCCCTCGGCCTGGCCAGCAATCAGGGCTAATCTGTGGGGTGACCAGTGGTGGCCCCGCTGGCACCCGCCTTGGCCAGCCTGGCACCATCCACTTGCCGGCCCCGCCACCCGCTGCCGCCGCCTGCCTCCCTCTGTGGAGCGACTGGTGGGGCAATCAGGGGGCCCCTGCTGGCACCCACCTTGGCTGGCCTGGGGGCAGCTTCTGTGTTGAGCATCTGCCCCCTGGTGGTCAGTGTGTGTCATAGTGACTAATTGTTCCACTGTTCAGTCAATTTACATATTAGACTTTTATTATATAGAACTAGAGGCCCAGTGCATGAAATTCGTGCATGGGGGGGTGACCCTCAGCCCGGCCTGCACCCTCTCCTATCTGGGACCACTCAGGGGATGTCCAACTGCTGGTTTAGTGGGATCAGGCCTAAACCGGCAGTAGGACATCCCTCTCACAATCCAGGATCACTGGCTCTTAACCACTCACCTGCCTGCCTGCCTAATGCCCTCAACTGTCCTCCCCTGCCAGCCTGATCTCGCCCCTAACTGCCTCTGTCTCGGCCCCCATCACCATGTCTTTGGAAGGAAGTCGGATGTCTGAAAGATGGCCGGTTGACCCAGTCTAATTAGCATATTACCCTTTTATTATTATGGACAGATTATATAGGATAGAATTGCTTAAATGGGTGGGGGAGCCTTTTTCAGCAGGAGAAGATGCTTTTGGCAGACAATAACACATAACCCCTATATCTGGACTGATAGCCAGCCATATGCACTATACTGCCAAACTGGTCATTAAAAATTGAACCACTTTCTTACACCTTATACCAAACAGCTGTTGCCCTTAAAATCCCTCCTCAGCCCCCACCTTAGGTTCTGCCTTTGCAGTTTACCCAGATTAGGTTCTGATTGGTCGGTTTCTATGCCAGTCAGCATCAAAAGCTCCACCTCCTAGGCAGCCATTGGCTCCTCGCAGTTCACCAAGATTTGGTTCTGATTGGTCGGTTTCTATGCCAGTCAGCATCAAAAGCTCCGCCTCCTAGGCAGCTGTTTGCAGTTGTTGTGAGCTGGTCACTCCTCTTTCACTAAGTGAGGGCTGGCTGATCTCTGCTGTGGAGGTCGCAGGACTGAGCCTGCTTCCCTGTGGCACCACCTGTGTCAGGGCTCCCACCTCAGAGGCCAGCTTGCAGTCTTGTCTGCAGGAAGCTGACAATATCTGGTCTGTGAAAGGGGTGCAGGGGCCCCGTCCCTGGTGCGTCCGTGTTCTCTGTGGGTCTGCGGGTCCTGTGCAGGCCCCACGTGCATCAGGATGAAATTTAGCTCCTGATGATCTCTGACTCCTTCATATATCTAGAATTCTTGAATTGAAATAATAAAATCTAATGTCTAGTAAAATAGCCCACATTAGTATTTGAAATGTGTGGCATCCCTTTCAACTTAATGCATCGTAATGTAAATATCTGTGTTTTCTGATGGTCTTAGGCGACCCTGCTAGCAGTTCTCAACCTGTGGGTCATGACCCACAGGTTGAGAACCACTGCTGTAGAGCCTAAGACCATCGGAAAACACAGAGATTTACATTACCATTCATAACAGTAGCAACAATTACAGTTATGAAGTAGCAACGAAAATAATTTCATGGTTGGGGGTCACCACAACGTGAGGAACTGTGTTAAAGGGTCTCGGCATTAGAAAGGTTGAGAACCACTGCTTTAAATGTTTTAAATTAGCTTTCTTCAGTATTGGAAGGTTATTTTTAGCTTGATTTCTTTGGTTGCTGCTCTGTCTAATTAAGTATGATTATTTGTTCCGGCAGAAATCTCAAGCATACACACATTCCTTCAGGTCCAACATCACTGGTTCCGAAACGTGTTGGTTTCCTATTGCCTCAGGAGGATCATCTTTCAGGAGAGCTTCCGGGCTGGTTCTCTCGGGAAGCATGACGAGGGAGGTGTCACACAGCCCCTTAGGAAGCACGTCTACGTGGCACCACGCAGAACCGCGTGAACTCACCCCGGGGCAGGGCCCGCGAGCCTGCCTGCACCTGCCTCGGGGCGCGTGCCTCTCCCGCAGTGTTCGCACGGCCAGGGTGGACTTCAGTTCTAAGGGAAGAAGAAATCGGTGTGTCCCGCACATCACACAACATTTAGAAAACAGATTTGTTTTCTTCTCCTGGTGACTTTTATAGTCAGGAGTATATGGCATTTATCTTTCACTGACTGGCTTATTTCACTTAGCATAATGCTCTCCAGTTCCACGCGGTCTCACTCATTTGTGGAATATAAAGAACATTATAAACTGATGAACTAAAACAGATACAGGGGCAAAGAAGCACTGAACAGACTGTCAAACTACAGCAGGAAGGCAGGGGAGGGCTTGTGGGGAGGGGTAAGAGATCAACCGAAGGACTTGTATGCATGCATATAAGCATAACCAATGGACGCAAGACACTGGAGGTTGGGGGTGAGGGCATGTGCCGGGGGGTAGGGGAGGCCCGGGGAGGTCAATGGGGAAAAAAAGGAGACATATGTACTACTATTTGTAATACTTTAAACAATAAAATAAAATTTAAAAAAATAAAAATAAAACGTAAAGTCAGGAGTATACACATGAGCTGTGAGTCAGCTAACTGCCATCAAAGGTCGTTTTTTTCTGGAGGGAACGTGGTGTCCTTCTACTAAAACAGGCCAAAGCCTGATTACCGAAGCCCGTTGGACAGAAACGGGTCTTTCAACGCTGTGGGGCCCTTTCATCTCTGCTGGGAATGGATTAACTCAAAGTTTTTCCTTTCTCTTTTTTAACTTTTTCCCCCTATTTGTATTTCTAAGACCCTGAGCAAAGTCTTTCATCTGAAAATCCATAGGCCAACCTCCTTAAAATGCACGGCGCAAGATCTGAGTATCCATTTGGGCAGACATTTCTAAACTTTCCTCTGTTCAATGTCATTTGAATTCTTCTCAGATAAGTTCAAAGAAGTTTTAGAACACACAGTATTCTTAGAGTCGGAGGAACTACAGTTTTGAACTCTCGTATCCATTAAATGGGCCACATACATGACATGAACAGAATGGGAAATTTGACCAGGAACAGTATGAAAGGACCTCAACATTGCCACGCTAGCCAAGGAAGCTTGTCTGATATGAAATATTTTGGAGCTGACTATATTTGTCGAGTCTGAAATTTCCCATCCACACCATCTAATTCAATTCAATGAATACAGTCATCCCTCAGTATCCAAAGGGGACTAGATCCAGGACCCCCACAGATAACAAAATCTGGGTGCTCACGTCCCTTCTGTATATAGAGTGTGGTGTTTGCATAGGGGACCTTACATGCTCCTGTTTACTTTACATTACTCCCAGGGTGGCCTTACCCGGACCCAGGGCCGTGGCCTCACCCGGCCCGACCAGCCTCACCCGGATCCAGGGGCACACGGCCTCACCCGACCCGGGATCTAGCTTCCCGACCAGGTGGAATTATTTCTTTAAACATTTTTGATCCACAGTTAGTTGAATCTATGGATTTGGAACAACAGATATGAAAGCCTGACTGTATAAATTTATTTTACTCTATTCCATTCTATTGCATGCAATTCCACTCATCTATTCTATTCCATCCATTTCATCCTTCCCACTCCATCCATTCCATTTCATCCATTCCATCGCCCCCATCCATCCACTCATCCCTTCCCTCCCACTCCCTCTATTCCACTCCATCCCTTTCATCCCACTCCATCCATCCCACTCCATCCATCCCTCTCCATCCATCCCACTCCATCCATCCCACTCCATCCATCCCACTCCATCCATCCCACTCCATCCATCCCCATCCCACTCCATCCATCCCACTCCATCCATCCCTCTCCATCCATCCCACTCCATCCATCCCACTCCATCCATCCCTCTCCATCCATCCCACTCCATCCATCCCACTCCATCCATCCCACTCCATCCATCCCACTCCATCCATCCCTCTCCATCCATCCCACTCCATCCATCCCACTCCATCCATCCCACTCCATCCATCCCTCTCCATCCATCCCACTCCATCCATCCCACTCCATCCATCCCCATCCCACTCCATCCATCCCACTCCATCCATCCCACTCCATCCATCCCACTCCATCCATCTCACTCCATCCATCTCACTCCATCCATTCCATTTCATCCATTTCATCTCACTCCCTCTATTTCACTCCATTCCTTTCATCCCACTCCATCCATCCCACTCCATCCATCCCACTCCATCCATCCCACTCCATCCATCTCACTCCATCCATCCCACTCCATCCATCCCACTCCATCCATCCCCATCCCACTCCATCCATCCCACTCCATCCATCCCTCTCCATCCATCCCACTCCATCCATCCCACTCCATCCATCCCTCTCCATCCATCCCACTCCATCCATCCCACTCCATCCATCCCACTCCATCTATCCCACTCCATCCATCCCTCTCCATCCATCCCACTCCATCCATCCCACTCCATCTATCCCACTCCATCCATCCCACTCCATCCATCCCTCTCCATCCATCCCACTCCATCCATCCCACTCCATCCATCCCACTCCATCCATCCCCATCCCACTCCATCCATCCCACTCCATCCATCCCACTCCATCCATCCCACTCCATCCATCTCACTCCATCCATCTCACTCCATCCATTCCATTTCATCCATTTCATCTCACTCCCTCTATTTCACTCCATTCCTTTCATCCCACTCCATCCATCCCACTCCATCCATCCCACTCCATCCATCCCTCTCCATCCATCCCACTCCATCCATCCCACTCCATCTATCCCACTCCATCCATCCCACTCCATCCATCCCTCTCCATCCATCCCACTCCATCCATCCCACTCCATCCATCCCACTCCATCCATCCCCATCCCACTCCATCCATCCCACTCCATCCATCCCACTCCATCCATCCCACTCCATCCATCTCACTCCATCCATCTCACTCCATCCATTCCATTTCATCCATTTCATCTCACTCCCTCTATTTCACTCCATTCCTTTCATCCCACTCCATCCATCCCACTCCATCCATCCCACTCCATCCATCCCACTCCATCCATCCCACTCCATCCATCTGACTCCATCCATCTCACTCCATCCATCCCACTCCATCCATTCCATTTCATCCATTTCATCTCACTCCCTCTATTTCACTCCATTCCTTTCATCCCACTCCATCCATCCCACTCCATCCATCTCACTCCATCCATCTCACTCCATCCATTCCATTTCATCCATTTCATCTCACTTCCTCTATTTCACTCCATTCCTTTCATCCCACTCCATCCATCTCACTCCATCCATCTCACTCCATCCATCCCACTCCATCCATCCCACTCCATCCCACTCCATCCATCCCACTCCATCCATCTCACTCCATCCATCTCACTCCATCCATTCCATCCATCTCACTCCATCCACCCCCCTCCCCTGCATCCATCCCACTTCATTTCTTCTATTCCATCCATTTCATTCCATTCATTCCACTCCATCCATTCCATTCCACCTCACCCTACCCTACGTACAGGTGCTCAATGTGTTCAGGGAAGGTGCTGGGAATTGTAGGAAGCAAGGTGATTATGACACCAGCTGTCAGAAGTGCACATTCTCATATTTCTGCATGGTGAGGGCATTCTGAACAGATTCTACCGGGGCCTGGTTAAGGTCCTGCTTATAGAAGATATTGTAGACAGTACGAGTTTGCCTCCCTCAACGTATATGCTTACATCCCAGGAGAATGGGCGTTGAAGCCACAGGACATTCCAAATAGCTGTAAACTCAGAGATGCAGGTCGTGTCTCCCCTACTAAACATCCCTTTATATTCCAAAGGGACTCCCTGCCCTCCGGAGAGGGGCCCTGCCCAGCTGCTCCTCCCCCACCTAAGCTCCAGGTCCACACCTTTGGGATCCCTCGCCTGCGGTGTGGAGGGACCCTATCCGTGTAGGAACAGCTGGCTCTCACCACTTCCGTCCAGATTGGGAACATTTGGGCAAGAAAACCTACGTAGCTATTGCTCTAGGTGGGAAGTAACCGTCCGTCTTGGGCCAGAAACCACTTTCAGAATAATCCAAATGCTCTGATTGAGTGCCCAATAGGTGGACGATAGGTTGATAGACAGATGAAGTAAATATTACAGAAGGCAAACTACACGTGTCCCGAGAAAAACTAATAAGAGGGGAGAAGACTTGGGGAAGAATACACTACAAATGTAGGTACTGAGTAGATACCTTGAAGTCATGTGTCTTTTCAAATGACCTAGAGCAGTGGTCGCGAACTCATTAGTCAACAGAGCCAAATATCAACAGTACAACGATTGAAATTTCTTTTGAGAGCCAAATTTTTTAAACTTAAACTTCTTCTAACGCCACTTCTTCAAAATAGACTCGCCCAGTCGTGGTATTTTATGGAAGAGCCACACTCAGGGGGCCAAAGAGCGCATATGGCTCGCGAGTCGCAGTTTGCTGACCACTGACCTAGAGTGTAAATCTACTCCTGAAACCTACCTGATCCCATTAACCAATGTCACTCCAATACATTTAATAATTTAAGAAAGGTTCCAGGGAATACAATTGGAGGGACTAGGAACAACTGGCCAGGTGTCTACAGAGTCTAAAGTACAGCCCATCATCGATGGAAGGTCCAGTTTGAAAGCAGAACCACGTTTGGGAGGCCCTGGATTCAGATTTGAGAAACGTGTAGATTTGAGTAAATTGGGAGATGTTAAAATTATGGGAAAAATGACATGATCAGAGATGGAATTTTTCCTCAAAGAATTATCTCATAGAGCTGAGCCAGCCTGACATTCTGGTGCTTATGGGTATTATTTAACTGAAAACAAAAAAAAGTTATTTCAAGTTACCCCAAATTATGTGATCTTTTGTGTCCAATCATCCAATGCTTTTTACAAGAAACCTGTTTTAGGTGAGTTGCTGGAAAATACTGTCAGCTTATTGACTGGGGTCTCCAGATGTTCTGAATTCAGCTGATTTGCAAATTAGCGATCTCCGAAATGCCTACTAATTAATAGTCCGTGTCCTGGGATAGTCTCTATCATCCTGTTAAAGCTGCTGTGACGAGGAGCCACAGACCACGTGGCTGACAGACAGACAGACAGACAGACATGTGTTTCCTCACAGCTCTGGGGGCTGGATGTCCAATCAAGGTGTCAGCAGGTCTGGCGGGGCCGGGCCTGGCTGCGGAGCCCGTGGACATGGCTGGCCCCTGTGGTTTTCCTCCGGACACATCCCGAGTGTCTTCCTCCTCCGGTAAGGTCGTCAGGGGGCGGGATTAGGGCCCAGGGCAATGTAAGACCCTCGCTTTCATTGCACCCTCCTCAAGTGCTTAAACCAGAGAGGCCTGTCTCCACACGCAGTCACACTGGGGGTTGGGGCTTCAACGTACAATTTTAGGAAAACACAAGCTTGTGTTTCTCGTGCGTTTGTGATTCTTCAGCCACGTTTCCTGAAATCCTCAAGCCTGTTTGTCCACAAATACAGTGTCGTCTTCTGTGAGGGCACCCGTGCCACTGGTCTAATTCAGACGCTTTTACTCCTAACCCGATGTGCAGTTCCAAGCATGGGAGGGGGGGCGGGCGGAGAGAAGAATGCAATTTACAAGGTGGTCAGAGTCCCTCTTTATTTCCTTTCAAATTCTTCATGTCGCCCCTTTTCCTCAAGGCTGGGTGCAACACGGGCAGAGGGTCAGGCTTCCCATGAAGTATTGGAATGTCTTCAAGGAATATCCTAGCATAAAAGAAAGTAACTTCCCAGCGTTCCCCCGGTCTGTGTTTATCTTATAAGAACAAGAGACATTAAGGTTTGGGGACATTTGGCTCAGATTACCATCACATAATTTATGGGAGTAATTTTCTCTTTTTCAGCACTCGTAAGCGGGATGCCTTTATTTTACCGCCTCTCTATTCATAACAATGTTATAGCTACTTTAAATCCTCCTTCTGCTCCCAATTTAGGACGTCCTTTCTGTAGACACGGATGTACGTTGCGTGAACCACCAGGAGCCTGTCCGTGGCTGGCGTCCACCACGTGGAGAAGGAGTGCCATTGGGCCAATGCCAAGAGGAGAGAAGCGGGTTTTCCCCTGAAGCATCCCATCCGCCAGCGGCGGTGCAGAGTGACGGTGACCTTAAAGCAGCAGGCAGGCTTTGCAAATGAGCGTGCTAATTCAATTACGTCGCCGGACAGAAGCCTTAGGAACTAAAAATGCTGATGATCCACTTGGAAAGAAAAACAGATCAATTTTGTTTCAGTGTGTTTGCAAGTGGCTGCTTGTCTCGTGACCCTTGACTGACCTGAGAGCCCGGGACCCTCCGAGGCGGAATCTGAGGTGGGCGGGGCACGTAGCCGGTCCCTGGGATGATCGACGTAAGGATGTGTCTCCCCGGTGCTGGGAGCTCCCGACCAAGAACAAATACTATTAGGAGCGTAGTGCGCGGCCGGCGTGGCTCAGTGGTTGAGCATCGACCTAGGAACCAGGAGGCCAGGGTTCCATTCCCGGTCAGGGCACAGGCCCGGGTTGTGGGCTCCCTCCCCAGTGGGGGGCGTGCAGGAGGCAGCCGATCCATGGTTCTTCTCCTCATTGATGTTTCTCTCTCTCTCTCTCCCTTCCCTCTCTGAAATCAGTAAGGATATTTTTTAAAAGAGCGTGTGATCTGCTCAAGGTCCATAAATCTTACTTGTGTAGGTCTCTAGGGCAATGGCTCCCCAGGTTTGGGGAGAAGAGCAAGCTCCAGAGGAGAAAGCACCATTTCTCTGGCCCTGCCATACACGTAACCGTGGTGGGAGGATCGGCTAGACTGCACGGCGCGGCCAGGGCGACGGGCCGGTGGCAGGGGGGGGCTGCCTGTGGGGCACAAGTCAGGTCGCCTCGGGCTTTCCTTCTTCAGCCACCTGCTCACGATGCAGAGAACTTTACGTACAGGAAACGCGCCGACTGAAGGAGCGAAGGCGAGCACACGGGTCTCCGCGTGGCCTCAGGGATGTAGCCAGAATCCCACACGGGTCTCCGCGTGGCCACAGGGATGTAGCCAGAACCCCGCAACGGGTCTCCCCAGGGATGTAGCCAGAATCCCGCAGGCGGTCTCCCCAGGGATGTAGCCAGAATCCCTCACGGTCCTCCCCGTGGATCAGTGATGCCAGAACCCCGCACGGGTCCTCCGCGTGGCTCAGGGATGTAGCCGAATCCCACACGGGTCTCCGCGTGGCACAGATTCAGAGGATGAATTAGCCAGAAACCGCACGGGTTCAGGGATGTAGCCGAATCCCGCACGGGTCTCCCCAGGGATGTAGCCAGAATCCCTCACGGGTCTCCCCGTCGGATGTAGCCAGAAATCCCGCGCGGCCTCAGAGTGAGAGCCGCAGAGCCTGGCCTGCGAACAGTCATGGTTCACAGGCAACGGACACCCACCACGCAGCCTGCGGATGTCAGGAGACAGCCCCTCCCCTGCCGCTTAGTCACGGGTGGATTCAAGTAAGGGGATGCCCATGGGGACACGGCCATCGCGGGCTGGGAGACCTGCAGGTGGTGGGCAATCAGGGGCGGGGGGGGGGGGGGGGCTGTGGGCTATTCCGAGACACAGGGGAATATTGACCGCACAACAGGAGACAGAACAATCCTCAGAGATAGCGGACACTTTAACGCCAGCCCCACAGAGGTACAGCGAGCACAGGAGTGTAAACAGCTGTGGGTCTGAACAGCTCTGTGCACAGCCTGGTTGCTATAGCATGATGCATAAGCACACATACATGTGTCATGGGCCATACCCAATGCTGACAGAATTCAAATTCGTTTCAAATGCTCTTAGAGAACTCACTGATGTTTTCCCCTGGGTCGGTTCATGAGACAATCCCCAGGTGTCCCGGACTGCAGTCATTCAGACGTGGTCTCTGAGGAGCGGGACTCAACGAGAAACCGACGCAGCCGGAGAAGCAGAAACGCACCCCCAGCTTGGAAAGGAAGCCACGCATTTTAAAATCACCCTCATGAACACCTCAAAGCAAAGTTTAGAACAAAACAACATTTTAAATAAATCAGAATGAAATTCCAAAACATCAGCGTGTGTGGCTGACAGTAAAGTAGTCCTCGGGGGAACTTTAACAGTGAACACAGGAGGAGCGAGCAGACCCGACGAACATGGGTCCCCGTCCACCTGAGACTCAGAAAAATGGCAGCAAACAAACTGCCCTGCACCACGGAGGTGAGGGTGCGGGGAGCAGCCAAGGACGGGAGGAGCCGAGGGCTGGTGCCACCCTGAGAGCATGGCAGGGCTGCCTGAGGCCGTGCACTCCCCTCCCCTGCCACCCGGAAACGACGGCCGAGGTGTGGGGGCACCGGCTCCCAGAGGAGAGGCCTGGCGCCTGGGGCCCGATTGGTGCCTGGGGCCCGAGTGGCTCTGTGGCCTGAGTGGCTCTGGGGCCCGAGTGGCTCTGGGGCCCGAGTGGTGCCTGGGGCCCGAGTGGCTCTGTGGCCCGAGTGGTACCTGTGGCCCGAGTGGTGCCTGGGGCCCGAGTGGCTCTGGGGCCCGAGTGGCTCTGGGGCCCAAGTGGTACCTGTGGCCCGAGTGGTGCCTGGGGCCCGAGTGGCTCTGGGGCCCGAGTGGCTCTGGGGCCCAAGTGGTGCCTGTGGCCCGAGTGGCTCTGTGACCCAAGTGGCTCTGTGGCCCGAGTGGTGCCTGGGGCCCGAGTGCAGAGCTGTGTCCTGGGTGCGGCGGCGGGTCGGGCAGTTGTGTGCAGGCTCACTTCCGCAGACAGGCCCGGGAGGTAGGCCCAGTCCCTCCTGTGCAGGTGACAGCAGAGACCTGCGGACACTCCGAGGGCCTTGTCCCCGGTCACATGACTAAGGGAAGCAGAGCCCACCCGTTAACCTTCACAGTCCCTTCCCCTTGGCCGTGCACGTGGCTGCTTCCTGCTCATGTCTGACACCTTCCTGCACTATTTGGGCCAGTTTCACGTTCCCTCTTCCGACGCTATAGGTCCCTCCGGTACAGAGGGCGCACGCAGCCCGGAGGCTGTCCTCCTGTCATTGCTTTTGGCCTAAGCCTGAGAGAAGGAAATAGCATCTTTCTACCCTGGAATAATTATCAAAGCAGCAAGCACATGACATTATCTATTCGTCTGTCTCTGTATGCATGTATCTCTCGTCTATTATCTGTCATCCGTTATCTATCATCTGTTATCTACCATCTGTTATCGCTGTCCATCTATATGTTTTGAGTAAGGAAGGACATGTGCCTATGGGTCACTTATGTCATGAAAGTTAAAAGAGCTTTTGAAAAGAACTAAAGTCATTTTTTATAAAAAGTGAAAGTTTTTTCTGAATAATTAAAATAGTATGACATCAACCTATTTAACAATCATTGCATTTTTTTATGTACCCATCAATGTTCTAAGTGACTTATGTTTGTCTTCTAAACTAATGGGAAAAAATTAGTAAATAGTTTATATATCAAACTAGAGGCCCGGGCACGGATTCATGCACCAGTGGGGTCTCTTGGCCTGGCCTGCACCCTCTTGCAATCCGGGACCCGTCGGGGGATGTTGGAGAGTCGGTTTCGGCCCGATCCCCACGGGCCAGGCCAACGGAACCCACCAGTGCATGAATCCGTGCGCCGGGCCTCTAGTATACATATAAGATCTTTGGTTAATCTCTTCCCACCCTCACCCTTATCCCCTTCCTTCTGAGATTCATCTGTTTCATGTTTCCATGCCTAGTCATCAGTGCGTATCATTACTACCGATCAAATGGTCGAGTGGTCAGACGGTCACTTAGGCTTTTATATATATAGATGATGTTCACCAACAAAAGACATATTTTAGCCAGTCTTAATGATCAACTAGATTTGTTTACAATAAATCAATAACCTCCATACCCTTTCCCACGAAGAGCTCAAAATGTCATTTGAAAGATGAACTGCCCCAGATTTGACTTTTACTCTCACTCAGCAGACGTCTGAGATTCCCCTGAGTAAGCAGCTCTAAGGGTCCGCCCCGCCTGTGTGATGCCGACAGGGAACGTCCATTGTAACTTCTTCATCTTCCGAAGGTCCGACCCGAGGTTAATAGAATCGCACGGAACAATGAGAGAGACCGTCCACTGCATTTTATTAAAAAACCTGACCCCTGGCAATTCAATTATACATGTGCTCGGCAAGGACGTTTAACTCAATTACACGGACTCATCAAAGGGTGCGAAACAAGCCATCCTGGCCTCTGGTCCATTAACGCGTCATTCTGAACCATCGGCTCAGCCTCACAATGACACTGGCAAACGCGCTGCTGCTGTCTAGTCTGACACTGACCTTTCAGAATATCGGCCAGTCAGAAGTTGTGCAAACTGTGTTACCTCTCGTGAAGTGTTAATAATCCATGAATCAAAAACGTAGAAATATTCATTTTTCATTTCAGGTGCACTGAAGAGAGGTGGCCGGGGTCGTAGTTAGTGTCATGCCATCATCATATCTTCTTTGCTTCTTTTCCCCAATTTTTCTCCGTGTCTCCAAGGCAGTCTTATTGGTTCACCCATAGCAGCCTCCTCCTTCCTGCCATGGTGACGCATTCTCCGCCGACCCGGTGCTTGGTTTACCCGTGTCCGCATCGGCCACGCAAGTTCCACCGCTCCTTTGTCAACTCCGTGTACATCCCCTCTAACAGCTGCATGTTTTATTTTTATTTATTTTTTTAAACATATTTTATTGATTTTTTTTACAGAGATTTAGAAACATCGATGAGAGAGAAACATCCATCAGCCGCCTCCTGCACACCCCCACCGGGGATGTGCCTGCAACCAAGGTACATGCCCTTGACCGGAATCGAACCTGGGACCCTTCAGTCTGCAGGCCGACGCTCTAGCCACTGAGCCACACCGGTTAGGGCACAGCTGCACGTTTTAATCCGATTGGAAGGACTTTCCCCACCTCTCACCCAGCTGAACCCTAATTCCCACTGAGGATTCATTTAAAAGAAAACCTTTTTTCCCCAAGAAATTTTAGAGCTCCTGCCTGAGTGCTTCCTGGCTGGTGTGTGGCTCCCTCTGCTTAGTCAGATCACATGGCTGTGTGGAATCCACTCACCTCTGCCCTTGGAATTCTCCGTGCCCAATGTCTGAGCCCATCACTAAAGCGCCAGGTTACTGAGCAGCTGGCCTGGCTGCGTGCTCATCTCAGTTCTCACCCGCCGTCAGCAGGTGGCCGGCACACAGTGGGGCCTCAGAACCTCCGGTGGATAAAGAAGCAGTGTACGGGTCACGGTTCCCAGCAGGCCTCGGCCGCGGTGTGTGGGTCACAGCGGGCTCCTGGCCGGGACGCCACGCCCTCCTTAGAGGAGCTAGACCTTCACGCGTCTGTCCGGGGCTTGTTCTATGTTTCCTGGTGAAAGATCAGCTCCTTCAAGAGTGATGTGGTCATCCGTGTACCTAATGTCCTCAACTTCAAACGAGCTACAAAAGGAATCGTTTTCGACCAGGAATTATTATAATACGGGAAAGTTGTTTTCCCTTAAGATTTTTAGAAATTACAGTTTGTTCCAATTATGCTTTTATTGATTTCTACGTGCCTTAATGAAAAGCCATACAACGCATCGAACATGAAACAATAAGGCTGCGCGTCTATCTTGGGAAATTTATTTTATTATAAGTTTATCATAAAAACAAAACTGTTTTGTTAGCTGTAGCACTTGAAGCTCTCCTTGGAAAAGGAAAGTTTCTCTTTTAAAAAAAAAACAACAAATATTACTTCAAAGGGGCAACTTCTCCTCCTGGCCAGGAGCTCAGCGGTTGGTGCATTGAACCAGTACACCACGGCTGCAGGTTCAATCCCCAGTCACGGCACACGCAAGAAGCAACCAACGAATGCATGAATAGATGGAACAAATTGATCTCTCTCTCTCCCTCCACTCTCTCTCTCTCTCCTCTCCCTCCCACTCTCTCTCTCTAAAATTAAAAACAAAAAAATTAATAAAGAGGCCCGTTCCTGTGTCCCTCAGAGTCTGTCACCTGGGTTCTGGGTTTCAGGACCTCAGGGTCACGGCACAGGCAGACGCGACGGCCAGTCCCCCTTACTGACCGGAGGTCAGGGTCCTTTTCTGTCCTCCTCCTCCTGCTCCCACCACGTGGCCGGATCTGGGTGAGGGAGACGGCCCTCCTCCTGCTCCCAGCACCCTCCCGGGGCAGGTGGCCTCCAGGGAGCTGCCCTCACCCCACACCAGCTGGCGACCCCACACCTGACCTGGTGGCCGCGGGCAGGTCGGCAGGAAGGAAGCCGGCCTTACCCGGGGACGCAGAGCTAAGCTGCATTTTCGATGAAACGTTCTTTCTTATCAACTTAACTGCACGTCTCAGTGGATGTGGAGATGGGGCAGGACCCAGAGCAGAGCCGCAGGAGAGCCTGGAATCTGTAGGCGTCTCTCACACAAATCAGGGCTGGCCAGTAACCAGCCTTTTATATATATACTAGGGGCCCAGTGCACGAAATTCGTGCACTGGGGGGGGGGGTCCCTCAGCCCAACCTGCCCCCTCTCACATACTGGGAGCCCTCAGGGGATGTCCTACTGATGGCTTAGGCCCGATCCCCACGGGAAGTGAGCCTAAGCCACAGTCTGGCCTCCCTTTGTGGGAGGCAACCGGGCTGGTCAGGGGAAGGCACCAGCCCCATCACCCGCTGCTGCAGCCACTGCCAGTCACCACAGCCACCAAGGTGTTTTCATCAACACGGACTCCAATCCCTTCACCAAGAAAAAATGGCAACTCTCTTTAGGCATTTTCAAGATGTGTCTTTCATAGGATATGCATTTCTTTCTTTTTTTTTTAATCCTCGCCTAAGGATATGTTTCCATTGACTTTTAGAGAATGTGGAAGAGAAAGGGAAAGACAGAGAGAAACATCAAAGTGAGAGGAACACTTTGATTGGTTGCCTCCTGCATGAGCCCTGATCTGGGCCCCAGCAGGGAGGAGCCTGCAACCTAGGTACATGCCCTTGATCAGAATCAACCCAGACCCTGCTGTCTGCAGGCTGAGGCTCTATCCACTGAGTCAAACCGGCTAGGGCAGGATATGACATTTCTTAGCCCTCCAGCAGGACCTTCATTTTTTTCTCCAGAAGTGTGGTGGAAAAACCCTAGATCACCTTTTTGGATTCTTATTACCCAAGTTACTAAGAATATTACCAGTGGCATACAGGAAGCTTAGCCAATGTGCAGTGAGAAAAGGTGTTTCCTCTATAGTTCACACCAATCACCGGCTGTGCCATGCCCAGGCCTAAAGCCTCTGGCCGAAGCTTTAGGCCTGGGAAGGGGACCTCCAGCTCCCTGTGATCGCGACACCGCCCATTGGGCAGGGGACCCCAGCTCCCTGCAATCCACCACAGGAGCAGACCCCCTCACGGGAGCGGACCCCCAGTTGCCTGCAATCCATCGCAGGCTCCCCGCTGGTGCCCAAGGCCGGAAAAGCCTCCGCCGGATGGTTTCCTGGTGGGCGTGGCTGGTGGGTGTAGCAGAGTGATGGTTAATTTGCATATTACTCTTTTATTAGGTAGGACTAGAGGCCCGGTGCACAAAATTCGTGCTCGAGGAGGGGGCTCCCTCAACCTGGCCTGCACCTTCTCGCAATCCAGGAATCCTCGGGCAGGCATGCAGGCAGAGTGGTTAGGAGCGATCAGGCAGGCAGGTTCCCTCCTCCCAACAGTGGATTCTGCGAGGAATGGGGCTCCCTCTTCCCTCTTGTCACGGTCCAGTTTGAAGGCCGGCCACAACCCCAAAAGCACGATACCCAGAGTTCCGCAGCACCCTGGTAGCCCAGGGTCCACAGACCCTTCTCACCGCATGCCTCGGCGGCACAGGTTAAAGACCCTTCTCACCACCGCCGCACCTCGGAGGCCCAGAGCCACAGACCATTCTCGCTGCTGCCACGCCCCAGGACCCCAGAGCCCACAGACCATTCTCGCTGCTGCCACGCCCCCCAGCAGCCACGAGCCCACAAGGACCCCTCCCGCCTGCATGCCTCGGCAGCCCGGGGCCCACTGTCTGGTCGTCCATCCTGGTCGTGATGTCCCTAGGCTATTATTAGTATAGTTTTTTTTTTTTCATTGATGTCAGAAAGGAAGGGAGAGGGAGGTAGAGATAGAAACATCCATGATGAGAGAGAATCATGGATCCGCTGCCTCCTGCACCGCCCCCTACTGGGGAAGGAGCCCACAACCCAGGCATAAACCCTGACCAGGAATCGAACTGAGACCTCTTGGTTCATAGGTTGATGCTCAACCCCTGAGCCATTTAGCTTTTATCAATTCGTGATGGAAGCTGGGAAATCTTTAACTTCTCTTCCAACTCTAAAACTCTGAGAATCTATGGATTATTAACATTATTAACTTCCCCAAAATGGACATGAAACGCAAAGATCCTTAATTATTTTTGCTAATCATTACGCTATGATACGTTAATTAATCTTAATATTACATTTCAAGAGCCCAATGGGTGATAGTACAGTATTTTCGACAATACTTTGAAAGCTCATCCATTTGTAGAATTTCACAGCCTTAACTTTTAATCCATCACCAACGAGCTGACTTTTCCCCAGATATTTTTATATAATCCCCATTAACATGCTGTTGTGAATGAATACTTAATTAAAATGTATAATCATGTTCTAATTCCTTGCTTGTTTTCCTAAACAAACTTCTTGTTATTTATTAATCCATAACAGAGCATACTATTTGCATTTTAATTAACTTTCCAGGCTTGATAATCATTTGTTATTGCCGCTGTTATCTGCTCACACACAGGAGCCGATTCCCCACCCGTCATCTCACGCCCACCCGGGACGCGCCCCGGGCTGCTCACCCTCCGGGAAACGGAACGCCGGCACAGGCTCTCTCCCCGCCGAGGCTTTGTCAGGTCAGCACTCCGTGCCTCGGCCGCGCTCACCAGACGAGGTTGTAAAGTCGATTGATTTGCTTAAAGTGTATGTAATCCGGGCGAATGGGGCCACATACGACATTAGAGGGGTGTGAACCAAACCCCCGACGGGGCTTAAATGCTCTGTCACCTTCCATGTGGGTTCCTGTCCTTTGGGGATAAGCCGCCAATGCTGCTCTGATCCGAGTGACAGCGAGTGCTCTCCTGTCCCCGGGCTTCCTGTCTCAGTGACGTGTCCACTCTGACCCGTCCCTCACCGGGACCCTGAGCGAGCAGCACCACCTTCAGGGAGGAGCTCACAGTGCGGTCGGCCCCTGCGCTGCCCAGCCTGGCTGGTCCACGCAGCCTCTGCTTCATTTTAAAATATATATTTATTGGTTTGAGAGAGAGAGAGAGAGGGAGAGAGAAACCTTGATGTGAGAGGGAAACATTGACCGGCTGCCTCCTGCATGCCCCCCACTGGGGATCGAGCCCACAACCCGGGCACGTGCCCTGACCGGGAATCGAACCAATGACCTTTCACTGCACAGGACAATGCCCAACCACTGAGCCACACCAGCCAGGGCTCCTGTTCATTTTTGAAAGACTTTGGGAAAGACTTCTTTTTTTAGACAATTTGATAAAGTGACATTGTCTCATTTAACTTCTAAAATATAGTAATCATAGCCTTCCCGATGAACCCATGCCCAGGATTTCATTTTGCTGGTTCATGAACGGGTGAACGAATGAGCAACTGAAACCAGCTCCCCCACGTGCGGGAGGCGGAGGTGAGATTCTTGTCTCAGACGCGAAGCCGGTTAACGAGAAGCCAGACAGTCACACAGTCACACGTCACCTCCGGTTATCTCTTCCCCTGACTGGAAATTATTTGCATTTTTACTGGAAGAGAGAAACTTTCTAAGTTTACCTCTCTCCTTACAAAGTCATCAAATAGTTCATTTGGGCCTCTCTCTCTCTTCTCTCTCTCTCTCTCTCTCTCTCTCCTCTCTCTCTCTCTCTCTCTCTCTCCTCTCTCTCCCTCCCTCTCTCTCTCTCTCTCTCTCTCCCTCTCTCTCTCCTCTCTCTCTCTCTCTCTCTCCTCCCCCCTCTCTCTCTCTCTCCTCTCCTCTCTCTCTCTCTCTCTCTCTCTCTCTCTCTCCTCCTCTCTCCTCTCCTCCTCATCTTCCTCTCTCCCAGCCTTCTCCCTGCTGGCTGAGCTGCCAGCAGAGCATGGCCAGGAGTCCCTCTGTCTTGCCTGGCTGGGAACACTCCCCGCCTCTTCTGTGGCCTGCTCTCCTAGGACGCCCTGGAGCCCCCACACCATCCAGCCCACCCCCTCCCTGCCCCCTGCCTGCTGGAGGGGGAAGGAAACTCGTCCTCGCCTCTTCCTGCTGCTTCCAGACCTCCCTTCACCTCCACCTTCTCTAACCCCCGCAGGTCAGCACTGTTTGAAATACGCAGCGGACTGCACATCACTAGGAACTGGACAATGGATTGCCACGCCTTGCCCCCGTTGATGAAACCCCACCGTTTTCCGCTGAGTGGCCCGGGAGGCTGCCGCGGGGCTCGGTGAGGAAGCTGTGCCGGATGCGGGACGGGCACTCGCTCGCCTGTGGCAGCAGCAGAGCTGGGCGCGTGCTGGGGCGGCGGATGTGGACACGGTGAGGCCCCGGTCCCGGCCCGCTGGATGTGGTGGAGAACCTGGCTCCTCTACCCGAGTCTTCCTTCGGGGGGGCTGCTGGCCTGGGCCTGTCCCCTATGGCTATGTCCCACGGGGTTCCCTGGGCTGGCGGCCCCTGCCCTGCCTCCTGGCGTCCTGCACGGTGTCCCTGAGACACAGGATGGAAAGGAGGTGCCATCCCCACCGCCCTCCCCCGTCTTTCTAAGACCTTCCTGACAGAGCCATCCCAGGTTTCCCACTTCCCTGGGTTGATAATGGGCTGAAAGCTCAATGGTCCCCGGACCTGTGTTCCCAGCCCCTCAGCAGACGTGGGGTCTCCGCTGCGCAGAGGGGGGTCTGGGGCCAGCACTGGGGCTGACACTGGGGCTGTGGAGCTTCGGGGACCAGGCCCGCCCTGCACCTGAGGCGCCCGCTACCCCTATCAGCATCTCCCGCTCCTTCACCAGCTAGTGGCCTTGGGGAGGCCCAGGTCTCAGGAGCTCAAGACACAAAGCAGCCCGGCCAGCGTGGCTCCGTGGTTAATCATTGACCTATGAACCAGGAGGTCACGGTTCGATTCCCGGTCAGGGCACAGGCCCGGGTTGTGGGCTCGATCCCCAGTGCAGGGCGTGCAGGAGGCAGCAGATCTATGATTCTGATCATTGATGTTTCTATCTCTCCCTCCCTCTCCCTTCCTCTCTGAAATCAATAAAATATATATATTTTTAAAAGAAACAGAGCAAACAACCAAATAGCAGACGGTCAGTCTGTGTTCTCCTCTAGACTCATCCCCTTCATCCGTCAGCCACCCCCGCGTCGTCCAGTCGGGTCACTGACAGGCGGCCTCCTCTGTCCGTGTGGGATCGCCGGTTTGTCCTGTGAACCAAGGAGTCCTCATCACCCCTCCCAGCTCAATGCGGGCAGCATTGCACCCCGTGTGACACATGAGCACACTCAAGAGCGGGAAGGAGACGCCATTGGCCGAGTCCCACCTCTGACACCTGGAAGGTGGGAAACAAAACGAAGGGGAGCCCATTCCAAGCCTCGACTTCCCCCGCTGCATCTGTGAAACGGGTGAGGCTCTCAACAGGTCCCAGCAGGAGCCCCCGTCCTGCGCGCCTCTGAACTCCCTGCCTGGCCTTGTCTGGCCGCGCTCCCCTAAGGCGCCCTGGAGCCGCCAAGTCTTCCCCCCAGGAGATGAAGGGCGGGCCACGGAGAGGGGCCTGCAGTCCCCATGGCAACCAGGCTCCGCCCTGGGAAGGGCCCAGGGTCGAGGTCGAGCACCCACCCTGCGGTCCGGGCCCGGATCAGCAGCTGCAGCTCCGAGGGGTCCTCCGCTGGGAGTGAACAGACCCCCTGACTCCTCTTACACAAGCACCCGCCACCCCTGTGGGATGTGAGAGTCTCTCCGGCAAAGCAGAGTAAGGGACAGTTCTTTGTTTTAACAAAAATTCTAGAGACGGAAGATGCAGGGAGCAGAGAGTCCGTTTACCCGTCTGATTTGCAGATTAAAGACCTGCCACTTCCTGGGCTCACCCTTGAAGACCATGCACCTCCTAAAACCCGCTCACCGGAGAGAACGCCTCTCCTAACACCCGCTGCACCCCCACTCCTGCGCCCCCACTCCTACGCCCCCACACCTATGCCCCCCTCCGGTTTCCACGTCACTGTCCCTCCAGAACACGTGTAGCAGCTGCTCCCCCACTTCTTCCCAGCTCTCCTCCACCTTCCTCTCCCCGCTCCCCACCCGCCTCGGGCTCTCTGTGCTGCTCTGCTCTTCATCTGCTGGAGGGGCCACAGCCAGCCAGGGTGCCCGTGACATGGGGATGTCAGGCAGCTGCAGGATGCAGGCCCCAGAAGGCTTTTACCTGTTTCACCGCGCAGGCAGCTTGGAAATAGTCACTGTCTACCTGGAGCGTTTATTCAGCCGGTACCTGAGCGTGTTTACTTGCTAAGTCTTTCCCTCGCAGCCTATTCCATGGGGCCAGTGATTCCCCTCCCGTGGCTCCCAGGGGCACCTGGCTGTGGACTCTGCATTCCCGACCCCGAGATCTCAAAGGAGCAGGTCCACCTGGTTTTGCTGAAGACCAAGTTCAAGCCACCCTCTTTCCACCCCATTTCTGTTAACGTGCTACTCACACCGTGTCCCCGGCAGAAAACAGCCCTTCGCCCACCCCGGCCTCCCGGTCCTCCACGGCCCAGAGCCCACGTGTCTTCATTAGCTGCCTCCACGGGGCTTCACCCTCCCCGTCCCTGTGGCGACCGCCTTAGTGAAGGCTCTGACCTTGCTCCCTGCGGTAGCGTCTCCCCTGCCAGGTCTCCTAACCCTTCGTCCCTCCCACACTCAACGTGTCACAGTACATTGAAGCTGCTCAGTGACTTGCTTAACACCTCTGATGGCGGTCATCACTGTCGGTATTAAATTGAAATGATACTTTTCTTGCCACTCAAACTGGAGCCACAGCCAACTCGCTCGAGTCGCCCCAAACACAGAGTTCTTTTCCACCTTTTCCCAGAACTTTGTTCTGTGCTCAGATCGTCCAACCCAACTTCTTCCAGCAACCACAGACTTGGTCTTAAATCCTGCCAGTGCCAGGTACTCGCGTATCAAACCGTCCTCATGTATTTGCAGAGATTTTTCTGACCATCAGTCCTGCGCCAGCAAACACTGGCCGTCCTGACTCCTGGGAAGATGGGCGTCCTGCACGTGACCCAGGCTCTCACATGAGACTTGGGTTGACGAGATACAAAATGGGTGTAAAATCTGTGTGTTTGAGACATTATGTATTTGGGGGGTTATTATTTTTTTATAGCCATTCTCCTAAACCAAATGTTCATTAGTTTTCTAGTAACTCTCCCTCTACTTCTAACCCTTTAAGTTGGAGGAAGCACACTGCTCGATAACAAATTATACCACAAGGCGATCGTAATAAAACAGCATGGCACCGCCATAAAAACAGACAGGGAGATCAATGGGACAGAACAGAGGGCCCATAAATAAACCGACCCTTTGGGTTCAATTAATATTTGACAATGGAGGCAAGAACATACAATGGGGCAGAAAAAGGGCATTCAATAAATGGCGTTGGGAAAACTGGACAGATTTGTGCAAAATAACAAACAAACTGGACCACCTTCTTACACCATACACAAGAAGAAACTGAAAATGTCTTAAAGACTTAAATGTTAGACTCAAACCCATAAAAATCCTATAAGAACACATAGGCAGTAAAATTTCTGATATTTCAGTAAAATTTTCTGACACTTCTTCAGGCAAGGGGAAAAAATAAAAAATAAACAAATGGGACTACCTCAAACTAAAAAGTTTTTGCACCACAAAGGAAACCATCAATAAGTCAAAAAGACAAGGAGAGAACCAAGATGGCAGCATAGGTAAACACCTGTACTTGCTGCCTCCCACAACCACATCAAAATTACAACTAAAAGACAAAACAACTATCATCCAGAACTGCGGGAAAGCTGGCTGAGTGGAAGTCCTACAACCAGAGAGGTTAAGAAGAAAGCACATTGAGATGGGTAGGAGGTGCGGAGGTGCGGAAAGTGCTGGCAACCGGGTGCACTGCTTTTTTAATCGGGAGGGAGATACAAGCTCCTGTTTGCTCTGAACTCCAGTTCCGGGTGATGCTCTAGGGCCTTGGTCGGCAAACTGCAGCTCACGAGCCACATGCGGCTCGCGAGCCGCGGTTTGCCACTCTGTTGACTTATGAGTTTGCCGAACACTGGGATAGGGGCTTAATCACAAGGAACAACAACAGCCTGTAATTATTGGAATCGAGAGTCTAGGTCAGTGGACAGCAAACTCATTAGTCAACAGAGCGGCAAACAGCGGCTCGCGAGCCGCATGTGGCTTGCGAGCCGCAGTTTGCCAACCACTGCTCTAGGGAACCCAGATACATACGGGGAGAAACTGGACCATCTGGCATTGGGGCAGGAACACAAGGGTGGCTTTCTTTCAGATGGAGGTTCCTGCAGCGGTCATTGTTCCTGAGCAGGAAACTCTCCTGTGCAGGGCTGACTGGCAGCCATTGCTGTTTGGTCTGCCCTGGTGATTCCCTGAGACCCCACCCGGCCCAATTTACAACCCCAGCCAAGCTGTGTGCATCAGCTTTTGCATATGAATGGCCTGTCCTTTCTCAATCTAAAACCTGTCAAACAGGCAGCGCTGGGTCAGGGAGCCCCAAAGCTATCAAAAGAAGGTCCAAGAATAGGCACCAGCACCTTGCTTCACAGCTGGGCTTTGTCTGGACACTTGCAAACCCCATAAAAAGAGGAGAAATCTTCAGATCTCTCTGTAGCTCCTGCTGGGTGGCCCCAGGCAGTGGCTGACTTTGCCCCTCCTTAGAGATCCAAGAGCCATTGTACCCAGTGGTCATTGTGAGACCATCCAGATTACAACTCTTCACATCCATAAGCGACACACTCAGGGGGAAGACTCAGTGAGCACCAAAGCCCCATTGAAGCAAGTCCTGCCCCATAAGGGTGTCTCCTGCACAGCAGCTCTCCCATTGTAGACACAGCTGGTTCTCACAGCCAATTGGCATGGAGGTCAATTCCTCCCAGTAACACCAATAGCAATCAAGGCTCAACTACAACAAGACTGTGCACACAGCCCACAAAGGGGTGCACCTAGAGCTTCCAGCTCAGGTGACTGGGGAGGCTGAGCCACTGGGCCCTACAGGACACCTACTACACAAGGCCACTCTATCAACTCAAGGAGACTTAGCAGCTACCCAATACATAGAAACAAACACAGGGAAGCAGCCAAAATGTGGAGACAAAGAAACATGTCACAAATGAAAGAAATGGAAGAAGGCAAAATACTGGATATGGAGTTCAAAACTCACAATTATAAGGTTACTCAAGAATCTTCTAGAAAACTCCAAGAATCTTAGTGATACCTTCAAGGATCTTAGTGGGAATACAAAAAAAAGGGGGGGGGGGGAAGGACCAGTCAGAAATTAAGCATACACTGACTGAAATAAAGAATAATATACAGAGATTCAACAGTAGACTAGAGGATCCCAAGAATCAAGTCAAAGATTTTAAATATGAGGAAGCAAAAAACACTCAACCGAAAGAGCAAAAAGAAAAAAGAATCCAAAAAGTTGAAGATAGTGTAAGGAGCCTCTGGGACAACTTCAAGCATAACAACATCCGAATTATGGGGGTGCCAGAAGAAGAGAGAGAGCAAGATATTGAAAACCTATTTGAAGAAATAATGACAGAAAACTTCCCCTACCTGGTGAAATAAATAGACTTACAAGTCCAAGAAATGCAGAGAACCCCAAACAAGAGGAATCCAAAAAGGACCACACTGAGACACATCATAATGCCAATAGCAAAAGACAAAGAGAGAATATTAAAAGCAGCAAGAGAAAAAAAGGTAGTTACCTACAAGGGAGTACCCATACGACGGTCAGCTGATTTCTCAACAGAAACTATGCAGGCCAGACGGGAGTGGCAAGAAATATTCAAAGTGATGAACAGCAAGAACCTACAACGAAGATTACTCTACCCAGCAAAGCTATCATTCAGAATTGAAGGGCAGATAAAGAGCTTCACAGACAAGAAATAGCTAATGGAGTTCATCATCACCAAACCAGTATTATATGAAATGTTGAAGGGTATTCTTTAAGAAGAGAAGAAGAAGAAAAAGGTAAAGATAAAAAATTATGAACAACAAAGTGACAACAAATACATACCTATCAACAAGTGAATCTAAAAATCAAGTAAATAAAAAATCTGGCAAACAGAATAAACTGGTGAATATAATAGAATCAGGAGCATGAAAAGGGAGTGGACTGACAATTCTCAGAGGGAAGAGGGTGTAGGGGGTGTGGAAAGAGATTGGACAAAGATCTCACACCTATGGATGAGGACAGTGGCAGGGGGTAAGGGCAGAGGGTGGGGTGGGAACCAAGTGTAGCGGAGCTATGGGTGGAATAAAAAGGAACATCTGTAATAATCTGAACAATAAAGATTTAAATAAATAAATAAACAAACAACAAAAGACAGATCACTGAATGGGAGAACTATTCGCCAATGATACATTAGATAAGGGGCTAATTTCAAAAATATATAAAAACTTATAAAACTCAATACCAAAGAAACAAACAATCTAATTAAAAATGGGTAAAGAGGACGTACAGAAGGCCAAGAGACACATAAAAACATGCTCAGTGTCACTAATCATCCGAGAGATGCAAATGAAAACCACAATGAGTTCTCACCTCACACCTGTCAGAATGGCTCTCTTCAACAAATCAACAAACAGCAAGTGCTAGAGAGGATGTAGAGAAAAAGGAACCCTCATGCACAGCTGGTGGGAATGCAGACTGGTGTGGAGAATAGTATGGCTTTTCCTCAAAAAATTAAAAATGGAACTGCCTTATGACCCAGCAATTTCACTTCTGGGAATATATCCTAAGAAACCCCAAACACTGATTTGAAAGAAATCTATATGCACCCCTAAGTTCACAGCCGTGTCCTTTACCATCGCCAGGATCTGGACTCTTCCGCGGGGCCGTGAGCCTGCCCTGGCTCCCGAGGCGGCAGACCCTCTCTCTTCCAGACCGGCTGCTCTCGCTCTGGACATGGACTCGATGTCGCCTACAGCTCCTCACTCACAGCTCCTTGGAATGACAGCCCAGAGCTCAGGGCAGCCGGTCTCACTGCTGAGGGTGCAGAATGGGAGGAACCCCTGGAGAATGGTCCCTCAGCAAGGAGGACTCTTGAGATGGCCAACGGACAGAAATACCAGTCGGCCAAGACCAAGCAACACTGGGATCACCGGTTCACACAACAGGGAACTAAGGAAAGTTCTGGATGCAGAGCTGGCTTGCTGATTAAGAAGATCACATAATGATCTTAGTCTATCGATCTATCGATCATCTATCTATCTATCATCTATCTATCATCTATCTAACTATCATATATCTATCATCTATCATTTATCTATCATCTATCTATGTATCTATCTATCATCTATCTATATATATCAATCATCTATCTATCTATCATCTATCTATCATCTATCTATCTATTATCTATCTATCATCTATCTATCATCTATCTCATCTATCATTATCTTATCATCTATCATCTATCTATCTATCTTATCTATCATCTATCTATCATCTATCTATCTATCTATATCTACATCTATCTATCTATCTATCTATCTATCTTATCTATCTATCATCTATCTATCTATCTATCTATTATCTATCTATCTATCTATCATCTATCCATCTAATTTCTCCTTATTTGTATTGGTTTATCTACCTTCTTCTAATTCGCCTTCACATTTGACCGATACAGGTGGATGTCATTCTTAGTGATCTCACAGGAAATGTGCTGCTTCTCACGGTCCACGTGTTTGTTTCAGAGACCGGGGCCTGCGTGGGGTGTGTGCTCACTTGGGAGCTGCACCGTAGCCGGGGGGCATGTTATTGCGATGGGCCAGGCCCAGGTAGTCATGACCGTGTCTCTCTCCCAGGTAAGGTCTCCATCAGCAAGAAGGAGAAACGCCTAAGAACACTTCTATGTGCCACGGTCCCTTCACAGTCCCTCCAAGGGGACAATCTTCTCCCGGGAAACATGGTAGTTTGGTAAGAGCTATGATAAGAAGGTACTTTCACAGTGAAAAATTCTAAAGAGAGGGAGGGCGCCCAGCTGTTACAGGGATAATGGAAGATTACTTTGTTCAACTCGGTATCACTTAGGGATGAACAGGGAACCGGCTGGGTGCAGGGAAAAAGATAAGCACAATGGCAAAGGACCTTCTCTTGCCACTTTCGGGAAAATGACAGGCAATTTCCCCCCATTATCCAAAGCCATACAATGTTTTAAAAGGTTGACATTTACGAATATGTTGCATCACCATTTTCTCTCGGTGGTTTTAAAGTCTCGCTGCTCATTGTTCTTGCTTTTCATCTCGGTAAGTGCTCTTCATTCCTAGCTCCGTGGACTGCTTTAGTATTTTAACTGTCCTTGTGATTTACAGTTAAATACGGGGCTGGGTTGGGGAGGGCCGCCTGTCAGCCTGAGCCGGGAGCGCTTTCCCCCGGGACTTGGCGCTCTCAGCCAAGCGGCGCTGACTGGCTGTCCTTTGTGTCTGTGATGTGTGGGTGTTCCTGTCTTCTCTCTCTCTTCCCTGTCTCTGTGTCTCTCTCTCTCTCTAAAACACACATGCAAACATGTAGGCATTCACAGGTACACCTCACTCATGGCACCTGTTAAACTGACGCCTCTGATTCCCACTTACTATGTCAATCCATGAACTTTTTCTTATGAATCTATCGGCATAAAATCATCCTTGTCATTCTTATCACTCGTAACACGGACGACATGTGTCCCCAGTATCTCTATGACGTCTATTAATAAAATAGTGTAAGCATTCATTCTATAATGAACATAAAAGCTATCCAATCGCTGGACTAATATATAAATCCACCCAATGTCTGTGTAGAAAGACCTTTGGTAATCACCATTCCCCTGAAAAACAGTTATCAGCGATTACAGAAGAGAGCTACCTGGCAAAGAGATATAAAAATGCTAATGTTTTTTCTCTGTGTTGGGTTCAAACGGTAACATGCTTTCCCAGTACCCTGCTCTGACTATACAAGGGGCTGGATGGTGGTAATCCCCAACAGGCCTGGGTTAAAACCCAACGCCCACTGTGACCTTGTGAGAAGGTGGTCCCGTGGGAGGTGATTCGTCCTGAGGGTGTTGTCCGCCATGGATCAGTGCCCGTGTAGGGAGCCGGGGATGGGATCAGTGCCCGTGTAGGAAGTGGGGGGGATGGGATCAGTGCCCGTGTAGGAAGTGGGGGGATGGGATCAGTGCCCGTGTAGGAAGTGTGTGGGGGATGGGATCAGTGCCCGTGTAGGAAGTGGGGGGATGGGATCAGTGCCCATGTAGAGTGGGGGGATGGGATCAGTGCCCGTGTAGGGAGCCGGGGGATGGGATCAGTGCCCGTGTAGGGAGCCGGGGGATGGGATCAGTGCCCGTGTAGGGAGCCGGGGGATGGGATCAGTGCCCGTGTAGGAGTCGGGGGATGGGATCAGTGCCCGTGTAGGAAGTGGGGGGGATGGGATCAGTGCCCTGTAGGAAGTGGGGGGATGGGATCAGTGCCCGTGTAGGAAGTGGGGGGATGGGATCAGTGCCCATGTAGGAAGTGGGGGGATGGGATCAGTGCCCATGTAGGAAGTGGGGGGGATGGGATCAGTGCCCGTGTAGGGAGCCGGGGGATGGGATCAGTGCCCGTGTAGGGAGCCGGGGGATGGGATCAGTGCCCGTGTAGGGAGCCGGGGGATGGGATCAGTGCCCGTGTAGGACGGGGGATGGGATCAGTGCCCGTGTAGGAAGTGGGGGGGATGGGATCAGTGCCCGTGTAGGAAGTGGGGGGGATGGGATCAGTGCCCGTGTAGGAAGTGGGGGGATGGGATCAGTGCCCTGTAGGAAGTGGGGGGGATGGGATCAGTGCCCGTGTAGGAAGTGGGGGGATGGGATCAGTGCCCATGTAGGAAGTGGGGTGGATGGGATCAGTGCCCATGTAGGAAGTGGGGGGATGGGATCAGTGCCCATGTAGGGAGCCGGGGGATGGGATCAGTGCCCGTGTAGGGAGCCGGGGGATGGGATCAGTGCCCGTGTAGGGGGGAGGCCGTGGGGATGGGATCAGTGCCCGTGTAGGGAGCCGGGGATGGGATCAGTGCCCGTGTAGGAAGTGGGGGGGATGGGATCAGTGCCCGTGTAGGGAGCCGGGGGATGGGATCAGTGCCCGTGTAGGAAGTGGGGGGGATGGGATCAGTGCCGTGTAGGGAGCCGGGGGATTGGATCAGTGCCCCTGTAGGAAGTGGGGGGGATGTGATCAGTGCCCATGTAGGAGCGGGGGGATGGGATCAGTGCCCGTGTAGGGAGCCGGGGGATGGGATCAGTGCCCTGTAGGAAGTGGAGGGGATGGGATCAGCTCCCCTGTAGGAAGTGTGGGGGATGGGATCAGTGCCCGTGTAGGAAGTGGGGGGGATGGGATCAGTGCCCGTGTAGGAAGTGTGGGGGATGGGATCAGTGCCCTGTAGGAAGTGGGGGGGATGGGATCAGTGCCCGTGTAGGAAGTGGGGGGGATGGGATCAGTGCCGTGTAGGAAGTGGGGGGGATGGGATCAGTGCCCGTGTAGGAAGTGGGGGGGATGGGATCAGTGTCCGTGTAGGAAGTGGGGGGGATGGGATCAGTGCCCGTGTAGGGAGGGGGGGATGGGATCAGTGCCCGTGTAGGAAGTGGGGGGATGGGATCAGTGCCCGTGTAGGAAGTGGGGGGGATGGGATCAGTGCCGGTTTAGGGAGCCGGGGGATGGGATCAGTGCCCGTGTAGGAAGTGGGGGGATGGGATCAGTGCCCGTGTAGGAAGTGGGGGGGATGGGATCAGTGCCCATGTAGGAAGTGGGGGGATGGGATCAGTGCCCGTGTAGGAAGTGGGGGGATGGGATCAGTGCCCTTTAGGAAGTGGGGGGGATGGGATCAGTGCCGGTTTAGGGAGCCGGGGGATGGGATCATTGCCCTGTAGGAAGTGGGGGGATGGGATCAGTGTCCCTGTAGGAAGTGCGGGGATGAGATCATCACGGGTTCAGGTGGTCGCCATGGGTGAGACTCGCATGAGTAGCAACATGTGATGGCATGCTAGACATAGCCTATGATAACATCGGAAGCGTGCCGTGTGTGAAGGAAGATGGAACCCGGACAGCCCCCTCCTCAGATGCATTTCCACTTTCCCAGTAAGTGCCACACACGGGGTCAGAGGGCACCGGCCAGGACCTACGTTCACTGGACACCAGGTTACGCCCCGCTTCCATCTAAGTCCTGCACTCCCTGCTGGGTTCTCACTCCCGCTCCTGCGGCTGGAGCTGTTGTGCCACATGCGCTGCCCGCCGGCCGGCATGCCCCAGACACAGGCACCATGTCTGTGTGTGTCCTGGACCCACTCGTGTGCACCGGTGGCATGGGGAGGTGTCACAGCTGCGTTGTGTGCAAACCACGCTGGGGGAAGTCAGGTCTCACAGCAGCAGCTGAGCACCTGTGGCAATGGACACGGGAGGGCTCTGTCACAGGGAACGACATATGGCACACGGCATAGGTCACGTCTTCCACTTCTCTGTCCACGCTACCCTCGTGGCGATCCCCACAGGGCCAGCTGATCAGACGTGACTCTGCCCACACCTTTCTCCTCAGCCTCACGCTGAACATTCAGCCATCTTTCTGCAGTTACTTCTCCGCTCATGCTCAAGTGTGACGATCAGACACCCCGACATGGATCTATGGAGAAAATGTCTGCTTGGAAGTAGCTAAAAACTACTTACTCACACGTCGCTGTCATCACTTCTGGTCATTTGACAACCCGTTTATGGAATTCTTCTTTTATCTCACCCAAGGATATTTTATATTGAGTTTTTTAGAGAGAGGAAGAGAGAGAATGGGAGAGGAAGGGAGACAGAGAGAGAGAGATGAGAGAGACAGAAACATCAGTGAGAGACACATTGGTCAGTTGCCTCCCATACGCAACCCGGCCGGGGCCCAAACCTGCCACCTTCGGTGCACGGACAACTCTCCAACCCACTGAGCCGCTTGGCCGGGGCTGGACACGTGAATGAAACTTTAAGACGTCATCTCCTCCTTTACGCTGAAGAAAGAAACACATGATTGATTTCCCTTGAAAACAGGGTCATGGAGGGTGATTTGTAGTCCACATGGCATGGTTCAAAAGGGTGTGAAGTGATTGACTTGTGATCTAGCGTTTCATGGAAACAGACTGTTTCAAAGGATGCCCTTGAACTTACACATGGGAGAGGACAGGTGGGAGCCCGCCTCAGAGACACGGCGACACAGACGTACGTCAGTGAAGAATGGAACTTCACTGCACAGGGGAGAGAGAAAACAAATGGCCTCCCGGCGAGGGAGACGCATCTTGTGGGGAAATGAGATCGCTTCCTGAAGGACTAGGGAGGATGGCGAGTGGAGGGCTAAGGCCCCGCGGCACCGAGACTTCCCACCACGTCCCGCCTCTCCCAGATCATGAGCATCATCCGTCCGAGATGCCTCAGCGACCTGAGTGCATGGCTGTGTCTGCAATGTCCCTCAGAGAGCAGGACGTACACATGCCTCATAGCCAAGCAAGCTGTCTGCCCGACCGACAGGCGTGGTGCAGTGGTTGAGCATTGACCTATGAACCAGGAGGTCACAGGTCGATTCCCAGTCGGGTTGCAGGCTCCATCCTCAGTGTGGGATGTGCAGGAGGCAGCCATCAATGATTCTCTCTCATCATTGATGCTTCTATCCTTCTCTCCCTCTCCCTTCTTCTCTCTGAAATCAATCTATCCTACATAATTAAAGACTAATATGCTAATTAGACTGAACAGCCCAATGACCGTCCGGGCGACATTCCAGACAACCATCTGGATGACCTTCTGGATGAATGGCTGTGGGGCTGCGAGGGCCGGCAGGCTATAAAGGGCTGAGAGGGCCGGCCGGGTTGCGAGGGCCGCTGAGGCAGCTGGGGCTGCGAAGGCTGAGCCCCTTGCATGAATTTTGTGCATCGGGCCTCTAGTATATATATAAAAGGCTAAGTGACCGACCGTACGTACATCCAACCATCTGACCGGCCACCCGGCATGGTATATATAACATGCACTGGCAATTTAAAAATAACATTTGACTCGAGCATGCAGGATACATATAAAACTCTCACTGGCACCAATCACACGCTGTTTTAATTTTATAATACTACTAGAGGCCTGGTGCATGAAAATTCATGCACTGGAGGGGGGTCCCTCAGCCCAGCCTGCCCCCTCTCACAGTCTGGGAGCCCTTCAGGCGGGGAGGCGACCCAGCAATCACGGGAAGGCAATGCCCCCATCACACCTCTGCTGCTGCCACTGCCGGCAGCGCAAGACTTGGCCAGCCCTGGGCGGCTGGGGGGCTGAGGGGACTGGGGGACTCCAGAGGCAGGCGCACGGAGTGGCCAGGACCCACCTGGGAGTGGGCCCAGGCCATGCCGCATGCCTGCCGCCCCAGTGGGGCTGAGGGGACTGGGCGCCGCCATCTTGTGGCTGTGGGAGCCACCATCTTTGAGGGGGTGGCAGTCAATTAGCATATCCCCTCCTTATTGGCTGTGGGGTCCTCATTTTGTGAGGGTATGATGGTCAATTAGCATGTTCTCTCTTTATTAGATAGGATATTATATATACTATTTTGACATGCATTATTTCACAGTAACATAATTACGCACAAACCTTTCTTCTAATTAATTTCCTTTAATGTGCATGAATCCATGCACCAGGCCACTGGTAAAAACATATTTTTATGGCATTGTTTAAAAAAAATGTAAAATGACCGACTATAAACAGTGACATGAGATGCTAATCTACCTGGTGATCCCTGTCTCCTTCCGCATTCACTCTCCTCATGGTCACCAGGAGGCACCTTTTCTGTTTTGGACTCTTCTTTTTTTTTAATTTAATTTTATTTTCAAATGTCTTTTTATATTTTTTTATTGCTTTCAGAGAGAGGGAGAGAGGGAGCAACATCAATGATGAGAGAGAATCATTGATTGGCTGCCTCCTGCATGCTCCAAACTGGGGATGGAGCCCACAACCCAGGCATGTACCCTGACCAGGAATTGAACCATGACCTCCTGGGTCATAGGCCAACCCTTAACCACTGAGCAACACTGGCGGGCTGTTTTTGACTCTTCTGATGGGGATCCCATGACCTCTGACCCCACAGCGGAGGGATGGTGCTGTCACACCTGAAACCAGTGACCCCACCCGCATGTCTCTAGAACGGGCCTCCTGCTCGGCCGTCACCAGGACCCCGCCCCGCCAGCACACGGAACCGCGTATGTCAGAAGCTGACTTCCAGGCTGGGAACATGTGACGATCCCAGTGCTATTCCCACACCTACATAAATAACCATCATGCAATGCGATCATCAAATGGGCAGGTCGTTTTCTAACTTCTCTGACTCTCTCAGAAGTAATTTAAAGTTGTTCTAGTTATGTATTATGTACCATGTTTTATCATCGTTACCACCATTTTACTGAGGAGCAAAGTAAGGCTCGAAGGAATTAAGCTCCCGGCCTAAATGACATGGGAAGCAGAGAGGACCCGATCCGGGCCCCGTAGTTACAATCACTCGATGCTCCCCAGTGTGAGATGGAAGGACACGCGGGGAGGTGCAGGGTCCCTTTGCGCTAAAAACTTCAACGAATAAGCAAAAAGTACTATGACTCAATGTTTGTTTGTTTTACTCATTCAGTTTTTGCAACACAATAAATGCTCATTCATGAACCTCAGCTAAAATAAACAGTTTGTAAGAAATAACAATGAAATTTCACTTCATAATATAGGTATAGAACTCTCCATTATCTTTGGTACTTAAGATACAACACGAATACTACACTGCTGTAAAAAAAGAAGGAATTCTTACCATTTGCAACAGCATGGATGGATCTGGAGAGCATTATGCTAAGTGAAATAAGCCAGTCAGTGAAAGATAAATACCACATGATCGCACTCATTTGTGGATGATAAAGAACATTACAAACTGTTGAACAAAAATAGACAGAGGCAAAGAAGCATCGAACAGACTGTCAAACTACAGCAGGAAGGTAGGGGAGGGTTGCGGGGTAAGAGATCAACCGAAGGACTTGTATGCATGCATATAAGCACAACCAACAGACGCAAGACACTGGTGGCGGGGGGATGAAGGCAAGTGCGGGATTGGGGGGAGGGGGTAAGAGAGGCCGGGGGGTGGGGGAGGTCAATGGGGGGGAAAAAAGAGACATATGTACTACTATTTGTAATACCTTAAACAATAAAATTTTAAAAAAAGATACAACACTGGTTAAAACGGAAAGATTTTTTTTACACCCCAATGTGGACATTTTGAGAACTTATTACAATAAATTAATCATTTAAAATGATAATTTGCAGCTCAACCTGGTCTACGGGGCACTTAAGCCACACTCAATGCATATGCATGACGCGTTTGCATATTCAGATGTGAAATGCTTCCCTTTAATTAGAACTGCTGCAGTCCCTTAGCAACTGGCCCTTGCCATATCGCGGCGTATACCCACTTATTATGAAGGAAAACCCACATTAAGCTTTAATAGGAGGACAGCGTTTGCATTATTTTAAGTCGGTCTTGGTCTTTAAAAGATTCTGCCGGTGATAGTGTTTAGAGAGGTTTGTTGTTGAACCACACTTTGCATAATGAAGAGGCTGTGGGGACTGTGTATCACAGGTAAATGCATTTTTTTAAGAATCTGATGTTTCCAGTTTTCTTATCAGTGAACCAACAAAGATCATTGCTTCTCTCCTAGGAGCTCAGTCGCCTGTCTCTAAGCCCTGCAGGCGTATGTAAGCTGCAGGTACTGGGAAACCAGTCATTGCTGATGATAAAGAGCTAAGCATCTTAGATAATTATCATCTCCCATCAATCATCATCTTTTCACCAGGTATCAGGACAGAAATGTTCTCAAATTTGCATGAAAATGTATAATCACTTCTAGGAAAGAAGAGGGATTTATTTAGCCATTCATGCCTTCATGTATTCATGGGACCAATGTTTACTACTCACTTACATGCCTGTACGAAGAGAAATGCTAAAGTAGAAAGAGTAATGATTGAAAAAATAAAACATTCAAGCATTGGCCAGACCCCACCCGTTCCACAGGAGACCTCCAACTTCCTTCTTCTGTGTCTCATCGTCAGTGTTTTCCTGCGTGGACCCGAGACAAAATCCCCTCCCGTGGCCCTGCACAGCTCATCGCCCTCCTCCCTACATGTTTGCTCCCACCGGGTCTCATGTTGTGTGAAGGGTTACCTCTTGTCCACGGGAGGTGGGCTCCAGCTCACTTTTTCAAAGACTGGCCTACCTGCACCCGTTCCACGTGGCCTTAGTCGGGCTCCTCGCCAGTGCACAGCTCCGCACTGGAGTCTTCCAAGCTCATTTCTTACTTCCCCGATAGTGAGCGACTCTGAGAGCATCTGTCCTGAGCACTTGGTGTGGTGTCTGGGGCTCTGGAAGAAAGAGGGGAGTCCGTTACGTGTGAAGGAATGAGTCTCCATTACAGTGAGTGAGGCTGGTCGAGGAAGCTCAGATTCTAAAACATATAAAAATGTTTTCTAAACCCTCAAAGCATGATCACATGGAATTCCCAGTAGTATTTTTTAATATTTTAAAAAATATTTCTTATTGATTTCAGAGAGGAAGGGAGAGGGAGAGAGATAGAAACATCAATGATAAGAGAGAATCATGGATCGGCTGCCTCCTGCACACCCCCTACTGCGGATCGAGCCCACATCCCAGGCATATGCCCTGACCCCTCCGGGAATCTAGCAGTGACCTCCTGGTTCATGGTCTATGCTCAACCCCTGAGCCACACCCTAGTTTTATGTAAATGCATGTCATGGCATTGTACTGTTATAACCCTTATAGTGTACATAGTACATATTAATAAAATTACACTTATCAAAATGCCAACTCTACTGATAGGTTTTGCTAACTTGGACTTATTATTTATTATATTATTTTAGATCTTAGAACACATGTACTTATGTGAACAGGGGGCTAAGTTTCTTACATGTGAATAGGGGGTTATGTTTTTCTTAAGTTTCCTTTGCAAGGCTTGTGGGAAGCATTTGAGGAGGTGACTCAGCTGTGAATCCAGCAAGCAGAACCATAAGCAGAGTCAGACTGACCCACCAGGAGTCAAAACATCATCTCATCCACATCATCATCACTCATCTCACATCATCTCATCCACATCATCTCCTCACATCATCTCATACATCAATCCTCACCTCATCATCACCATCATCATCACATCAACTCCTCACCATCATCTCATCACCATCATCTCATCCACATCATCTCCTCACCATCATCTCATCTACATCATCTCCTCACCATCATCTCATCACATCATCTCATCACCATCATCTCATCCACATCATCTCCTCACCATCATCTTATCCACATCAACTCTCACTCATCTCTCACCATCATCTCCTCACCATCATCTCCCACCATCATCTCATCCCATCATCATCCACATCATCTCTCACCATCATTCATCTCATCATTCCTCACCATCATCTCATCCCATCCATCCACATCACTCCTCACCTCATCTCATCCACTCATCTCATACATCACTCCACCATCATCTCATCACATCATTCATCCACATCATCTCATCCACACCATCTCATCAACATCATCTCATTGCCTGTTAAAGTAGCTGATGTCTGCAGACCCCAGGCCTGCACATAGCTGCATTCTATTCCCAGCCTCACCCAACCCCTTCCCCTTCATAGTCCTGTCCTCTGCACCTGCTGGAAGGCAGGATTTGATTCATGTAAGCACCCTGTCTTCTTGGTTGGCTGGCCTTCTCAATAAACGACTTGTAGGATTCAACCCTATCTTTGTGACTGGACAGGCCTCCTGAGCCCACCCAAGGAGTTCCTGGGAACAGTCATGAGACACAAACTTCCTTTCTCTCTGGTAGGAAGTGACAGGCAATTAGCTCGAGTCCTTCATTACAGACACGTGGATGGACACTGCCCTGTGATGTCAGGTGCAGAGAACAGTGCGAAGGGCTCACTGTGCCCAGCAGGCCCAGGGCGTCTCGGGGCGAGTGTCGGGGAAGACTCGCCTCTTCCCCATAAGCGTCCTGTGGCCTGTGGCTCCTCATTGCCCAGGGCCTTCAGCACTGACCGATGTGGGTGCCACTCATGGACGGTGCCCAGACCCTGTGGTACCCATGGGCTTGCTCTTCAAAACCAGTAGGTCCACCCTAGCTGGTTTGGCTCAGTGTATAGAGCATCAGCCTGCAGACTGGAGGGCCCTGGGGTCGATTCCGGTCAAGGGCACATGCCTGGGTTGTGGGCTCAATCCTCAGTAGGGGGCGTGCAGGAGGCAGCCAATCAATGATTCTCTCTCATCATCGATGTTTCCATCTCTCTCTCCCTCTCCCTTCCTCTCTGAGGTCAATAAAAAAATAAAATAAAATAAATAAAACAAAAGTAAGTCCTATAAAGAAATGAGGCTTTCTGAAGGGGCTGCATCCTCTACATAATGAAAACTATAAATACGAATTCATGTCTTTCGCTATTTTGAGAACACTGATTAGGAAGTTCTTTTTTCCATAATTCGGTTGTTTTTGGGTGTTTTTTTTTTTTTAATTATAAAACTACAACAGTGACATCCAGTGTTGAGTAAAATTAATGGCAGGTTGTCCCTGAGGATGGTAAGGGCCCTCGTGTTTTGAATAAAGATATTTGTGCTAATTTCCCACAGGAACGTGTACACGGAAATATCTGATTGTTCAAAGCGGTTTATGCCTGTGGGAGGGTGGTGGGCATCCCTGTAGGTGGGCACCCAGATGGCACGGCTCAGTGGGTGTTCAAACTAAAAGCCTTTCCTAAAACAAGCAAAACTGCCACTGTTCAGAGAAGACGGATCTGTGTATGGAGAACTCTCCCGGATTTAATAAAAATAAACACGGAAACTCATAAATCCATCCAGTGAGATGACAGAACACGGGGCCAGTTTATAGAAGTTCTTTTATTTGATGGACTCACCAATATTTGGAAAATATGGTTTGTAAACCTCCACTCTCTACAGCGTACAACGGAGCGGTCCAGACAGGCCTCTGAGGGGGCGCTCGGGGAGCGGAGAGGCCCGGGTCCGGGGAGAGACGCGTGCCGTCCGTGGCTTCGGAGTGTTTGTTCTTGTAAGTGATAAGTGGTTTGGAGTCGTGTATCTCTCAGCGGTGCGGGTCTCCCCAGCCTGAGTGCTCCAAGCCGACCGGCTGGGTCTGCGTGATGGCGAGCGGGGCCTGGAACAGCATTCGTGGGAAGCGCCAAACCGCGGGCGCGTCCTCCCGTGGTGACACGGGGTGCCCTGTTGTTGTGGGGACAGACACAGCCCGGGGGCCGGGCCCAGGTCTGGACGGAGAACCACACGTGCGTGGCCAGTGGATTTTGACAACATGCTAAGGCGCTTCCATGGAAACGGCGAGCTCTTTCTCACAAATGGGCCAGGTCGCAGGACGCGGGTGTGGAGCGAAGCGATCACCCTGACCCGCCGCTCCTGCCATAGCCCTCCACCGCCATGACCAGGACCCGCGTGTTTCAGGACCCATGGGGCTTCCAGAACACGCAAGCCACTGGGGTTTAGGCCAACATTTCCAGGCACACACACGCACCACGCACACAGCACACACACACACACGCACACATGCACACATGCACACACACACACACGTGCCTATTAAGATGAACACATGGATCCTCGTGTGCATGTGGCGTGTCTGCCCTTTGCCGCCAAGATGGGAACAGGCAGGCCCGGAGCCCGAGGAGGGCCTCTGTGTGCTCGGGTCTGACCAAGGCTGCGTCCGGTCTGACCGCCTCCTGCACAGCAACAACAGAAGCCGGGACAGAAGCCGGGACAGACGGCAGGGCCCGGCGGGAGGCGCACAGCCAGGAGGCCAGCGCCCAGGTGCGAATCCCGGCGGCTGCGAAGCGCTGTGTCCCGGACCGCTGGTCCCGCGTGTGCACCCCGGCGCCCGGAGGCGAGGGACCAGGACCCCGCCTTGCTCCCGGGAGGGCGGTCACCTGGGAGACGGCCAGGTTCCTCCTAAGGAACATCGGTTCCCGAGACCGGGCCACCCGCCACGTGTGTACCCGAGAGACGCAGAGCCGCACGCCCAGAAAAGGACGCATCCCACCCCCACCGCCCGCAGGTGCCCCCGCCTCCCGGGGGAGCCCGACCGCGTCCAGGCAGCTCACAGGCCCGCGTGGCACTCACACAGCCGACACGCCTTAATCCACAAGGGCACCGACCCCACACGCAGCCACACGCGTGACCGTCCTGAACATGGTGCTGAAGAGGAGCACAGTCGCTGAGCACACGGTGGTTCCCCGCGGCCCACGCCACGCAGACGGGCTGTGGGTGAAACCTGCCGGAGGGCTGCGTGGAAAGGGCGCGAGAAGCCTTTGGCTCCGTGGCCGCACCCTGTGCTGTTCTCCGCGCGGGCCTGTCTGCCCAAACCACCCAGTGGGCCACGTGACACACGTTTGATCGGTCCGAGTCAGACCCAAGGAACAGCCTGTGGAAGGGAGGAACTGGATGCTCCCACCCACGGAGGTCGCCGCCGCAGTGGCAACAAGAGGCAGCGAGCGGTTGGGGGGCGCGCGGGGGCGCCTGCACCGGGAGGGTCACCAGGAGCTCCCTGGCTTTAGGGGGACACGCAGGCCATGTCCTCCCGCCTCAGCGCTGAAGGTAAGTGGGGGTGGTGAGCCCCAAACCTCAAGGCTGTTTTCAAACTGCAGACGTGTTTGTTCCCAGGAGAGGGCGCTGTGCCGTCCGGGACCTCTGCACCATCGGGGGACAGGTCACAGCTGGGGTCCAGGGGGCGCTGCTCCGGCAGAAGCGGAGATCCGCCAAACAGCAAAGCTCGACTCCGTCCACACACCCAGAGGTGCCACTCCCACACCCAGAGCCCTGTGCTCCCCACACCCAGAGGGCCGCTCCCAAGCACCCAGCGCCCTGTGCCTCCCACACCCAGAGGGCCTGCCCCACCAGCACCCTGTGCCTCCAACCAGAGGGCCTGCTCCCCCAGCACCAGCGCTCCTTGTGCTCCACACCCAAGGCTGCTCCACCAGCACCAGCGCCTGTGCTCCACACCCAGAGGGCTGCTCCCACCAGCATCAGCGCCCTGTGCTCCCCCCGAGGGCCTGCTCCACCCGCACCCTGCGCCTGTGCCCACACCGAGGCTGCTCCCACCAGCACCAGGCCTGTGCCCCCCACCCAGAGGGCTCTTTGCTCCACCCAGCACCAGCGCCGTGCTCCCAACACCCAGTTGGGCCTGCTCCCACCAGACCAGCGCCCTGTGCCTCCAAAATCCCAGGGCATGCTCCCACCAGCAACCAGCGCTGTGCCTCCCCATCCCCAGAGGGCTGCTCCCACCCAGGCACCACGCCCTGTTGCCTCCCACACAAGGGCCTTTTCTCCCACCCACCCACGCCCTGTGCCTCCCAAACCAGAGCCGCTCCACACACCACCTGTCTCCAAACCAAGGACTGACTCCACCACAACAGCGGCCCTGTGCCTCCCTACAGCCAGGGGCCTGCTCCCCTGCACCCTGTGCTCCCCACCCGAGGGCTGCTCCACCAGACCCAAGCCCCTGGTGCCGTCCCACACCAGAGGGCCGACTCACCAGCGCCCTGTGCCTCCCCATCCAGAGGCCCGCTCCCAGCACCCAGCGCCCTGTGCCTCCCACACCAGGGGCCTGCTCCCAGCACCCATGCGCCCGTGCTCCACCACCAGAGGGCTGCTCCACCAGCACAGCCCTGTGCCCCCTTCCGAGGGCATGCTACCACACCTCGCCTGTGCTCCCCCCCGAGGCCTGCCCAGCCCAGCGCCCTGTGCCTCCCACGAGGGCCTGCTCCAGCCCAGCACTGTGCCTCCACCCAGGGCCTGCTCCAGCACCCACGCCTGTGCCTCCCCACACCAGAGGGCCTGCTCCACAGAGCCCTTGCTCCAACCGAGTCCTCCTTGATTCCCTCCTGTTTATTTCCCTAAATGTCTTCATTCTCAGTATTTTATAGATGTCAAGAGAGACCATCGATTTGGGACTTCCGCTTCTGATGCCCTGTATTCCCTCTTGCATGTGCCAGGGGTGAAATACCGCACCTGGACAGGGAAACGACCTGTGGCCCACTGAGCTGCCGCCAGGGCCCCCCCAGGGTTTCTCCTTCTGCTCTTTAAGATGGACAGCCGGCCAAAACCGGTTTGGCTCAGTGGATAGAGCGTCGGTCTGCAGACTGAAAGGTCCCAGGTTCGATTCCGGTCAAGGGCATGTACATTGGTTGCGGGCACATCCCCAGTGGGGGGTGTGCAGGAGGCAGCTGATCGATGTTTCTCTCTCATCAATGTTTCTGACTCTCTATCCCTCTCCCTTCCTCTCTGTAAAAAAATCAATATATTTAAAAATAAATAAATAAATAAGACGGACAGCCGCTCCCTTCTGGCGGTGGGAGTGTGTGCACCTGCGTGCCCGCAGGGGGCTGGTCACATGAACCCGAATTCACCTGGTAGGACGCTGTGGGCGGACGGACCAGGGCCCACTGGTTCCCTCCCCTTTGCAGCCCGTCGCGGACCCCGTTTACAGGGAGACCTTTCGTCCCGCTGCCGTCGATGGCAGCCTTCGGTAAACATCGAACCACTGCATTGTGGGCTGTTTCAGAAAGTCCCGTGGCCGCCCTTCTGAATGCACCACTTCCTTCGGTGCGTTTATCCCCGGCCTGAGCCCGTGACCTTCCTGTCCTGAGGAGGCGGCCAACGCCGGAGAGTCGCTGGCCCAGCGTTCACAGCGATTCGCTGTTACGTTGTTTAAAAGATCCTTGCCGATCTTCCTTATTCCCCCTGTTTATTCTCCCAGGAAATTTTTAAAATTTTGTCACTCGTCAGTATCAAGAATTCACAGGAATCCAAGTGCGTTTCAGGGACGTAAGTGCACGTTCGTGTGCCAGATCCACAGCTTGAGCAGGAGTTGAAATACCGAATGTAAGTGCTAAATTGATCCTCAGCGTTTGAACCCTCCCCCTCGGAGAGCCTCTGGGTGTGGCTGGGAGAATCCCAGGCTCAGTCAGCTTCTGCCTGAGCAGCAAGAGCGGCGATTATTGGGCTCCAAATAAATGCTGCAATTACATGTGACCGTGGCGTACATGGAAAGTATTTCGGCCTGGTTGTGCAGATGAAGTCGCTCGGCCGACGGCGGTGGTCTTGCTTTGGAAACTGGCTTTTTGTCAAACCCTCTGCACAGAGAGGCCTTTTCGGAGAGAACGGCTCCTTCCTCATCAGAGAAACTCCCCTCGGAGGAGAACCTTCACGCGAGGCCCGGAATAAACTGCTCCCACGGCTCATTATGAAATGCGCACTGACCTTTAACCTTCCTGTCTCCCCCTGAAATGACCCTGGACCCCGCCGCGCCCTCTTCGTTCCACACCTGAAGGACCGGTCTCTGCCCCTGCAGGTGCTGTTCCTCAGGCGGCCACCAGGTGCCGCTGTTTCTACGGAGAAGTGTGTGCAGGGCTTTGAGGGTTTCCTCAGGCCCAGACCCTAACGGGGGCCTGGAGAGGGACGGTCCGGACAGGGGACCCCTCTCTCCATCTCAGCGTGGCCAAGTGTGCGCCCCACTGGGGACCCCCACCCACAGGTCTGCTCTGATTCGCTCTTTAATGGTAGGGGCCCGCACAGGGGCCAGAACCTGACCCAGCCTCGTCCCCTGCGGACGGAATGGCCAGCAATCGGTCTAGGTCAGTGGTCGGCAAACCGCGGCTCGCGAGCCACATGCGGCTCTTTGGCCCCTTGAGTTTTTAGCAGAGGCCAGCTTAGGAGGACCCTGATTAAGTTAATCACAATGTACCTACCTGTATAGTTTAAGTTTAAAAAGTTTGGCTCTCCAAAGAAATTTCCATCGTTGTGCTGTTGACGTTTGGCTCTGTTGACTAATGAGTGTGCCGACCACGGGCCTAGTTCACCCACAGGCCCCGGCGGACTGTCCTGAGGGACGGCCACCTCACCGCGGGCAGCTCTGCTTTCAAACCTCAAACACAAATGGCCACTTACCTCCTTCCCCGCAGAGAGGGGTCACCTGGCTCCCGGGGGCCTCGGAGGGGCCTGCTCTCCGCGGAGACAGCTGCGGCCCCAACGTGCCTTGCCTTCGCCTTGAGTCAGGAGGTGACGGCAGAAATGCAATCCCTCCGGAGGCCCGAGGCCCAGCGCGGCCTGCTCCTGGAGGACCTTTGCTGCCGGGCGTGCGCACGCCATTCAGGTTCCTGCAGAAACGCGCCCCGAGTGGGAACCACTGTGGAACGCTGCCGCTCCCTTTGAGGTGTGGACAAAGCAGGAAGGCCTGGGGGGCACATGGGGGGGGGCTGAGCCAGCAGCAACCAGATGAGCTCAATCCTCAGAGCCCGGAGCACGGGGCGCCCTCAGGATTGTGGGGTGGGCCGTGCTCGCTCTGGCCGGCCCTCAGGCGGAGGCTGTTAGGTCTGATCACATAATCAGCCCTAACTCAGAACATCCCGCGCCTTGTTTCTTAAAGGGTCGGCGATAATTCCCTGGGCGCCTGAGCATTGCCTGAGTGACAGCAATGGCAGGTTCCGTGAGAAAGAAAGAGGCGAGACCGCGAACCCGCCCCCCTCCGCGCCTCTCCCAGCCGGGCCCCCACGCGGCCTCGGGGTTCGGACTGGACACGAATGCATCCTTCCTGGAGAAGGACCGTGTTTCCTAGGCCGAGATCAGTCCTAGAACTGCTTCTATGCGATGAAGTGCACACTTAAAAAACAGCCGGGCATCTCGGAACCCGCCCACCACGACTGGAGGTCACAGGTTGATAGATCCTCCCTTCCCCCAACGGATGGACGGAGTATGACGTAAACTCCACCCGCAGCCGGACATTCCTGAACACCTTATATGGACTGTACATCGAACCACCAATCAGCACCTGCCAAATACCCTCAGCCCCTGATTCCTAAGTCCCTAGGTCCCTGATCAAGTGCCTTACATGAAACCACCAATCAGCGCGTGCTGAGTGCCCTAAGCCCCGTCCCCTCCCTTCCTCCCCTCAAAAGGCGCTCTCACCCCGGCACCGCTCTTTTCCCTCTGGAAGGCGGCCGGCAGGGTGGTCTCCAATAGGCCTGTGTCCTGGTCCCTGGTCTCCGGCCTCTGTCTCATCTTTCACAGGTGACGTGTCAGACATGAGCAGAGAACACGCCGAGACCACGCCACGCCGCGGCGGGGCAGACTTCATGGACTTGTGCTTAGCGTGTTCGGGGACACAAAGGTGAGAGAGAGACTCAGAAATGAGCAGATGGAAGGAGAGAGCCGGGGAGAACCCTCAAACTGGAAAGCAAGGAGATCCGGGAGGTTTATGGGCAGAGGGGCGTGCTGAGAGAGGGTTCCGGAACTGCAGATCGCTCAGGAGGAAATGCCCACATCGAACAGGAGGACCAAGCACCAAGTCCAGCGACGGTGCGGGCGAGGGGGCGTGGGGTGCGGCCCGGGGCTGTGGACTGAGGGGCGGTGTCCGCCTGCCGCCCCCTGCGGGCGGTCTAGCTATCCGGGCGCGGTCCTGGGACGTGGTTAAAGCCTCTCTTAGCTCTCAGCCGGACTGGACAGTTCCATATTTCAAGCTTGCATTCGACTCAGGGTTTCACTTAAGCGTTCCCGGGGGAGCCGTGAATACGTGCAGATAGCACGCTCGGCGAGTAACGGCTTTTTAAAACGAGACCGATTTCAAGGGCACCCACTCCCTTTGACCCGCACGCCTCCATTCCCCAAGGGCTCACTGCTCGCTGTCAGACCCACCGTGGCCGCTGCCTTCGCTTATGAAAAGGCAGGACCTGCGTCTTTCCATTTCACAGGCGCAGCTACTTGGCAACAATGGAAGGCGGGGACAACAGGGCCTCCCTGTAAGACACTCGACCCTCACCTCCATCCCGGTTCCCCCAGCTCCCCGCTCCATCCGCCTCCTGCCTGCCTGCTCCGCACGCACACGCACATGCTGAGCGAACGCCCGCGCCGCGCGGACAGAGGACAGAGCGCGGGATCCGCATTGTGCTCCGTGAGGCCCCCTGGTTCCCTGGCACCGCTCTCGGCCGCGGCGCTCCACGGCGCTCTTATCGGCGAGCGGCAGGCGGCCGGGCTCTCCGGGAAATGACGGGCCCCGGCTGAGACATGTTCTGGCTCCTCTGACAGAGCCCAGGCCGCCCGGGAGGCGGGGGCTTTGGAACAAACTCCACAATATCCGTCACTTCTGCCCCAGCCGGATGCAAGGAGACTTCATCACAGCCTCCCGCTGCGGGCTTCTCCACCCGGAACACGGACAGCGTGGCAGGCGCCTGCACCAGGCCCTTCGCGGGCTCGTTCTCCGTTCTGCGTCACAGGGGGGCGCTCGGCCGTGGAATATCTCTATGGGTTTTAAAGAGACAAATAGCACCAACCGATGTACCAGGTCACCGTTGGATTCCCGGTCAGGGCACAGGCCCAGGTGGCGGGCTCCATCCCCAGTAGGGGGCCTGCAGGAGGCAGCCGGTCAGTGATTCTCTCTCGTCATGGATGTTTCTCTCTCTCCCTTCCTTCCTGAAATCCTATGTAATAAAAGCCCAGCCACCAACCGGTGGGATGACCAGAACAACCGGTTGACCAGTCGCTATGATGTGCACTGACCACCAGGGGGCAGGCCCTCAACACAGGAGCCGCCCCCTGGTGGTCACCACAGTGGGAGTGCCGCTCGGCTGACCGGGATGAGCAGCTGCTCCCGCTGCAAACTCCGGGCCCACGGGAGGAACGTGGGCTGCGATCATGGCCTCCTCAGCCCAGGCTGCTCCTCCGCGCTCCCTGCTGCCTCCTTCCTTCGGACGCCCACAGGCCACGCAGCCGCCATGGGGCTCGCAGACCTGACCCCGGAGGCTGGGAGGCGGGTTCGTGGCGGCTGCGGGACTGAGGCCTACCCCGCCGCCTCTCAGTGCCATTGTCCCTGGGCCCCGCCCCGACCGGGTCCCTGGAGAGGCGAGTGCTCCGGCCCCACGTTCACAGCCTCGTGTGACCTTGTCCTACAGGTTTGCAAGACGTCACCCCGGGGAAAATGGGTGACTCGCAGGCCACCTCGGTGGGGTCTGTCTCTCAGCCGAGTGTGATCACTCAATCATCTCCAAAGGAAACGCTGGATCGGAACAGGAGGTGCGCTCCCCTGTCCTCCTGTAGCCACGGAGACACCCCCAAACACCCAGTGTCTTTACTCGCCTGCCGCCCATGGGGCCGTCACCGGCCGTATGTCCTGCCAAGCCACGTCTCCGCCGGGCGCACCCCGGCTGCCCCGGTTTGCTGCCCTTGCTTTGCCTGTTCACTGACAAGGCCTAATTACACGGTAACACGTGTGTTCACCTGACTCTTCTTTCTATAATAGGTTTATACCGTCTGTTTTCTATGTTAATATTTTCTTTTCAAATCAAAATTTTTCTCCAAACAAGATGTATAACAGGATGTGAGAAACATCGATCATTTGCCTCCCATACGAACCCCGACCAGGAACTCAGCCTGAAACCCAGTTCCCTGCCGCGACCGGGCATCAGACCGCCAACCTTCGGTGGAGGGACGGTGCTGCCACCAGCGGAGCCGCCCGGCGAGGATCTCACGTTCTACTTGAGAACCGTGGGCGCGGGGGGCAGGGGTGCGGGGGGCGGCGGCTGGCTCCCCGTCAGGCCTGGGAATGACTCGCTCAGAAACGCCAACCATCTCGGATCTAAAGATGTTTAAGGTCCCGATTTTCCTGCAGGGAGACGGGGCTCCTGGGCAACACAGCCCTCTCTCACCGGGCTGCGCCCCGGGCCTTCCCCGCACCCTGCGCGGCTCCGTAAACGCGGGTTCAACTCCCAGTCTTCCTGTCCGCAGCACGGGAGCCCCAGCGTTTCCACCCGCTTGTGGGAGGAGGACGTGAGGCAGCCCGGCAGCGCCCCCACGCTGGCGCGTCACCCACAGAGACCGCGACCAGGGGTGCTGCTGATGAAACATGATCAGCAAACCTGCCAGAAACCCATCATTGTCTCACTAATAGAGAGGTGTGGACAGGGAGCCCGGAAGGCTGGTCAACCTTGAAGCTCTGAAAGGTCAGATCCACCCACTCCCTGTCTAATTGAGACAATGGCAACTGAGGCAACTTCCCCACCAAACAATCCTGTAAACCCTCACTGATATGATAATCCACTTATTACCTGCCTAAGGGCAATGGGTGTATCCCAAACCTGAATAAAAGGGACACCAAAGGCCAAAGCAAGGTAGTAGTCCTCCCACTAGAGGTGGGCTCCCGCCTGGCCCCCAATATTCCCAAATTAATGCTTTTCTAGTCTTTTTTCATTTGTGTGCGGCCTTCTCCAGAACCCGAACCCTGAACCGGAACCCTGAACCGGAACCCTGAACCACGCGGGACGTGAAAGGGGTTCCCACACAAACCCAGTACCTTTTCTTAGCTAGAAGTCTACTCCACGCATAGAAAGACGTTCCTTTTCCATAAAGCCACTGACCCTTCACATCTTCCACAGAAAAAAACCAGGGCGTCTCCAGCTCCACTCCACACCCAGGGCTGGTGTCCAGGTGACCTTGCCGCCCCTGTGACCTGCCTTTTCCCAGCTGGCACCTCGGAGGCGCCCTCCCTCCTGGCGCACAGCAGCCCTCCCCACCCCACCTCCACCCCCCACTGTCCTGCTCACCTGCGGGTCGGGGCTGAGCCCCGGCCTGGTGCCTGCCTCCTCTCCCCTATAGACGCTGAACCCCACGCAGGCCGAGGGCAGCTGGTTGCCTCGCGATCCTGCCTGCTCCCTCGCTGTCGGATTCCACTGGCGCGTGTTCAACAACCTCGCTCGCCACAGCCCGGGTGGCTCACTGCAGGGCGCCGCTGCCTCCCAGCCCCGCCCCACCCAGCTGTCTGTCATGGGCACCCTCTCCCCATCCCCACTCCCAGCCCCGCCCCACCCAGCTGTCTACCGTGGGCACCCTCTCCCCATCCCCACTCCCAGCCCCGCCCCACCCAGCTGTCTACCGTGGGCACCCTCTCCCCATCCCCACTCCCAGCCCCACCCCACCCAGCTGTCTGCCGTGGGCACCCTCTCCCCGTCCCTACTCCCAGCCCCGCCCCACCCAGCTGTCTGCCGTGGGCACCCTCTCCCCGTCCCTACTCCCAGCCCCGCCCCAACCAGCTGTCTGCCATGGACACCCTCTCCACGTCCCTACTCCCAGCCCCACCCCACCCAGCTGTCTGCCATGGGCACCCTCTCCACGTCCCCACTCCCAGCCCCGCCCCACCCAGCTGTCTGCCATGGACACCCTCTCCACGTCCCCACTCCCAGCCCCGCCCCACCCAGCTGTCTGCCATGGACACCCTCTCCACGTCCCCACTCCCAGCCCCGCCCCACCCAGCTGTCTGCCATGGACACCCTCTCCACGTCCCCACTCCCAGCCCCGCCCCACCCAGCTGTCTGCCATGGACACCCTCTCCACGTCCCCACTCTCAGCCCTGCCCCACCCAGCTGTCTGCCATGGGCACCCTCTCCACGTCCCCACTCCCAGCCCTGCCCCACCCAGCTGTCTGCCGTGGGCACCCTCTCCACGTCCCCTGCACAGCCCTCTCCCAGCCCCACCTGCCAGCCCTCGCCTTGCTCTCCTCGGTGTGCAGGCCTGTTCGTGTCCAGCCGCTCCTGCGGGCGGTGATGCCCTCCTGTCCGTCACCAGGCCTTTGACTGCCGGGATATTTCCAGGCCCCGAGTCCTCAGCGTAAAACACAAACACACGTACAGCTGGACAAACATATCTCCTTTCTTTATATCCTTATTCTATGAGCTCTTTCATACCCTTAAACATTTTTTTACTTATTACCTTTTCCTTTTTTGTCAAAAGCTACCTTAAGTCACAGCCTGGCCGGTGTGGCTGGTGGTTGAGCGTCAATCTACGAGCCAGGAGGTCACAGTTCAATTCCCGGTCAGGACACGTGTCAGGGCTGTGGGCTCCATCCCCAGTGTGGGGCGTGGAGGAGGCAGCCGATCCATGATTCTCTCTCGTTGATGTTTCTATCTGTCCTTTGCTCTCTGAAATAAATATATATAATGTTTTAAAGCCTAAGATGCAAACACATACCTGAGGCCACTGAGGGTCAGGGTCACAGTCTTCACCTCCGTGGCCATGACGTCCCGAGGCAGCAGACGTGTTTCCGTTCATTATAATCACAGGACCATCATCATACGTGTGGTCCAGCCGCGACTGAAGTGCCCGTGCTGAGCATGAAGGTGCACGATTCGTCTGTGCACTTTCCAAGCAGAGAAACTGAGGGACGACCTACCAGCCCGGATCACAGAGCTGGAGGGTGCATCCACAGTGGGCTCCGGAGCCCATGACCCCAACACTACCCTCCGGAGCAGCGGTCGCCCGCCTTTCGGACCTCATGGGCCACCAGGGGTCCACGGGCCACCGGTCGGCGACCGCTGCTCTGGTGGCTCTGAATTCTGTGGGATGTTCTCCTTCCATGAACTGGCTCTTCCTAGTATCCACTTTCTACACCGTCCGTTATGGTTAGCTGTGGGCACAACATAGCAGGTTTATAGAATTCTGCTGATTTAGAATAATACTAAAGTAATGGGGATAGACATCAACAAAGTAAAAATATTTGCAAAAAGTGACTCTCTAAAAGATTATAAAGAAAAGCCCTGTGAAAAGTAATATGCTAGAGAAATAGAGCATTTCATTCCGAGCTTTTCCAGATGTAGCAACGATTCATATATTTCCAAGAAATTTATTTTTGTCCCCAAATAGAAGTAATTTGTAAAAGTAAAAAAAATACTTTACTATCTATAGATATTGGTTAAAATAAATATATTAGAATGATATACTCACAATGAGAATAAACTATTTTTTGTTTGAACCATACCTACACCGAGGGGTCTGTACTTTGTTGTTTTTCTAAAATGCCTTTGTGACAGAAATGATATTGATAAGGTTGGTAGAAATCCATTTTGACTCACGGAGTTTGAAACCACCATATGTTTGTGTAAGTAACATGTATTGGCACTCAAAATAACGTGTCTGGGAGAAAAATGGACGTTGCCCACGGAATCAATCTCTGGGCAGTCGATTGTTTGTTATTATGATTTATTGAAAGCATCATGTCCCCGTGTCAATACCCACAGCAATTTACGTTTAGATTCTTGCTGACATACAGAAACCAAAATTCAACAAAATCTAAAGGAAAGACCCAACTCCACTTTACTTACCAATAAATGTTTGCTGTGATACGAGACAATGAAATTACCCTATATAATAAAAGCCTAATATGCAAATTGACCAAACGGCAGAACGACAGGTGGAATGACTGGTCGCTATGACACGCACTGACCACCAGGGGGCAGACCCTCAATGCAGGAGCTGCCTCCAGCCCGCAGGCCCCAGGCCAGCCAAGGTGGATGCCAGCGGGGGTCCCCAGATTGCCCCACTGGTCACCTCACAGATCAGCCCTGATCACCGGCCAGGGCTAGGAACCCTACCCGTGCACAAATTTCGTTGCACCGGGCCTCTAGTCTAATATGATTCAGGATCAAGTGGAATAATTACACTGTGGGGCGGGTGTGTGCCCAGGTACGGATGCCATTTATTTACAAAGGGAGACAGAGTGTGCGTTACCTGGAGGCAAGGCGGCGGTTGCCGTCCCTGTTGATGCGGGTTCCATGTCCGGCCTGAGTTGTGGGGACTCTGTTGGCACCATGCCTGCGGGCTCGGTTTCTCTGCGTGGATTTTGGGCTGCGGCCAGGGGATCGGGCAGCTGGCGATGCCGCCCTGAACACGCACGGGTCAGTGCCTGCAGGTGTCTCAGGTGAACAGGGGAGAGAAATAAAAAATTAGAGACATTGGCTCTGCCTGTTAAAATGGTGATTCTTTAAAAACACAGCTGTGGACAGCCAACTGTTCTCTAAGAGACACGCAGGCTGAGCAGTTTCTATGATTACAATCACGGGCGCCGGGCATTGCATATGTACTTCGTGTTAAGGGCTTTTTAACATTTTACACTAAAGTAAAGATCAAATATAATGGACCGGCCTGTGTTGCTCAGTGGTTGAGCATCAACCTATGAACCAGGAGGTCACGGTCCGATTCCCAGTCAGGGCACATGCCCGGGTTGCAGGCTAGATCCCCAGTAGAGGGCGTGCAGGAGGCAGTCAATCTATGATTCTCTCTCATTGTTGTTTCTAGCTCTCTCTAGCTCTCCCTTCTTCTCTCTGAAATCAATAAAAAATATATTTTTAAAAAGATCCCCTGTGATGGGTGTAAACACTGTTCCACGCCTGCGGCATTTAGTCTCCATAAACGTCTGATGTCCCTATTAGTCTAGGGCCATGGTTGGCAAACCGCGGCTCGCGAGCCACATGCGGCTCTTTGGCCCCTTGCGTGTGGCTCTTCCACAAAATACCACGGCCTGGGCGAGTCTATTTTGAAGAAGTGGCGTTAGAAGAAGTTTAAGTTTAAAAAATTTGGCTCTCAAAAGAAATTTCAATCGTTGTACTGTTGGTATTTGGCTCTGCTGACTAATGAGTTTGCCGACCACTGGTCTAGGGGGTGGTGTCCCTTACTCTTCCAGAGAAACCTGTGTGAGGGCTGGAGGGGCCGGGCCGAGTGTCCTGTGGGTGAGGAGGCAACAGGGAGACAGGTGATCCGTGCAGACCCAGCACCCAGTGCCCCCAGACCCAGCACCGGCTCGGGGAGCCAGGACGTGGGCAGCTGCCTTCATTGTGCACATAAACATGTTGTCCACAGGGGGGCGTTTGGGGGGTGGGGGTGGAGCTGAGGCAGGAAGGGTGCTCCACCCCAGGGCTAAGAGGCCACGGCCTGGCCCGTTTGTGAGGCTGACATCTGGGCGCTGCCACACTGAAAGGTTTCCTTGGACCCCTGGTCCCCACATCGCTGCCCTGTCCACCCCGCGTTCCGCAAAAAAACGAGGACGCCTGGGACTGCGGCCCCTCCTGGAGCCCTGCCCATTTCGGGGCCATGGACTTGGTTTTGCTGTCGCTGCCGAGCCCGCCCCACTGTGAACGGCCTGAGGGGCCCCCGGGCTGTGCCCGCCGAAGGCAGGGCGGAGGCGTGGCCCCTCATCCTCCTGCAGCCTCAGCCTCAGGCCTCTCCTCAAGTCACTGTGACATCAGACATCAGGTTTCAAAAACCAAACGCAGAGGGAGAGCGACTAGGACAGTTAATGCGCCTCATGCACATGCTCATCCGTATTCAAGGAAGAGGCCGATCCTGACTGTGACCGGCACCGCCTCAAAGAGAACTTCGGGTTTAAAGGACGAAAGAGCCGCCAAGTACGGGGCCTCGGGGCGCCGGGCCACATCGCGCCTGTGCGTGAGCACATTCTCAAGGAGACAGCATTGTGGAAGGCCTCCCCGGACGCCGCCTCCTTAAGACAGCACACCTTTCATACACACCTTAAATACACGCCTTAAGTACACGCCTTAAGTACACGGCTTAAGTACACACCTTAAATACTCACCTTAAATAAGCGCCTTAAATAAGCAGTGAGGGGGGATCTGTCTGAAAGCACAGTGTCTTCGCTTTGCTCCACTTGCAGCCTTGGGTCCTGGGCGTGTTGCCGTTACGTAAAGCCCAGAATCATGGAACCTGACAGTGCCGCCTGCGTGTCCGTGTTGCTCAGTTCACAGAGTCACACCTTGCCAAAGAGTAAAGAGGGAGGCATGTTTCCCATTGAAATGTTTCCTTTAAAACCTCCGTCTGTGTTTCACAAAGGAGCTACGCCTTCTTTTCCTGTTCTTGGTCCAGGAGGGATGGAGGAGGGGGAAGGGTTCCGTCTGGGGGCGCAAGGAAAATCTGTGAGGGTCCCACCTGCTGGTTCTCTCTGGCGACCCCTCCCCCCACGGCGTTCCCGTTGTTTCTGTGAAGGCTGACCCTCACTAACATGCAGCTGGTCGGGAAACAGCAAGTTCCTATAAGAATCCTAGGAACTGGCTCCGGAGGATACAGACTACGCCCTTCGGTCATCCCAGCTCCAGGAGGTTCACTGACCTTCGAACGTGGAACCAGGGGGACGAAGACCATGACGACGCACAGAAGACCCTCACTGACCCATTCCAAGGGCCTTATCAGCATGGACCGTGCTGACCTCACGCAGAGACCTTTCCGAACCCCTCCCCTTGATTTATTTGTCCTGCTTCTCTCTCCCGAAAACTTCCTCTGCCTGCACTGAGGTGAAGTGATGGGCTTTGCAACAAGAGGCCCCCAACTTCTCAGGTGACCAGCACTTGAATAAACCTCCTTCCTTTATCGCCAGCACCAGTCTCACACATTTGGTTTTGGTGGCAGCAGGCAGATGAACTTGGGTTCCTGTTATAGTTAACCATATCAATTAAGTCATGTTGCAATTGAATATTTCAAAATAAAGAAATGTACACGCCGAAACCGGTTTGGCTCAGTGGATAGAGCGTCAGCCTGCGGACTAAAAGGTCCCAGGTTCGATTCCGGTCAAGGGCATGTACCTTGGTTGTGGGCACATCCCCAGTAGGAGGTGTGCAGGAGGCAGCTGATCGATGTCTCTCTCTCATCGATGTTTCTAACTCTCTATCTCTCTCCCTTCCTCTCTGTAAAAAATCAATAAAATATATTAAAAAAATGAAAAGAAAAAATAAAGAAATGTACACTACGGAGGCCGTGTGACCTGGGACCAAGGAGGACCTGGGAGAAGGCCCAGACTGAGTGGGGAAAGCGCTGTCTGCAGTGTGGACAGACTTTGAACCTGGACTCCGCCTTTCGAGGCACATAGCCTTACACAGGTTTACTCACCCCGTGCCTCCACCCACTATCTCCGGTGACTGTGTGTTTCTTGGAAGTGTGGTGAGGCCTAAACAGCAGAACATCACCCACTGCACCCACCCACCAGGCACAGCAGAGGACTGGTACCAGCTGTGGGGCCGTTAGCACATACGTTCAGTGAAGGAAGGTTTTGTCCTTAAATCACTGCATCCCCAGCACCAAGAACAATGTTCCCGAAGATACACTTTTTTGGTTGAATGGGTGAATTTTTTCACTTTTCAGCCACACACACACACACACACACACACACACACACGTACATGTGTGTGTGTGTGTGTGTGTATAGATAGATGATAGATAGATAGATAGATAGATGATAGATAGATAGATATAGATTTCAGAGAAGAAGGGGAAGGGAGAGAGAGATAGGTACAGAGAGAATCATCCATCGGCTGCTTCATGCACGCCCCCTACTGGGCATCGAGCCCACAACCCAGGCATGTGCCCCGACCGGGAATCAAACTGTGACCTCCTCTCCACAGGTCGACGCTCAGCCTCTGAGCCACGCCGGCCAGATGACTTCTCAGCTTTTTATCCGTCGAGGATCACATTAGACTTTCTCTGGTGGCTGTTACTAAGATATTCTAAGATAGAGCTTCTTTGCATTCCTAGGGGAGTTTAGGATGTTCTTTGTCACATCCCTTAATATAGTTCAGAATGAAACCTCATCTGCTTTTAATTTAATTATTTACATTTGAATGCCATGCAAATCAGTTAGTTATCTGAATATCGGGGATAACCACTATGAACTTAAAAAACAAAAGAAACCAGAGGCACGGGTCTGTGCAAACATAATGCTCTTCACGTCCTGTCCAATCTGACAAAGACAGGACACGGCCGCTTTGTTCTGCACGTTGGGGGATTATTTGGAAGTTCACCATCTCCCTCTGCTGATGGATGATTGTGCAGCTGTGATACGAGGATAAGAAGGGACTAAACATACATTATTCAAAGGAGATGCCTAAGCGTGCACGTGGCTGTAGTCCTCATCTTCCAAACCCCTCGTATAATTCTTAAACGTGCCATTCTGATTATCAGTTGCTTTACAGCTGTAGCTGTGGCGGTCCGGAGAAAGGAGGCTGGAGACTCACGTTCGCCTCTGTGCTGCTTACCCATCGGGTGCTGCGAGGATTCATTCCTCTCCGGCCCTGTTAATAGTCATGAGGAACGTGCCAGCAGGACAGAAAGGACCGCAGCTGAGAGCTCAGGGCGGGCGAGAGCGAACCCGCTGCTCTGCTGGACCCGCCGAGGAGGAGGGGGCTGAGGAGGAGGGAGGGTGTCACCGTGCCCTCGGAGCTCGGGAGAAAAGAGACAGCTTCCGGGCGGAATGACTGACCTGGCTCTGGAGGGAACCGGCTGAGAGGCCTGGGCCACGGGCTGGAGGGGTCGCCCAGGCGTCTCTGAAGAAAGCGTGCCTGCCAGGGGCGGGGCGGGGGGGCGGGGACAGGTTTCACGTCTCAGGGCTAACATGGGGGTCGGCCTTGCCCAGGGAGGTCCACCTGGGAGCAAAGCCTGACCTCAGAGCCAGGGGTGCTCCTGTCAGAGAGGAAGGACTAACCGCCCGGGTGGTGAGGGGGCAGGTGAGCCTGGGCGTGATGAGGGTGTGACCCCGGCGGTACAGGTGATCCGGGCGGTGGAGGTGACCCGGGCGGTACAGGTGACCCGGGCGGGGAGGTGACCCGGTGTGATGAGGGGGCAGGTGAGCCTGGGCGTGATGAGGGTGGGTGACCCCGGGAGTGGAGGTGACCGGGCATGGAGGTGACCCGGGGGTGGGAGGTGACCCGGGCGGTGGAGGTGAGGGCGGTGGAGGTGACCCCGGTGTGACGTGGCCGTGGGACTCTTGGAGCCGCCGTCTCAGGGCTGTGCTGCTGGTGAGCTTACGCAGAATGCTGACCGCACCCAGCAGGTGTTTGAAAATCGGCGACATAAAGCTGGGATGCAGACACCCATGAGCCGGATGCTCACAATGAGGTTATTGTGTGACGATGAGCTCTCCACACCTCGGTGCCCTGGGCCAGTCTCACCCGCCTGCCGGGAGCCGGCGGAGAATGGGAAAGTGCGGCGGGTTCTGAGGCTGGACGGGGGGGGGGGGGGGGGGGGGGGGGGGGGGGGGGGGGGGGGGGACGTGAGGGCAGGTCCGAGTTCTCCCTGAGCTGGGGCAACCCCAGTGCCCTCCCCCGCCAGCCCTGCCCTGTGCGCCTGGCCACGCCGCCCTGCGTGAGGACAGCCCGACTGACCGGGCCGCAGAGCCGCCCTCCGAAGGCCTCGTGTCCAGTCGGTCGCACTGGGAGCTGCTGGGGTGAGGAGCCCCGTTTTATGGGGGAATGAAATGTAACCCCAAACAGAAACAGGTCTTAATGCTGCAACAAGAATACATAGGTTACTTTATACGCTACTCGCCCTGGGCATTTCTGCAAATTAAAAATAAATTTCATTTGTTGACCTTTTAGCTTAATTACTGTGTCTCCAACCTTACGTGTGCCCAGGGGACAGCAGCAAGAACGATTAGCCCCTCCCTGAGGTCTCCCTGTACCAACACCGACTGCTAAACGGTGGGACTATCCCATCTCCCTCCCCTGTTCCCATGGGAAGCCTGCAGCCAGCGCCTTCTTTGACATGCCGGAGCTGCTAACGTTTTTGACGTAAAATTATCACAGGAAATTGGCAACAGCTCCCGGGACAGCTTCAGCCAGTGGGGATGAGGGAGGCCGCGAGCGCGGGCACTTTTGTCACCACCGCCCTCGCCGCCTTCTTCCTCCCGCGTCGCTCTCCAGCCGCAGGCTCCTGGGGCTCCCGGCATTCTCCCCCGTTCTCCCCAGTGCTCCAGCTCTCTCCAGGCGCCTCCCAGAGCCCAGCATCGTAAAGTGATGCTTGCCGTGCCCTGTTCGTCAGCGGCAGCCCCTTCCCGTCCGCCTTGAAGTCCCCTCCAGCCCGCCCGCTCACGGAGCTGCCGCACCTCCCAGGTGGCCCAGGCTCCCCAATGTGTCCAGGGTGAAACGACTTCCTTCAGACCCTGAGCAGAGAGTGTGCCGAGAGGAGGGCTGCCTGCACACACCTGCCTGGCCCGGGCACGGCACCAGGCGTGGCACCAGGCTGTGGCCCAGGGTGGCCCAGGCGTGGCCCAGGCGTGGGGAGGCAGTGCTGGAGTGAAGGCTCCTGGGAGGCCGGGAGGAGACTGGCTTGCGGCTGCCTAGCAGCGCTGTCCACAGGCCCGGGCACAGCCTTCCTTCTGGGACGGGGTCAGGAATTGCGTTCTAGGGCCAGAAGGAGACGGTCCCAGAGGCTGCTCCACGCCAGGACATGTGGGGGTGGGGCCTGGAGCGGACAAGCCTGTGCCTTCCCACTGAACCCCGTGGCAGGCGGAGCACCCCCTGTGCGGGCTCCCTGGGGGCGCAGCAGCACGCTCTCCCTCCTCCGCCCCACCGAGGCCATCTCCCCGGGCCGGCTCCTTGGGAGGGGGAGGGGAGGCATGAGCCCACGTGCGCTCACTGAGAGCCCTTCAGGAGAGAGGACAATAGGTGCCCAGGGCGACACGCGGCTCACCGTGGACTCGGCGTGGCCTGGGCCCCTGGCGGCGGCCACCTGCTGTCCTTCACCCGGAGGCGGGCAGGCGGGGCTTGACCGTAAGCTGTCTTCAAACTCCGCTCACAGCCAGCATCCCCCTAGGGGATCCTTTCCCAGACCTGCCCGGTGCGGGCTAAAGCCCCCCAGCCCCCTCTGGGAGACGTGGGGCACTGGTGCAGGCAGGCAGGTCCCTCACTTCCTCTAGAAGGAAGAGCTCCTGCAGGTAAAGCTTGTTTGCAAACCTTCAGCACGGCTTCCGCATAAAAGTTGAGTTTAATGGTAACTCACGTCCACCGATGACCTTTCCTCAGAAACAATTGCTCCGTTGTCATCCCCTTCTCACGGGCAGCGTGGGGCTCCGTCCTGTGGCCTGAGACACAGGTCCTCGGCGCCAGGATCTGGATGACTGAGCCAGACGAGCAGTCCCAGCGCGGCCTCGCCCCCCCCCCCCCCCCGTCCTCCTCTGCTCTAAGGACTCACTGAGCAGCCCCCTCACGTGCGTCGAGTGTTTACTGTTGGCAACAGCCAAGGAGGACGATTTTCCAGCTCTGCTTTTCCTTTTCTTTTTCTTTTTCTGGTTAATCCTCACCTGGGACTATGTTTCCGTTGACTTTTAGAGAGAGTGGGGGAGGGGGAGGCCCACAGAGAAACACCGATGTGAGAGACACATCATTGGTTGCATCCCGCACGGGCCCAGACCGGGGCCGGGGATTGAGCCTGCAACCGAGATACGTGCCCTTGACCGGAATCGAACCCTGGAGCTTTGGGGTGTGGGTGGATGCTCTACCCACTGAGCCGCACGGCAAGGGCCAGCTCTGCTCTTTCATTGCTCTGTGGCCGCCACCCCGCAGGTGGTCAGGTGATTGACATGTGAGTTACCCCTTACGGAGTTACCCTTTGCGGAGCGAGCGGCAGCAGCAGCTTCACTCGTCCCTGGGCCGCAGGAGGGGGAGGAGCTGGAGCGAACCCGGAAAGAAAGGCAGGGGGACCTGTGGGCGGGATTCTTAACGAAACGGCCACTATCCCCGTCTGAGGCCACATTCCCTGGTTTGAAGGCCATTTAAAGCGTCCCCTTCGCGGTCCTGCTGGCAGCTCCCTCCTCAGCCAGACTAGACCCCGGGAAGGACGGTGATGGGGCACCAGCTTTGCTCAGCTCCTCTCCACCCCTCTGAGCCCCGTTTCCTCCCCCCACGGGGCGCCCTGTGCCCCTGAGGAGTCCCGGTCCCCGGCCCTGGCTGCTGCAGGGGCCTCCTGTGTGACCTGCTGACGGCCGGAGGCCACAGCCTGTCCTTTCCCTCCCGGGGCTGGGCCTTCCCTTGGAGATCAGCTGTCAGCATGAAGGGGCTTCCTCCTGGGGATGGAGTCCCACTGGGAGCAGAGAAAACGCACTGATTTCCTCCTTCCGGGCCGTCATTTCCCTGAGCCTCCACCAGCCCTTCTCCGCTGTGCACTGTGGTTAGGACCCAAAGGGGCGCATACGGGGAAGGGGAGAGCATTTTGAGGTCACCTTAGGGGAACTCCTCATGCGCCAAGATGAGGTGACTGCCATCGCCGCTGGTGGTTCCGGGGGATGGGGAGCCTGGGGGGAGGCACCTGAGTGCTGGGGGCCCTGCCTCCCTGAGGGGGAGGGGGATGGAGCCCGGTGCCCAGGTGCTGGGGGCCCTGCCTCACCTGAGGGGAAGGGGGAGGGGGAGGGAGCCTGTGCCCAGGTGCTGGGGGCCCTGCCTCACCTGAGGGGGAGGGGGAGGGGGAGGGAGGCCCTGTGCCCAGGTGCGGGGGGCCCTTGCTCACCTGACGGGGGAGGGGGAGGGGGATGGGAGACCCTGTTGCCCAGGTGCTGGGGGCCCTGCCTCACCTGAGGGGGAGGGGGAGGGGGGCGGGAGGGCCTGTGCCCAGGTGCTGGGGGCCTGGCCTTGCGCACAGACCGAAGGCTTCCCTGTCCGGAGGGCGGTGAGTCCCACTTGACTTACTTCTCTTTACGTTGTAACCCGGCCGCCAAGCTGGTGTTCACCTTGAGCGCGAGCAATGTCGTCTGTAGGGAGTGGTCGCTGTCACTTGGAACAATTTCTGACGATGCCGTGGGCTCCGTGTGGAAAGGGCTGTAAGGGGGTGGAGAGCGTGTGAGAGGGGTTATAGTGAGTCGGGGACCCTACAGAGTGGTCGCGGTCGTGTGCCTGCTGCAGGGGGAATGGACAAGTTGTTGGCTGACCAAGGGGTTGCTGGTGGCACTAGAGCTGGGGAAGTGAGGGGGGGTTCGGAAGTGGGGGAGGGGGGGACTGTTCTGTGCCAGGATGCCCTGGTTTCCCTTAGACCAGCGCCAGAAGGTGCCCTCCTCAGCGTTAGCGTCGTTAACATATCCTGGGACTTAGATGGCTAAAGGGCTCGGACCAGCTGCAGATCATGTAGGGATGACGGAAGAGGACCCACAGAGCCCCTGGAACGGAGACCGTGAGGGCCAGGCACAAAGAGGGGTCCCCCGTGCACGCGCTCTGAAGTCCCCCCAAACGCAGGGACCGCCGTGACCCTGTGACTGGAGGGCCTGGAAGTGCTGGGAGCAGAGGCGGATGTTGGGAACGGCTAGAGGCGGAGGGATGTCAATCAGGCCTGTTAGCCCCGGCGGTGTGGTTCTCATTAAAGGAGGCACATCCTCACCTGGCGGGCGGCCACACTCCTGACCTGGGAGCTCCCCTGGGAGTGCAGCCGCCCCCCCCCCCCCCCCCATCAGGGAGCCGCCTGTTATGGAGAGAGTGAGGGCTGTGCTGCAGACCCAGAGCCGCCAGCCCTTTGGGGCGGCCCATCCTGGCCCCTGGAGGCCCCAGCCTATGTCACTGAGCCCCTTGGAGGCCCCCAGCCTTTGCTTACCTGTAATCTGCCCATTTGCCCTCCTGCCTGCTTCCCAGGTAACCTTTGTCTTCTCCCTGACGTTAGCAGCTGGCTTATGGGGGGAGGGGGGAGTGGGGGGACAGAGCAGATGTGTGTGGGTGACCTGCTGCTCCCCTGCTGCCGGCAGGACTGGAATGAACGCTCATATAGGATCCAACCCTGTTCCTGCTGAGTCCGCTCAACTAGCGACAGGCAGCTGGACCCCTGGTTGTCGGTTACAGAAGGGGCGGCTGGTATCTGTTCTCACCTCTCCTGTCCAGAACTCCCCACCTTTGTTGCTACTCAGACGTCTCCTGTCCCCTTGTCTACCTGGCACCGCTCACCCCGATTTCCCAAGCACCCAGCTTTCCTCAATGCACAGCATTGCCCGGCGGCGTGGCTCAGAGGTTGAGCTGGATCTTGAGCCAGGAGGTCACTGGTCGGGGCAACGTGCCTGGGTTGCGGCTGGATCCCCAGTAGGGGGCGTGCAGGAGGCAGCTGATCCAGTAGATTCTCTCTCATCAATGTGTTTCTCTCTCTCTTTCCCTCTCCCTTCCTCTCTGAAATCAATTTTAAAATACTTTTAAAAAGAATGTAATAAGATGTTACTTAACATGAGACCCACCTCTTCCCAGATGTTAAGTGTGCAATAAGTGTTGTTGTCTCTAGACACAATGCTGTGTCAGATCTCAACCTATTCACCTTGCATCACGGACAATGTGTAACCTTGACTGTGAGCTCCATCCCTGGCCCCTGGCCACCTCCTTCTGCTCTTGGCTTGTGGTCTGACTGATCTGTGCACTGCAGACAAGAGCTGTAATGCAATACTAGTCCGGCTTAGTTCACGGAGCATCATCCTCAAGGCTCACCCACAAGGTTGCATAGGGTGGAACGGCTTTCTCTTGAGGCTGAATAGCATTCCATTGTGTGTGTGTGTGTGTGTGTGTGTGTGTGTGTGTGTGTGTGTTGCATCTTCTTACCCACTCACCCAGCAATAGACAATTAGGCTGTTACCACACCTGGACTATTGCAAATATCGCTGCAGTGAACATGGGAATGTGAACATGTCTTCAAGATCCCGATTCCAATTCTCTTGGGTAGACAGTCGGAAGTGGTTAGCTGTATTTATAATTTTTTTTGGGGGGGGGGGGAGACTCTGTACTAATTTCCATAGCGGCCGCACCAATCTGCACTCGCACCAGCAGTGCACAGAATCCCAGCTTCTCCACGCCCTTGCCCACACGGCGCTTCTTGTCTATCATAGTCACCTGAGGTGCGCGTGACGGGCCGCTGTGGTCTCCACCTGCCTTTCCCTGATGTGAGAGACCTGGAGCGCCTGTCCTGTGCCTCCGTCGCCTGTGTGTTACCTGGAGAAATATCGGTGCAGGTCCTCGGCCGCGGTGTCCACTGGGCGGGAGCCTTCTGCTGTGGAGTGGGACGTGGGATGTGGTGTTTATTGTTGGCCTTGAACTGTCACTCCCTCAGTGACACGGCGTCGCTCGCCCGGTCTTCTTCCTCAGGCTGCTTCGCGAGAGGACGTGCCCGCGGGCAGAGGCCGGGCCTGGCCCCGGAAGGCTCGTTCTGTGGCGACGGGCCTCGTGGCATCTCATGAGGACGGGCCATCGTGTCCCGCTAAAGGGAACATACACTTGGGTCTTAGCGTGATCTTTCCCCAGCAGGTTGGAACACTGTGTTTCTAAAATCCGGGCTTTAAATCTGGAGACGTGTGGGTTTGTCATTTCTGGTTCTGTCCCACCCTTTTCTGGTTTTTCTATACAGACGTTCAATGTAGAGGGACTCCCATTCCTTACTTATAGGCTTGGAATGTAGTGTGTGGGACACAGTATAAACCCGTGGTTGGCAAACTGTGGCTCGCGAGCCACATGCGGCTCTTTGGCCCCTTGAGTGTGGCTCTTCCACAAAATACCACAGCCTGGGCGAGTCTATTTTGAAGAAGTGGCGTTAGAAGAAGTTTAAGTTTTAAAATTTTGGCTCTCAAAAGAAATTTCAATCGTTGTACTGTTGATGTTTGGCTCTGTTGACTGATGAGCTTGCCAACCACTGGGCTAAACAGATGCCACAGCAATGGCAGGTGGAGGCCTGGAACCTGGAGGAGCCATTTCTGCTCTCAGCACCCGGGAGACTGTGCATTGAGCCTCCAGTGTGAGTGTGTGTGTGTATAAGTGTGTGTGTTTTGTGTGGTGTGTGTGAAGTGTGTGTGGTGTGTGTGTTGTGAATGGTGTGTGTGTGTGTGTGTTAATCCTCACCAGGGATATTTTTTCCATTCATTTTTAGAAAGAGTGGAAGGGAGGGGGAGAGACAGAGAGAGAGAAACATCGATGTGAGAGAAACACATCGATTAATTGCCCCAATCAAGCCTGCAACCAGGGCACGTGCCCTTGACTGGAATCGAACCCAGGACCCTTCCGTCCCAGGGCCGACACTCTATCCACTGAGCCAAACCGGCCAGGGCTCCAGTTTGTCTGTGCACAAGTGGTCATCGACTCCACGTAGCACTCACCGCCCCCTCTTCTGGGCCGCGGTTTCCAGACCTCGCGCGCTCTCAGGACGGGTGAGCTGGGGACTTCACGTGAGAGTGTGCCCGTGGAGAAGGTGATTTATCCTCTGAGATCGCTATTGAAAATCATAAGCAAACAGTAACATTAGGGACGGCGGGTCGGAGGGTGAAGTAAATGTACAGGCACTAATCCCAGGGGAGACGCGAAGGGGGTGCTGAGCAGGTCAGGAGAGGGAGCAGCCCGCCCCTCGGAGGCTGTCAGGCAGCTGCGCGGTGGTCACGGCAAATGCCGGCGACCAAGTGCGTGCTGTCCTGCCCGGCCCCGCCCGCCCGCCGCGGTGACTTATTAACATGGATGTCCGCAGGCCCCGCAGAAGCGGCCGCCCGCCCGTCCCCCGCGAGGAGCTGACACGCGGGTAAATGATGGCTCTGCTTCAGTCAAATCCCCGTCGGCCTGGGTTTGACCTGAAAGCTGATTAAACGGCCGGGGCTCTCTCTCCACAGAGCATTTGTCAGAGCGGGCTCCGCAGGTCAGCCCCAAAGGCCGTTCAGAGAGCGGAGTGCAGGCACTGAGAAAAGGCAGATGAGGGTCCAGCAGGTACCAGGCGCCCGGGCTCACACCATCCTCCTCCCGGCCCACAGGCACTCGGCATCCGCCCGCACAGGTGCACGGGGAGCAGGCAGCCAGGCCCTCCACGTTGGGCCCCGTTCCCACAGGCCGGGGCAGGTGGCCAGCGAGCAGCGCACCCTGGGAACGCTGCCCGGGCTGTCCGTCCCCCACGCGGTCTGCTGGACCTGCTGTCCGTCCCCGACGTGGTCTGCTGGACCCGCTGTCCGTCCCCCACGCGGTCTGCTGGACCTGCTGTCCGTCCCCCACGCGGTCTCCTGGACCTGCTGTCCGTCCCCGACGCGGTCTGCTGGACCTGCTGTCCGTCCCCCACGCGGTCTGCTGGACCCGCTGTCCGTCCCCCACGCGGTCTGCTGGACCCGCTGTCCGTCCCCCACGCGGTCTGCTGGACCCGCTGTCCCTCCCCCACGCGGTCTGCTGGACCCGCTGTCCGTCCCCCACGCGGTCTGCTGGACCCGCTGTCCCTCCCCCACGCGGTCTGCTGGACCCGCTGTCCCTCCCCCACGCGGTCTGCTGGACCCGCTGTCCGTCCCCCACGCGGTCTGCTGGACCCGCTGTCCGTCCGGCACGTGGTCTGCTGGACCCGCTGTCCCTCCCCCACGCGGTCTGCTGGACCCGCTGTCCGTCCCCCACGCCGTCTGCTGGACCCGCTGTCCGTCCGGCACGTGGTCTGCTGGACCCGCTGTCCGTCCCCCACGCCGTCTGCTGGAGCTGCTGTCCGTCCCCCACGCGGTCTGCTGGACCCGCTGTCCGTCCCCCACGCGGTCTGCTGGACCTGCTGTCCGTCCCCCACGCGGTCTGCTGGACCTGCTGTCCGTCCCCCACGCGGTCTGCTGGACCTGCTGTCCGTCCCCGACGCGGTCTGCTGGACCTGCTGTCCGTCCCCCACGCGGTCTGCTGGACCTGCTGTCCGTCCCCCACGCGGTCTGCTGGACCTGCTGTCCGTCCCCCACGCGGTCTGCTGGACCTGCTGTCCGTCCGGCACGCGGTCTGCTGGACCTGCTGTCCGTCCCCCACGCGGTCTGCTGGACCTGCTGTCCGTCCGGCACGTGGTCTGCTGGACCTGCTGTCCGTCCCCGACGCGGTCTGCTGGACCTGCTGTCCGTCCCCCACGCGGTCTGCTGGACCTGCTGTCCGTCCCCCACGCGGTCTGCTGGACCTGCTGTCCGTCCCCCACGCGGTCTGCTGGACCTGCTGTCCGTCCCCGACGCGGTCTGCTGGACCTGCTGTCCGTCCCCCACGCGGTCTGCTGGACCTGCTGTCCGTCCCCCACGCGGTCTGCTGGACCTGCTGTCCGTCCCCGACGCGGTCTGCTGGACCTGCTGTCCGTCCCCCACGCGGTCTGCTGGACCTGCTGTCCGTCCCCCACGCGGTCTGCTGGACCTGCTGTCCGTCCGGCACGTGGTCTGCTGGACCTGCTGTCCGTCCCCCACGCGGTCTGCTGGAGCCGCTGTCCATCCCCCACGCGGTCTGCTGGACCTGCTGTCCGTCCCCCACGCGGTCTGCTGGACCTGCTGTCCGTCCGGCATGCGGGGAGAGCCCAGTGAGGTGATGCAGACAACAGGCCCGTCTGTTCAGCTGCTCCCGTGATGCTCACTAAAGGCGCACAGAGGGGCACAGCCCTCCGCGCGTCCTCGCAGCCAGCATTCCTGACTCACAGTCCAGGCAGACAGATCGCTCCGACCTCACAGGACCACCCCCTGGAGGGCTGGCCAATGTGTTAAACGGGTCCCACGGGACAGCCCTTCCCACGGGACAGCCCTTCCCACGGACAGCCCTTCCACGGGACAGCCCTTCCACGGGACAGCCCTCCCCACGGGACAGCCCTCCCCACGGGACAGCCCTTCCACGGGACAGCCCTCCCCACGGGACAGCCCTTCCACGGGACAGCCCTTCCACGGGACAGCCCTCCCACGGGACAGCCCTTCCCACAGGACAGACAGTTCACACAGGACAGCCCTCCCCACGGACAGCCCTTCCCACGAACAGCCCTTCCCACGGGACAGGCACACAGCTTTCGGCCTCCCATTCCTGCACCACGCCCACGCTCATGGGGAAAAGGGTCCTTTCAATAAACAGCCGTGTTACATAATGAGCGGCACCCTCACGGACATCGGCACTTCTCCCACCCCAGGCCCTCGGAGCCGGAGGCTGAGTCCTGCACTGGGGGGGGGGGGGGGGGGGAAGGGGGGAGGGGGGCAGACGGACATTGCAGAGGCGCCGTCTGGACTGTCAGGGCAGAGAGGTCGTGCAGGCCGAGAGCCGTGCCGTGGCTGCATAGCGTCACGCGTGTTAAATAAACCTGTTTCCTTCTCCTGATCTTAGAAGCTTGAGACCAGCTCAGAGTGGCAAGCCCGGTCTCCGGGAAAGCGCGAGTATTTTGCTTCTGTAATCCTCACGCGTCTGAAGAGGCGCTCGTCCCCGCACGCGCTGCCGATGCAGCCGGACTCCGCGCAGCTGGCGCCAGGGCAGGCGAACGTTCACGTCTGAGGAGGAGGGGGTCTTGTGGTTTGCTCTGAACTCCGCTGTGAGCGCCTCTGATCTTCCCTGTGCGTCCCGTTCCTCGCGGGAATGAACAGCTCTGGAAAGTCCACCTCTCTCCGATGCCGACGCCTGGGTTTTCAAGTCCCCATCCCCCGTTTCTATTTCAAGCTCCCTCAGCCCAAACCTATTTTTTAGGCCGCGGATGGACCAGAAAAGAGACTCTATTGTTCTAAATGTCTTAGCCTCCAGCTTCCCTCGCACTTAGCCTGTCACTTAGCAGGCCCTTGTGGTTCCCAGGCTCGTGGGGCGGACGGCCCGCCCCCGTCCAGTCCCTGACCAGCGGGGACCGTTCAAACCCCAGGCCCTGCCTCTGCTTCTGTTTCCTCTGAGCAGCTCACCATGTGGGGGGCGGCCGTGGGCTCCTGAGGATGGGGGCTGTGTCACCGGGGGCGGCCGTGGGCTCCTGAGGATGGGGGCTGCGTCACCGGGGGCGGCTGTGGGCTCCTGAGGATGGGGGCTGTGTCACCGGGGGCGGCCGTGGGCTCCTGAGGATGGGGGCTGTGTCACCGGGGGCGGCCGTGGGCTCCTGAGGATGGGGGCTGTGTCACCGGGGGCGGCCATGGGCTCCTGAGGATGGGGGCTGTGTCACCGGGGGCGGCGTGGGCTCCTGAGGATGGGGGCTGTGTCACCGGGGGCGGCATGGCCTGAGGATGGGGGCTGTTGTCACCGGGGGCGGCCGTGGGCTCCTGAGGATGGGGGCTGTGTCACCGGGGGGGCCGTGGGCTCCTGAGGATGGGGGCTGTGTCACCGGGGGCGGCCATGGGCTCCTGAGGATGGGGGCTGTGTCACGGGGGCGGCCGTGGGCTCCTGAGGATGGGCAGGGGCTGCGTCACCATCACCGGGGCGGGGTTTTCTCTACCCGCCCTCTGGCTGCTGGCTGTTGGGGGCGGGGGGGCCCAGGACCACGTGCTCCTGGCTGCTGCTTTTCCACGTCTCCGTCTCCCCCGATGCCTCCCACCCACCTGCCCCTTTCGAGTCCTCAGCATGTGCAGGACGCTCTGGCATCGTGCACCCTGACGCACGGCTGTGGGTGCTGAGCACACCCATAGGCGTGAGGCCAGAGGGGCGCGTGGGAGCCGGAGGAGGTGCAGGGACCGGTGCTGACTGAGATCGAGGACAAACCTCGGAGAAGGCTGACCCTCAGTCTCCCTGGAAGAGCGAGCTCTGTGGTTCAGGCGAGGATGCGGCGGCGCCTGTGAGAGAAGACCGGTGGATAACCTCGGTGAGAAGGCCTGGGGAGAGTCCTGGGAAGAGGGAAGTTCGCTGTTCCCGAGGGCCAGAGTCTGAGGTAAAGGGAATGAGATAATGGCGAGGTCCCGCTGTGGCCTGCACTGGCTCACGCACGGGGCCGGGTTCTGAGAGCAGCCGTCCGGGGAGGGCAGGGGCCGCAGGCCTTTCTCACCGGGCCTTCAAGGTCACGGAGCATCTCCTGGTAAAGCCCCTCCCAGCTTCCGGGGGCGGGGGGCGGGGGGTGGGGGGTGAGGTGTAGACCCTGTCCTGAGGGGAGGAACGTCGGAGGAGTTGCGTGGATGTAAGGACACAGGCGTTTCCTGTTCTTAAATGTGGAGCGGACGGCACTGGTGTGTCTGAGGGCTGGCGTCCCTGCTCTCCTGTGGGAACCCCTTTCACGTCCTGCGTGGTTCAGGGTTCCTGTTCAGGGTTCAGGTTCTGGAGAAGGCCGCACACAAAATGAAGAGAGGCTAGAAAAGTATTAATTTGGGAAAACGGGGGGGGGGGGGGGGGGGCAGGCGGGAGCCCACCTCTAGGGGGAGGACTCCCACTGCTCTGGCTTTGCCATCCCTTTTATTGGGGTTCTGAGATACACCACAGCCTTTAGGCAGGAAATTCCAATAATAGACAGTCAGCAGGAATTTACATATGATTAACAGGTGGAGGCTGCTTTAACTACCACCTCTCAACTAATCAATGAGTGATTAGCTCCGACCATTCAGAGCCATTAAGGCTGACCAGCCTTCCGGATCCCCTGTCCACATCTCTCTATCAGTGACAATGATCGGTTTCGGCACTCTCCTGTCTGCCCGGCACACACAACGTTCTCTGAACACTTTCTGACATTGGTGTCAACCTTCGTCGTCGGATGGGACACTAAACTGGGATGACCTCCCCGGCCAGCCCTCTCGCCGTCCCTCTCCGGGACTTGGTGCTCTGTCCTGGGTAAGCGTGGTCCTACTTCCTGAGAACCTTGGCCAGACGGCGGGGGGTGGGAGGCCACCAGGGAGCGACGGCGAGGTTGGTATTCCGCAACGTCTCCCTGGACGGCCCGGTGGTGAAATTACTGGGCAATTACTTCTCCCACGCAGCATTTTAATGATAAAGATGAAAATTATACAATTTGCCTCAGTCATTATTTTTTCCTCAAGGTTAATGCATTTGTCACATCACATTAAACACCCGTGTTAACCGTTAGAATACTTCATAATGTAACTGCACATGTCTCGGTGCAACGAATAGAAAGAACAAATTAGAACGGCTGTCACCATCGTTCTCGCCTTTGTGAGTGATAATAATGGGATGTGAGAGAGTCTCTGATCCACAGGACAAATGGAACGCCCCTGTGGGTCCCTGTGCTCCGTCTTCTAGGCGTTCAGTAGGATGTGTGAGCGCAGTCAGAGCGATGACCATCACGCTGGGTCAGACATGGCTTTTCCATTGCAGCACCAGCGTCAACAGGTAGTTCGTGTTTACAGCGGTGTCTAGTAGCTGGACTTAGACACGACTCTTACTTTGACAGGAATATATTCCAGTTTAACATGACCCTCCCCTCAGTATCTGTGCCAGTGAGAGTCTGCCGTTAGCCCTCGTCCGTGAATTCTAGGTTCCCTATGGTTTAGACTGTGGTTCCTAATTGTGGGGCATATGCCCCATGCGGTGGCCGAAATTTGATGTTACAGGGAGGGCAATTTGAGAATGAGTTATTCACAGTGAATTTTTTGCATTTCTTATGGTTAACAGGGGCCTCATATACAGTATATAAATATATATTGCGACATATTTATGCATTCAGTTCTCTATTATATGTTTTGAAACTTTATTTGCTGTTTTTTGCACATCACTTCGTATTATTATTGTTTTTAACAATTTCTTAGAGATTTCTTCCTCAGTACGTCAACTGTCCTTTCTTCTTTTATTTTTCTCTGTCGTGGACGCCATGTGAATAGGAGTGCACTTTTTGAATGATAAGAATTATATGTCGGGCGGGGGGGGGCATCGGGATTTTAGAGATGCTTCGGTGGGGCCTGGCCACCAAAAGGTTGGGGACCACTGATTTGGACCGTGGGGCTGCCGCCTGGTGTGAACAATCGCTTGGGTCTTTGCGTCCAGAGGAGAATGATCTAGAACCATGGGCAGTGCTCTGTTCTGCCTCTCCGTAATGAGGTTCAGGTGGGTGTTCTAAGCGATGATATGAGAGTCGGGTCCCAAGTTTGCCGACTCCTGCTTGTGATAAACCCAAACCAGGATTATAATCCGAAAGATGATTACCACAAGGACACGTGTTGTGAAATATAGAGGCACAGAAACGAAGAGGCACTGAAGTAAATTTAAAAAGCATGCTGTCCGGTGAGGGTATGACCTCACTCTGATCGCGCGCTGCGCTGAGTTACGGGAAGTCGGCAGATTCATGTCGTGTGTTGAAGGGAATGACTGGTGCGTTTACGGCTACATTTGAAGGCATTTCCCAACCAGCTGCCACGAAACTCTGGCACGCTCAGGGACAGACAGAAGCACAGACACTGGCCTGCAGCGACCAGACACTGTTAATGAATGTAATGTAATATCTGTGTTTTCCGATGGTCTTAGGGACCCTGCTAGCGGTCTCAACTGTGGGTCGCGACAACAGGTTGAGAACGCTAGCAGGGTCGCTAAGACATCGGAAAACACAGATATTTACATTACGATTCATAACAGCAGCAAATTACAGTTATGAAGTAGCAACGGAAATAATTTTATGGTTGGGGTCACCACAACATAGGAACTGTATTAAAGGGCCACGGCATTAGAAAGGCTGAGAACTGCTGTAGATGAAAGAGAAAGAAGGGAGGGAGGGAGGGAGGGAGGGAGGGAGGGAGGAGGGAGGGAGGAGGAAGGAATGCCAACAATAAAGAAGAGCGGGTGGAGAACACTGGGAATTCCTGAGCCGTCCAAAACGAGGCGCTTGCATGTGCATCACGATGACGCACGGGACACTGTCCGTTTCCGACAGTTCCCGCCCCTCTCCTTCCATCGGCAGCCTTGGCATTCGCCTGTGGGTCCAGGCACTGAGCACTTACTCCCATGAGGATGATCCGCTGATGGAAATCATCTCAGAACAAAGGTAACCTCGTCCGTTTACCGAGCTGCGTCACTGTTTGGGCAGTGCCGGTCATGCTGACAGAGCCTGCAGACGCCTCACTGTGGATGTGGGTTCCGTTTCGGCGAGGAGACCAGATGGACAAAGGTCCAGAGAGAATGGCAGACTCCACCAGCTGACAGTACACGACGCTACGCTGAGCTCGCCCACGCTGCCCTCACAATCCACACGAAACACACCCTGTCGTGGGCTCGAGAGAAGCCATCTATGAGAGGCCAAGCAATGTCCTGAGGGCCACCAGCCTGGGGCGCGGGATGGGGTGGGGATAAGGAGACCTCCGCCGCAGGCCCCCCACCCCAGCCCTGTAAGTCCCAGGTGCTGGCTTCCGGGCCATGTGCTGGCCGTGAGGATGGCTGCCTACCAGCAATGAAGGGAGGCGGAGACAGAGACGGGTCTGCAAACAGCATCTCCCGGGGAGGAGCCCACTGCGTGTGCGGAGATGCGGCCCTCTCCCGCGCCAGGCCAACGGGAAGGGGGCACGCCCTCCCTGGCCAGCGCAGGGAAGGCCAGGTGAACGGGGTAGCCACGGCGATGCGAGCAGAGCAACGTGGGAGCCTCCCCGTGGAAGCATCTTCATGGCTGCCCCTCGAGCCTCAGAGGCTTCCTTTCCCGGTGACCTGAGAAGAGAATCACTCGTGATGTAGGGTCACCTCACAGTTAGAGCGCCTGCGACGCGGCCAATCACAGTGGGCGGTTCCCCCAAAGCCGCCTCGCTCACGGTCACTGTCGTGTGAGCGAACACAGTCCCCTCGGCGTGTCCCGCGGGATGGGGACGTGTTGTAGACCGAGCCTGCGCCGTTCGTTCCCTCTGGGCGAGACCCCGCATCACTTGTGCTGGTTGTGTCAATCTCATTGGCACCTTCATTTCTTGATCTTACGAGGAAATAGCGCCGTGCGGTTTATACTGACAGCCTCGGAGAGCTATTACAATGCTGAGTGGGAGAAAACGCGCACCCGTCTCCATCTCAGCAGTCCATCATCTGATTGACTCCGCTGTTTAACGTTTTAAAGCACTTACGGCTTTTGTTTTCGGTTTATACATAAATAAATGGCCTCGCCAATGCTCCCTCATCGCTCTGACCTCCTATACAGGGTTCTAGGCAAACATGACCGTGAACTATAAACAGGGATGTGAGCGGCATGGCTAACAACGCAGAGAATCCATCCATTGAATCTCAGCAGCGGACATTCCAAATCCTTCTCGACCGTTTCCTGATTTCCCTTTGCGCGTTGAAATAATAGTCTAATGTACGATTGACAGGCCATAAAATCCACTCATGTAGGTTCACTCTTCAAAGATGATCAGAAAATTACACACTCTGTGCAGCCATCACAGCGATCCGGTCACGGCCATGTCCATCAGCCACACACTCCCACGGTCCTTTGGCCGTCAGTGCGGGTCCCAGTCCAGGTCCCGGACACCTCTCACCCGCCGCCTGCCTCCTCCATCTTGGTTTTCTGGAGGGGACGTAAAGAGGGTCGCACCACGGGCCGCCTTTCTGTCTGTTTCCGGGTGCCGTGTGTGGAGGCTGTCTGTTGTAGCACCTGCTGAGCAATGTTCCGTCACAGCACGCGTCCCAGGCCGGTTATCCGCCCGCCGCCTGATGTGAACTTGGGGTGTGTCCAGTTGTTGCTCTCTCTGCCTGAGCTTCTCAAGAGACTTTGGCGGCGGTCTTCTTGCGGAAATGTATTTTCACGTGTCTGAGACACACACCTGAGCCTAAGGCTGGGTAGTAGTGAGAGCGTCTTCCAGTATTTAGATGCTTCCACAATGTTCTGCAAATGGCTTTGCCAATTTCCCTCCCGCTGTGCCAGCTCAGAGGTTTCCAGCTTGGCGCCACTCCCGTGAACACTTGGTGCTGCCGATCGTTTGCATGAAGCCATGCTGATCAATGTAGACTCCGTGATTTCATGTTCTAATGAATGATGAGGCTGAGCATCTTCACACGTGACAGAACCATTGCAATAGCGCACTTGGTGTAGACACACTGGGTTGAAGGACGTGCAGGTGAAAACAGCAAATGATGATGCCCCAGAACTGATGGAGAGTTTCTACCTGTCGCTGACGTGTTCGCCTCCTCCAGCCGTGAGCCAGCCGGAGTCACCAAGGGAATCTGAGGACCTGTCTGGACACGTGTGTGCATGTGTGGATGTGTGTGCTTGTGTGTAGGTGGCATGTGTGCATGTTATGTGTTTGTATGTGTGGTGTGAACATGTGTGTGGTGTGTACATGTATGTGTGCATATGTGTAGGTTGCGTGTGTGTGTGCGGTGTGCCTGTGTGTGAATCACTCACATGGCTTGCACACTCTCCTAACCCTCTTGGATTTATCTGTTGTCATAACAAACCTGCGTCTTCTTCGTGAGGCTGTTTCTCGCTGTCAGGCCTGTTAATCTTAGATTTACTTCTTCCTGATGCGACGCCGTCTGTGAATTGGCATGCTCTCCTGCATTTCATGAGACAATGTCTTCTTCAACTACGACACAAGCCTACCTCCTGCTACTGACATCCTTCTCCCGAGAAAGCCACAGGACAACATGCAAACTACATACCACTTGGTATGGTGTCTTCTCTGGTCCATTTCTCCCCCGCACTTTGGTGGGACTTGGACACCTTCATGCCATATTGTTATTAGTGACATTTCAAGATTAGTTCCTTACCTAGAATGAAGTGTGACCTGTGGACATTGGTAAGTCAGTCACAGGATGGGCGCGCAGAGTCAGGGACCCTCCCCCACCTCCGTGCCAGCTCACTCACCTCTGGGCCTCAGGACTGGCCATGGTCCCTCACCCGGCACCACGTTCCTTTCCTGGCTGGTTATGGACCCTGAGCACCCCAGCTCCATTTCCACAGTGAAGACTGGCTCAGAGGTAGTTCTGCCAAATCCAGTGACCTGACTGCCTTCTTGTGCTGGCTGGTGTGCGTTGGCTGGTGTGCGTTTGTTGGTGTGCGTTTGTTGGTGTGCATTTGTTGGTGTGTGTTGGCTGGTGTGCGTTGGCTGGTGTGCGTTTGTTGGTGTGTGTTGGCTGGTGTACGTTTGTTGGTGTGCGTTGGCTGGTGTGCGTTTGTTGGTGTGTGTTGGCTGGTGTGCGTTTGTTGGTGTGCGTTGGTGGTGTGCATTTGTTGGTGTGCGTTTGTTGGTGTGCGTTTGCTGGTGTGTGTTGGCTGGTGTGCGTTTGTTGGTGTGTGTTGGCTGGTGTGTGTTTGTTGGTGTGCGTTTGTTGGTGTGCATTTGCTGGTGTGTGTTGGCTGGTGTGCGTTTGTTGGTGTGCGTTGGCTGGTGTGGCATTTGTTGGTGTGCGTTTGTGTTGGTGTGCGTTTGCTGGTGTGCGTTTGTTGGTGTGCGTTTGTGGTGTGCGTTTGTTGGTGTGCGTTTGTTGGTGTGCGTTGGCTGTGTGCATTGTTGGTGTGCGTTTGCTGGTGTGTGTTGGCTGGTGTGTGTTGGCTGGTGTGCGTTTGTTGGTGTGCGTTGGCTGGTGTGCATTTGTTGGTGTGCGTTTGCTGGTGTGTGTTGGCTGGTGTGTGTTGGTGGTGTACGTTTGTTGGTGTGCGTTGGCTGGTGTGTGTTTGTTGGTGTGCGTTGGCTGGTGTGCAATGGCTGGTGTGTGTTTGTTGGTGTGCGTTGGCTGGTGTACGTTTGTTGGTGTGTGTTGGCTGGTGTACGTTTGTTGGTGTCTGTTGGCTGGTGTGCGTTGGCTGGTGTGCGTTTGTTGGTGTGTGTTGGCTGGTGTGCGTTGGCTGGTGTATGTTTGTTGGTGTGCATTGGCTGGTGTGTGTTTGTTGGTGTGCATTGGCTGGTGTACGTTTGTTGGTGTGCGTTGGCTGGTGTGCGTTTGTTGGTGTGCATTTGTTGGTGTGTGTTGGCTGGTGTGTGTTTGTTGGTGTGCGTTGGCTGGTGTGTGTTTGTTGGTGTGTGTTTGTTGGTGTGCGTTGGCTGGTGTGTGTTTGTTGGTGTGTGTTTGTTGGTGTGTGTTTGTTGGTGTGGTTGGCTGGTGTACGTTTGTTGGTGTGCGTTGGCTAGTGTGCGTTTGTTGGTGTGTGTTTGTTGGTGTGCGTTGGCTGGTGTACGTTTGTTGGTGTGCGTTTGCTGGTGTGCGTTGGCTGGTGTATGTGTCTGTTTAGGAGCAGCCCAGCTTCAGGGTCTTTGTGAAGTTCCTCTATTTAACTGGAATCTGGCTGTGTAAGTGACTCCCCCGCCTTGAGTTGTGGTTGGGATAGTGACGCCCGCCTTGAGTTGTGGTTGGAATAGTGACGCATTTGAAGTGAAAGGCACGTGGAGTTGCGCCCGTCGCTCACCAGCTGTGTGGCTTGTGCCTTGTGGTTGTGAGAATGGACGCCTTTGACCTGGAGCTTTCTGTGATGTTCGGTCGTGGGCGGCTAAGACGGGGTAACAGGGCGGCCTTCACTCTGTCCTGGGGGCCCAGGGAAGGCGCAGAGACGGAGACTCCCTCCCAGGCCAGGCCTTCCCCGGCACAGGCACCTCACACACCCCACGCACCCCAGGCCCGGGCTCAGCCATCTCTGGGCCAGGCCCGCCCCACAGGGGACTCGGTTTGGGGTGCTGCCCTTCCAGAGGGTGGCGAGGCGCTGTGCTGCCCTCTGTCCTCCACACAGGCCACCCGACACTCCAGTTCACCGACGGGTGGTCCCAGGTCTCCATGGGCCGTGAGGTCGCTCCCCAGGGCACACCAGGCCATGTGGGGACATAGTTTTGTCGTCATGACGACGGAGGGGAAGCCACTCCTGGGGTGAAGCCTGGTTGGTGGAGACCAGGGATGCTGCTGAGCAGCTCATGGTTTCTCCTGCTGGCTGGTTCTTGTCACACATGTGAAATCCACATGTCCTATTGCTGCCTATTGTATAGTGTGTGCATGTGTGTGCATGTGTGTGTGCACATGCATGTGTGCATGACAGTGGTGTGCATGTGCATGAATGTGCACGTGTGCGCTTTAAACTGGTGCTGTCTCCATGGAGATGTCTTCTCGCTGCAGCTCATACCTGTTCCCTGATTGCCAACGTTGGAGACATAGTATTCTTGGCGAGTGGGGGCAGACCCACCCTGTTTAGATGCCACCCTGTAGCAAGTGGAAAGTTAGGGCGCACCACCCCTGAGCCCACAGTCTCCTTTCCCCGAATCGCCGGTGGGGCTGAGGGTGAGCCGCGCGGCTCCGGGTTCAGAATGTTCTGCATGACGAGGTGTGGCGAGTGCGGTATGTTCCGTGTTTCCGCTCTGAGTGCGGCCCCTTCGCTGGCTCACTGCCTGTGTTTTGCGTGTTCTTTTTCAATCTCTTGCCATCACCCGCACCGTTTCCCATGTCCTCCTCTCTCTCTCCCGGGATGCATGTTCCCTGCACGGCCTCCCGGGAACCCCTCCGGCCCACCCGTTGGCAGGCGCCCCGCCTCGCACCCACCTGAAGGAGAGCGGAGACCAGGCCGGAGGGCTGGGTCGGCAGAGGGAGGGACCAGCCAGCTCTTCGGTCGGGTAGAGTTTATTTTACTTCAAGATGGTGAGCGAGGAAGGGTTCAGTATTCGTTCTGATGCGTTTTCTCTGCACACACAGTGTGGTTTCCACAGCATTTTGCGTGGTGGGTTTTTATAAATAACTTCTTATTCCCCTTCCTCTCTTGGCAACTTCCCATTAGTTCGGAGCCTGATAATCTGCGTGGCGACAGGACATTAATTGGGTTATGCTGATAATGCATTATTCATGCAGCTCCTTTGAAAGGAGAGTGGAATTCATAAATAGCACCCATTTATTAAAAGGAGGCTGTGTACACAAAACCAAACACAAAACATTTTTAAATAAAATTATTGGAAACCAAACGCTGGTCCCATTTTCTTTTCTTCTGGGAAGAAAACATTTCGTTGCCAGTCAGTCCTTGTTCTTCCCACGTCACTTCTAGCAGGTTCTAATGTCACTACACTTGCTAATAGCAAATGCTGTCCTAGCTTTGTATCTTGAATGTTTAAGCCAAGTCAGTGTAACTTAATATATTGTCTCCTAAAGTTTGAACATTATAGCTCAATTATGGTTTCTACCTTTTCTTTTTTAAATACACTTTTTATTGTTGATAGTATTACAGATATCTTCCCCTTTTGTCCTCTCTTACCCCCTTTCCCCCCATCCTCCCAGCCCCTACCCCCCCCCATGTCTTCCCTACCCTATTTCCCACGTCCGGGGGCTGTGCAGATGCGTATGTAAGTTCTCTGGCTTACCTCTACCTTTCCACTGCATTCAAAGTACATGTGGCCCAAGATTTTGAAGGCGGGGTCTGATTTTTAATGGCAGCTGGTGGTTAGAAATCACAGTGTGAGCCCAGCCGGTGTGGCTCAGTGGTTGAATGTCGACCTATGAACCACGAGGTCACAGTTCGTTTCCCCACTGAGGGCACAGGCCCGGGTTGCGGGCTCGATCCCCATTTTGGGGCGTGCAGGAGGCAGCCGATCCATGACTCTCTCTCTTTATGGATGCTTCCATCTCCCTCTCCCTCTCCTTTCCTCTCTGACATCAATAAAATATATATTTTTAAATGTTTTTAAAAAAAGGAATGGAAGCGCGAAGCTCAGGAGAGACCATAGGTGAGGACGGGCGTGGGGCTCCACAGCCACGTGTGGATGGCAGTCGGAAAGGCCGCCGGAGGGTCCCACCGCGTGCCGTCACGGTCGGCCTCCCGTGCCTGGTACTCCCCCACGGGGACGATCGTTGCGATGGTGGCTGAGAGATGCCCCTCTCTGTGGACAGGGAGGTCACCGGAGGCCTCAGTGGCTCCGGGGTGGAGGGCGGCGGGCTGAGCTCAGATGTGGGTGCAGGGGAGCGCTCAGATGTGGGTGCAGTGGGGAGCGCTCAGATGTGGGTGCAGGGCAGACTCAGTGGGGTGCAGTGGGGCAGACTCAGATGTGGTGCAGTGGGCGCGGGCCGGGCATGACCGCGGGAGGAGGAACAGCAAAGGGCAGGGCTGTCCTGGTCGCTCAGGCGGCTGTAGAAAAACGCCACCACCCGGCGGCTCCTCAAGGACAGATTCACCCTCATCCTCGTGGCTGGGAGCCCCAGATGGAGGTGCAGGGATCAGGTTGGAGCCCAGATGGAGGTGCCGGTCAGGTCTGGGAGCCCCAGATGAGGTGCCAGGGTCAGTTGGGCCCCAGATGGGTCAGGGGTCAGGTCTGGGGGCCCCAGATGGAGGTGCCAGGGGTCAGGTGGGCCCAGATGGAGGTGCAGGGGTCAGTCGGGGGGCCCCAGATGGAGGTGCAGGGGTCAGGTCTGGGGGGCCAGATGGAGTGCCCGGGTCAGGTCTGGGCCAGATGAGGTGCAGGGGTCAGTCTGGGGGAGAGGACAGGCGGCCCCAGGCGCGGAAGGTGGCGGGCGCAGTGGGAAAGCAGCATTTCCTGGGTTCCTCGAGGTGCCACCGGCTGGGCAGGGAGATGGGAGGGGTGGGCAGCAGGGAGAGCGCTGGCGCTGGGGCGGGGTCTGTGCTGGAAGGGAACCGGGAGGGGAGACGGAAACTCGCTGGGGAGCCTCGGGGCCGCCGGGGCCTTCGGATGTTGGGGATTTGGGCACAGCTTGGGGTGTTTTAGCTTTTTCAAAAGGGGGACAGTTACAGAGAAATAGGAGGCCGGTTCCTCACGCCTAAGTGCGGGGGGGGGGGGACGGTGTCACCGTCTGCGGCCGTCACACCGGGCGTCCGGCCCTCCCTCCGGGGCTCTTAGCCACGTCTCCTATGGAAAACCCCATTCCCCCTCCTCACGCTGCGGGCCGCTCACTCCAGCGAGCTTCGCCGCCGGGCCGTGAGGAAACGGCCTCTCCTGGGCACAGCCTGGCTTGTGGGGTGCCCCCCGCTGAGCAGGGGAGCGGACGCCCCGCACCGCGCTCCGTGCAGACGGGCACAGATGAGAATCACGCACCGCGGTGTCTGCCCCGGGCCGCGCACAGCCCTCCTCACTCTGTCCTCCTCGTCTGGGTCTGAAATCGCCCACGTCCACGTCCACGTCCACGTCCACGCACCCGCTCCCGGGCCCCGGCAGCCTCGGGTCCCTCCGGTTCCGCAGCCACGGCGTCCGTGCGCCAGCACTGCCTTCGGTCTCCCGGAAGCAAATCCACCAGGAAAGCTGTCTGTACAGACACGTAGAGGCTGCGTTCCCCCTTGGCACTGCCCCCTGAGCCACACGCAGCTGCCACGCTGTGGAAACAGTGTATATCCTACACGGAGACAGACTGGGAAACGTGAACAAATTGAAGACATTGAAGGCACTTCTAGAGCATTTTCCTTCCTAAGGATGAGTTGGAAACCACGAAAATAGGACGCGTGCCTGGGCTGTGGACTCAGTCCCTAGTGGGGTGCATGCAGGAGGCAGCGCCAATCTACGTTATGCTCTCACACCAACGTTTCTCTCTCTCCCTCTCCCTGCCTCTTGCTCTAAACACTCAATAAAAAAATATTTAAAAATAAAATAACCCATTTACAACCATGAAAAGAGAGATAGAAACTAAAGCTACCCCTTTAAGACATGTAGGCAAGAGGAGACGAAAAGCCACCAACTGGGAAGGGCAGCTGCCTCCCTCCGAGCGACGTGTGGAAAGAAGAACACGCGTCAGAGTCACAGCCCAGGAAGTGGGGGCCTGCGCGAGAGGGGGGTGGTCCTCGGGCCTGAGGGAACCCTGCTTAGAGAACCGTGGTGGGGCCACGGGATGGTGCTCCAGGGATGTGAGTGGAGGGGGAAAGGAGGAATGAGGGGCCCACCTTATGGATAATGGGATGGGAAAAGGCCCGGAAGGAAGCCACATGTAAAGCCACAGCGGGAAACAGCCCACGTGCCCATCAGCAGATGAGGGGGGCTGAGGAGGGCGGTGGGACGTCGACACCATGGAACACTATGCAGCTTAAAAAAGAAGGGTCTCTGGCCCTTTAAGACAGCATGGAGGACCTGGAGAGCATCGTGCTAAGTGAGATAAGCCAGTCAGAGGAAGACAAGTATCACATGACCTCACTCGTATGTGGAATCCAATGGACAAAGTGAACTGATGAACAAAATAGATCCAGAGGCATGGAAGCATGGGACAGACTGTTGGACCTCAGGGGGAAGACAGGGGGGTGGGAAGAGATCAACCAATGAGCTTGTATGCATGACCCATGGGCACAGACAATAGGGTGGTGAAGGCCTAGGGGGGAGGGGTCGGGGCTGGGCTAGAGGGAGTTAATGGGGAAAAGGGGGGAAATGTGTAATATTTTCAACAATAAAGATTTAAAAAAAAACACGAATATACCATTAAATTACACAATAAAAATAAATAAAACCAATCACCTGGCCCCTGAGTTAACTAACTCGCTTTCTGGGGTTACTACGTGGACAATGATGTCAGAGCGCCCCCTGGTAGCCCGGGGCAACCGGCCTCCTGCCCCTCCTGGCAGCTGGGTGTCCATTCGCCCAGGGCCCATGCGTGCTCACGAGACACGGGTGCAGCAAGATGCCCGATAGACCCTGTGGCCTCCAACCTGTAGGAGCCGTGCAGACGCGTTCTACTCCCCAAGCCCAGTGACTGATGGCTGCTGTCTCCTCCTCCCTCCTTCCCATCCATCAAAACCTTCAAATGAAATGAAAACCCAGCCGCTCATCAGAGAGTTTCTAATGAGTTACCCAGACCCCACCCTCCGGCACCTTCCACCTTCCGTCTTCAAGCCACGCTTGACTCCTGGGGACGACAGGCCGACGGTGTGAAGGGTGACACTCGGGACAGAACAAGGTAGGAAATCGGCCCTGAGATGCCAGACCTAAGCCTGGGTGTCACGGGACTGTGCATCCCAGGAGGGAATGTTCTAGAACAAGTCGACTCACCTGGAAGGATAGCGAGATGGTTCTCCTGGCCCGTGCTCCCAGCCGCACAGATTCACCCGAGCTTTCATCCTCACGGTCCTGTGTGACCGGGACGCACCTCCCACGTGCCCTGGGGGACCCCAGGCTCCCCTGAAGTTCAGGGTGGCCCCGGCCAGGGGCGCCCACAGACCCAGGGCAGACAGACAATATGGTCAAGGCCTCGAGGATCCTCACAGAGAAAACCCACAACAGAGACATGACGCTCCCAGCGGGAGAGTTTGCTCATCCGTGTGTTTGTTCTGAGTGAGATCCTGTGAGAGTGATCAGAAGGTCAGAGGGCCCTCGGATACTGAAGAGCATTCGTTATCTGAATGTTTATAGAAACAGAAGAGGGTGGTTATAACATAAAGAAGGACGTGTGATCGAAAGAGACTAAAAACATCTGACAAAAATATAGATGCCAGTCGAGCTATTGAAGCTGGAATCCGAGTGGAGGCGGCGAGAGAGGTGGGGCCTGTGTTACTTCTTCCAGGACCATCACTAGTCCTTTCAGCGATGGGAGGTGGGCAGCGGTCCTGGTAAGAAGAGGGCGGAGCTAAAACAATCAGCCTCGTTTCCTGGTGACAATCTCCTCTGCAGAAAGTTCAAAACGAGCTCAACTGAAGCTGTCATGCTGTTTCAGAAAGAAAACAGGGAATGGTCTGCAGGTGAGTTTTAATGGAGATGGATGAACAACATACCGTGACGTGAAGAAGTAACCCTGGTTTGACATGACTGCACCTGTTCCCTCTGGTGAAGGCCGGGCCTGGTGGGCGGCCCCAGTTCCCGCTCACACCGTTCCCGCTGGAATAAACGCGTGTTGGAATACGGGACGTCCTCATCAGCGCGAAGATGGCCGTGCGGGACGTGCCCCGGGGCTGCTGTGGGTGCAGCGACCACGCCCTGGGCTGACTTCACAGCGGGCCGGCCTGCACGGCAGAGCCCGCCCCTGGCCCGCCACCCCACTGGACGCGCCATCGCCACAGAACGGGGTGCAGCAGGCGTGACGCATGGATGTTTGAAACAGGCGCCCCTGACCATTCAGTCAGGGCTCACACCTCTTTCCCTTCGACCGCCAGCTTTAACACGTGACCGCCAGCTGTAACACGTGACCGCCAGCTGTAAAACGTGACCACCAGCTGTAACACGTGACCGCCAGCTTTTAAAAACGTGACACCAGCTTAACACGTGACCGCCAGCTTTAACACGTGACCCCAGCTTTAACACGTGACCGCCAGTTGTAACACGTGACCGCCAGCTTTAACACGTGACCGCCAGCTGTAACACATGACCGCCAGCTGTAACACGTGACCGCCGCCAAGGCAGCAGCAGCCGTCTGCGCACGAGTCCGGGCATGCCTGTGTCTGTCAGGTCAGCGAAAGCGTGTCTCTGGGTGTGAAGCGGGATGTGGGTCATAGTTCATGTGCAGTGAGATGCTGAGATGTAAGAGCCTGAAACCCCGCTGCAGGAGTTTGTGGGGCCCTGAAGGTAACCATAGCAACAGCAGCAAACCTCACCCCCCCGAACTAGCTCATGCCACCCCACGCCAGGCCGAGGACAGAGGCCGTCACCGGCGCTCAGACGCCCCGGGCACCGTCCCGTGCGGCAGGCACATCTCTGACGGGGGGACACGGAGGGGGAGGAGAGAAAAGCAGCCACTGCCGAGCGGCAGAGAAGCAGGAGACGAACCAGACGTGCATCGAACGCTGGGAAACAGCCACGGGAAGAAATGCCACGTTTAGAGACAAGGGGTGAGGACCACGGCGGGCTCTGCGTCGGGAACCCTACGGCCAACGAGACAGCGAAGCTACTTTTCTTAAAATTGATGTGAGGGAGAGAGGGAGGGAGGGAGGGAAGGAGGGAGGGAGGGAGGGGGCTGAACATGGATGTGAGGGAGGGAAGGAGGGGGCTGAACATTGGTGTGAGAGAGAGAGGGAGGGAGGGAAGGAGGGAGGGAGGGGGCTGAACATTGGTGTGAGAGAGAATCACGGATCAGCTGCCTCCTGCACGCCCTCCACTGGGGACAGAGCCGCAACCCGGGCCTGTGCCGTGACCGGGAATCGAACCAGCGACCTGTTGGTGCATGGGACAATGCTCAACCACTGAGCCACACCAGCCAGGGCGCTAAGTTACAAGTTGAATGTACTGTGCGAATAAAAGCCATCGCCCCAAAGTCTAGGCCCAGATGAAAAGGAAAAACATTTTAAAAGGAGAGAATTCACATCCAGGGTAAGGAAGCCTCGTCTGTAAGAAACGTTAGCGGACGCTCTGGGCTGACGGATGAGCCTCCTGAAACGTGCGTCTCCCCAGGGAAATGCGGGCGCGGAAATGGATTGCATAAAAGTAAAATGAAAGTTATTACAGCTCTCACTTTGAAATGCTCTTAAAGACCACTCTTCCAAGCCGAAACTAGTAGCGACAGCTCGTGTGTGTGTGTGTGTGTGGTGTGTGTATGTGTGTGTATGTATGTATGTCTGTGTGTGTGTGTGTGTGTGTGTGTGTGTGTGTGTGTGGTGTGTGAAGTAGAGGGAGTGAGAAGATAGTGAGACACTGGGAGGGAGAGGGTGGGAATGTCGTGGTGAAGTCTTGGCAGGGGACTGGGAGGGTCCAAATAATTCACAATGGATATCGTCGCCCGAGCGATCGACCGAAAAAGTAGGTAAATACAACATGTGCCAACAGCAGGTCCCTCAAGAAGAGAGAATGGATTCAAAGCTAATGTTTAATTAAAATAAGAAAAGGAGGAAAGAATAAGATAGATCAACAATAACAAACAATAAAAAAATGATTGATTTTAAAACAAGCATCTGAGCAATCCCAATGCGTGAGAATGGAATAGACACGCCACTAAAGTAAAGCCAGGTTGGGTGACAAAGACTGCATGCTGCTTCCAAACCCACTCTAAATCAGAGAGGGTAACAGCGAGGAGGAAGCGGGACGTCACTGCACACGGGCTGGGGGCTGAGGGCTGGGGGCTGGAGGTGCTGTCTTATTAGCAGCAGAATAAGGGCAGAGCCAGGGCTTGTTAGAATGTGTGTATGAGTGTGAGAATGTATGTGTGAGTGTGAGAATGTGTGTATGAGAGTGATAATGTGTGTGTGTGTGAGAGTATGTGTGAGTGTGTGAGAATGTGTGTGTGCGAATGTGTATGTGTGTGTGTGAGTAATGTGGTGAGTGTGTGTTGTGAGTGTGAGAATGGTGTGTTGAGAGATGTGTGTGATGTGTGTATGTGTGTGTAGAAATGTGAGTGTGAGAATGTGTGTGTGTGTGTTGTGTGTGTGAGAATGTGTGTGAATGTTAGAATGTGAGTGTGAGAATTTGTGTGAGTGTGTGTGTGTATGTGAGAATGTGTGAGTGTGAGAATGTGTGTGTGAATGTGTGTGTTAGAATGTGTATGTGAGTGTGAGAATGTGTGTGTGTGTAGTGTGATGTGTGTGTGTATGTGTGTGTGAGAATGTGTGTGAATGTTAGAATGTGAGTGTGAGGATGTGTGTGTGTTTGGATGTAGAGAGAGGAAGGGAAGGGAGGGGCGAGAAGAGGAAGCACATTTGTGAGTCTGAACCTGGCTCTGAGTCTGTGACCTCTCTCACTGTCACGGTAACTTTGAGGCCTGTAAACTGACAACAGAACGTAAAGTCACAGATGAGGGAACCGTCAGAGGGACCGTCTAACCCAGCACGCACAGCCCAGCTCGGCGCCTCCCCGGCGGTGACGGGATCGGAGACAGCCCCGCGGAGCAGCGTGCCGAGTGACGGAGCGGCAGGCCGGCTGGTCATCCTGATGGAGCCGGGAGGGCTCTAAGGCCGACGTGAAGACCATCGACGGCAGAGGTTCCATCTCGGCATTAAAAACGCAGCCGCTACGAGTGGCAAATACTGCTCCTGGTGAGCCGCCTGTCGGGCGGTTTTGAGTTTCTGTCTCTCTGGCCTTGGACACACATGTGAGTGGACACGCGACGTTTCCTCTGTGAAATCTGGCTGCGTGTTTCCCGGCTTCTCTCCCCAGCACACCCAGTGTCCTCCACCTCGGCCGCCCCCGTGTTCGCTGCTTATTCGCAAGCAGAGAGCGCGTCTCGGCTGAGTGGGACCTTCCCCCCTCCGATGGGCCATTGTGTCTCCTCGCGCTCCATTTCCTTCTGTTTGCGATGCGACGTGAAGGAAGCCCGGATCCGTTATTTACAGGAAATCAGCGCCTTTGTCCGGGCGCAGCGGGAGGCCCGGGAGAGACTCAGCCGTGCGCATGTCTCTCTGATCGCACAGGCACGTCTTCATCAGCGGGGCGGCCGTGGGAAGCAGCACCCTCGGAACCTAAAGCACACCTCGCCTTTGAGCCTCTGGGCTGAGCAGAGGCACAGAAGCTCCCACACCTCACGCCCGGGAGCCCCGCTTCTGTGGAGAGGCCGGCGGCGCTCTGGCCCCGAGGCCCCGGGCGGCTGCGTCCTGCGGCTTTCCGGCCGGGAAAGCGGGTGTGGGTGTCCTCCGATGTCAGGCCCTGGGCGCCCATGGTCGGTCGGGCATGCGACGTGTGAGAGAGAAACGGAAGGTCCTTGCCGAAGCCATCACAGAAGAGCAGACACGCCGCGTGCGCACCTGCAGGCCGCCCTGGCCACGGGGCAGGAAGAGGAAAAAGCTGGAACAGCCGCGTGAGCAGAGCTTTCACCAGTCAGAGACCAACTGAGAGCCGGACAGGTGCCTAGGGGAGGGTGTGAGCACGGGCAGGGCTCCCCGACCCCTTTTCCTAGGAATCACCCAGGTGTCATCCCAGGCCCCCTGGCGTCCGCCACGGTGAGTGCCGGAACAGAGGTCCCTGCGCGGGCTTGCTGACGAAGGTCAGTCTTCACAGTGTCTGCAGTGGCCACGGGAAATAACACAAGACCTCAGGCCAACAGCAAACACGGACGCCAAACTCCCCACCTCCCGAACCTGAACTGGTGACACAGCTGACACGGAAGTGGTGCTCGGACTTCCGGGGCCCACGCCACTCTGCATGTTTGGAAACACGTCTCAGAATGCTTCGCACCTTTGCTCACATGGATGATGTCCTAAAATGGGTCTCTTCTTTACCAGACTTGTAACGTGCACTCATCGGAGGCCTCCTGGGTCATACATCGTAGATAAGAATGCGGTGTGGGTACACAGAAAAGGAACGCCTCATCCGTGGGCACAAGAAACGTACAATTTGGAGAAATGAGACACCGAAATGATTACAATAGAACAGTGGTCGCAAGCCACATGCAGCTCTTTGGCCCCTTGAGTGTGGCTCTTCCACAAAATACCACAGCCTGGGCGAGCCTATTTTGAAGAAGTGGCGTTAGAAGAAGTTTAAGTTTAAAAAATTTGGCTCTCAAAAGAAATTTCAATCGCTGTCCTGTTGTTATTCGGCTCTGTTGACTATGAGTTTGCCGACCACTGTGCATGACCCAGCTAATGATGAACCCCACCTCCGATTCTTGTCTCCAGTAAAAAGCCATCATCATCGTGTGGTGGAGAGAACGTTTCTGTGTGAGCTCTCAGATGGAAATCGCCATCTATGATCCACTATGCATACGCTGGAGGCCCGGTGCACGAATTCGTGCACGGGTGGAGTCCCTCAGCGTGGCCTGCGGGGATTGGGCTGAAACTGGCAGTCCAACGCCACCTGCCGCTCCTGCCTGCCTGTGCTCCCGCTCATCCCGGCCCCACTGCGCCTGCTGCAGGCTCGCGCCGTCAGTCCTGATCGGGAGAGGCTCGCGCCGCCATAGTGTCCTGTGTCTGGCGCCCGTCCCGAGGTGGGGAGGGGGTCCAGGAGGCAACCAGCCCTCTGGGCGGGCAGTGAAACTCCCTAGCCAGCCCAGGATCCGGATCCATCCCGCTGATGTTCGCACCTGTTGTCAGAGCCACCTGGCGGCCACTTTTATATCGTTTCTTCCTTGCGGAGCGTCTAGGGAGGGGAAGCGGCCATGATGCCCAAGGTCGACTTCCAGGAGGCCAGCGGCGCTGTTGGGATCGTGCGGCGGCGCCAGTCTGTCGTGCCTGGCCCGCTCTCCGGAGATTGGACCTGCAGGACGACTGAGGGAGGGAGTGGCTGCTGCCTGGCTGCTGGGCTGCTGGACGGTTGGTCAGCTGAGCAGCACTCCTGCTGTGGGAGCGCACTGACCACCAGGGGGCAGCTCCTGCATGGAGTATCTGCCCCTGGTGGTCAGGGTGCATCATAGCGACCAGTCAACCGGTCATTCAGTCATTCGGTCACTTAGGCTTTTATATATAGACTAGAGGCCCATTGCTCAAAGATTCGTGCAATAGGCCTTCCTTCCCCTGGCTGACGGCACCCGTTTTCCTCCGGCACCCGGGACCCAGGCCTTCGCCATGGCCGCCACCTTCCATCTTCGCTTTGGCCGGAGCCTTCAGTCTTCTCTGCTTTGGCTGGAGCACCGCTCCTGTAGCTCCCTCCGCCCCCCGCCCTCCTCCTCATAGCAGGCGTCCTGCCCCACCAGCTGCTTGAGCCTGTGTATGCAAATTAACCCGCCATTTTTATTGGGTTAATTTGCATACTTACTCCTGATTGGCTGATGGGCATTGCGAAGGTATGGTCAATTTGCATATTTCTTTTTTATTAGTGTAGATAGGCCAATAGGACACCCGACTTGTTAGAGCTCTCCTCAGAGGATGGCAGTGTTGTCTACCCCTGAAGCTAACGTTCTGCTGGCCAAGGGATGTGGCTTGTGACCGTGAGTTAGACATTCGCCCTCTAACACTGTCCTCACCTGCTTTCTGGGCACCAGCTCCTCCCGGCTCTCCTCTGGGCACACGGGTTCCACCAGGAACCCCCGCGGCCACTGGTCTTCTTTTCCTCGCCTCTGCATGTTGCATTGCTCAGCTTCCTCATCAGAACCCCTCTCTCTCCTGCTGGTCTCTGTGTCCTCGGCGATCTGACCCAGCTCCATGGTGTCTGCGGCCACCTGCACGTGAGCACCAGGACCTGTGACTCCAGCAGGGACTCTGAGCGCCTGTGGTCTCCCGTCCGCACGGTGCTGCCAGGGGCCACACCTCACGAACGTCGTCCTCCGTGCAGCACCCAGAGCCTCCTGACCTGCCCTCCCTCAGGCAGAGAACGAGTCTGCACACCCAGCCCCGAGGCCTGAGCCACTTTCTCAGCTAACATTCCCCAAACGTGTGCACTGAACAACGCAGATAACGTCGCCCACCGCTGGGCTTAGGTCTGTGGTTGCAGGTGCTGGCAGCGGGTGCTGTTTTGAGTCTTTCCCGTCTCCCACGGAGGTCGGTGTCTTCTGTGCTCCTCCAGCCCCCGTTCCAGCCCCTCTCCCAGCCCCTCTCCCAGCTCACCATCTCCACAGACGGCCTTCCATCGGCGTCCCGGCCTCTGTGGGGGCAGAGACAGGCCGCGTCCCCTCTCCCTCGTTCTATCTCCTTCGCGTCTCGCTCCCTCTCTCCCTTCTCAGTGAACGTTGCTCTCCACTTGCTGAGTTTTTTAAATGTTAAGGGAAAAAATCACTTGCATAAAAAAGGCAGAAACTTGATTTTTTAAATGTAAACATGTTGATTTACAAAAACATCTCGAGTTGACCCAGGCGGTTGGCATGGCTTCTTCACTTTGTTAATCAGAGGAGAGAACAAACTCACAGGAGAGACGGCTCAGCAGAAGGGAAAGCCGGAGCGATCGCTTTCTCCTGAACCCGGGAATTAAAATTAATTCCTGTGGAAACTCCGCTGCTCGGCGTCCTTTCTGCCTCACCCACTTCATCACCGCCGCGACCCCGGCCCACGGGGGAGGTCGGAACCGAACCTCAGCCTATGCTCTTGGTCCCTTCTCGGTGCCGTCCAGTCCGGCTGCTCCTGGAACGGCCTGTCACGCAGGTTAACGGTTTCCCACGGGCCTCCGCCTGGCTGTCCAGGGGGGAGATTTGGACCGGAACCGGGCCTGGAACTCCGGCCGGTCCTGTTCGCTGTGAGTGGGGACAGCCCTAGCACGGCCCGTCACGGAGACAGACACGGGGTGCGCAGGGGCAGGGCGCAGGGCCGCTGTCTCCGTGGGCCTCCCCCGCTCCAGGGCGACTCCCTCTCCAGGGGAGGGCTGAGCAGTGACCTTCAGCCCGTGACCTCGACCCGGCAGAGCAGACGCGGGTGGGACACGGCCTCTCCTCCTCTGCGCCCGCGGGAGGTGCTCCCCGGCCCACCGCCAGCTCCTCTGACCGCTGCTGGGTCACCCACTGGGTCACCGCGGCCTTTACAGCACGGCGCTCCTTGCGTCACGGCGCCCTTGCGTCACAGCGTCCATTACGTCACAGCGTCCATCGTCACCTCTTTTATGGCACCAGCAGCGCTCAGCAAGTCCCATCCTTCACACTCGCCGCTGTTTCCGTCACAAGGTTCAATCAGGAGCCGCTCGTCCCCCGCTGCGGGGTGTCAGGGGCAGGACCTGGGCCCGCACCCAGCAGCCCCTGCTCAGCCCGGGCTCTGCGAGAGGTGCGGCTCCGCTGGGGATGAGCGAGGCCAAGGGAAGGCGTCTACTCGTCACCGGGGACCCGTGACCTGCACTGAGGCTGGTTGGCCCACAGAAACCTCATTTTTAAATCGAATAACAAGGACGTTAACACCGCCTCCCGAGCGCGCCCTGCCCAGCGAGGCACTGGGGGCCGGGCGGGTGCCAAGCCCTTCCCCCTGCAGACAGCCCGGCTCTGCACGCGGAGCCCCACTTCACACAACACGCGGGAGCCCCACTGCGACCCAGCGCTGAGAGCCCCGGTCCTTATAGGGGGGGGGGAGGGGCGCCTGCGCCCAGGTGCGGCTCTCAGGGCGGAGGGGTCTGGTCCGGGGCAGGAGGAGGCTGCGGGGGTGGGGGAGGCGGAGTGGGGCAGCTGGGAGAACTGGGGGGGGGGGGGCGGAGCCTGTCACCCGCACTGTGTGGGCGGAGAAGGCAGCAAGCCGGGCAGGGCCGCCAGGTTTCCCAGGGGAAACTGAGGGCTCAGCGCTATTTCTGCGTTTGCTTTTTTTTCTTTTAAATAATTTAAAGGCTCATTGAATTCTAATTTTTAAAGCCAGTTTGGGGTCCGAGTTCGATTTCCATCCAGGTCTGCCCATCGCCCCCTCGCGTGTTCCAGCCGCGTCTCTCCTGGAACCAGACTCGGGCCGTGTCCCGCTCGGCGCCCAGCTGCTCAGAGGCCCCTGGGGTCCGGCCAGGGACACGGCCTTTGACCCCGAGGCCAGGGCCCCGCCCGGCCGTCCGCACCCTGCCAGGCCTCCGGGCTCACCCTCCAGGCACCTGCCGCGGCCTGTCCACCTCCTCCATCACATTCACTGGGTTTTCAGACTTCCATCCCCTCGTCGTTTCTTGAACTTCCACTCGCTACTTGGTACCCCCGCCCGGGGTGCCCTCCCTCAGGGGGTGCCATCCACCCAAAGGAGCGCAGGCAGAGCGCCAGGCCCCCCCTGCCCGGGCCACACGTGTGCCAGGGGACCCTGGCGGGCGGGGACTGGGGCGAACGAGCTTCAAGAGGCAACGAGAGAAGGTTTAGTTAATGAGAACGAAGACGCTCGGACGCTGCCGATGGAACGTGGCATTCCTCCGGATCCCAGAGGCGGTCTGCCTCGGTGCAGCCTGGACGGGGCCTGCAGCTGTAAATGCGCTCCTCCGCGCTCAGAGCCAGGGCGCCTCGCACACTCAGCTGGACGGCGCCCATGGCCGGGCCTCCAGAGCCTCGGGGAGCTCCACCTGGACGCACACCCAGCGCTCCGTGTGGCAGGCGCGCCATCTAGTGGCGAGTGCGGGATCTTCTTTTCTTTTTCCACGTGAAAGGGAATTCTGAATGGGGATGTGGCTGCCTCAAAACCAGTAATTCCGATCTTCTGCTGATATGTCGAATAGTAATATCGAACAGTAACAGCAATCCCGAGCAAACCGTGGAACACGTAGGTTCTGGGCACCCAGCCCTGGGCGAGGCCTCCGCGAGGAGGCCATCCCTGCCGGTGGGGCCGGGCGCACACGCGTCTTCTGAGGAAGGACAGGTGTGTGCACCTGAAGGCAGGTACCTAACTCAGTGGTCCTGTGTTCCGCGTGCTCAGGGCCCTGGGAAGCCGCCCGCCACTCCCCACGCTGGCACCCCCTTTCCCGCTGCCAAACCCGCAGGCATCCCAAACCTCTCCTCGAGGGATGTAGAGGACTGTCTGTATGGCTGTTTTGTTTTGGGTTGTTTGTTTGTTTTATAATCTTCATTTTTTTAATATACACTGAGTGGCCAGATTATTATGATCTCTGAATGCATAATAATTGGGCCACTCAGTGTGTGTGTGTATATATATATATATATATATATATTAGAGGCCTGGTACATGAATTCGTGCATGGGTGGGGTCCGGCCAGCCTGGCCAGGGGGAGGGGACATGGGCATTTGGCCGGCCTGCCTGCTGGTCGAACTCCTGGTCAAGGGGACAATTTGCATATTAGCCTTTTATTATATAGGATACACACTGAGTGGCCAGATTATTATGCGTTCAGAGATCATCAATCATCTGGCCACTCAGTGTATATTTTTATTGATTTCAGAGAGGAAGGGAGAGGGAGAGAGAGAGAAACATCCATGATGAGAGAGAATCATGGATCGCCTGCCTCCTGCACGCCCCCTACTGGGGATCGAGCCCGCAACCCAGTCATGTGCCCTTGACCGGAATCGAACCCGGGACCCTTCCGTCCGCAGGCCGACGCTCTATCCGCTGAGCCAAACCGGTTAGGGCCACACTCTTTGTTGTTGAAAGCATTACAGATGTCCCCTTTTTTTCCCACTGACCCCCTCCAGCCCGCCCCCCACCCCGTCAGACCCTCCCCCGGGTGTTACTGTGTTGGAAGGTACACAGACAATAGACGCAGATGCAGCAAATGCAGCAGCGGATGAACTGGTGATAGCTGAGTCACACTCAGAGCCAGGCCCCATGCTCCTGTGCAGGGGCTGAGCCGCTGGGGGTCGGCCCGACCCGGCATACGGGAGGGAAGCAATGAGAACGCCCCACCTCTGCGTCTGGAAGTAGTAAACGTTCCAGCAAATGAAAATAACGCTTGAGAGTGCACCCCCCGCGCCCCCCCCCCAGAACGTGCTGTGATTTGGCTCCTCGTCGAGTCTAAGCTCCTATTGCCTCCTGGAAACCACAGCGTCAGAGGCTGGCGTGACCTCAGGGCAGGGAGCCTGTGGGGCTGGGGTGACCTCCGGGCAGGGAGCCTGTGGGGCTGGGGTGACCTCGGGGCAGGGAGCCTGTGGGACTGGGGTGACCTCGGGGCAGGGAGCCTGTGGGGCTGGGGTGACCTCGGGGCAGGGACCCTGTGGGGCTGGGGTGACCTCCGGGCAGGGAGCCTGTGGGGCTGGGGTGACCTCCGTCCGGGCAGGGAGTCTGTGGGGCTGGGGTGACCTCCGGGCAGGGAGTCTGTGGGGCTGGGGTGACCTCCGGGCAGGGAGCCTGTGGGGCTGGTGTGACCTCGGGCAGGGAGCCTGTGGGCTGGGGTGACTCCGGGCAGGGAGCCTGTGGGGCTGGTGTGACCTCCGGGCAGGGAGCCTGTGGGCCCGGGTCCGGCTGGGTCTGGGCAAGCCTATACCTGGCTGGTTGCCTACAGCCCTTGTGCCACAGGCAGGACCGTGCCCCAGGTTAACTCCTCTCAGCACACGCTGTGTGCACCTGGGTTAGTTAACAACTTTTAACAACTGGAGGCAAGCCCAGCCCGTGTGGCTCAGTGGCTAGAGCGTCGGCCTGAGGACTAACGGGTCCCGGGTTCAATTCCATTAAAGGGCACGTACCTCAGTTGCAGGCTCCTCCCCGGCCCGGGGCCCTGGTCAGGGCTCATGCAGGAGGCAACCAATCAATGTGTTTCTCTCACATTGATGTTTCTCTCTGTCTTTCCCTCTCTCTTCCACTCTCCCTAAGAATTAATGGAAAAATGTCCTCACGTGAAGATTAAAATAATAATAATATTAATATAATAATAAAATAAAATGTTGATTAAAAAAAACTGGAGGCAAAATCCCTCTCTGTCTGGAATTCATCATGGGATAAATGAACTTGGGGAAATTAATTCAAAAGAAGAGGTTTTTTCCCCAAAAGTAAAAACTAAAGCTGCAGCCCTGGCCTGTCTTCTCAGAGGTTGGAGCATCATCCGGAGGACCACAGGGTCCCGAGCTCGACTCCCGGTCAGGGGCATGCACTTCTGTTGCAGGTTCAACCCCCAGTCCTGGTCTAGGCTCGAGCAGGAGGAAGCCAATAGATCTCTCTATCTCTCTCTCTCTCTCTTTCCTTCCCCCTTTCTTTCCACTCTCTGAAAATCAATGGAAAAAAATATCCTCACTTCTCAGGTGAGAATTAAAAATATTATAATAATCCTACCTAGTAAAATAGTAATATGCAAATTGACCGCACCTTTGCTACGCCCAAGCCACTCCCACCAGACAAAGCCACGCCCACCAGCCAATCAGGGTAAGTATGCAAATTACCCAACAAAGATGGCGGTTAATTTGCATACACTGAGGGAGGGAGGAGTGAAGACTGAAGACAACTTAGAAGGAAGAGGGAGGAAAAGCGGAAAGCAAGGTGGCTGCCAGAGGGAAAGCCCTGGCGGGGCGGAGCAGGGCGGGCGGCAGCGCACGTGGCTGCAGCAGCCGCTTGCAGGATTCTTCCTGCAAATGGGCTACTAGTCCTATATAATAAAAGGCTAACATGCAAATTGACTGAACAGTGGAACGGCTGGTCACTATAATGTGCACCGACCACCAGGGGCAGACACTCAACGCAGGAGCTGCCCCTGGTGGTCAGTGCGCTCCCACAGGGGGAGCGCCGCTCAGCCAGAAGCCGGGCTCACGGCTGGTGAGCACAGCGGTGGTGGCGGGAGCCTCTCCCACCTCCTTTGGTTTAGGTCTGCTCCCCGCCGTCAGTCAGACCTCCCCCGAGGGCTCCCGGACGGCTAAAGGGCACAAGACGGGCTGAGGGGATACCTCCCACACCGCCCCCCGCTCAGTGCACGAATGTCGTGCACCGGGCTTTGAGTAGGAAAGAAAGCTGGACGGTCTCCATCCTAGGAGGTCCTCAGACACCGCGCTCAGCTCCGTCACAGAAATCATTCCCGGCCTCGTGTCCGATGTCTGTCACCGGAACTTCCCTCTGGCTCCACCCATTTACTCTTTTATAAAATCCCAGGAAGTGCGTGAGGCAGGGTTTACCTTTGACAATGTGTGTGTGTGCGTGTTGACCACATTATACTGTATCTATAGATCTTCTGGCTTCCATTTGGATGATTACCCGTTTCTATACTATTGACTATGCTATCTTCTTTTCACATTTATTTGCAAACTCATACATTATGTATAAAAACATAAATTATAAAGGCAATCGTCCTTAAAATATAAGTATTCCAATTGACTCAGTTATAGATCTGTTATCTAAATACAGAGATAATAACTTAATAACATATGAAGGTGGTCCAACACCAGACCCCCACACTGACCGCTCGCTGCCAGAGCGTTCTGATACCGCGGCAGAGTCAGCGCGGGTTCGGCTGCAGCAGCACCACGCCCCTCGCAGGTCTTCCCGTGGGCGCCGCCGGCGGGTTCCGGGCGGGGTGTCCGCCGCGGGGCCCTGACCTGCAGTCTGAGGAGGATCCCATGTCCGTGCTCGTCCAGGTGTTGGCAGAACCAGTTCTCTGGACGCGGCTCTGAGGTTCCCCTTCATGGCGACAGCCCACAGGGGCCACGCTGGGCTCCCGGGGACCACAGCCCTGCTCCCCGGTCCCTCCTGCCCGTCCACAAGGACGTGCTGAATCCTCCTCTCACCCCAAGCATCCTGCTTCCTGCTCTTCCACCTGCAGGAGGGACCCCCACCTCTGCAGGGGGAACCCCACCTCTGAGAGGGAACCCCCATCTCTGCAGGGAAAACCCCACCTCTGCAGGGAAAACCCCACCTCTGCAGGGGGAACCCCCATCTCTGCAGGGGAACCCCACCTCTGCAGGGAAAACCCCACCTCTGCAGGGGAACCCCCACCTCTGAGGGGGGAATCCCACCTCTACAGGGAAAACCCCACCTCTGCAGGAGGGACCCCACCTCTACAGGGGGAACCCCCATCTCTGCAGGGGAACCCCACCTCTGCAGGGGAACCCCACCTCTGCAGGGAAAACCCCACCTCTGCAGGGGAACCCCACCTCTGCAGGGGGAACCCCCACCTCTGCAGGGGGAACCCCACCTCTGCAGGGGAACCCCACCTCTGAGGGGAACCCCACCTCTGCAGGAGGGAACCCCACCTCTGCAGGGAAAACCCCACCTCTGCAGGGGGAACCCCCATCTCTGCAGGGGAACCCCACCTCTACAGGGAAAACCCACCTCTGCGAGGGACCCCACCTCTACAGGGGGAAACCCCCATCTCTGCAGGGGAACCCCACCTCTGCAGGGAAACCCCACCTCTGCAGGGGAAACCCCACCTCTGCAGGGGGAACCCCCACCTCTGCAGGGGAACCCCACCTCTGCAGGGGAACCCCACCTCTGCAGGGGAACCCCACCTCTGCAGGGGGAAACCCCACCTCTGCAGGGGGAACCCCACCTGGGTAATCGTCATTGTCAGGGCCATGACTTGGGGCTGTGGTCACACCTGCAAAGCCCTTCACTGGAGCACTTGGGCTGACGTTTGATTGAAGAACCACAGGGTGGGATTCACCCAAATAAGGGGGAGAGTCAGAGAGAGAAAGAGGGAGGAAGGGAGGAAGGGAGGGAGGGAGGGATGGAAGGAAGAGGAGGAAGGGAGGGAGGAGGGAGGGAGGGAAGAGTGAGGGAAGCAGGGAGGGAAGGAGGGAGGGGGAGGGAGGGAAGAGGCTGACATGTGTGACCTTGATCCTCAGGATGAGGGGTACTTTTAAATGCGACCCAAATACTTACACACACACACACACACACACACACACACACACACACACATGTTGTCAGCACATAGTCACGTGAGCATAAGGGGAAACCACATTGGCGTTTCATAATTGAAAACAATGTTCCGGAACCATCCGAGCTCTGCTGTCTGTGGCGGCTGCACCCTGACCCGCCGAGCCCAGCCTCCTGTGCCACGAAGCCGGTGTGGCTCTCAGAGCCCACCAACAGGTGCTGCACGTCCGCAGGGCAGACTCGGGCAGAGACGGCGCCAGGGTTGAGCGGTGTGGTCACTCCTGACGCTTCCCGCGTCGACATCACCAGCAGAGTCTCGTTCCGACTGTTCACTGCAGTGTAGTTACCCCGGTCACCCGTGCACGGACAGCTGGCTCTTGCCCTGGCCGGTGTGGTTCAGTGGATAGAGCATTGGCCCGAGGACTGAGGGTCCCAGGTTTGATTCTGGTCAAGAGCACATACCTCAGTTGCAGGGTGATCCTCAGGCAGGAAGCAACCACTTGGTGTGCCTTTCTCACATTGATGTTTCTCTCTGTCTCTCTCCCTCCACTCGCTCTAAAAAATCACTGGAAAGATAGCCTCGGGTAAGGATTAACAAAAAAAGAAAGAAGAGCTGGTTCTTGATCTTAGTTACTACAATCCTAAAAGTTTCATGCTTAAATAAAGATTTCATTCTTATTGTTCTTTTGTTAGCATTTCATATACACACTAGAAGCCCGTTGCACGAAGTTTCGTGCAATAGACCTTCCTTCACCTGGCTGCCAGCACCAGTTTTCCACCAGCACCAGTTTTCCTCTGGCCACCCGCCGATCGGAGCGCCTCCCGCCAGCGCGATCAGCCACCCCGAGTCCCGCCCCCCGCCTCCCACGGGCCCAACGTGGGCGCAGCGGAGTGATGGTTATTTGCATACTTCCCTTTGATTAGGTAGGACACCTATATACATAAAAGCCTAAGGGGACCGAGCGAGTAAACGACCGGTCAACCGTCAACGGTCGCTATGACGCGCACCGACCACCAGGGGGCAGACGTCAACGCAGGAGCTGCCCCCTGGTCGTCAGTGTGCTCCCATCGTGGGAGCGCCACTCAGCTGACCGCCCTGGGGCCCACCGGCCAGGCGGCAGCCACTCCCTCCCTCGGTAGTCCTGCAGGTCCAATCTCCTGACAATGGGCCAGGCACTGACGGACCAGCACCACCGGCCCGATCCTGACAGCACCGCCAGCCTCCGGGAGTCGGCCTCGGGCACTGCTGTCACTTCCCTCCCTAGACGCTCCGCAAGGAAGAAACGATATAAAAGCGGCTGCCAGGTGGCTCCTGACAACTGGTGTGAACGTCAGCAGGAGGGATCCTGATCCTGGGCCGGCAGGGTGTCCCACCGCCCACCCAGAGGGCCGATCGCATCCCAGCGCCCCCCCCAACCCCTTCGGGACAAGCATCAGACTCAGGGCTCACGGCTGGCGAGCGCCGCTGCAGCCTCATGAGCCTCCCCCGATCTCACCTGACTGGGCATGAGCCCACGGCAGGGCAGCGGGGCCGGGATGAGCGGAAGTGGCAGGCAGGAGCGGCAGGAGCCTTGGACTGCGGGTTTGGGCCCAATCCCCGCAGGCCGCCCCGAGGGACCCCACCGTGCACAAATCCGTGCACCAGGCCTCTAGCATATAAATACATACGAAAGGCAAAGCCCTTATCAACTCAGGTAATCATTGCTTTTATTTGTGACAATACTTCTGAAATACTAATTACAAGTTTAAAAATGTTGATTTCTACCTCTGATGACATGTATTAATCATGTAATTAAAAAGCTCATCTTTCATTTTACCTGATTGTGTGATCTGTGTGAGTTCTGCACTGGTGTCTAGCATTTCCTTTTATTGGAAACTGACAGGCATCAGAAATGAACCCCGGGGAGATTTTCAAACTGCAGTTCCCTCGGTGGAATGTGACTATGTGCCCGCGGGACGGCAGCGAGGCACAATGCTACCTTCGCACAGCCTCTCGCATAGGAGGCTCCATGGTGTCCTTTTTATGGTAAATGCGTCGAAATGGTTTCATTAATTCCAGGCACAAACTCAGTTTCCTAGGTGAGGTGCAGCGCCCCACCAAGCCCTTAAGGATCCGGAGACGCCGTGTGGATGGCGCTCTCCCCCGGAATGAAGAACAGAAGCTGCAACATCACAATCTAAATGCAATTTTGTTTTTTAATCACATTATTATTGAGCATATAATGAAAACTAACGTATTCCGCGTGGGATAGCTTCATCAATCCGAGGGCTTGCCTCGGGCCTAGAAGGAGTTTTCCCTAAGCAGCCGCCTGCCTAATGAGAATTCTGTGTTTATAATCAGATTACCCCGTCGCCGCTCTGAGTGGAGAAACTATTACCGCAACGCCGCATGCATTTTTATTTACTATCTTTTCGTTACTCCCGTTAGTCCCTTCTCTGAAATCCTGAAATGGCAATCTATATTTTCACTGTTTATAAATTATTTATATAATTATAAGTTATATTTTCACTGTTTATAAATTATGACAATTAGTTAAATATTTTGAGTCTTCTGGAACATTTATTTATGTTTTTACATCTTTATTCTTGAAAGTATTACAGATGTCCCCTTCCCCCTTATCCCTTCTAACCCGCCCCAGGCCCCCACCCCAGACCCCTGCCCCAGGCCCCCATCCCAGGGCCCCGCCCCAGGCCCCCTCTCCAGTCTCCCACCCTAGGCCCCTGCCCCAGGCCTCAACCCCAGGGCCCCACCCCAGGCCCCCGCCCCAGGCCTTCACCCCAGGCCTCCGCCCCAGGCCCCTGCCCCAGGCCTTCGCCCCTCTAGTGTCTGTGTCCATGGACTATGCTTATATGCAGGTAAGATCTTTGGTTACTCTCCTCCCACTCCCCCTCCCTCTTCCCTCTGAGATTCATGTCTGTTCCATGTTCCCTGCCTCTGGTTCTATTTTATTCATTAGTTTATTTTGTTCATTCGATTCCTTATTCATTTATTTTTATTTTTAGATTCAATTGTGAATAGATATGTGCTTATTCCCATTTTATGATTCATATTTTTTATCTTTATTTTTCTTCCACTTCTTAAAGAATACCCTTCAACTTTCATGTAATCCTGGTTTGGTGGTGATGAACTTCTCTCCTTTGCTTTTCATCACTTTAAATATTTCTAGCCACTCCCTTCTGGCCTCCACAGTTTCTGTTGAAAAATCAGCGGACAGTCGTATGGGTGCTCCCTTGTAAGTAATGAACTGCTTTTCTCTTGCTGTTTTTAAGATTCTCTCTTTGTCTTTAGCCCTTGGCATTTTAATTATGATGTGTCTTGGTGTGGGCCTCTTTGGGTTCCTCTTGTTTGGGGTTCTCTGTGCTTCCTGGACTTGTAAGTCTATTTCTTTCACCAGGTGGGGGAAGTTTTCTGTCATCATTTCTTCAAATGGGTTTTCAGTATCTTGCTCCCTTGCTTCTCCCCTGGCACTCCCATGATGCGAATGTTGGTACGCTTGAAGTTGTCCCAGAGGCTCCTTACGCTGTCTTCATATTTTTGGATTCTTTTTCTTTTTGCTCTTCTGATTGGGTGTTTTCTGCTTCCTCACATTCCAAATCACTGATTTGATTCTTGGCATCCTCTACTCTACCGTTTATTCCCTTTATAAAAGGAACGGCCAGAAATGAAGGGTACGCCATCGTTTTTCTTTCCGTTTAATCATTTTATAATATAAAGCATTGGTACCAAGTATTAAACTGGGCCTGGCTGCAACTAAATATTGTATGGCTGAACCTAAAACTGAGCCCTCAATTTTCCCAATTCCCAGTAAGGCAGTTCCTGATACGGAGGGGCTCTTGCTGTTCATATGGCTTTTATGTGCTAATAAAAATAAAACCGGGCATTAGGAGACCACCACTCATGGGGTTTACACCTGTGTTATGTCCCGTCCGTCTTCCTCACTCAGTGTGGTCACAGGGCACCGAGAAGGGGTGACAATGGTAAACCGTTCATAGAGAGCGCCGCCTTTTTCCGGGTCTTTGGAAAAGGACAAACGGATTTGCCAGCACAAAACATGACAGCCGTGATGGGTCTGAGGAGCCATTTTATGAGGAAATAACCCACTTTTACTCTCAGGACACAGACCTTGGCCTCGGACTCAGACGCCATCTACCCAGTAACTGGGTTATCCTACCTAATAATAGACAAATATGCAAATTGACCGAACCTTCGCTATGCCCGCGATTGGCCAGGAGGCGCGGGGGGGCGGGACTCGGGGTGGCTGGGGTTGCCGATTGGGCCGGCGGGACGCTGAGCTCGCGTCGCCTGCAGCAGCGGCTCGAGCTCAGCGTCTGCGCCATGGCTGTGCTGCGGCACAGAAGGGGCCTCTGGGGCAGCGAGCTCACGTCCCACCGCGGACCATCAAAAGCGGGGGATCTGGGTGCCTGTCCACTCAGGCACCAGGCCTTTCAGAAGCCTTCGCCGCGCTGGAGGCTTCTGAAAGGCCTGGTGCACCAGCAGACAGGCACCCAGCTCCCCCGTGATCGAAAGCGAAAGCGTGTAGGGGACCCTACACGTGCATGATTCAATCGTGCACTGGGCCTCTAGTTGCTTCATAAAACAGTGCGGAGACCCTGCTGTCACTTCATTTAAAAGCAGGACCGCTCCTGCTCCGTTTTGCTTAGCTGTTTCCAAAAACTCTTAGGTTTACTGCTCTTCCTCTCTCAAAAGAAAAAAATCTGTTCCGGTTCGACCGCATACGTGTGCTTCGGTGTCTCTGGTGAACCCCGACTAACCCGCCCCGTCCCCCTCCCCCGTGGATCAGGGCTGCTCCCCGGCAGCTCCCCTTCCCCGGAGCGTCCCCGTCGCACACTGCGCTCCGCGTGACCCCCGCCCATTAGCATTTTGAATCGGCACCCAGCCCCAGGCTGTGTCCTCACAGGCTCCTTGGGAACCTGGCACGTCTCAGAGCGTCCCCCGTGAGGATGGTCTTCCTGGGGGTGAAGAGCAGCAGCAGCACCCCCCTCTCCCCCCCACATCCGCGCGGGCGCGGAGGTGGCACTCAACACGAGGTGACCCGTGCGGGGCCAACGGCCGCCCCTGCGCCCGGTACTCACCGCAGGAGGCCCTCACACAAGCCGCCGTGGACAGCGAGGCGAAGAGCTTCCTGCTTTCCATCTCAGAGCAGGTGTGCCCCGGTGTGTGCCCGGTGTGCGCCCAGTGTGTGCCCAGTGTGTGCCCGGTGTGCGGCCCGGTGTGTGCCCGGAGTGTGCCTGGTGTGCGCCCGGTGTGTGCCCGGTATGTGTGCCCGGTGTGTGCCCGGTGTGCGCCCGGTGTGTGCCCGGTGTGTGCCGGTGTGTGCCCGGTGTGTGTGCCCGGTGTGTGCTGTGTGTGCCCCGTGTGTGCTGGGTGTGCCCGGTGTGTGCCCGTGTGTGCTGGTGTGTGCCTGGTGTGTGCCTGGTGTGTGCCGTGTGTGCTGTGTGTGCCGGTGTGTGTGCCTGGTGTGTGCCCGATGTGTGCCCGGTGTGTGCCCGGTGTGTGCCTGGTGTGTGCCTGGTGTGTGCCCGGTGTGTGTGCCCGGTGTGTGTGCCGGTGTGTGCCCGGTGTGTGCCCGGTGTGTGCCCGGTGTGTGCCTGGTGTGTGCCCGGTGTGTGTGCCCGGTGTGTGCCTGGTGTGTGCCCGGTGTGTGCCCGGTGTGTGCCCGGTGTGTGCCTGGGTGGTGCCCGGTGTGTGTGCCCGGTGTGTGCCCGGTGTGTGCCCGGTGTGTGCCTGGTGTGTGCCCGGTGTGTTGCCCGGTGTGTGCCTGGTGTGTGCCCAGTGTGTGCCCGGTGTGTGCCTGGTGTGTGCCCGGTGTGTGCGCCCGGTGTGTGCCCGGTGTGTGCCCGGTGTGTGCCCGGTGTGTGCCTGGTGTGTGCCCGGTGTGTGTGCCCGGTGTGTGCCCGGTGTGTGCCCGGTGTGTGCCTGGTGTGTGCCCAGTGTGTGCCCGGTGTGTGCCTGGTGTGTGCCCGGTGTGTGTGCCCGGTGTGTGCCTGGGTGTGTGCCCGGTGTGTGCCTGGTGTGTGCCCGGTGTGTGTGCCCGGTGTGTGCCCGGTGTGTGCCTGGTGTGTGCCCGGTGTGTGCCTGGTGTGTGCCCGGTGTGTGCGCCCGGTGTGTGCCCGGTGTGTGCCCGGTGTGTGCCCCTTCGCACTCCAGTACCGAGGCCGCGGGTGTTATGGAGGGCAGCGGGCGCCCACGGGGTCCACGGGCCACTGGGGGTCCGTGAGGTCCGGAAGGTGGGCACCTGCTCACTTAAGGAACGCCCTCCCGGCTTAGAGACACGCTTTTGAAACGGCGCCGGTTACCTAGCCCGTTGCTGTGTGTCGGCCCCATCCGGACAGGATTTCTAACCAAACCATGTGAGTAAGGGTTTTGGAGGGAAATTAAGGCATTTGCGGGGGAGAGAAGCGGAGGCGCAGACCTGAGGGGCTGGGTTCCCGAGGAAAGGACAGCAGGGAACAGCGTCACCAGCTGGCGGCCGCGGCCGGACAGCGATGCTCCCCCCGGTCACCCTGGCCTGGGGACGCTCGGCCCTGCAGCCCGTGTCTGAGGGGCTCCAGAGGTACCGGCACCCGCCCCTTTGCCTGCAGGGGTGGGGCACGTCCCTCCCTCATAGGAGGCCCTCCAAAGGCAGCCGCTGCCGGGGCATTAGGGGGAGGTAATGGAATGTCCGAGCACACGGAGAAGCTGACTTTCTTATTTTTGTGTTCCGATGGCCCTTGAATGAAGGTACGGCCCTACCCCTGGCTTCCAGCACATCACACACCTGTCCTCATGGTCAGATGGACTTCCTGCGGCCACACGTTCAGTATCCGCCGAAGGGTGGTTTCCCTGCACACGACTCCGCCTGAGACTGGGTCGTGTTGTCTGCGGGACGTTGGTTGCTGGGCAACAGTGAGTAAAAGCGCTCGGTCCACGTCTGATGTGCTTGCCTGTTTGCCCACTTAAACCCGCATCCCGGACAGGAAGTCCCGCGGCCCCGAGCGGACGGCGTCTGACCACCCTCAGGAGCGGACGGCGTCTGACCACCCTCAGGAGCCGCCGGGGCCCAGGCGTGTTACCGAGAGGACAGCGGCGGCTCCTTCCCCTCCTGGGAGGGCGGGCCCCGGGCTCTGTAGGAACCGAGAGTATGGACAGGAGCGTGGAGGACTCTTCCCTTGTTGCCATGGGTTCAACATAGAAATCATTTCCCCAAACGTCAAAGGTGTCTCACAGCGCTAACCCCTTGCTCAGCGATAACACGCATTTTCGAGGGAGCGTTAAGCACACCGCCTTCCCCGGCTGGAACAGGCCGCCCAAATCTCCTTATCTCCCCGGAGACATCCGGCGGCTCTCCTCCCTCCCCCTCCCGGGAGGCCGCTTAGCCGAGGGCGGTTTCAAAGAGGTTTTCTTTTAAAGTTGCACCGGGACCTCCTAAGCCTTTCCCTCGTTTGTCTTGGTATTTCTGGATTACTGCCGTTTCGGAAATTCCATTTTCTGTCACATTCTCCACACACGTGACTTAGTGATTCCAGCAGGGCGTCCGTCCAACAGCGAGCCGTGGGCGAGGCCGAACGCAGAGCGGGAGGCAGTGGTCATGAACGGGGGCGGGGGGGGGGGGGTCCTGGAAGCTGGCCCATCCCCAGCTCCTCTGGCAGCACTTTTTTTTTTATTCCTAAACGTCCTTCGCAGCTCTTACAGTGAGCAGATGAGGTCATTGGCGTTCGTTTATAGTTTTGTCTAAATACATGCTTATAGAATGCTGGAGTCATCGAAAGCTGTACTCTTTCTGAGTCAAAACTTTCTCCCCGTAAACCTGAGCTGCGTGCACACAGTAATAATGCTGACTCCTGACAAGAGCTCGTGAGAGGAGGATAAACACTGAAAACTTCCATCTCTCTGGACAAATGAGGCCCATGGTATTTACACAGAATTCCTCTCTCTCTCTCTCTCTCTCTCTCTCTCTCTCTCTCTCTCTCTCATCCTCTCATAATCCCTGCATTTCTGGAGCACAGTTTACTTTTTGAGGTCACTTAGTATCATTATTGAAAACCTAGCTCCTCAGCTGTGTAGTGAAACAAAAAACCCCACCCTAGGCCGGGCCAGCATGGCTCAGTGTTTGAGCATCAACCTATGAACCAGGAGGTTAAGGTTCCATTCCCAGTCAAGGGCACCTGCCCGGGTTGTGGGCTGGATCCCCAGGGTCGGGCATGCAGGCCACAGCTGATCAGTGCCGTCGAAGGACCCAGGACTCTCTTCCATGGGACGAGCTTTTCTCGTCCAGGAAACACGCCACCTGGAGAGAGACACACGTGGGGAGATGACAGCGAGGGGGCGCCAAGTCACCAAATAAGTCAACTATTTTATTTTATTATTTTTAAAATATATTTTATTGATCTCAGAGAGGAAGGGAGAGGGAGAGAGAAACATCCATAATGAGAGAGAATCATGGATCCTGCACCACCCCTACTGGGGATGGAGCCCACAACTGGGACATGTGCCCTGACCGGGAATTGAACCGTGACTTCCTAGTTCATAGGTCAACGCTCAACCACTGAGCCACACCGGCTGGGCTGTCACTGGTTTTACTGAATAGTGCAATCCAGACATAATCCCCACGTCCCCCGGTGACCTGAGGTTTCCATGACATCTGAGGGACCGAGAACTATCTCGAGGAACAACTGAACAGGAAAAGAAGTAGCTTTGACGGGAGCTTCCAATCGGCCCCATGCCAACCCTAAACAGCCCATGGGGTGCTGAGCAGATAACCTCTCTGCTGGGAGCCTGGCTTCGGGCGTCGGGTCCCCTCTTCTTCCCAGCGGTTCGTGCGCAGCCGCGAGGCAGGGCTGGCTCTATAGGCCCAGGAGGCAGGATCCCTTGTCCGACTCACAGTGTAAACCACTGAGAAGAGCCCTAACCGGTGTGGCTCAGTGGATAGAGCGTCGGCCTGGGGACTGAAGGGTCCCTGGTTCGATTCCAGTCAAGGGCATGTACCTTGGTTGTGGGCACATCCCCAGTAGGGGGTGTGCAGGAGGCAGCTGATCGATGTTTCTCTCTCATTGATGTTTCTAACTCTATCCCTCTCCCTTCCTCTCTGTAAAAAATCAATAAAATATATTTAAAAAATAAAAATAAATAAACCGCTGAGAAGTGATGTCTTACTTTCCACCTCCACCGGAGCCTGCCTTCTCGGCCTTTGTCGGGGCACCTGCCGGTGACCGAGGCAGAGACAGGATGGGGTGTCCCCGCTCACCCTGAGGCTGTGCCCCCATGGCTGTGAGAGAACGCGGTGGCTCGTGGGCTCCCAGCTCTGGTAACTGGGCCCATCCTGGGGCGTGAGCCACACTGACATCCATGAGCCCCCGTGAGCGGCACCCACCCGTGGCGACAGCGCCCAGCTCGTGACCCAGGGGAAGCGCTCGGACCCGCGCCCTAGCCAGGCGGCGCCCCCACGGGGCTGGGCACATCGGATCCCCGAGGGGTGCTATTCCCGGGTGCCAGGCCCGTGTGGCCGGCGGTGGGCCCGTCTCTGGTTTTGGCGGGAGAGCGGAGGGCACGGTCCGGTTATCTGTCCGCGGGGCCGTCGGGTCTGCGCCGAACGCCGGGCCGGGCCGCCGTTGGTTCACCTTCCCCGTGTTTCCGCGTGCCTCTTCCCCTCCGAGGGGGGACTGACCAGGCGGGAAGACCCAGAACCACCACGCCTTCCCGGGGCCGGCCTGAGCGGTGCCTCTCAGCGCCCGACTGGTCCTTGTCAGCTCAGCCGGTTGTCCTGAGGCCGCGATTTCAGCCTCCCCCCACGGTGCACGGGGGGGGGGGGGGGGGGGGGGGGGCGGGGATGAGGAAATCTGCGGCTGGCACACCAAGACCTGTTTTTTGCCGATCGGACAAAAAAAACGGGTATAATTTTCTTTTTAAAAAAATGGATGCACGTTTGATTTATCGCAATGTGGGGTGTCTTGTCCTTGCTGACGGTCTAAGGCCGTGGTCAGTAAACTCATTAGTCAACAGAGCCAAACATCAACAGCACAACGACTGAAATTCCTTTTGAGAGCCAAGTTTTTTAAACTTAAACTTCTTCTAACGCTACTTCTTCAAAATAGACTCGCCCAGGCCGTGGTATTTTGTGGAAGAGCCACACTCAAGGGCCAAAGAGCCACATGTGGCTCAAGAGCCGCGGTTTGCCGACCACGGGTCTAAGTGAAGAGGCGGGCCCTGACGGGACGCTCAGGTGCCGCCTGTGTTAATAACGGGGACGCCGCGGTTGAAAATCGCTGACTTAGAGGAGGAACCGGGAGCGAACCCACCCCTCCTTGAGGTAAAAGTCGGGAGAGAATTAAAAGGCACAGAAACCCTAAATGTAACTCCACTCAGTGCGGGAGCCGGGTCCCCCGTGGGCAGCAGTTTAGATCGCTGACGGGACGCGGGGCTCAGCCAGAGTTAAGGAGCCGCGCCCGGGCGGCAGCCAGGCAAACATTAGCTCTGATGGGAGGGAATTCTAGGCAAATTCGCAGCAAAGCAACGTGGATTCCTTTCACATTCGCAGAGCATGGCTCCGGGGTCAGCAGCTCTCGGGGATCCGATGACAACTCAAACCTGAAAGACCCCAACATCGCAGCGGCCGTCACTTCTGAAGAGGGTCTGTTTGACGTGGGTGAGGACCGCGGGGAATTAAAGCAAGCTGGTCCTCTCAGCAGCCACTGGCCGAACTCAGGGAACAGAACCAACAAATACAGGCACCTGATCTGGAGAGGACGCCGCGGGAGGGGCTGGCCGGACCGGGCCGTGCGGCCGGGGAGGGAGTCCCGGGCAAGAGGGACAGCTTCCCGGACTCCCTGCCCCTGGCAGCGCCGTGTCTGTGCAGCGCGGAGCCTGTGAGCGCTGAGGACACGCCAGGGCTCGCACGCAGTGGGTCTCCTCGAGTCGCTGGCCTTCCCCGGAGGCTCGGAGAGCGGGCAAGCGCGCCAGCCACGCTCTAGTCCCGCGTGGAGGAGGCACGGAGGGAAGGAGACCATGGTTTCTGGGGAAAGGGAAGCCTGTCCCAGTGCACGAAGGAGCCACATTCAAAACCATTTCTGAGGATCCGCAGTCTGTTCGGACCCGTGTTCCTGGGGTGTCTGCCCTCCCCCTCTGGGACTGCTCACCGCGTCCCGCCCGATGGTCCCTCGGCGAGAAGGTGCTTGCCTAGCACCACCCACCCAGCACCCGTGTCTGCAGCATCTCAACTCAACTGCAAAAGGCAGAGAATGGGAGAGAGAGAGGAGAGAGGAGAGAGAGAGAGAGAGAGAGACGGGGGAGAGGGAAAGAGCGAGAAGGGAGCGGGAGGAGCAGGCGGAGGAGGGAGAGGAGGGTGAGGACCAACCGGGAGGAGGCGAACCGTGGCAGCAGCAGGAGGTTAGGATTGATGGGGGCGAGCTTTCGGGACCAACAGGACTGGCTGGGGGTGGGGTGGGGGTGGGGGGCCCGTGGGTCTCAGGTGACTGATTCTGGAAGAGAGGGGACCTCCGTCGTGCAGTGCGCTGAGAGCTCAGACAGCGTCTCACTCCTGGGAAAGCGAGCAGGTGGTGACATGACGCCCTGTACGTGTTCAGGATGTCCCTGTGACACCTGGTGATGCCCCTGTGACGCCCGGTGATGCCCCTGTGACACCCGGTGATGCCCTGTGACGCCCTGGTGATGCCCCTGTGACACCTGGTGATGCCCTGTGACGCCCGCTGATGCCCCTGTGACGCCCGGTGATGCCCCTGTGACGCCCGGTGATGCCCTGTGACGCCCGGTGATGCCCCTGTAACGCCCGGTGATGCCCCTGTGATGCCCGGTGATGCCCTGTGACGCCCGGTGGTGCCCCTGTGACGCCCGGTGGTGCCCCTGTGACGCCCGGTGATGCCCTGTGACGCCCGGTGATGCCCCTGTGACGCCCGGTGATGCCCCTGTGACGCCCGGTGATGCCCTGTAACGCCCGGTGATGCCCCTGTGATGCCCGGTGATGCCCTGTGACGCCCGGGGATGCCCTGTGACGCCCGGGGATGCCCCTGTGACGCCCGGTGATGCCCCTGTGACGCCCGGTGATGCCCTGTGACGCCCGGTGATGCCCCTGTGACGCCCGGTGATGCCCTGTGACGCCCGGTGATGCCCAGTGATGCCCGGTGATGCCCTGTGATGCCCTGTGACGCCCAGTGATGCCCTGTGACGCTCGGTGATGCCCCTGTGACGCCGGGGATGCCCCTGTGATGCCCGGTGATGCCAGTGACGCCCGGTGATGCCCCTGTGACGCCGGGGATGCCCTGTGACGCCCAGTGATGCCCTGTGACGCTCGTGATGCCCCTGTGACGCCCGGGGATGCCCCTGTGATGCCCGGTGATGCCCAGTGACGCCCGGTGATGCCCCTGTGACGCCCGGGGATGTCCTGTGAGCCCGGTGATGCCCTGTGACGCCCGGTGATGCCCCTGTGACGCCCGGTGATGCCCTGTGACGCCCGGTGATGCCCTGTGACGCCGGTGATGCCCTGTGATGCCCGGTGATGCCCCTGTGACGCCCGGTGATGCCCCTGTGACGCCCGGTGATGCCCCTGTGACGCCCGGTGATGCCCTGTGATGCCCTGTGAGCCCGTGAGCCCCGTGACGCCCGGTGACGCGGCCGCTAAGCCAGCCTGGCTGGAGGCCCTGACGCTGTGTGACAGGGGAGGCGCCGGCCGCTCACGCAGGTTCCGGAGCGCTGCGGGTGTGTCCTGCCTGAGCTGCTTGTCTGCAGGGACCCCTCCGCTGACCGTGGGGTCAGATCCCACGCTTGGGGAGCTGCTGAGCCACAGACTCAGCGATGGGAAAAGGCTGTTCCTGTCTGAGCGTGGCCGATGGACGGTAGCGGTGTTGAGGAGGGGTAGCGGTGTTGGGAGGGGAGCGGTTGAGCGTGTGGCCGCGTGCCTGTGGCCGCAGGAGGCTGTCGGGTGCGCGCTCTCCCACAGCGCCTGTGGCATCACGGCCGGGCCGCGGCTTCTGCCGCAGAGCCAGGTGGTCCGGAGAGGGTGCCACGCTGCGGGGCAGCTGCGTCTGACCCCCGCATGCCCGTGGCAGGCCTTGGCTTTGCTCCGAGTCTGGGAAAACGCGGGAGCTTTGTGTCTGCGTTCCCGCTCCGAGGCTCAAACGTGGCATTTGCTCCTTTGGCTTCGGCACGACCCGGATGTGGGGCACCTGTTCACGGTGGCAAAGCTCTTCCAGGACAGGAGTGAGCTAGGGAGACCGTGAGGACAGGTGTCACTTTGTCCCCAGGGAGCCTGGCGGGGACTGAAGGCGCCCACAGCTGACACGTGGGCTCCTCTGCATGCAGGATCAGCCAGGTGAGGCGCTTCTCAGCGTGGAACAGCATGGAGCCACCTGGAACAGCACGGAGCCACCTGGAACAGCACGGAGCCACCTGGAACAGCACAGAGCCACCTGGAACAGCACGGAGCCATATGGAACAGCATGGAGCTGCCTGGAACAGCACGGAGCCACTTGGAACAGCACGGAGCCATCTGGAACAGCACGGAGCCACTTGGAACATCATGGAGCCACCTGGAACAGCACGGAGCCACTTGGAACAGCATGGAGCCACCTGGAACAGCACGGAGCCACTTGGAACAGCATGGAGTCACCTGGAACAGCACGGAGCCACTTGGAACAGCATGGAGCCACCTGGAACAGCATGGAGCCACCTGGAACAGCACGGAGCCACTTGGAACAGCATGGAGCCACCTGGAACAGCATGGAGCCACTTGGAACAGCATGGAGCCACCTGGAACAGCATGGAGCCGCCTGGAACAGTATGGAGCCGCCTGGAACAGCATGGAGCCACCTGGAACAGCATGGAGCCGCCTGGAACAGCATGGAGCCACCTGGAACAGCATGGAGCCACTTGGAACAGCATGGAGCCACCTGGAACAGCATGGAGCCGCCTGGAACAGCATGGAGCCACCTGGAACAGCATGGAGCCACTTGGAACAGCATGGAGCCACCTGGAACAGCATGGAGCCGCCTGGAACAGTATGGAGCCGCCTGGAACAGCATGGAGCCGCCTGGAACAGTATGGAGCCACCTGGAACAGCACGGAGCCACCTGGAACAGCATGGAGCCGCCTGGAACAGCACGAAGCCATATGGAACAGCATGGCCATATTGTGGTGGCCATCTTGTGTCCACATGGGGGAAGGATCTTTGACCACATGGGGGCAGCTATCTTGATCTTGTGGGTTGGAGTGATGGTCAAGCTGCATATTACTCTTTTTTTTAAATATATTTTATTGATTTTTTACAGAGAGGAAGAGAGAGGGATAGAGAGTTAGAAACATCAATGAGAGAGAAACATCGATCAGCCGCCTCCTGCACACCCCCCACTGGGGATGTGCCCGCAACCAAGGTACATGCCCTTGACTGGAATCGAACCTGGGACCCTTGAGTCCCCAGGCCGACGCTCTATCCACTGAGCCAAACCGGTTTCGGCATATTACTCTTTTATTAGATAGGATAGAGGCCTGGTGCACGGGTGGGGGCCAGCTGGTTTGCCCTGAAGGGTGTCCCGGATCAGGGTGGGGGTTCCCTTGGGGCATGGGCGGCCTGAGCGAGGGGCCTGTGGTGGTTTGCAGGCCGGCCACGCCCCCTGGCAACCCAAGCAAAGGCCCTGGTATCTGGGATTTATTTACCTTCTACTATTGAAACTTTGTAGCCTGGAGCAGAGCCAAGCCTTCTGCTCACTCCGTGGCAGCAGCTATTTCTGTTTGGATTTGTTTACCTTCTATAATTGAAACCCTGTAGCCTGGAGCGGAGGCCTGGGCAGGCCAGGGCAGGTGGAAAGCTTGGCTTCCTCTGTTGCCTGGGGCAACCCTAGCCTGCTCTCTACAGCTCCGTGGCTGCCACCATTTTGGGGGGATTTATCTTCTATAATTGAAACTTTGTATCCGTGAGTGGAGGCCTGGGCCAGCCAGGGTGTGTGGAAAGCTTGGCTTCCTCCATTGCTGGGGAAACCCAAGCCTCCCTCCTGCTCTCTTTGGTGGCAGCCATCTTGGTTGGGGTTAATTTGCATACTTGTTCTGATTCCCCTCTGTCCCTGGGTGGGGAAGGGGGTCCCTGGGTGGGGAAGGGGGTCCCTGGGTGGGGAAGGGGTCCCTGGGTGGGGAAGGGGTCCCTGGGTAGAGAAGGGGTCCCTGGGTGGGAAAGGGGGTCCCTGGGTGGGGAAGGGGGTCCCTGGGTGAGGAAGGGGTTCCTGGGTGGGGAAGGGGTTCCTGGGTGGGGAAGGGGTTCCTGGGTGAGAAGGGGTTCCCTGGGTGGGGAAGGGGGTCCTGGGTGGGAAGGGGGTCCTGGGTGGAGGGGGTCCCTGGGTGGGGAAGGGGGTCCCTGGTGGGAAGGGGTCCTGGGTGGAAGGGGGTCCCTGGGTGGGGAAGGGGGTCCTGGTGGGAAGGGGGTCCCTGGGTGGGAAGGGGTCCTGGGGGGGAAGGGGGTCCTGGGTGAGAAGGGGGTCCCTGGGTGGGGAAGGGGGTCCTGGTGGAGGGTCCGGGTGAAGGGGTCCCTGGGTGGGGAAGGGGTCCCTGGGGGTGAAGGGGTCCTGGGTGGGGAAGGGGGTCCCTGGGTGAGAAGGGGGTCCCTGGGTGGGGAAGGGGTCCCTGTGGGGGAGGGGGTCCCTGGGTGGGGAAGGGGTCCTGGTGGGGTCCCGGTGGGGGAGGGGTCCTGGGTGGGGAAGGGGTCCTGGGGATCGGGGAAGGGGTCCTGGTGGGGAAGGGGGTCCTGGGTGGAAGGGGGTCCCTGGGTGGAAGGGGTCCCTGGGTGGGGAAGGGGGTCCTGGGTGGGAAGGGGGTCCCTGGGTGGGAAGGGGTCCCTGGGTGGGAAGGGGGTCCCTGGGTGGGGAAGGGGGTCCCTGGGTGGGGAAGGGGGTCCCTGGGTGGAAGGGGTCCCTGGGTGGGGAAGGGGGTCCCTGGGTGGGGAAGGGGTCCCTGGGTGGGGAAGGGGTCCCTGGGTGGGAAGGGGTTCCTGGGTGAGGGTGAAGGGGGTCCCTGGGTGGGAAGGGGTCCCTGGGTGGGAAGGGGGTCCTGGGTGGGAAGGGGGTCCCTGGGTGGGGAAGGGGTTCCTGGGTGAGAAGGGGGTCCTGGGTGGGAAGGGGGTTCCTGGGTGAGAGGGGGTTCCTGGGTGGGAGGGGTCCCTGGGTGAGAAGGGGGTTCCGGGGTGGGAAGGGGGTCCCTGGGTGGGAAGGGGGTCCTGGGTGAGAAGGGGGTCCCTGGGTGGGGAAGGGGGTTCCCTGGGTGGGAAGGGGGTCCCTGGGTGGGAAGGGGGTCCCTGGGTGGGAAGGGGGTCCCTGGGTGGGGAAGGGGGTCCCTGGGTGAGAAGGGGGTCCTGGGTGGGGAAGGGGGTCCCTGGGTGAGAAGGGGTCCTGGGTGGGGAAGGGGTCCCTGGGTGAGAAGGGGTGTCCCTGGGTGAGAAGGGGGTCCTGGGTGGGGAAGGGGGTCCCTGGGTGAGAAGGGGGTCCCTGGGTGGGGAAGGGGGTCCTGGGTGGAAGGGGGTCCCTGGGTGGGGAAGGGGGTCCCTGGGTGAGAAGGGGGTCCTGGGTGGGGAGGGGGTCCCTGGGTGAGAAGGGGGTCCCTGGGTGGGGAAGGGGGTCCCTGGGTGAGAAGGGGGTCCCTGGGTGGGGAAGGGGGTCCCTGGGTGAGAAGGGGGTCCCTGGTGGGAAGGGGGTCCCTGGGTGAGAGGGGTCCTGGGTGGGGAAGGGTCCTGGGGTGGAAGGGGTCCTGGGTGGGAAGGGGGTCCCTGGGTGAGAAGGGGGTCCCTGGGTGGGGAAGGGGGTCCCTGGTGAGAAGGGGGTCCCTGGGTGGGGAAGGGGGTCCCTGGGTGAGAAGGGGGTCCCTGGGTGGGGAAGGGGTCCTGGGTGAGAAGGGGTCCTGGGTGGGGAAGGGGGTCCCTGGGTGAGAAGGGGGTCCCTGGGTGGGAAGGGGGTCCCTGGGTGAGAAGGGGGTCCCTGGGTGAGAAGGGGGTCCCTGGGTGGGAAGGGGGTCCTGGGTGGGGAAGGGGTCCTGGGTGAGAAGGGGTCCCTGGGTGGGGAAGGGGTCCCTGGTGGGAAGGGGGTCCTGGGTGGGGAAGGGGTCCCTGGGTGAGAAGGGGTCCCTGGGTGGGAAGGGGGTCCCTGGGTGGGGAAGGGGTCCCTGGGTGGGGAAGGGGGTCCCTGGGTGGGGAAGGGGGTTCCTGGGTGGGGAAGGGGTCCTGGTGGGGAAGGGGGTTCCTGGTGAGAGGGGGGTTCCTGGGTGGAAGGGGTCCTGGGTGAGAAGGGGTTCCTGGGTGGGAAGGGGGTTCTGGGTGGGGAAGGGGTTCCTGGTGGGGAAGGGGGTCCCTGGGTGGGGAAGGGGGTCCCTGGGTGGGAAGGGGTTCCTGGGTGGGGAAGGGGTCCCTGGGTGAGAAGGGGGTCCCTGGGTGGGGAAGGGGGTCCCTGGGTGGGGAAGGGGGTCCTGGGTGGGGAAGGGGGTTCCTGGGTGGGAAGGGGGTCCCTGGGTGGGGAAGGGGTTCCTGGGTGAGAGGGGGTCCTGGGTGGGAAGGGGGTCCCTGGTGAGAAGGGGTCCTGGGTGGGAAGGGGGTTCCTGGGTGGGGAAGGGGTTCCTGGGTGAGAAGGGGTTCCTGGGTGGGAAGGGGTCCCTGGGTGGAAGGGGGTTCCTGGGTGGGAAGGGGGTCCCTGGGTGAGAAGGGGGTCCTGGGTGGGGAAGGGGGTCCCTGGGTGGGGAAGGGGTTCCTGGGTGAGAAGGGGTCCCTGGGTGGGGAAGGGGTCCCTGGGTGGGGAAGGGGGTTCCTGGGTGGGGAAGGGGGTCCTGGGTGAGAAGGGGGTCCCTGGGTGGGGAAGGGGGTCCTGGGTGAGAAGGGGGTCCCTGGTGGGGAAGGGGGTCCCTGGGTGAGAAGGGGGTCCTGGTGGGGAAGGGGGTTCCTGGGTGGGGAAGGGGGTCCTGGGTGAGAAGGGGGTCCCTGGGTGGGGAAGGGGGTCCCTGGGTGAGAAGGGGGTCCTGGGTGGGGAAGGGGGTCCTGGTGAGAAGGGGGTCCTGGGTGGGGAAGGGGGTCCCTGGGTGAGAAGGGGTCCCTGGGTGGGGAAGGGGGTCCCTGGGTGGAAGGGGGTCCCTGGGTGAGAAGGGGGTTCCTGGGTGAGAAGGGGGTCCCTGGGTGGGGAAGGGGTCCCTGGGTGAGAAGGGGGTCCCTGGGTGGGGAAGGGGGTCTCTGGGTGGGGAAGGGGGTCCCTGGGTGAGGAAGGGGGTCCCTGGGTGAGAAGGGGGTCCCTGGGTGGAGAAGGGGTTCCTGGGTGAGAAGGGGTTCCTGGGTGGGGAAGGGGGTTCCTGGGTGGGGAAGGGGGTCCCTGGGTGGGGAAGGGGGTCCTGGGTGGGGAAGGGGGTCCCTGGGTGGGGAAGGGGGTCCTGGGTGAGAAGGGGGTCCCTGGGTGGGGAAGGGGGTCCCTGGGTGGGGAAGGGGGTCCCTGGGTGGGGAAGGGGGTCCTGGGTGGGGAAGGGCGTCCCTGGGTGGGGAAGGGGGTCCCTGGGTGGGGAAGGGGTTTCTGGGTGAGAAGGGGTTCCTGGGTGGGGAAGGGGGTCCCTGGGTGTCAGGGCAGCGGATTAACTGGTGTCCTCCCTGCACAGAACATTCACGCTGTGAGTCGCATCTTCTGAGCTGCCCGTCTGCTGTGAGGGGGTGGTTACGTCCAGTATTACCTGATGCGTCCCTTGGGGTGCAAGTACCTGTGTCCGTGGGTTTCCTGGAGGAGTCGGGGTGCTGCTCGGCTCTGTGCCTTCTGTGTGAGCCGCCACCTGGAGCTGCAGGGCGCTTTGGGGTGAGGAGGCCCGATGGAGGGTCCCTGCGGTGCCTTCGCCTCTGAGGGTCTGTGATTCGGGCTGGAATTAGGGGTGAAGCAATGGAACAAGGGCCAGCACGCGGCCAGCGGGGACCCCGCGTGTCCCGGGGCCTGTCCGTCCCTGTGGCAATTCGCATGCTGCCCGGCTGCATGCAGACTGTGTCTGAGGAGACGTTAGCCCCCCATGAATCTCTGAACCCCCCTAACTGACAGCGTTAAAGACGCAGCATTCACGGCGGCTGTCAGACCACAGAGCCGCCTTTTATTTCACTAAATTGTACTTCCATCCACTTGACCAATTCTGATTTAGAGCGGCTAAAAGCCAGGAAAATTACCCTTCTATCAAACTTTACGATGAAAAATAACATGGCTTTATCTTCACAAATAAAACGTGTCATGAGCCACAGCGTAACCTTTCCATGTGATATTTGAAAGAACAAAGATGCCATGTTTAACACGGCGTGTTAGCAAACAGTGATTCTGTAAGAACAAAAGCAGGAACACCCCCTTTCAGTCCCCCACCTCCTGAGCCCCACCTGCCTTGGGGTCCGGGAGGCCCGGCCCCTCCGGGCTCTCTGTCCGGCTCCCCGTGCGGGCGGCCCTTCCTTAGCTCTCGGTCTGGGACCAGGGAGCAGGTCCCTGAGAGCATCCGCGGCTAGTCCTTTCTCCTTTCCCTTCCCCGCCGCTCCAGGAACCTTCTGGACCCCCGCTCCCTACTCTGCTGGACCCCCGGGCAAAACTGAGCCCAATAAATCCCACCGACTCCCACCCCCTCCTCTGCCCCTCACGCAGGAGTGAGATGCCCCTCACAGCAGGAGGAAGCCAGAGCGAGCCAGGGGCCCTCCCTCCCGTAGCCCGAGGTCAGAAGTGCTGACTTCCCACCCAGGCACCCCCTTCAGGAACCCCTCCCTCCACTCCCAGCTGAGAGCCCGAGTGGCCGCGGAGCCAGCTGCACCTGTTGGGCTGTGATGGGGAGGCACGGGAGGCAGGCCGCATTCCTTGGTGACGCTGACTCTCCACCGGGCGCCTATCTGGAACGTCAAAATGAACCAGGGACCCCTTTCTCACCCAGGGACCCCTTCCTCCAATCCTGCCGTGTTCACCCCAGCCTCTGCTCCGCGGCTCCAATCCTGCCGTGTTCACACGCAGCCCGAAGGCCCCGACACCCCCTGTGCAGCCAGATCCACCCAGCCCCCCACGCTGCCCCATACCCCTGTGCGGCCCGATCCAGCCAGCCCCCCACGCTGGCCGACACACCTGTGTGGCCTGATGCAGCCAGACCCCCACGCTGGCCAACCTCCGGGGGCGGTGGGTGCCTGGCAGGGAGAGGAGGCGGGGCCCTGGGGGACACAGAGGCCCCGCGGCGGATTGGAGGACTGTTCGTGGCCTCCCGTCACCTGAGTCCGGGGATGTCATTGAACTCACCTGGGCCAGAGGCAGGCGGCTGCTCTGACAGATGCTGATTTGAAAAAACTGGCTCAGCTCTTCTGTAACTTTAACCTTGTAAACCTTTCAGTAGTCCGGTGATTGTGAGGGGCACTTTTTCATTTCTGGGATTGTTAACGGGTTTTTATTCATTTTAGAGAGAGGGGAGGGGAGAGAGAGAGATAGGAACACCAATTGGCTGCCTCCTACATGCCCCCCGTCCCCCGGCTGGGGATCGAGCCCACCACCCAGGCATGTGCCCTGACTGGGAACCGAACCATAACCAACTGGTGGATGGGTCAATGCTCAACCACTAAGCCACTCTGGCGGGCTGGGATCTTTCTTGAAATTGTGGGTGTTAAATGTGTTATAAGCACAGTCACGTGACCAATGGCTTCATTGCCTCTATGAGCAAGTGGTAGGACATCTTCCCAGCAAACATTCCGGCAACCCTTCCCCCAGAGGAGGTGTAAGAGGTTTGAAAAGTTAGTTTGAAAGTCTTATCTTACCCCCTCTCCCCAAAAAAACACCACTCGCTCGCTTCTAACATTACATTATTCTCAGAGGAAAATGCACCTGCAAACACAGCGACTGTGGTGATCAGAACGTAGCCCCCAAATTCATACACTGGAAGAGGGAGTTCAAACAGGAACATAAACACTACCACTTATTTACCCATCTTCCTTCTCTTTGGCCAAAGTAAATCAATGCCAGGGGTTCTCACGTGTGCGCTCCCAGGGGCGGCTGGCTGTGCGGGGGCCGCGATCACCCACGCTGGGTGTGCGGAGCGGCGGACGCAGAGCCGTGCAGACCCGGCCGGCCTGGAGGTCGGCAGCCAACGCCCGGGGCAGCTGCCCGGAGCAGCACAGGCCCAGGACCTGCCTCTGTGACCTTTAACCCCTGGGGTCACTGGGAGAGTAGGGGCTGAGATAGACCTGCTCTATTGAACGACTTGTTCTAATTCTATTAGTAAGTACCACGGGTTAGCGTTTACAAAGGAGCACGTATAGGCAGCTACTAACGCGGGCTTCCCGCTTCCTTCTGACGGTGTTGTGCCACAGGAAGTGTTAGGCGTCGGTACAGGAAACGCATCACTGACCCCTAAGTCTCCTCACTACCGGTAGCTGCCCCGGTGGCCTCTTGTCTGGGGCTGTGGTTGGATCCAACTGAGAACCCAGGCGCCAGAGGCACGTCTCCAGCCCCGTCTGCCTACAGCTTTCCTGGGCGTTTAAACTGGCTTTTCAAATTTCGTGTCCCTCAGATTTTCACTCCAGAATCCTACATGGAAGGGCAGGAAAAAGGTCTTTTTCTTTTCCTTGCTGTGGCCTTCCACAATTTATGAGAAGCCCCTGGCAATGAAACCCCAAGATTGTTGGCTCCTCTGATTCCAACAGCCCCTCTGTCCAAACTGCAAGATGAGCTACTCTCAAGGCTGCATTCCTGCATCCCCCTCCTCCCTGCTGTTTCCAGAACTCAGGCATGTGCCCTGACTCCTCACACCAAGGAGTCTCCCTTTCAACCCACGCCTCCCCCTTTGCGAGTTCTCTGTAACTCTTGCGCTAAGCGTGATTCAGGCTTGGGAGGAACACTGATAGGACACCTCCTTAGGACATCTGCAAACTAACTTGGACAACCCCTGGTATCTGCTCAACCACAACGGAATTCCCCTCCCTTCCTTGCTGCTTAGCAACAGACTCTGTGTCAAAGAGCAGGCTGCTCTTGGCTCCCCGTCCGGTATTAACTAGCAACACACCAGCCCTTTCCCTCCGGGGAAAGTAAAATAAATGTCCTCCCTCCACCTATCTCTTCTCTCCGTCGTGAATTCTTCCACAGCAGCCTCGCCGGCCAAACCCTAACGCTGTGTCCAACTGCCTGCTTGACATGTTGCTTGGATAGAGCTTTGCTCCAGTTCCCAGGTTTGCTGATATCTCTGTAAAATTAATATTTGGCAAGCCCATCTTCCCCCAACCCTTGCCCCCTGCGCTCAATTGCCCCCCTCCTAGAATCCAACAGTGGCTATTTTTTTTAAAAGAGCTGCAGCCATCTTAAACAAAACTGCTTTGAAAAGACCGGAATCCCACTTCAGATGACAGAACATTGGCATCTCCATGATTATTCTCTTTATTGGGTAATAATGTTACTTCACACTCAAACCCTGTTTTCCTGGGCCAGGCGAGCTCCTGGGTCTCCCTGTGCCTCGGGGACTTGGGTTAGACACTCAGCCACGATTCGAGCAGCAGGAACACGGAGCGCTTCCCGGAAATGACATGGAAAGGGCAAACAAGACTGGCTTTCTGGAGACAGGGAGTGGGCCAGCCGGGTAAGTTTCCAAATGTCTCTGGGAAAAACAAAAGCAGTCCCCGCGCGTCCACCTGACGATGGAGGGAGGAGCCGGGCGGAGCTCTGCTCCCACTCCCAGGATTTCTCCATGGTCACTGGGAAGCGGCACCACAGACGCCTCGCTGGGCCTCATTAGGAACTCGCTGTTGTCCGCTGTGCGAGCATGAGCACCGGCCTTGGGGCAGAAGAGATGTTAAGCTTCTCTCTTACACAATCTTAGAAGCAAAGGTCAGTGGGGAGATGCTTTTCCTAATGGCGCTCCGAGCAGAGGGTGATAATTTCATCCACATTAAGGGGACGGGAGGCGGGAGCCTTCGGGGAGCTGAGCCCATTGGCGCCTCCAAGGCCGAAATGCCAGTCACCTGGTCACGTCTCCCTGACCTTCCCGAGATCCCGGTCCTTTACAGCAGTCAGCTTAGAGCCACAGCCACGGAGACACGCAATTACGTCGCAGTTCCTTGTTAGGGGACAGGTCGAGTGTTACTCATTTTATCTGTGCGGTTGCCTTTAAAGCCATTGTTTTAAGCCAAAACCAATTCAGAGTGTTAACGTAAAAACATTCAAACCTGTAAAGAATTTTGTGAGTTTATTTGAGCCAAACTGTCGACAACTGCCGGGAAGCAGTATCTCAGTGGACTGGGATAGTGCTCTGGAGAACGGCGGTTTTTCATCTATTTTTTTAAAAATATATTTTATTGATTTTTTACAGAGAGGAAGGGAGAGGGATAGAGAGTCAGAAACATCAATGAGAGAGAAACATCAATCAGCTGCCTCCTGCACACCTCCCACTGGAGATGTGCCCACAACCAAGGTACATGCCCTTGACCGGAATCGAACCCGGGACTCTTCAGTCCGAAGGCCAACGCTCCATCCACTGAGCCAAACCGGTCAGGGCTCATCTATTTTTATACATCGCAATCAAAGGAGGGGACGTAGGTGGGTTACATGAAATCCATTGGTGATGGATTAGGAAGGTGGGAGAAAGCAAAGCGGGGAAACCTTGGGATTGGGTAAAAAGTAAAATGATGGACATGATGGCTGAGTTTCTAACCTGAGTCCCCGAGGCGCAGGGAGACCCAGGAGCAATTAACTTAGGTGGGTGCCGGATAGTTAACAGTCAACAATTAACATGATAACAATGACAATGAGGGAATCTGTGGTCTCTGTCCTGGCGCCCAGCACATGAGGTTGTGCCCCAAGGGGTCTGGGAAAAGGGAAGTTACACGCTACCCAGACATTTCATAGGCATGTTATCTGAGATGCAAAAAGACAACAGGCTCAGTGAAGGTGAAGGCTGACCTTGTCAGTGATACCGGCCTCGGACAGGACTGACTACCCACCATCACTGCTTTTAGTTAAAGTGTAATGTCAGGCCATCCTTTGTGGTGACTTTAGGTCTGAGTTTGCAGACCGCCCTGCAGGCCTCCCCTGAGCTGTCAGGTCCGCGTGTGGCCCCTTCCGTCCACAGGAGAAAGACCCGCCTCCAGGAGCTTCTTTTCGCGCTGAAAGGAGGTTATAAACGTTATGTCCGCGCCCTTCCTGTGACTTCATTCCCGAACAGCCCCCAGCCGGTTCCTGCTCCCAACGAACGGAACTTCCGAATGTCTACGGGCGGGACCCACAGCTGAACCTGTGGACGGTCCCCCCCACCCGCCATGAGTTGCTGTCAGCCGCGCCTTCACGAGACACCGCGGATGCTGAGTGCCACGCGTCCCCCAGCAGAGGGCGTGCGGGTCTGAGTGCACAAGTCCCCCAGCAGAGGGCGTGCGGGTCTGAGTGCACAAGTCCCCCAGCAGAGGGCGTGCGGGTCTGAGTGCCATGCGTCCCCCAGCAGAGGGCGTGCGGGTCTGAGTGCCACGCGTCCCCCAGCAGAGGGTGTGCGGGTCTGAGTGCACACGTGTCCCCAGCAGAGGGCGTGCGGGTCTGAGTGCACGCGTGTCCCCCAGCAGAGGGCGTGCGGGTCTGAGTGCCACGCGTCCCCCAGCAGAGGGCGTGTGGGTCTGAGTGCACACGTCCCCCAGCAGAGGGCGTGTGGGTCTGAGTGCACACGTCCCCCAGCAGAGGGCGTGTGGGTCTGAGTGCACACGTCCCCCAGCAGAGGGCGTGTGGGTCTGAGTGCACACGTCCCCCAGCAGAGGGCGTGTGGTCGGGTGTTTTTCTTTGGTTCTGAATGTAGGGTGAGTCGCACTGTTGGAGTTCACAGATCTTGAGTGTGAAGCTTGATAGAGTGTGTGTGTTCACTCCCAGGCACCCCTCCGCCCGCCCCGGGAGACCCCGTGGTCCAGCCCAGGCACAGCTCTGTCTGCATCCCAGGGAGCTGCCCTTCGCATCCCGTCGCCAGGCGTTCGCTTCGCTGGTTTCGCCCGTTTTGAAATTAGAAGAAATGGACCCAAACGCCACGGGCCCCTCGTGCTTGGCACCGTCACCCTCCGCTGAGCGGCAGCCAGGCGGCCGAGGTGCCCCTTTCCCTGCAGGGTGGTTTGTCGTGAGAACAGGTGGAACTGTCTGTTCTCTGTGGGTGGGCATCGGCTGCCCGGTTTGGGCTCAGGAATAGAGCAGCGATGAGCGTCAGGCCGCCGTGTCTCTCGGGGGCCATCAGCCTCCACTTCTGTTGGGTCCGGGGCTGGGAAATGCTGGGTTGGGTTCGACAAGTTTCGCCGTCCTGGGCAGGAGCCGTGTCTCCGAGGGGTGAATCCCCTCCTCCTCCGGCAACGCCGAGCGCCTGCTTAGAGACCCCCCGCCCCGCCCCAGGGCTAAGCCCAGAAAGTGGGACCACATCTGAAAACAGTGACGCAGCCCGAAGCGATGCAAACCATCATCATAAGAGAAACACTGACCATTGGAGTGCAATGAAAGTCAGAGCGTCTGCTGATCCAAACAAGACCACAAAACCCGGAGAGACCGTGCTGCGTGAGAGAAGCCAGTGGGAGAAAGACAAGTATCGCAGGATCTCACTCACATGTGGAACCAATGAACAAGATAAACTGACGAACAAAATAGATCCAGAGACACAGAAGCATGGGACAGACTGTGGAATCTCGGAGGGAGGGTGGGGGGTGGGTGGGAAGAGATCAACCAAAGAACTGTGTTTTCCGATGGTCCTAGGCGACCCTGCTAGCGGTTCTCTGCTGTGGAGCCTAAGCCCGTCAGGAAAACACAGATGTTTACATTACGATTCATAACAGTAGCAAATTACAGTTGTGAAGTAGCAACGAAAACAATTTTATGGTTGGGGGTCACCACACACGAGGAACTGTGTTAGGAAGGTTGAGAACCACTGATCTGGAGGCAGGAGAGGCCGGGAGGGGAGGCTGCCTGGGGAAGGAACGCATCCGTGAGGACAGGCCGCTCCAAGCCACCCGGATGTTCATCTTCCCGGAGGAGGGCAGCACCCCTGAGGGCTGAAGCTTGGAACTGAGACCAGGCAGGGAGGGGGGGACGTCGGCCAATGAGGAAAAAGCATGGGACATAAAAGGAGGAAGCGGCACGGACCGCAGCTGCCAGCTCCGATAAACCCGAGACCTCGCGGCTCACGGGTCCCCACGTGGGGACCTCCCCCCGGGCGGGAGTTTGAGCACGCTTGCAGTAAGTGTTCCACTTTCGCTTAAAATCTTTTAGCCCACCGTTTTCATTCTTCAGACTTCGTGGGACAAGCACCCAGAAGGGGGACTCCAGCTCGCCGTGCGGGGAACAGTGATCGGTCTGCTACGTATTGTGTGCCACCAACTGTCGTCTGCTGTCACCTGTCTTGACCTTGATGAGCATTGTACCTCCATTGTAAAACTGCTTTAAATTAACCTGCTGCCAACTGGTTTGCTCGGATAGGCATAGCTGTGACTGAAGTCCAGTCGATCAGTCAAGGCATGTCCTTGGTGGGGACATCCCAGTGGGTGTGTGAAAGGCAGTGATTGATGTTTCTCTTCATCGATGTTCTAACTCTCTATCCTCCTTCCTCTCGTAAAAAATCAATAAAATTATATTTTAAAAATTAAAAATTACCCTGCTATTCTGGCTTCTGTAAACGCTTGCTTGCTTAAATAATAGGAAAAATAAGACTACTCCCATTCCAGAGAGGCCATAAACTATGCCCCAGACAGAGTTGTCAGTGCTGGCGCCAGGCCAGGCCTTGAGAGATGGTCTCAGGGACCTAGTCCCAGCACACAGGACTTTTTCTGAGAAGGTCTGGGAAGTCTCATTCCAAATTTGGGAGACAGAGAGCTGAAAAACGTATAAATAAGGGAGACTTCCACCAGGTTGGGCCCCAGAATTTGAGAAGCAAGATTTCCTCTGGACCCACTAGCACTAGTGAACAGGACTCCAAATAAATGTCGCTTATGGATTAAGGCGTCTTCTGATTTACAGTCTGGACAGACTAAGGGTTTTTGAAGTTTGGGTTCTTTGGGCGGTTGAATGGGCCCTGGAGTTGGGCTCCTGGACCAGTAGCTGCTGAGGGAGCTCGGCCCTGGGAGCACCGCCTGGCTCACTGGGCACCTGGTGATAGGGGGACCCATAACTGACAGACAGAGCACCTGAATTAATAGGAAAGATAACCGTATTATTTTAGATCTTAGAACACATGTACTTAATGAACAGGGTTAGTTCTACATGAATAGAGGGTTGTTTTTTAAGTTTCCTTTGCAAGGCTTGTGGGAAGCATTTGAGGAGGTGACTCAGCTGTGAATCCAGCAAGCAGAACCCATAAGCAGGGTCAGACTGACCCACCAGGAGTCAAAACATCATCTCATCCACATCATTCCCCATATCCTCCACATCATTCTCCATCTCTCACTATCATCTCCTCACCATCATCTCATCCACATCATCTCACCCATCATCTCATCACCATCATCTCTCACTCTCACCACTCCTCATCTCATCCACATCATCTCTCCTCATCCCATCATCTTCCCATCATCCTACTCATCTCATCCACATCATCTCTCACATCATCTCTCCCATCATCATATACTCATCTCTCACCATCATCTACCACATCATCTCCTCACCTATCTATCCACATCATCTCATCCACATCATCTCCTCCCATCATCTCATCCACATCATTCCTCACATCATTTCTCCCCATCATCTCATCACATCATCTCTCACCATCATCTTCCATCATCCTCACCATCATCTCATCCACATCATCTCCATCCACCATATCTCTATCCATCATTCATCCACATCATCTCCTCACATCATCTCATCCACATCATCTCCTCACCATCATCTCATCCACATCATCTCCTCACCATCATCTCATCCACATCATCTCCTCACCATCATCTCTCACTCATCTCACATCATTCTCATCACATCATTCTCACCATCATCTCATCCACATCATCTCTCCACATCATCTCCTCACCATCATCTCATCCACATCATCTCTCCACATCATCTCATCCACATCATCTCCATCCACATCATTCTCATCCATCATCCATCTCCATCATCTCCTCACCATCATCTCATCCACATCATCTCCTCACCATCATCTCATCCACATCATCTCCTCACCATCATCTCATCCACATCATCTCCTCACCATCATCTCATCCACATCATCTCCTCACCATCATCTCATCCACATCATCTCCTCACCATCATCTCATCCACATCATCTCCTCACCATCATCTCTTCCACATCATCTCTCCCATCATCTCCACATCATCTCATCCACATCATCTCCCACTCATCTCTTCCATCTCTCATCCACATCATCTCATCACATCATCTCCTCACCTCATCTCATCCACATCATCTCCTCACCATCATCTCATCCACATCATCTCATCACATCATCTCATCACATCATCTCCTCACCATCATCTCATCCACATCATCTCTCACCATCATCTCATCCACATCATCTCTCACCATCATCTCATCACATCATCTCCTCCCATCATCTCATCCACATCATCTCCTCACCATCATCTCATCCACATCATTCTCACATCATCTCATCACATCATCTCCTCACCATCATCTATCCACATCATCTCCTCACCATCATCTCATCCACATCATCTCCTCACCATCATCCTATCCTCACATCATTCATCCTCATCCTACATCATCTCTCACTCATCTCATCCACATCATCTCCTCACCATCATCTCATCCACATCATCTCCCACATCATTCATCCTCATCCACATCATCTCTCCATCCTCACCTATCATCTTCATCCACATCATCCTCATCTCATCCACCATTCATCTCATCCACATCATCTCCTCCACCCTCATCTCATCTCCACATCATTCCTCCACATCTCATCCATCATCCCACATCATCTCATCCACATCATCTCCTCACCATCATCTCATCCACATCATCTCCTCACCATCATCTCATCCACATCATCTCCTCACACTTCACTATCCACATCATCTATCCACATCATTCCTCACCATCATCTCATCCACATCATCTCTCACCATCTCACTCACATCATCTCATCGCCTGATGACTAAGGACAATAGCTGATGTCCATTCCTGTGCCAGCCCCTTCATAGTCCTGTCCCCTGCACCTGCTGGGAGGCAGGATTTGATGCTTGTAAGCGCCCTGTCTTCTTGGTGGGCTGGCCTCCTCAGTAAACACCTTATAGGATGCAACCCTGCCTTCGCGATTGGACACAGCAACACGCAGCCTGAGCCCATCCGGGGGTTTCCCGGTAACAATGAGAGCAGCTGCCAGGCCCTGGGTCCCTCACGTCCGCTGTGGAGACTGCTCCTGTGCCCGTGGCCTGGCCCGGGCCGACCAGGAACCCCACGCCCTGTGCACGTGCTCCTGGAGGTGGCCCTTCGTGCCTTGAGGCAAGGAGCCTCCTGGGTGGGTGACACGCAGAAGCCGCTGTCAATCAAATATGTACAAATGTACTTTCTGATTGTACCGAGAGAAGCGACGGAGGGAAGTCAACAAGATATCAATTATCCAAATCTCTTTCTTTTGTACAGAAATTCAGCCCTTCCATCAAACCTTTCACGGTGGTTTGGCTTCGATGTCTCCAAAAAATCAGTTTTCTTCTAATTAAGGTGATAATGATAGCTTTCCTCTGAGATATGTTCTTAATGAGCACACTAATTTACGCATTCACGCTGCCCACAGGCCTCTTTTCCCGGATAAACGCAATTACCTGGCCCTCTGGTACCCGTCTCTCTCTTTAATTTACCATTTGATTCCCATGTAATTTAATACTAAACATTGCTTTGGCTGGCAGAAATATTTAAAATGAATTTGTATTGATTAGCTTGCTTGTCTGGTAAGCAAACTTTAATTCAGTTTCAGAATAGTAGGAGAATAAAATCCCACCTCGAAGTCACTGTATTTTGCCCTGGCAGATCTGTTTATTGTATTGTGTGCCCACCAACCAAAGCACCTTTCCAATGCACCGAAAGGTCTCAGGTTCGGTTCCCATTCAGGGCACATACTCAGGTTTCGGGTTCGATCCACAGTCAGGGTGTGTACAGGAGTCAACCAATCGATCGATGTTCCTCTCTCACATCAATGTGTCTCTCTCTCCCCCTCTCTCTTCCTCTCTCTGAAATCAATAAGAATATTTATTTTAAAAAAAGAATAAAATCTATGGGAAATATTTTGTAAATGTGAAGCTCCACCGAAATGCTAAATCCTTCACCAGACACCGTCAACCTGTCTCAGGAATCTCATGGATCCTTGGGACGCGTCAGCCTGCCCCTCGCCAACCCCAGCAGCTCTTCCGTTCACAAGAAGAAAACGCCTCCTCCCCGCTCCCTCTGCTCCGACCCTGGCCTGGGCCTCCACAGGGCCCTCCCACAGCTCCCTCCGGGGAACCCGCCATCTGCCAATCTACTCGGAATCACAGAGCACGGAGCTGTTCCCGGCTGGGCTACGGCACCCACAGACAGTGGCCGCCCCCGGAGAACGGAATGGAGACACACAGGTTTGAAATTATCCAGTAACAAATTAAAAAAGAAAATGGAACCAATAACTCTAATAATATTGTTAGTTAAGCTAATTTGTCCAGAAATAATCATTCCATTGTGTACCCAATCTCCACGCACTGATGAGCTCTTATACATGATAGTTTGCACTAAACGTTCTAAATTCAGGGTGCGTCTTACACCTACACGGAAATAACAAAAAGCAACATCTCCACCCCGGCAGGCAAACTGTTCTTTAATTACGCATCACAGCGTGGAGGGAGGCCGGGGTCATGTCTCCAGAAACACAACGCGGGCACCACAACCTCCGCGTGATTAAAATGCTAAGGAGGCGGGCGCGGCTCCACCACATAAATCAGGCTGCCCTTGACTCGCTCACCTCTTGGGATGATGGCGAAGGGAGAGAGCAAAGGCTGCCTAATGGTGTGTGACAGGCAAGTGCATACATCTCAGCATTCGCAAAGCCGAAGTGAAAATCAGGAATCCTTCCTGTTTCAAAAGGTCATGCTGCTTAAAAGGTCAACTTTAAACGGGAAAAGATAGAGAGGAAGAAGAAAGACACACAAAAACTTTAAACTTTCAATACAAAGGAGCGAGAGCTAGATACCCATAGTCTAGGTCTGGCGCCCCACTTAGGTCAGTCTGCATCGAGGTATCTAGATGGAGACGCATCTGGATAGAGGTAATCTGCATAGACATCTAAACCGGTAGAACCAAAGAACTTATATACTTACTAGAGGCCCAGTGCACGAGATTCATGCACTGGGGGCGGGGAGGGGGGAGGACCCTTAGCCCAGCCTGCACCCTCTCACAGTCCGGGAGCCCTCGGGGGATGTCCAACTGACAACTTAGGCCCACTCTCCATTGGACATCAGGCAGTTAGACATCCTTAGTGCTGCCACGGAGGCGGGAGAGGCTCCCATCACCACCACTGCACTCGCCAACCGTGAGCCCAGCTTCTGGCTGAGCGGCGCTCCCCTGTGGGAGCACTGACCCCCATGGGGCAGCTTCTGCATGGGGCAGCTCCTGCAGTGAGCATCTGCCCCTCGTGGTCAGTGCGCGTCATAGTGACCAGTCGTGCTGCCATTTGGTCGATTTGCATATTAGCCTTTTATTACATAGGATATACATAGCCCATGGACATGGGCAATAGGGTGGTAAAGACCTAGTGAGTGACTGGGAGGAGGGGGAGGAAGGGGAGTAGGGAGGGAATGGGAGATATCTGTAACACCATCAACAATAAAAAATATATTTAAAAAAAATAAAAATAAATAAACCTAGATAGATATATAGATGATGATAGGTAGGTAGGTATAGATAGATGATAGATAGATAGAGATAGATGATGGAAACTAGAGGTCTACACAGATGTGGACATCAATAGGTATCTCACTGGCAGGGCCGGAGGGCGGGGGTGGAGCTGCATAAAGAAGGAGAAGGGACCCTTCCCAGTCTGGCTCTAAATGCATTCGGCCCGAAGACTGAAGGGTCCCACGTTCAACTCCCTCAGCCAGGACCTGGGCATTGCGCTGGGCCCGGGCACGGGGATTTCCCACACGAACTGAAGGGTCTGCAGGGTCTGAGCGGACAGGGCTGCAGGGTGGACAGAACCATCCTATCCTGTCGCTGGTGCTCATGGTAAGGCCCGGGCCAACTGCAGCGTCTCACAGGGAGGCCAGCACAGATTGACCACACGCTCCACAGGGAGGCCAGCACGGACTGACCACACGTCTCACAGGGAGGCCAGCACGGACTGACCACACGTCTCTCAGGGAGGCCAGCACAGACTGACCACGTGTTTCACATGGAGGCCAGCACGGACTGACCACACGTCTCACAGGGAGGCCAGCACGGACTGACCACACATCTCACAGGGAGGCCAGCACGGACTGACCACACGTCTCACAGGGAGGCCAGCACGGACTGACCACACGTCTCACAGGGAGGCCAGCACGGACTGACCACACGTCTCTCAGGGAGGCCAGCACAGACTGACCATGTGTTTCACATGGAGGCCAGCACGGACTGACCACACGTCTCACAGGGAGGCCAGCACGGACTGACCACACGTCTCACAGGGAGGCCAGCACGCACTGACCGCGGCCTCTCACAGGGAGGCAGCACGGACTGACCACACGTCTCACAGGGAGGCAGCACGGACTGACCACACGTCTCACAGGGAGGCAGCACGGACTGACCACGTGTCTCACATGGAGGCAGCGCTATGAAGGTGCGCGGAGTCCTGAGAAGGCGGTGCCTCTGGGAGGGCGCGGCCTCCTCCCCGGAGTTTCTGTCCCATCGACAGACACAGAAGCCGCCCCTCCCCCGCCTGCCTGGCTACGCGTTTCAGGGAACGGTGTCCATTCCTTTCCAAAGAGGGAACATCACTTGGTGCGCACAGTCAGCTTCTGTTTTGATGGAGAGCCTCCTCTGAGCTGGCAGGGAACTGTCCCCCCACCCCCCACCCCGACTTCCGACGCTCTGCCCGGCTCTCCGAGCTCCCTCGGTACCTGCTTCGGAGCCAGGTTTGCAGAACTATTACGTTTTCTCTCTACAGCAAAGCACTGTGCCAAGGGCTTACCTTTTTCCTCAAATTCATCAGTTCTGACCCTGAACACTTCTCTGCCACGACAGCCCCAGGCAGCAACGCGGCAGAAACGCCACCCGACCGGCGCAGGGCCTGCGTGCCCAGGGCCACCCGCAGCCCACGCAGCGCTCCCCCCACTGACCGTGCGGCGTGGACCAGGTCTGCGCGGCGACGCTGTGCCCTCCGCGGCCCCGGTCGCCGTTTCTCGCCGGTCCGTCTCTCCGGGGAAGGGGGCAGGCTGTCTGAGACTCCGTGGGTGCTCTGACCCGAGACTGGACTTGCCCATGTTTCTTCATCACGGTGACGGGCTCTCCGTTCACGGGCCCTAATCGATAACAAGCCCCATCACTTACTGATAAGCTCGTGCGGGATTCCCCTGGAGCACTCAGAGGCCCTGCGTGCAGAGCGGGGAAAGACGGACGGCCGCACTTACGTGTGGAGACGAACTGTCCGTCTGCTCAATGGAAGCTGTGAGGTCCCGGAGAACAGCTCCCGTCTCCAAACCGAGGTCGGCCCGGGCTCTGTCCATCAGGCGCCTTCTCTTTCCTGCATTTGTTGACCTCAGAGAGGAAGGGGGAGGGAGAGAGAGAAACATCAATGCGGAGAGAGAGTCCCGGATCGGCTGCCTCCTGCACGCCCCCTGCTGGGATCGAGCCCGCCACTGGGCGTGTCCCCGATGGGAATGGCACTGTGGCCCCTGGTTGTAGGTCTACGCTCAGCCTGCACCCTGAGGTCCCTCCCATGGTAACGCCGGGGTCTGCCTTCACTGCAGCCAATCAGGAGCAGGACAAAGCACGGACGGCCAACGGGACGTGTCTCGTGAGCTGGGCTTGGACGTGGCGTGAATCCCTGAGAACACATCCCATCGGCCGGCTCGGCCTGCGGCGTCACCCGGGGGCCGGGTGAGCAGCCCCCTCTGAGCCACCCCAGGCGCGGACACCGGAGCAAGAATCCCGCGTGGACCACGAGCCCCTCGGCCCGGCCTCCCTCTCTCCCCCGGGCGCCGCCGTCCGTGTCGCTAAATACTTTCATTCGGAATGTTTAACGGTTGGTAGGCAGGCCAGGAACTTAGCTGAGGATTCCCAAGCGTATATACGGGAAGACAGGACCGATCGGAGCGCAAACGATTCTGAAAAAGAAGAAGAAAATGGGACGAAGGAGTAGACCAGCTGCTGTGTTTCGGGTCGTATTGCTCAGGAGCTACGCGGATCCGACTGTGGTGTCGACCAAGGAGCCAGCCGGCAGGTCAAGGGGGCAGAACGGAGACGCACAGACACGTCGCACAGACAGACCCGTGGTTTCCTCGGACGTGACAAAGCGGCTGATGGAGAAGAGATCACCCTTTCCGCACTCCCCACGAACGAGGCTGGGACAGGGGACGGCTCCGGACCGCGTCTGCGTGCCCTCGCCTCGGCCTCAGCCTTACACGCGGTTAAACCAACGCGGATCGCCGATTTCGCTGCAAAATGTCACCCCACAAACTTGGGGGGGACCTAGGACCGAGGAGTCGGCAAAGTGTTCTTAGCCTGGACACCGAGAGCCCAGCTGATTCAGGAAAAACGACAGTGAAGCTCACAAGGCCAGACGCCTTTCCTCTCCGAAGCCCTGGGCACAGGCGAAGCCCGGTCACAGACGGGGGGACGTTCGCCAGCCGCCGCCTGACCGCGGACGAGCCCCAGCGCCCCAGGAACGCGCACGTCGCCAACCAGAGAGGCTGCTGTGGACACGCAAGAGGCACGGGCACGGCCTTCCGTTTCACACCACGACCCTGGTCACCAGGGGAAACAGAGAGAAACGAGGACGCAGCCTCGCCACGCTGCGTCGGCCACGATCTCTTTAACCCATGCCTTTTCCTCTGTGTCCACGACACCCGACACCCGTGGAGCCTGGGGAACCCACTCCCGCATTCTCACCCTGGAGCACCTCTTAGGACTTGCCCTGCAGGCTCATGCCGCCTTCTGGAACCGCTGGCTGTGACGGGCTATGGCTGGGGCCGCACACACACACGGGTGAGTCCACCTCCAGGGCGGCTGGGGGCTTGGGGGGGGGCCTGATCCACTGCAGAGAAACACCCTCTGGTTAGACGGAGGGGTTCCTGCCCTGGGAGGCACGAGCCTACGTGTCTGAGAAACAGCGTTCTCACATATCAGCTTTCACAGGAGCGGAGCCGGGAGACACCCCGAGGCGGCTGAGCTTCCCCGGGACAGGGCTGTGCAGGGTGGGTGCTGGCCCGGCCTCTGTTGCTCAGCCCCGACACAGAGGGCACAGGGCACAGAGCAGCCGTGCGTCCTGGCCCCCCTGAGATTTACAAGCGCGTCCCTCCCTCGTAGAAGGAAATGCAGCGGCCACCACTGCCACCGGGACCTCCACGCTCCTCACCAGGTGCGTCTTCGGGTCTTCACTTCTTTTCAGAAAGTGCATGAGCCGCCTGGCCCCAGACTCACGTTTATAACAGAGAGAGTCAGGGAGGTCCCCCCAGCTCCTGTCCAGGGGACGCCCCGCCCCCTCGGATAGGCCAGCAGGCTCATCGGCTCATCCAGTCGTCCACGCGCCAGGTCCAGCCCTGCTGACCCACGCGGCCCCCTGGAGGAGGAGCCCCGAGGGTGAGGCTCTCCAAGCCGGGGTGCTCCCCCACCAGCACCCGCGTGGCCGCCGAGCCCTCAGGAGGCCCTCCGTCACGGCGCACGCGGCCTGCGCCACGCTGCTGAGGGCAGAGTCCATGCCACACAAAAGGGAACTCGTTAAACCAGAGGTAAGCATTGGGCACACAGTTAGGATGGGGGTGAGGGCACCTTCCGAGCGGGACTGAGGGAGGTTAGAGAATCCCTGCATTATTGTGGGAATATCGCACGATTTCCCATCATGCCAGTTGATGGAAAGCTAAGGAAAGTGCCCACAAAGCCTTCAGTATTGTCCAAAGTTCCCTGGTGAAGTGCCTCCCACCTTCATGTTCTCATCGTCCAGTCACTACTGAAAACTATACATTTGAATTTAAAATTGAAATATGGGCACACTGAGTATTAACAACTTAATTCCCCAAAATAAGATACCATGTTTCCTGCACACGGACCTCCCCCCGCCCCCCATCCCACACACACAGTCACAGCCGTGTCCAGTGAGCACTAGTATGTGTGGACATCGAGCCGTGTGCACATCGACACGGTGCGTGTGAGGCGCTGCTGGAGGCACAGTCCAGCAGGTCATAATTATGCAAGAAGTTCTCAGAAGGCTGATGGACCTCGGGGCTTCAGCAGGGCTGAAGATCTGCATATTATTACCAATTACTGAAACAGCCGAAGGCAATTCCCCTAATCCGATCATCTTTTCCTATTTACCAAACTTTACCTTTGATATGTATATCTGCTTTCCTAAAGGGCCAATGTGTTTTCCAGCAAATAAAAAGCCATGAGTCTGGAGATTCAGGGAGCTTAGTCACTAAAGCTAAGTTTTCGTCTGTCTCCCCCAAAACGCCTTCCAAATTTATATTTCTTGTCTAGTCTCTATTCATTTATGCACAGCCCTTCTCCAGATTCCTGAACCCTAGCCGCGGAAAGACTGTGGCAAGGCGTGAGCACAGACAGACCACACAACACAGGGAGCTGTGCACGGACCAGTTTGCAGGCAGGAGGCCTGGGGTTGGGGTGCATGTCATGATTCACTAGTCATACAACCTTCCTGGACATGGTTTACACCAGAAAAAAATGGGCACAGTCGTTACGGCCTCGTTTACAGACTGTGAACAATTTTTTTAAAGACAATGCATGTTTTCTGCAAAGTGTTCCCCTGGTATCATGTCATGTTGTCACTGTACTTACTGGGAAATGAACTTTATCCAATTCCTCTCTCACTTATACGTAATTCCAACTTATTTTAGTCATTTTGTCCTATAATCGCCTAAGTGATTTAATCTGTCTTTGACATTGACTAATACGGTGAGTCGTTCAGACACAGGTTTATAAGATTGATCGCCGGGGTAGCTCATAAATAACGCTCCGCTTGCACTCCGCTTGTGTATCCATTATTTATAGACCGCTCCCAACATCCCGGCCAAGTTAGCGCCGATGACACCGCCAGGCCTCCTCGCCAGCCTGGCACGGCCGATGCAGCCTTTTCCATGGCAACGTGGGAGCGGCCTCACCCCTTGTCCCTATTTCACTGAACGCTCCTTGATTGGCTGGCCCGAAGCTGCTCCCAGGCAGCTGTTAGTATTTTTTTTAATTCTTTGTTGTCTTCCCAGCAACACCTGGACCAGCGTTGGGACGAAGCACAGGCGCTGTAGCAGCGAAAGGACACCTGAGCTTCGTCCTCAGCTGTCTGCGCCCACCCCAGGCCGTTCTCCTCCCCGTCCCTTCCTCGGGAAGACATGGAATCGCCTGTGTGGCGACCACAGGACCCTGGCATCAGGGGAGGCACGCGGTGCCTTCGCCTTCTGCACCGTCAGTGCAACGTGCTCGGACCCGCTCGCCAGGGCCAGAGCTCCTGCCTCCGTCTCCCTCGGGGTCTCCCTAGAGGACATGCCCTTGGTATTAAGTGTCATTTCCCAGGAGCGAGGGGGAACGGGAACCCAGGAGCAGAAGCCACACGCCTCGATGGCGAGGACCCGGGGGGTCTGGCTGCAGGGCGGCCTCCGCAGAGGACCCGGCTCCCAGCAGAGGGTCAGATGCTCGCTTTCCCACGGACGCATCACACAGGCGTCCATCTCCCCAGCCCTGAGCACAGAAAGCAGCCGGCTTTCTCTTCGCGCCGACTCCTGGGTCGGAAAGCCTCCCACGCCTCAGGCTCTGGAGCCAGATGGAGACGAGCCGAGACCCTGAGCCCTGCGGGGACGCGGGTGCAGGCGCTGACGGGCATCCCGCGCTCCGAGGAGAGGATGGTGGCCTTCTCACGAAGCACATACGTTACGCTTTTCTGTCCGACGGAAGGAATTAGATGCCGACTCAGCTTCCCCGTGCCTATCAGTGAAATACATAAAAAGCTCCTTCCTTAGCCCTCTTAGAAACGAATAGGATTTGGTTCCTTTGAAAGCATGTATTTGGTTTTTAAACGTCCGTATCTTTAGTCGCACATTTTAAGCGTGTGACTTCATGGGCGTGTGGCTTCCTGCTGGGGAGGGATTAGCGTCAGCCCAGAGGGAAGGCGCCACCGCGTGGTGTTTGACGGGGTGCGGGGGGGGACGGTGAACGTTCCCTCCGTTAAACAAGCTGCTCTCTGTCCCCGAGCTCTGACACTTGCAGGGACGTCCCGAGCAGTGACGGTGTTTGGGGACGCCTGTCTGGAACGTGACTCCACGCACACAGAGGTCTGGGTTTCCCTCATTTACGGGTGGGGCTTCTCCCTCAAAAACATATTTTTAAAAATTGATGTTTAATTTTTTTCTTTGAGAAAATAAGTCTTTAAAAGGAAGGGAAACAATAGCACGAGAACATCTGTCATTGTAAACCAGTGATGGCGAACCTACGACACGCGTGTCAGCACTGACACGCGTAGCCATTTCTGGTGACACGCGGCCGCATGCCGAGGATGAAACATTTGCAACTAGAGTCTTGGAGTTAGTTTTTTCCTCAAAGTGACACACTACCCAAGTTATGCTCAGTTTCTTGGCTTAGTTGGACACACCAAGCTCAAAAGGTTGCCCATCACTGTTGTAAACGTTCTTGCCTTCGATCTGTCTGAACAACGTTCTGCCCGGAGAAGACGAGTAAGTCATTGGACCAATACCTCAGGCAAGGTGTGTCAGCAAAAGGACCGCTCAGCCGGAAGCCGGGCTCACGGCTGCCTGGCCAGGGCAGCCGGGGTGCAGGAGCCTCTCCCGCCTCCACGGCAGTGCTAAGGATGTCCAACTGACGGCTTAGGCCCGCTCCTGCATTGAGCATCTGCCCCCTGGTGGTCAGTGCGAGTCATAGCGACTGGTCGATCTGCAGTTCGGTTGATTTGCATATTAGCCTTTTATTATATAGGATGATTCCCTGGCTGGGTGGCTCAGTTGGTTGGGCATCGTCCTGTACACCAAGAGGTTGTGCATTCAACCCCTGGTGGGGGCAAGTGCGGAGACAACCAATCAATGTTTCTCTCTCTCTCTCTCTCTCTCTCTCTCTCTCTCTCTCAAATAATAAAATAAAAACATATCCTCCAGCCAGGCCAGCATGGCTCAGTGGTTGAGCATTGATCTATGAACTAGGAGGTCAGGGTTCAATTCTAGGTCAGGGCACATGCCCGGGTTGCAGACTCCATCCCCAGAGGGGGGCGTGTAGGAGGCAGCCGATCCATGATTCTCTCTCATCGTGGATGTTTCTACCTCTCTGTCCCTCTCCCTTTCCCTCAGAAATCAATAAAAATAAATTAAATAATAATAAAAAAATATCCTCCGGTGAGATGTTAAACAATGAGCTATCTGAGCATGTGGTTTCTAACAGTAAGCACCATGTCTTCATTTCTCTAATACGTTAAAGAACTAAACCAGCCCATCGCCCTGTGAGGGTCTGGTAGGATTTAAATCAAAGCCACTTCAGCCCCTCTTGTTAAAACATTGCAATGATCTGCTTGAAAGTTATCATTGGTTGAAAGTTATGTTGAGAGCCCCCCCCCCCCGACCCGCACTGTCCTTCAGTAACAGAAGCTGCACCCTGGCCTGCCTGCGGGTCCCCACCCTCCCAACTCCTGGAGGAGGGAAGAGGGGCAGAGGCAGGCGACGCCCGTCAGATACCTTAGCGATGTGTCCGCAACGTGTCACTGCGTGATGGTCACAGGCCGGGCCTGTCAGGGAGGCGGACATCACAGCTGCACCTGAGAGGAGAGGAGACCGGGTGTTGTGAGCAAGGACATGCCTCGGTCAAAAGTGATGCGAATGCCCAGATGGTGTGGCTCAGGGTGGAGCATTGACCCATGCCCGGGGTGTGGGCTCGATCCCCAGTGTGGGGCGTGCAGGAGGCGGCCGGTCAATGATTCTCTCTCATTATTGATGTTTCTCTCTCACTCTCCCTCTCCCTTCCTCTGTGAGATCAACAAAAACATATTTTTAAAAATATCCCAATTCTACATCTAATGTCATAAATATTTCTATTTGTGGTGACGTGTCAGAATCCTGTGAGGACGGACTCGTATTCCCATAGAAGCGAGTGCCACGCTTCGCGGACCCGCCTGTTCCCCTGCGGACGGCGCTGGCGGCTTCCACGGTGTGGCGATCGCACTGGGGGCTCCGAACAGCCAGGTGCTCACGGTGACGTCGGTCTGTGTCTGCAGACCAGCCGTCCACGCGAGCCCGGGAAACGTGAAACAAGGCACCTAACTGGCAGGTCCATCCCAGGAACGTGGCTCCTCACGCCCACAGTCCGTGGGGTTCCAGAGGGAGACGGGAAGGGGAAGAGCCCCAGCGTGCACCACAGGCGGTAACAGGGGCGCGGCCGGAGCCGGGGGGCCTGTGCGCTTTCCCATGGCACATCCTGGATGCACTCACCCAGGCGAAAAGGGGCCGGGCGAGGGTTTGTGGGGATCAAACACCCTCGGTTCGCTGGCAATGATGAGTGATCGCCGACAAAACGGGGAAGCCGTGTTTAAGAGAAAGGCTTTCGGGTATGGACTGTAAATCCCCCCTCCTGCCCGGTGGACCGTCCTCAGGGCCCTGCCCGGTGGACCGTCCTCAGGGCCCTGCCCTGCCCCCAGCACGGCCCGCCCTCGGCAGCTGCGGGGAAGGCCGGCTTCTCAGGCATCTGAACTCACTGTGTCCCCCTACAGCGTCAAGGGGACACAGGGGACCCACCATGTCTCAATGGAGACGGTGTTTCATTCGTTTTCACGGTCATGCTCTCTAACACGCTCTCACTGAAAAGTCATCGTTAAAAGCCACGTCTTTTCCCGTGAGTGGGTTGCTGTTCTATGCCACTCGCAACGACTTCGTTTTGTTTCTAACAGCGTCTCTCCTTAAGCGAAGGGCCGCTCCTCTCGGCGTCTGCCGCTGGTTTAATGAGCAAACCACAGAGGGGGGGGGGGGGGGTAGTTTGAGGTTTGGGGACACCAACCGTGAACTATGCCGGGGGCGAGGTTTCGGAGAGCCGGCCTGCGGGCACAGCCCCGTGGAGGGCTAACTGTCCACATCGGACACGGAGCAACCGGGACACAATCGGGCGTTGGAGCCCCGAGCCCTTCCCAGGCGGCCTCCGGGGCCGTGAATCAGCCTAAACACAGCGCCGGGTCCCCGCGGGCGTGGGGGGGGGGGGGGGGAGGATGCTGGGCATCCTTTATGCCAAACGTGAAGACACACAGCCCAGCTTCCAGTCCGCGCGAGGAGGAAAAAGCGCGTTCTGCCCTGAAATGCTTTCTGGTTCGATGATCATCCAAAGCCAGCCCCACGGTCACACTTTCTATGAGTGTAGCGTGCAGCTCAGTCCTCAAGTCCTCATTTATTCCGGTACAAACGTCAGGAAAACGGCCATGGACTTGTCACAAGCACGTGTCCCAGTGGAGGCTGTCTGCCTGGATTTCAAACGAAGCTCCACAGCGAGTCCCCTTCCATCGGGGCGAGGGATCACCAGCTTTCTGAGCCCGAACACAGAAGCGTGCTCTGATCTGGTCAAAGCTGGCGCGGACTCCTGGCCCACGTGACCGCACGCGCTCTGTGGCCTGCAACCTCAAGCAACGTGATAACCCCAGACAACGGCTCCACACACCAATGGAATCAGATTTATGGGTGAAATTCTAATAAAATGGATGCCTGGCTGGCGTGGCTCAGTGGTTGAGCATTGAATTATGAACCAGGAGGTCAGGGTTCGATTCCCCGTCAGGGCACATGCCCGGGTTGCGGGCTCGATCCCCAGTAGGGGGTGTGCAGGAGGCAGCCGATTCATGATTCTCTCTCATCATTGATGCTTCTCTCTCTCTCTGAAATGAATGAAAATATATTTTAAAAAAATTAAAACATGACAGTCACACTTTACTGAGAAATTGAAAGTTAATGAATGAATAAAACTGTAGTCCTAGAGGGAACGTGTGCGCTGCTCATTTGTTTACACCCCTCCGGAGGCTCTGGCTCGTTCCTTCGTTTGTCTGTCTGTCTGTCTGTCTGTCTGTCTGTCTGCCTGTCTGTTTGAAGGAGCCTGCTCAGCACCCTTCCCGGAACCAGCCTTCCACTCCTGTGAGCCCGCGAGCTGTCCACGCCGGGACCTCCCCTCCTCTCGCAGCTCTCCACGCACACTCTGTACGCGAGTGGCCCACACACCTACGATAACCTCGTCTCCTCGGCATGCGCCTCCCCTCAAGTGCTGGGTGCCCAGCACTCTCTCCTGCCCTCCTGCCCGGGGGGAACTTAACCCTGGTTGCAAGTGAGGTCAAGTCCCATCCCGGCGCCCGGCCTTGGGGCGCTCGGAGAGCCGCGTGTGGGAAACGGGCTCTGTAAGCCCTCCTCGGCAGAGGCAGCTTTCCGTGGAGAGACTAACAGCTTGTGCCAGTCGGTTCTGAGTTCTCCGGGGCAAACAGGACGCAGGGAGGAGGGGGAGGGTACGAGAACTAGGACCTGTGTGCTGCCCAGCAGCCCGTGTTCCAGGAAGACCCGCCGCCAACCAGACAGAGGGCGTGGAGAGGAAAAGGCCTCCGCCCGCTTTTTTCAATAACCCAACGGGAGACGTAAGGCCTGGGCGATGTGGGGGGTGGGGACTGTCCACCCCACAGTCCTCAGCCAATGAGGTACCGGGGGAGGGCTCTCGTGCCCTCGGATAAACAGCCGGTGAGCGCTCTGTGTGTGCCTGTTCAACTGGACCCCGATCTTGAAGACCGCATCCAAAGTCTCGTTTTCCCCATACTCTGTGTCTCGGGTCCGTTATTTGAATTCGGACAGGTGAGCATTTCTCACACGTGTCCCCTCTCCGAGCGCCTGGCACCGGGTCTCCTGCCTCCCTGGGACAAGCCCCATCGCAAACAGCATCACAGGTAGCAGTGGTTTCACTGCCTCTCCCTCCTCCTCCCCTCCCCCTCCCCCTCCCCCTCCCCCCTTATCCCCCCTCCCCCTCCCTCTCCCTTCCTCTCTGAGCATGTTTACATGGCCCTGCTGTGGCTCCTCAGGATGCAGCTTTCATTCAAGTGAGGTCGGAGACATTCCAGGGCGAGGTGGGCCCCAGGGTGTACTCCAAGGCATGAGCCCAGAGGCAGCCAGGTCACCCTTAGGACAGATGAAGGGAGAGGGGGTAGCAAATCAGGGCAGAACTGGGAAGAGGGGAACAACCGTGAGAGTGAGAGGGAGATGATGGGGCCACTGTCATCATGAAACCCCAGCCCCCCAGCTCCGTCCCTTCTGCTAACAGAGGGCCTAGGCCCAGTCCGCACCAGCCTGGGACACCCCTCACCATAGGCTTTGAGGATCATGCGTCTGTCCCAGTACCTCAGCTTGGCCTTGTCCCGCGAGAGCGGCCACAGACCACGTGTCAGAGCGAGGAGCAGCCGCCTTCCCCATGACGTCTGAAGGGGACACGTGACCTGGATAAAGCGCGGGTCAAGGTAGACGTTGCTCAGGGGCGTGAGGAACCGCCCTGCCCGCTGAGCCCTGCCTCCTCCGTCTTTCACGCAGCCTGCTGCATTCCAGGGCACCTTCCCGCTCTGCCCTTCCTCACACCCGTCAGCTCACGGCCGTCTGCAGGCCATCGTGCCGGATTTGGGGGGAACGTGTCCTGACCCTCGTCAGAACGTGTCAATAAACAGATTCCACAGCCACACTCCTGCATCGCCCTCGTTTCCCGTCAGTGGAAGGGTCTCTCAGGCGGGCATCCCGGGCACAGGGCCTGGCGCACCCACCGCCCGGCCTGCGCCCGAGGACATGGGGCTGTGGGAGGCCTGCAGGGAGGCCCGCGCCCCACCGTCGGGGTGTCGGGCGGAGGAGCGCCTCCCGGAGCCCAGGTCTCAAACACACAAGGCCCAGGCCCCATTGGGGAGAAAGAACTTACCTGAGAATATAGCTGAGGTTCCAGTGTGAGGACCGCTGACCTACGGAGCTAAAAATATACACAAATATACACCAAAATATTGCAAATCCCCTCCCCCAAGGCCTCTCCTCTCCATGGCTGGAGCCCATCACCAAGAGGCAAGCACGGGGGAGCACCCTCACCAAGCACCTGGTCCCAGAGGTGCATGAACAGGACGTGAGGAAGGCGGGCACTGGGCGAGGTCATGCTGAGAGAAAGAAGAGGCGGGGGCCTTCTGGACACGCGGCCTCAGGGAGGGGAGGGAATTCAGTAGCGAGAGGGTCCCCGTTCCTGCTGACTCGAGCCCAGCTCCCCGGGAGCAGCGTCTGCCAGCCCGGGGCAATGAGAAGAGGGACAGGTCGCTCGGTCACCCCTGACCCCGAGGCTGCTGAGCTGGAAGTACTGTCCCTGGGACTGCACCCCAGACCAAACTCTCTCAGTGACCCCCGAGACACTCGGGTCGGGACAGTCACCCTCTGAGGAGCAGCAGGACCCGCACCCCCAGCACGTCTCCTTGGCACACAGACGACGGGAAGGTGAGTGTGCCCAGGAGCGGCCGACCCAGGGGAACCTCCTAAAGGACGAGTGGGAGGTCGGCTTCGGGGGGACGTTTAGAGAGAAAGAGGAAATCCCCGTTCGTGAGCGTGTCCCTCTCGGTATCGGGAGGAGAGGCCGCGTCTTACTCGTGAGACACATCCCTGGAGGAGGCGTGATTAAAATCTGCGCAAGAAATCTCGCCTCGGTTTACCAGGCCTTCCCTGCTCACCCCACAACTGGCGCCAGCTCCTCTGCACGCCCCCACACCTTTCCTTCTCTTTAGCCGAGGTGGGGTGTAAGCTGGTGGCTGGGTCTAGCTTGGGGGCCCTCCGTCCCCTGGGTCTCTCCCAAGTACACGGGAGGCATTGCTGTTACTACCATCCGGTCTGTGGTTCCCTTGCTGGTCTGTCTTTCACCCCAGGGCCCTCCGCCAAGAACCTGGAAGGGTCGTGGAAAACGATTTTCCTCCCGGCACAGGCGCCGGTTCCCCTGAGGAACTCTTGTCCTGAAATTGACAGCATGCGGACACTGACAGAATAATTCTGCAAACACTCGCTGAACTCCCACCGTGGCAAAGTGTGGGGTGGACAGAGATAAACAAAAATCCTTCTCTCTAATGACGAGCCAAAGCCCAGGCCCGTGTAATTACTCTATTACCGCCTTTTCCACAGTCAGACAAGCGTGAAACTCACCGTGTAGAAGGGAAATGACACCACGCCAGACACACACAACCCAGTCCTGATCATCCCTGGGCCGGAAGCAGGAAACGTGTCCGCAGGGCAGGAGGCGGAAAAAGAGGCGCGTCCGACACGGTGTCCCAGCCTGGTGCCCGCCGCTCTCAGACGGCGACCCCGCTCCCCCTGATGGGAGCAGAGTCCTCCGTCCGTGGCCACACACTGGTCACGGCGTCAGGAAACACACAAGCTGCTCTTCAGGCAGCGTGACTTCGCCACACAAACTGACCGGCCTCCCTCTCAGCGGTTCAGACGTCGGACTCCCACAGCACCAGCCTCGGCGGGAATCTGCAAGCTTTGCCTTTCTTTTTTTTTTTTTTAATATATTTTATTGATTTTTTACAGAGAGGAAGAGAGAGGGATAGAGAGCTAGAAACATCGATGAGAGAGAAACATCCATCAGCTGCCTCCTGCACACCTCCTACTGGGGATGTGCCCACAACCAAGGTACATGCCCTTGACCGGAATCGAACCCGGGACCTTTCAGTCCGCAGGCCGACGCTCTATCCACTGAGCCACACCGGTTAAGCTTTGCCTCTCGATTCCGTGTCGGTGAGAAACACCGAGGAATACGTGGAAACACCCAATGGCATCCCTCACCGCCTCATCGCAGCAGCAACACAGGGCCCACCGCGTGGCTCTGTGGCTGAGTGACGACCTCTGAACCAGGAGGTCAGGGTTCGATTCCCCGTCAGGCACATGCCCGGGTTGTGGGCTCCATCCCCAGTAGGGGGCGTGCAGGAGGCAGCCGATCCACGATTCTCTCTCATCATTGATGCTTCTCTCTCTCTCTCCCTCTGCCTTCCTCTCTCTGACATCAATAAAAACATATTTTTTTAAAAAAAAATAATAATGACACAGTGACCAGGGTTCTGTGCCGGCATCTCGCTGACGAGCCGTCCAGGGCTCTGAGGGACACCACGTCCTCGCTCTCTCCGGACCCGTGGGGACCCCCACCCTCACAACATCCCTGCACATCGGCCTTCCCGCAGCAGTAACTGCTGAGGAGAGTCTGGGGGACATCTTACAACAAGGCCAAGGGGCACCTGCGTGCAGGGCTTGGGGGCTCTCCCCTGGGAGCTGGATGTCCATCTCGTCACAACTCGGCACCGTGCTTGGCAGGCGGCGTGGAGCCCGGTGGAGCCCCCGCCTCAGGTCTCCTCCCCCCTGAGCAGGAGCGCCGGGTACCCCTTCCTATGGACGGTGATGTGTGGTGACGTGTTAGCATGACAAGCCCGCCTCCAGACCGCACAGCTCTGCCTGCTTGCTGCGCAGAGGAAAGAGCTACGTCCTGGTGCGGACACCGGGGGCGCCGTGGGCACAGCCCAGGAAGGGCCCACATCCTGGTTCTCAGGGCCCCTCGGGACCCGGCAATTCCATAGCTCAGTGAGTCCACGCCTTCTCCACGTGGACCCGGAGCCACTCAGCAGGCGTTTCTGGACGCAGTGCCGAAGGAGAGCGGTCACCATTTGAGTCCAGGGCAGTCACCACCCCTGACCTGCTGATGACTGTCCGCCTCTCCCTTCACGAAATAGTGACTTTTCAACCTCTGCTCCCATCTCTCGTCTCACAAAGGGGGAGAAACAACAGGTTTCAGGGGCACAGCCCGTGCTGATTGAGGACTTAATGGCCACAAAAGAAGCCGCACGCTTCTCCCGGCCTGAGGCGATTCCACAGCACCGTCCCCGTGCCGGCCCGTGAGCCGGGAACCCTCTGACATCATCACACACAATTCCTCAGCACCCTTGATTTTGCTTAAATTTCATCAAAGAAGGATTCTTTCTCAAAGACCGTTTTAATAAATACAGGGGAGGACACGGTTATTCCTTTACACGCAGGCGGCGAGAAGGTACTCCAGGGGCCGCCTTACCAACACCGTGACCTTAGACATAGGCACCTCTGAGCACCCGGCGGCTGCTCCTGTGGCCCGCGGGCGGCTGCCCAGAGCAAGAGAGGCTCCCTGCTCGTCACCCCTTGGGGTTAGATCATGTGCACAATGCTAGCGAGGTGCTGGGGGAAAGGAAGGAGGAGGGAGGGAGGGAGGGAGGGAGGGAGGAAGGAGGGAAGGAGGGAAGGAGGGAGGGAGGGAGGGAAGGAGGGAGGGAGAAAAGGAAGGAGGGAGGGAGGGAGGAAAAGTCTAAATCCCAGCTGAAGTCCCTGCCCCAAGGCTGAGCCCCGTGGCCATGACCGTGGCCATGAAATGTGGAGCCACAGCGCCCTCTAGTGGCGGACCGGCGGTGGCCTGGGTTGTAGTGAAGGTTGAGCTGAGTTCTCTGCGGGGCTGGGATGGCCAAACAGCCCCTCCACCCTCCGGCGATGCCCCTGGTGCCACCGGTGGCCCCGCGCTGCCTGCGCTGCCGTGGCAACCTCTGAATTATGCCCGATGTCACGCTACCGCCTGCCACTGCCATGCCTTACTCCCGGGCGGTAAGAGCGTGTGCGTTGTACTAACTGCCTTCCGTGTGGGCCTGGAGCCTGGTTAGAGAGCCTGGCGCCCCGGCAGCGGCGAGGGGCCCTCCTGCCACGGCTCCTACCGCCTCCCATCCACGCAGCGCCTCACGGTAACGAACCCCCACGGCCACGGTCTGATCCCCAACGGTGACGGCGCTCCCCACACGCAGCCTGACGAGGGAGAGGGCGCCTGTCTCCCTGAAGAACGAAGCGGAGGTGGCCGTCCCGGGTGCTCCGTCCCTGGGGGTTAGCGGTTACTGACCCTCACCCGCCTGTGCGGGTCCCCTACAGTGTCTGCCGGAGGAAGCCAGACCCACCCCCTCTATCAGACAGGAGCGTCCCGCTTCCCGGAATGGCGAACCCCGGGCGGAGCGGCGGCCAGGCCCTCTGACAGACAGGTGGGCCCCTTCCTTCCTCAGCCTCAGCCTCCTGGGAACAGCCCGAGGGAGCCCCTGCTCCGGGCGGGGAGTGGGAGCCTCCGGGGGATGGAGGCCCACCTCCCTCAGACCCTCCTCAGGGCACGGCCAGGCCGACCCTGGTCCTCAGCGCGGTGCCCACGCCCGGGCGGCCTGCGGGCGGCGCCCTGCTGCATCTGACCACCTGCACGCAGGCCCCGCGCTCCCCGACAGGCAGGGTCGGCAATCTGCGGCCTCCAGGGCGTTTGCTTGAAGGAAACAGCGATTCTGAGAAGCCGGGGAGCCGATCGCCATGGGGCACCCACCGAACACACGGCATTGTCCTCCGAGGTCGAACACGGGCACGCAGACCCCGCAGTGGGCACTCGAGGCCCCGGAACCTGGCTTCTTCCAAACAGCCACACCTTCGCGCTCCGGCCGGGGCGGGAGCCCGTCCGCTGTCTCAGACTCTGCACACGGGACGGGCAGTGGTCACCGCCCACTGGAGGTCGCATTCTGGTCAGAGTCCCCCTGGCGTCCACGTGCAAGGACTCACGGCCGGCCCTGGCGCGGTCACCTGGTCGCCTCTGACCTCGTGTGAGGCCGGCCTGAGCGCAGAGGCGGGGAGGGAGCCTCGGGCCTGTCGGGGCACAGCTGCGTCACGGGCTGAGGAAGGCGGCCGCTGAGGTCCCGCGGGCCTCCCTGCGCCCGCACGCGCCCTCCGTGTTTTAAAGAGGTTTGCAGCATCTCAGGCTCAAAGTGGGACCGTGGTCACGTTCACTGCACACATTGCACAGCTGCATACGATGGCGCTTTGTTTAACATCCACAGGAACGTGCCCAGTCGTTTGGCTCCGTGGATAGACGGAAGGTCCTGGGTTAAATTCCGGTCCAGGCGCATGCCGGGCTGCGGGCTGGATCCCCAGTGTGGGGCGTGCAGGAGGCAGCCAATCAATGATTCTCTCTCATCACTGATGTTTCTATCTCTCTCCCTCTCCCTTCCTCTCTGACATCAATAAAAATATATATTTTTAAGAAATTTTAAAAAAAAGAAAGAAAGAAATCCATAGAAACATGACAAGGGACCCCCAGGACACGGAGTACGTTCGGGCCCAGGCAGCCGTGTCGGGAAAGAAACTGCGACCCTTGCGGTCAGAGGTCACCGCGGTTTCTTACGCAGCGTGCGCCCGGGAGCTGAGGGGCCGGCGGGAAACTGCTGCTTCTCGGCAGCCGGCCTCGAGCTCACCAGCGGCCCGTGGTGCACCCTCCGTGGGCCGTGGGAGCAGGAGCGCTCCATGGAGAGCACACACCCGGCACACGGCTCACCTCCCGCTGCCCTGCGCCCGGAGCGGGGCCCTGGCCTGGGTGTGGCTGCCGGTTACCAGCCCGGTGCACCAGGCGCTCCAGGAGGCAGCCAGCCACCAGCACCGCCCTGGCCTCCTCCCTGGCCTCGCCCTGGCCTCCGCCCACAGGGCGGGGAGCTGCCCCTGGACCCTCCATCCCGCCTCACTCCGGTGCTCTCCGAAGGTGCGGCAGCGCAGACACGGTGGGCATCGCGGCCGGTGCAGCCACGTGTGCAGGGCACGGGGAACCGCACGGACCGAGAGCTCTGGGTCCAGCCCAGCCCAGCTCCGCGGCGGCGCGGCCTCGGGACGGGACACGTCTGTCTGCCTCGCGTCCTCTTCTGTGAGACAAGACCCTACGGGGCCCTCAGGAAGCACCTGGCGCCCGGGAGCGTCCCTGGGTCCGAATGGAGGCGTGGACTTCTCAGGAACCTCCCGGTGACGGACCTCGTGCTCCCTGTAAACACGACCTTGAACGGGGCCCGTTCCCACGTCCCCTCCGGCTGGGAGTGCGCGAGGAGGAGCCACACGTGGGCGTGCCCTCACGCTCCGTCCGGAGGGAACGGGCCGCCCCGCGGGGTGCCTTCAGGAGCAGCGCCCGGTGCACAAGGCCTGGCTGGACGCCGGGCCATCCACCCACCTGTCATGCACTTTCATGACGGACCTGAGCGCGTGAAAATTAATTTTCCTCCGAGATGAGCTCTCTGGCCTCTCGCCCGGGGTGTGGGCGATGAACACCTGAGCGGACACCTGTCCTGGGCTGCACATTCCTACACCGACGGCCCGGCACAGCAGCTGCATCCGGGGTGCGGCCAGGCCACGGCTCACTGGCTGGCCTCGTCTGTCACTGGCAGTGGTTTTTTATGTCAGATTCTCCGAAGATTCTCCGGGGACAGCCTTCCTCACGCGCATTTCAGAACAGGCTCCTGAAGGCCCCCTTCCGACGCCCGTCAGTCCTGGGACCAGGAGGGCCCGTCCCGGGGCCCGGTCACCAAGGCTTTCAGCATCTCCACGTCAGAGCCCGGGCGTCTGACCAGGGGTTCCTCTGGTCAGACGCCCGCCCAGGTGGACTGACGCCCGGTCACCAAGGCTTTCAGCATCTCCACGTCGGAGCCACGGTGTTCCTCTGGCCTGAGGGAGGCTGTGAGAAGCAGTTCCCGGCCACTCTCCTGGGAGGCAGGTGGGGTCGGCGCTGGGAACGGGGGGGGGGGGGGGGGGGGGACAGCGCAGGCTCGGCGGCCACGCCCGGTCCGACCCCCTGCTCGCGGGGCAGCCGGCGGAAGGCCGCCCCCGCCTGAGTCTGCTCGGACGCCCTCGGAGACGCAGGTCCTGTTCCTCCAAACCTCGGAGGGACTTGTCGTGGACAACAGCGAGAGGGCAGACTAACCCAACAGGGATCGTGCACGCGTTCTGCTTCAACATCAGCCTCACCACACGGCACCGTCTCCTCCTACGGCTCTCCGCCACGGGAGGACTCACCCACGCCACGCTGCATCCTGGGCGTCAGCCCCCAGACCACGGACGTACGATCTGCTATTAATCATCCAGTCGTGAGCCTGGGAAGGGACAGAGACACCCGCCCAGGTGACAGACACCCGCCCAGGTGGACAGAGACACCCGCCCAGGTGGACAGACGCTCCCCCAGGGGACAGACGCCGTCCAGGTGGACAGAGACACCGCCCTGGAGGACAGACGCCCGCCCAGGTGGACAGACACCCGCCCAGGTGGACAGAGACACCCGCCCAGGTGGACAGACGCCCGCCCAGGTGGACGGACGCCCGCCCAGGTGGACAGAGACACCCGCCCAGGTGGACAGACGCCCGCCCAGGTGGACAGAGACCCCGCCCAGGTGGAGAGCACGCAGTGACAACCCGCCCAGGTGGACAGACGCCCGCCCAGGTGGACAGACCCCGCCCAGGTGGACAGAGAAGCCCGCCCAGGTGGACAGAGACGCCCGCCCAGGTGGACAGACGCCCGCCCAGTGACAACGCCCGCCCAGGTGGACAGAGACCCCGCCCAGGTGGACAGAGCGCCCCGCCCAGGTGGACAGACGCCCGCCAGGTGGACAGACGCCCGCCCAGGTGGACAGAGACGCCCGCCCAGGTGGACAGACCCGCCCTCCCGCCGTGACGACGCCCCAGGTGGACAGACACCCCCCAGGGACAGACGCCCGCCCAGGTGGACAGACGCCCCCCAGGTGGACAGACGCCGCCCAGGTGACAGACGCCCGCCAGTGACAGACCCCGCCCAGGTGGACAGACGCCCGCCCAGGTGGACAGACACCCGCCCAGGTGGACAGACGCCGCCCAGGTGGACAGACGCCGCCCAGGTGGACAGACCCCGCCCAGGTGGACAGACGCCCGCCAGGTGGACAGAACCCGCCCAGGTGGACAGACGCCCCCAGGTGGACAGACCCCGCCCAGGTGGACAGACGCCCCCGCCCCAGGTGGACAGACGCCCGCCCAGGTGGACAGACCCCGCCAGGTGGACAGACGCCCGCCCAGGTGGAAGACCCGCCAGTGGACAGACGCCCGCCCAGGTGGACAGACCCGCCAGGTGACAGAGACCGCCAGGTGGACAGACGCCCTGCCCATGGTGGACGACACCCCCAGGTGGACAGAGCCCGCCCAGGTGGACAGAACCCGCCCAGGTGGACAGAGACCGCCCAGGTGGAAGACACCCGCCCAGGTGGAAGAGCCCGCCCGGTGGACAGAGACCGCCCAGGTGGACAGAGACGCCCGCCCAGGTGGACAGACACCCCCCAGGTGGACAGACGCCCGCCAGGTGGACAGAGCGCGCCAGGTGGACAGAGACCCCGCCCAAGGGACGAGCCCCCCAGGTGGACAGAACCCGCCCAGGTGGACAGAGACCCGCCCAGGTGGACAGACGCCCGCCCAGGTGGACAGAGACACCCGCCCAGGTGGACAGAGCCCGCCCAGGTGGACAGAGACCGCCCAGGTGGACAGACGCCCGCCCAGGTGGACAGACCCCCGCCAGGTGGACAGACGCCCGCCCAGGTGGACAGACCCCGCCCAGGTGGACAGACCCCGCCCAGGTGGACAGACGCCCGCCCAGGTGGACAGACCCCGCCCAGGTGGACAGACACCCGCCCAGGTGGACAGACACCCGCCCAGGTGGACAGAACCGCCCAGTGGACAGAGCCCGCCCAGGGGACAGACCCGCCCAGGTGGACAGACACCGCCCAGGTGGACAAGCACCCGCCCAGGTGGACAGACACCCGCCCAGGTGACAGACGCCCGCCAGGTGACGACCCGCCCAGGTGGACAGACACCCGCCCAGGTGGACAGAACGCCGCCCAGGTGACAGACAGCCAGGTGACAGAGCCCGCCCAGGTGGACAGACGCCCGCCCAGGTGGACAGACGCCGCCCGTGGACAGAGACCCCGCCCAGGTGGACAGACACCGCCCAGGGGGCCGAGTGGACAGCGCCCGGTGACGACCCCCCCAGGTGGACAGACGCCCCAGTGGCAGACCCCGCCCAGGTGGCGACCCCGCCAGGTGGCAGACCCCGCCCAGGTGGACAGAACCCGCCGGGACAACGCCGCCCAGGTGGAAGACGCCCGCCCAGGTGGACAGAGAACCCCGCCCAGGTGGACAGACGCCCCGCCCAGGTGGACAGACACCGCCAGGTGGACAGAGCCCCGCCCAGGTGGACAGACGCCCGCCCAGGTGGACAGACGCCCCGCCCAGGTGGACAGAACCCGCCAGTGGACAGACCCGCCCAGGTGGACAGAGACCCCGCCCAGGTGGACAGACGCCCGCCCAGGTGGACAGACGCCCGCCCAGGTGGACAGAGCCCGCCCAGGTGGACAGACCCCGCCCAGGTGGACAGACGACCCGCCCAGGTGGACAAGAGACCGCCCCCAGGTGGACAGAGACCCCGCCCAGGTGGACAGACGCCCGCCCAGGTGGACAGACGACCCGCCCAGGTGGACAGACGCCCGCCCAGGTGGACAGAGACCCCCCAGGTGGAAGACCCCGCCCAGGTGGACAGAGACCGCCCCAGGTGGACAGAGACGCCCGCCCAGGTGGACAGACGACCCGCCCAGGTGGACGAGACCCCGCCCAGGTGGACAGAGACCCGCCCAGGTGGACAGAGACCCCGCCCAGGTGGACAGACGCCCGCCCAGGTGGACAGAGACCCCGCCCAGGTGGACAGAGACCCGCCCAGGTGGACAGACGCCCGCCCAGGTGGACAGAGACACCCGCCCAGGTGGACAGACGCCCCGCCCAGGTGGACGAGACCGCAGTACGAGCCCGCCCAGGTGGACAGAGACGCCCGCCCAGGTGGACAGAGAGCCCGCCCAGGTGGACAGACCCGCCCAGGTGGACAGAGACCCCGCCCAGGTGGACAGACCCCGCCCAGGTGGACAGACGCCCGCCCAGGTGGACAGAGACCCCGCCCAGGTGGACAGACCCCGCCCAGGTGGACAGACACCCGCCCAGGTGGACAGACGCCCGCCCAGGTGGACAGAGACACCCGCCCAGGTGGACAGAGACGCCCGCCCAGGTGGACAGACACCCGCCCAGGTGGACAGACGACCGCCCAGGTGGACAGAGACCCGCCCAGGTGGACAGAGACCCCGCCCAGGTGGACAGACGCCCGCCCAGGTGGACAGACGCCCGCCCAGGTGGACGAGACACCCGCCCAGGTGGACAAGACCGCCCGCCCCAGGTGGACACCGCCAGGTGGACAGACCCGCCCAGGTGGACAGGACGCCCGCCCAGGTGGACAGACGACCCCCCAGGTGGACAGAGCACGCCCGCCCAGGTGGACAGACCCCGCCCAGGTGGACAGACGACCCGCCCAGGTGGACAGACGCCCGCCCAGGTGGACAGACGCCCGCCCAGGTGGACAGAGAGCCCCGCCCAGGTGGACAGACACCCGCCCAGGTGGACAGACACGCCCGCCCAGGTGGACAGACGACGAGCCCGCCCAGGTGGACAGAGACACCCGCCCAGGTGGACAGACGCACGCCCGCCCAGGTGGACAGACGCCCGCCCAGGTGGACAGACCCCGCCCAGGTGGACAGACGACCCCGCCCAGGTGGACAGAGACCCGCCCAGGTGGACAGACGCCCGCCCAGGTGGACAGACGCCCGCCCAGGTGGACAGAACCCGCCCAGGTGGACAGAGACGACCCCGCCCAGGTGGACAGACACCCGCCCAGGTGGACAGACGCCCGCCCAGGTGGACAGACGCCCGCCCAGGTGGACAGACGCCCGCCCAGGTGGACAGAGACGCCCGCCCAGGTGGACAGACGACACCCGCCCAGGTGGACAGACCCGCCCAGGTGGCGACGCCCCGCCCAGGTGGACAGACGCCCGCCCAGGTGGACAGAGACCGCCCAGCCCAGTGGACAGACACCCCGCCCAGGTGGACAGACACCCCCCAGGTGGCAGGCCAGAGACCCGCCCAGGTGGCAGGACCCGCCCAGGTGGACAGACACCCGCCCAGGTGGACAGACACCCGCCCAGGTGGACAGACGCCCGCCCAGGTGGACAGAGACGCCCGCCCAGGTGGACAGACACGCCCGCCCAGGTGGACAGACACCCGCCCAGGTGGACAGAGACACCCGCCCAGGTGGACAGACACCCGCCCAGGTGGACAGACACCCGCCCAGGTGGACAGAGACACCCGCCCAGGTGGACAGAGACACCCGCCCAGGTGGACAGACGCCCGCCCAGGTGGACAGAGACACCCGCCCAGGTGGACAGAGACACCCGCCCAGGTGGACAGACGCCCGCCCAGGTGGACAGAGACACACGCCCAGGTGGACAGAGACCCGCCCAGGTGGACAGAGACACAGGTGGCTAAGACACCCGCCCAGGTGGACAGACACCCGCCCAGGTGGACAGACACCCGCCCAGGTGGACAGAGACACAGGTGGCTAAGACACCCGCCCAGGTGGACAGAGACACCCGCCCAGGTGGACAGACGCCCGCCCAGGTGGACAGAGACGCCCGCCCAGGTGGACAGAGACCCGCCCAGGTGGACAGACGCCCGCCCAGGTGGACAGACACCCGCCCAGGTCCATCCACATGCACAGGGAGGGAGGCCAGCAGCTCTGAGCAGGGCCACACCTTACTGCCCAGCAGCCATTGCAGCCAGAACACCCCTGAGCCAGGCGGGGCAGGCAGGCCAGGTGAGCGCTGCAGAGGGAGAGAGAGAGAGAGAGAGAGAGAGAGAGAGAGAGGGAGGGAAAGAGAGAGGGAGGAAGAGAGAGAGGGAGGGAGGGAGGGAGAGGGGGAGAGAGAGAGAGAGAGGGAGGGAGAGACGAGACGGGGCTGCCCCTCGCTGCTCTGGCCGTGCGGCTGAACCAGAGACACCGGGACCCACGGGCTCCCCGTCCCCGGGTCCTGCTGCACGAGAGCCCGTGCTCCTCTCCCGTGTGTCACCGGGCGGCACGGCACATCCCCCGTGGCTGTGGCCGTGGGCCGTGGGCCGCAGCGTGCTGAGCCACAGGCGCTGAGCTGGGACGGCCCCCCCGGGAGCGCCTACGTCTGCGGTCCCCGGCCCCGGAGCCGGCGGCACCGGCAACATCTCTGTTTACCCGGGAGCTCCCTCCGCCGCGGTCTGTAAGGAAACTCCCGTCGCTCTAAGCCCATGTTGGATTTCCGAATCCATGAAATCCTCTCCCGCCCACAGGGATTATCAGGATCAACAGGTCTCATCTGGTCCTTTCGGGCCTTTATACTCAGGCTGCAGCCTCAAAAATGACAGTGAGTGCCACGCCGGCCCCCACGCCGCCCCCACACACCCCCACACTGGTCCCCACACCCCCCCACACCAGTCCCCACACAGGTCCCCACGCCGCCCCCACACCCCCCACACCGGTCCACACCCCCCATGCCGCCCCCACGCCGGCCCCCACGCAGCCCGGACAGCGGTGCCCCCTCGGGCCAGTCAGCCGCGCGGCGAGGCCTGCGCTGAGTGTGTCACTGCATGTCTCCACTGACACACACACCGCGTGTCCACCCCGACACAGAGCACGCGGGTACCGGGCCCTGAGGCTCCGATGAGTCACTTCTGATCACACCCTCAGAAAGCTACGGACTGAGGCCGGATCCGGAGGTGACCCCACCCCCCACCCCACCCCCAGCACGGGGCTCCCTGGGGGGGTTGCCCGAGTGGAATCCTGCGGCCACAGCTCGACCCCGACCCCCGGGGCAGCCAGGGAGCGGCCGCCGCCCTCCGGGCCCTGGTGCAGCCCCAGGTGCTGTGTTTCCATTATTTTTGTTCCTAGGCAGAGAATTCATCTTTGTTTTTGTTTTTTTACCAATTAAGCTTCTTCATTGCAAGGAATCTCCTTAGGATTAATGCCTCCTCCTCCTCCTGGCATCTCATCGTGTCTTCTTTGTGCCAAAGTGCGAGGTGAGGGCCCGCAGGGAGCCGGGCGGGGACCCCTCCCGCGCCGCCTCGTGGGGCCGCTCTAACCGCTGCCGGAAAAGGCAGTTCCCACGCGTCACACGCGGGGAGGGCGCCGCCTCTGACGGGCACCGGGAAGCCCCAGCCGCAGAGCGGAAACCACGCCTAACAACACGTGTCACATGTCCTTGCTCAGCCGTGAGCCGCGTGTCTCCCGGGGTGGCCGGTGGGACGGGCGGCACATCTCGGGGTCCTGGTCTCTGACACGGAAGGCAGCCGAGGGGGAGCCCGGAATTGCCCCCCGAGGCACCCCAGTCCCAGGCGACAGCTACCGATGCTTTCCAGATCTCTCTTTCTTTTTGGGGGGCGGGGAGGGGGTTAACCCTCACCCAAGGCTATTTCCCCATTGACTTTTAGGGAAAGTGGGAAGAGAGAGGGAGTAGACAGAGAGAAACATCGATGGGAGAGAGACACATCGATGGGTTGCCTCCTGCACGAGCCCCGACCAGGGCCTGGGCAGGGGATGGAGCCTGCAACCCGGGCATGTGCCCTTGACTGGAATCGAACCCGAGACCCTTCAGTCCCCAGGCCATCGCTCTATCCACTGAGCCACACCAGCTAGGGCTCATGCGTGGACTTTTTATTTTCTTTCTCCTAAACTCTTACTGTCCCAGCTGTAATAAATAGATTCTTAAATTGTTTTTAAAATGTGTTACCCATTTGATGGGCATTAAATGATATTGTCAACAGAGTGAGGAATCTTGGAGGGAGGGGGGAGGGAGGGGGAGGGTGGGTGGAAGGTCATCAACCAAATACCTTGCGTGCATATAAGCACGGCCGTGGACGCAGACAATAGGGGGTGTGGGCCGGGGGTGTGGGCCTGGTGGGGGCTGGAGGAAGTCGATGGGGGAAAAAGGAGGACATATGTAATACTTTCAACAACAAAGGTTTTAAAAATAAATAAATAAAATGAAGAAGTAAAAAGGGCCACACACCAGCTCCCCTGAGCCCCAGCCGCTCAGCCCACGGCCCTCGGGGAATGGTCGAGGCCCAGACTGACTGCCTGAGGGCCGGCTGGCCCCTGGCCCCACGTGCCCCTCTGCGACGTGGAGCGTTTACATGTCATGCCCAACGCCGTGCACACACACATCACGCATCTGCATGACGTCCCGGGGGGATGAAAGCCTCGTTGCAGCGCACACGGTGTTTTATTCCTGCTCGTGGGCAGCACGCGGAGACTAGGGGCCACAGGACTGACTTCCGAGTTAGCGCCCGTGTCCCGGAACAGTCGCCGGCCGGCCTGTCCTTGTCCAGGGTCAGTAGGAGCCTCAATAACCAGGAAGGGAGGATGGAGCTCAGCCCTGTTCTCTCAGCGCCACCTACAGGTGGCAGGGGTCACAGCGCCCCCGATGTGCAGCCCAGCGGGCCCTGGGTGAGCTGTGGACTGGGGGTGACCGTGAGGTCAGGCAGGTCATCTCCTGGGGGGGTGATGGCGGGGAAGCCGTGCATGGGGGCGGGGCAGGAGGTATCCGGGGAAATCTCGACCTCCCTCTCAGTGTTGCCCTTACACTGCTCAAAACACTAAAATCAGCTAAAATATCCTGTGGCTCGAAGAAATGCAAAGCCGTCCCATTCTTTCCCGTGAGCCCCGGTTGCCACACAAAAGGGCCACTTCCACGGAAACAGGGCGCTCTGCTTCAGCCAATAGTCGGATTACAGACGCGAGCCTTCGTGCCCAGGCCGCCCCCTCCCAGAGCAAGCAGCGCCCGGCCCGGCCCACGCCTCGGAGAGGGTGCAAGTCTTTCCAAACAGGCTCGCTGACCTCCCCCCCCTCCCCTACCTGCTCCCTGCCCTCCCTGCCCCCCCCCCTCCCCCCCCCCTCCCCACCCAGCTGGCTGGGCCTCCAGAGACAGACTCAGTTTCAGGGTCCCCTTGGTTACCCGGGGAACACAGAGCACCATCTCGCCGAGCGTGATCGGGCCTTGACGACCTAGAAAATACCCGAAACCAACAACTGCCAGCCGGGCCGAGGGTGTCTCAAACATGCGGTGCCTGACTGTTTAGGGGGGCACTGCCCTCTTTCCCCTCAGACGATCAAATAAAAAGTACGTGACCGCAGCCAGCACAACAGCCGTCCGGTGCGAGTGAATCCAAAGTACACCTAATTTTTCTTGTCAGAGCAACAAAAACTATGCTTTTGGTGTGACACAGCGGTTTCGTCCTCAGTGGACGTGTGCCAGGAGAGGGGACAGGTGGACACGCTCTGTTCTAAACCACCCACGCCTTTCCTGCACGATAGCCATGTGGTTAATACGAAACTAAAGCTTTGCAATGGGGCTCATACGCCAGAGGAACTTCAGCCGCTTTACAAAGAAAGGAAGGAAACGCTGGAAGGAAGGATGTGCTGAAAGGAAGGATATCCGTTCTTTAAAATTCCGCGGAGACCGAGGACCAGCTGGGTGTTAGCTCTCCCTCCACGGCCACGGCGTGACCACCCCGAAGGCATGTTTTCTTTCTTGTCCGAGTCCCGCTGACGAAATAACCCTTAGAACGCCGCTCTCCTTCCGGACAAGGCAGCGGTGTAGATACACACAGGCCTCGCCTCCTCCCACCACCACATCCACTACCACTCCGCCTCAGAACCGCCTCCATCCGGAACCGCCTCCATCCAGAACCGCCTGGAACCGGCTGAGCGGAAGGCCTGTCACCGAGGATGTAAAGCAGCAGCCAGCCCTGGCTGGTTCGCTCAGTGGTTAGAAGGGCCGTGGATTTGATTCCCAGACACGGGCACGTACCTGGGTTGCAGGTTCCTCAGCCCTGGGTGGGGCGTGTGTGGGAGGCCATCAGTCACTGTGTCTCTCTCACGTGGAAGTTTCCCTCCCACTCTCTACAAACCAGCGGGGAAATATCCTCAGGTGAGGGTCACAAAAACAAAGCAAGCAGCCACCTGGAGGCGGGCAGGAGGGTGGGAGGAGGAACGCTGGTCCCACGCCCGCGTGTAAACATCGGGAGGGGATCTCGGCGGCAGAGGTCCCCCCTGAAGGACGAGGGGTCCCAGCCCCACGCCAGTCCTCCCAGCCCGGTTCCCATGTCGGGAAGAGAAGTCCCCTGACTTCCGGCTGTAAAACCCCACAGGGATGAAGGCTGAGGGAGGCGGGGGCTGCTGGAATCCCAGGTGTTCCTCTTAAAGGGCCGGCACGTGGACTTACTTGGACTCCCTCCCTCTGAGCTCCGGCATTGGGACAGCAGCTCAAAGGGGAGACGCTGAATTCTCTGGCATCAGGGTGAGGGCTGGGGGCAGCGCCGTGTTCCCTGTGAGCCTCCCCCACGCCCACAGAGCTGACAGGTGGGCACCATATCTGAGTCACCATCAGCCTGGCTCGCACTGTTTGCCCCACCCTAGTGATCCCCTGAGACCCTGTCCCACCCACGTGCAGGCCCACCCAAGCTTATCCATACAAATGGCCTATCTTGGCTCGTGCTTCAGATTTTCCTAAAATCCCTCAAATAACCAGCATCTGGCCTCCGTGTGCCCTGTACCTCTGGCTACGTGGCCCCAGGCCTGGCACGAGCAGCAGCAGCCTTGGTTTGCACCTTGGCCTTGCCTGGGCACCTCCAAGCCCAGCACAAGAAGCAGCCATCTGCAGATCGCTTTGTAGCTCATGCCAGGTGTCCCTGGGTAGAACAGGTGGTGACTGAACTTGGTCCGCACCTCCTGGGAAGCCCCAGAGCCACCCAAACCCATCGGCAGCTTCGGATCACATGGGGGCGCCACCCAACCACCCCCACAAGAGACACGCCTAAGGGGCGGGCTCAGCAAACACCAGAGCCCGGCTACTCCTGCTCTGTGGAGTGGGCCCCTGCACGGCTGGTCCTCCACAGTGGTCAGAGGTCAGTGGTCACAGCCAGTCCTTGCATCTGACTGGCCTTGGGGCAAACCCCTCCCATTGCCGTACCAACAGTGATCGAGTCTCAACTACAACAGGAGGGGGACACAGCCCACCCGGGAGCACCTGGAGTGCCCCGCTGGGGTGATCAGGGAGGCGGTGCCACTGGACCCTACGGGACACCTACGACACAAGGCCCCTCTACCACGCCCGGGAGACAGAACCGCTCCACCTGCAAACAGCACGGGTAGGTGCCCAGATGAGGAGACCAGAAAACATGTCCCAAAGGAAAGAAGAGAAGCGAAACCGGTGTGGCTCAGTGGATAGAGCGTCAGCCTGCAGGACTGAGGGGTCCCGGGTTCGATTCCGGTCAAGGGCATGTACATTGGTTGCAGGCACATCCCCAGTGGGAGGTGTGCAGGAGGCAGCTGATCGATGTTTCTCTCTCATCGATGTTTCTAGCTTTCTATCCCTCTCCCTTCGTCTCTATAAAAAAATCAATGAAATATATTTTTTAAAAAAAAGAAGAAGAAGAGAAAACTCCAGAAAAAAAAAAAAGCTAAACTGGAGACAAGCAATCTACCAGAGGCAGAGTTCAAAACACTGGTTCTAAGGATGCTCAGTGAACTCAGAACATCGGCAGAATAAAAAAGAATCAGTCCTAAATGGAGCATACACTAATTGAGAAGAAGGAGAATTGACCAGGAACCAGCAGGAGAGTGGATGAAGCCAAGTGATTTGGAATAAAAGGAAGCAAAGAGCACCCGATCAGAACAGCAAAAAGATAAAGAATCCAGAAAAGTGAAGTTAGCCGAAGGAGCCCCGGGGACAACTTCAAGCGTACCAATATTCACATTCTGGGGGTGAAGAGAGGGAGCAAGATGTTGAAAACCTAATGGAAGAAATAATGACAGAAAACTTTCTTATTTCCTAACTTGGTGAAGGAAATCGACATCACAGTCCAGGAATTTCAGAGAGACCCTAACAAGATGAACCCAAAGAGGACCACACCAAGACACATCATAATTAAAATGCCAAGAGCAAAAGACAATGAGAGAATCTTAAAAGCAGCAAGAGAAAAGCAGTTAGTTACCTACAAGGGAGTGCCCATAGGACTGTCAGCTGATTTCTCAACAGAAACTATGCAGGCCAGAAGGGAGTGGCGAGAAATATTCAAAGTGATGAACAGCAAGAACCTACAACCAAGATTACTCTGCCCAGCAAAGCTATCATTCAGAATTGAAGGTCAGATAAAGAGCTTCACAGATAAGAAAAAGCTAAAGGAGTTCATCACCACCAAACCAGTATTATATGAAATGCTGAAAGGTATTCTTTAAGAAGAAGGGGGGAAAAAAGATTGAAAATAGGAATAAAATGGCAATAAGTACACATTAACAATTGAATCTAAAAAAACAAAGGAGCAAGCAGAACATTTTGATGGTTAGCAGATGGGAGGGAAGTTGGGGGGATGGGTGAAAAACGTGAAGGGATCGAGAAGTACCAATTGGTTTTTACAGAATAGTCATGGGAATATGAAGTATAGGACAGGGCATATAGCAATAATCCTATATAATAAAAGCCTAATATGCAAATTGTCCCCTCAACCAAGAGTTCAACCAGGAGTTCGACCAGGGGGCAGGGACAGCCGGCCAACGCCCGTGGCCCCTCCCCCCGGCCGACCAGGCTGATCGGCCCTGATGGAGGCGGGCTGGCCGGACCCCACCTGTGCACGAATTCATGCACCAGGCCTCTAGTATTCTAATAGGTATGTACAGGGTCCGAGGGTCCAAGATTTATCAGGATGATCGCTTAGTAAGCTATGTCATGTCTAATCGCTGGGGTGTGCACCTGAAACTAATATAACATTGTGTATCAACTGTAACGGAAAAATAAAAAATGATTTTTGTAAAGAAAAGAATGTGGCCATCGATGCATGTCATGTTCCTCACAGAGACCTCTGAACCCGCAATGCAAGAACCCCTCAGTGTTTCCCATTCTGCGGGGGCCCCTCTAGCCAGGCTCCGGCACCTTGACCCCAAGCCCTGAGGGGTCAGGCTTTGGAGGGACCGCCCCCCAGGAGCTCGGAGTGTAGGTTCCCTCCCCCCTGCAACCTGCCGGACCATCAGAATGGAAGGGCGGAAGCGGAGGTAGTGAGCTACGACCAGGTGCGCAGAACCACAACAAGTCGCCTCATAAAGTTTTATTAGTCGGAAGCAAGAGAAAACACAGTGGCGGTAGCACAGCAAACAGGGCTCCAGCCGGGAGCCGGGGCTGCTGGGTTATGTTGGCACTGGGGTCCACCCCCGGGCGTGGACAGGACACCACACACAACCCTCGGCTTCCCGCCTCGAGGGCCCTAAACTAGACTGAACAAATGCCAAAGCTAAACACGCGTGGCGCAGGCTCGCTCTCCGGCCACGCGTGGGGTCACTCGGCTGGCGACACGCATTGGGCACGGCACACGGCACGCCGACTGGGGGCGCCCGCCTCACTGGGCCGGGCCGGAGGCGGAGGCGGGGATGAGCTTGGGCGTGGCCTGCTGGGGCGGCGGCACGTCGGGGATGGTCTCGCCGTGCTGGTACACGCTGACCGTGACGTCGATCTTCTCGCCCCCGTACTTGTTCTTGACGCTGATGCTGTACTTGCCCGAGTCCTCGGAGGTCACGCCCTTGATGCTCATGCTGACGTACTTGGCCTGCTCCACCTTCACCGAGAAGTGCTCGCTGAGCTCGATGTCCTTGTCGTTCTTGAACCACACCACCTCGGGGTCGGGGTTTCCGAACACCGTGCAGGTCAGGTTCAAGGTCTTCGGGAGGGAAGGGGGCAGAGGCAGGAAGACGAAGGTCAGATTCCCTCTGAATGGCACTGACCCTCATCATGGTCCTTTACAGCATCCATTGAGTCAACATGCTCTTTACACGTGTGAGCACCAGGCCAGGCCCCAGGGGTCCCCAAACAAGAGCAGCTCGTGAGGAAAACCCGCGGTAATTCCTTCTATTCATCCTCAGCTGTAACCCAGGGCCTAGGCCTGAGATGGGGAACCTTTTTCCTGCCGCGGGCCGTCTGGATACTTAAACATCATTCGAAGGCCAAACGAAATGACCCACTTAAACATCAGCCTTCTCGTGTTTGGTCCAACATTCCGTTAGCTCGCCCTAATGCCTCCGCAGGGCCAGACCACATGCTTTCGAGAGCCTTATATGGCCCGCGGGCTGCACGTTCCCCACCCCTGGCCTAAGCGGCTAAAGAATTGGAAAGTCATCCAATATACCCCGTTTTACAGACGCTTTAGCATGTTTCTCAATCTCCTTCCTATTCAGACCCGGGGCCTCTGACAAATCCAGAGAATGCACGGACTTAGAGCACGCCGGGCGAGCTACCGACACGGAGCCAAACCCGCCGGAGCCCGGGGCCGCGCGGAGTGTGAGTGTCCCTGAGCCCGGGCTGCTCGGCCTCGGCGGGCTCGGCAGCGGCCCAGGAGCAGGGCCACACCTTGGTGCTGGGCGAATAGAGTCCTCTCCGCTCTGTGTCCTGACCCTGAGCTAGAGCTGAGGCCGAAGGGGGGCGGCTGGGCGGCAGCAATCCGCCGACAGGGCCCGTTAACACTCGGCAAGCAGCGCCCGGTCACGTTTCAAAGGGCCTGGAGCCTGAGGGGTTCCACGCGCAGAGGGCGGCTCCGCCTTCACACGGGCAGGTGGGTCCGGTGGGCGTGGGTGTGACCTCCCCACCCCAGGACCAGGGCCCGGACCTCGGAGGACCCCGCCCAGGACCGTGGGGCTTGTAGGCTCAGGTATTAGCACCAGGGCCACCAGGGGCAGTGGGCCCGGCAGGAGGGGTGGGGAGCCCAGTCCCCGGAGGCGGCGTGACAGGCCCGCGCCCCACTCCGCGTGGCCCCTCTGCAGGCACAGCTGAGCCGTGAGCCCCGGGTCCTGCCGTCTGTCCTTACCTTGCCTTCCATTATGGTCACCACGTCAGGTAAGCCGCCGATCACCTTGCCGCGATCTGCAATGGAGGGGGCTCGGCTGAGAAACCATCAGCAGGGTGTCCTCCTCCCTCCTCCGGCCCCGCTGAGCTCCGGCTGTATGCAGGTGCACACAGCCACTGGGTGGAGGACGGCACCGGAGGGGAGGCTGGGGTCCCCGCCTGCCTCTCCAGGGAAGCCCAGCAATGTGTGGCCTGTCAGCTCCCCGTCCTGTCTTCTCCTCCGGACCCCCAGCCCTGTGCTCCCCAACACACCGGCCTGTCCCAGAACCTTGTTTCCTGAGCCTCTCAGTCTCCTCCTGCAGCCACCCCTGCCTGACCGCCTCTAAAACAACACAGAACAGGTGGGTGGTGGCAGGAGGACAGGTGGCCAGGGGTGCTGGAGGCTCAGGAGGGCAGGGTGAGGGGGCAGGTGTGAGGGGGCAGGTGTGAGGAGGGCAGGGGTGAGGGGGCAGGGTGAGGGGGCAGGTATGAGGGGGCAGGTGTGAGGAGGGCAGGGGTGAGGGGGCAGGGTGAGGGGGCAGGTGTGAGGAGGGCAGGGGTGAGGGGGCAGGTGTGAGGGGGCAGGTATGAGGGGGCAGGTGTGAGGAGGGCAGGGGTGAGGGGGCAGGGTGAGGGGGTCAGGTGTGAGGAGGGCAGGTGTGAGGAGGGCAAGGGTGAGGAGGGCAGGTTGAGGGGGTCAGGTGTGAGGAGGGCAGGGGTGAGGAGGGCAGGGGTGAGGGGGGCAGGGTGGGGGCAGGTATGAGGGGGGCAGGGTGAGGAGGGCAGGTGTGAGGGGGCAGGTGTGAGGAGGGCAGGTGTGAGGAGGGCAGGGGTGAGGAGGCAGGTGTGAGGAGGGCAGGTGTGAGGAGGGCAGGGGTGAGGGGGCAGGTATGAGGGGGGCAGGGGTGAGGGGGCAGGGGTGAGGGGGCAGGGGTGAGGGGCAGGGGTGAGGGGGCAGGGTGAGGGGGCAGGGTGAGGAGGGCAGGTGTGAGGAGGGCAGGGGTGAGGAGGGCAGGGGTGAGGGGGGCAGGGGTGAGGGGCAGGGGTGAGGGGGGCAGGTGGGGAGAGGCATGGCGGGTGCCAATGGGAGCGAGCAGCTCTGCCCGTTGTCATCCAATACACGGGGTGACACTCTAAGGCGTGGCCTCTGCCCTCCCACAGCAAAGGCCCTGTTCCCATCGTCTGTACTTACTCTTCTCTGCAAATGCAGCAGCCCTGGATGTCAAGGGGGGAGGGGAGAGCAGAAGAGAGTCGTGAGGAAACGCACCCACACACATCCCACAGGGGAGGGGTCGGCTAGGGTGAAGGGGGGTGGGGGACGCCTGCTGCAGGGGAGGGGTCGGCTGGGGAGGAGAGGGGAGGAGGACGCCTGCTGCAGGGGAGGGGTCGGCTGGGGAGGAGAGGGGAGGGGGACGCCTGCTGCAGGGGAGGGGTCGGCTGGGGAGCAGGGGGGTGGGGGACGCCTGCTGTAGGGGAGGGGTCGGCTGGGGAGCAGGGGAGTGGGGGACGCCTGCTGTAGGGGAGGGGTTGGCTGGGGAGGAGAGGGGAGGGGGACGCCTGCTTTCTCTTGGGAGGACACGCCTGTCCCGCCGCCCCTTTGAGAGGGGGACCCCGTCTCTCAGCTGCTGAGACGCACAGTTTACATTCAGACTCAGAGTCACAGAAACTTCTTTTCCACTGAATTCCTCGGGTTGCACTGGAGCGTTTCAGAGCTTTTGGGAAATGCTGGTTCTGCCTTATCTTGGTCACCCACTCACCCACTAACAGATATTCACTGAGTGGCCTGGTGCGGGCCATGGCTGTTGTGTGGATGCTCTAAAATTCATACACACTTAGAAATATGAAGTTACTGCCCAGCCGCCGTGGCTCCGTGGCTGAGCGTGGACCTGTGAACCAGGAGGTCCCGGGTTCGATACCTAGTCAGAGCACATGCCCGGCTTGCAGGCTCCATCCCCAGTAGGGGGCGTGCAGGAGGCAGCCAATCCATGATTCTCTCTCATCATTGATGTTTCTCTCTCCATTTACCTTCCTTTCTGAAATCAGTAAAAATATATTTAAAAGAAAAGAAATTCATCACTTTCCTCGTTGAAACCACGCAGGGTTCCCACGCCTCTAGGCAGTGGCTGCCAGACACGGTCACCGTGTGGAGAGCGCCTGCCTCTGCAGAGACAGCGGCTAAAACTGCCCCTCGCACCCAGTGCCCAGGGAGGGACAGGCCTCGGTCCCCTGGGCGCCCAGCGAGGCCCCTCGGCAAAATAACCGCGAGGCCCCGGACCCCGGACCCCGGACGGCGGCGTCTTAACCCGCGAGCGAGTCTTACTTGAGCTGCTGGAACTCCGCCAGCGCGTCGTCGAAGGCTGCAAGGAAACACAGCAGCGTCACTAACGGCGCTCCCTGCCCGAGGAACACGGACCGGCAGCACGCAAACGGGCCGATTACTCAGAAACCACGTCCCCCAGGGGGATCCCCACGCCAGAGGGCTTCCCCGCCCGCAGGCCACACCATCTCCACACGCCAGGCCCAAGCGCGAGGAGGACTCTGACCTTGGCCGGACAGGTCGAGCGAGCGCTGGTGGTTGTCGGTGCCGTCGGCAATCTCGAAGGTGTACTTCCCCTTGTCCTTCTCCGTGGGCTCGCAGATCTGCAGCCAGGCCATCTCCTCGCTGCCGCCTGCCCGCATGTGCTCGCTGGACGCGATCTTAGCGTCTCTGACAACAAAAGGCAACAGGACGCATGTGAGTCCAGATCTCAGCCACGTAGGTCCTGAGGGGCAGCGGCCGGCGTGGGCAGGAGCCGTGTCTGACTGGCCCGTGCCTCTGTCAGGACAGGCTCTTCGGGATGTTAGTAACGTATTCTCCACATCGTCGCTCAGACCCAAAACCGTCTGAGATTAAACACCATGCTTAGTGTTTAAAGACGGATTGCCATTGGCCATAACACAAGGACTCTAACATACTCTATGCAGCCCGGCCGGCGTGGCTCCGTGGTTGAGCATCGACCTCCGAACCAGGAGGTCACAGTTGGATTCCCCGTCAGGGCACAGGCCTGGGTTTCAGGCTCCACCCCCAGTGAGGGGCGTGCAGGAGGCAGCTGGTCGATGATTCTCATCATGGATGTTTCTCTCTCTCTCTCCCTCTCCCTTCTTCTCTGAAATTAATAAAAAATATATTTAAAAAGTACTCTATCCAGTATGGCATTTTTTCCTCAAAAAAAAAATTTTTTAAATTACATGTGATGTAGCATTTGCATTTCGGATCTAAACCCAGAGGGGGTGACAGCAGGGCCCCGGCACCAGGTGAGCGCCGGCCGGTGGGCACACACCGGTGACGGACAGACAAGCAAAGCTCGGTGGAATGCCGTTCAGCCTTACGGAGGGCAGAGCCCAGCCCTGGCCAGTGTCTCGGTGGTTCGTGTCGGCCCACACGGAGGGTGGCAGGTGCGATTCCCGTCAAGGGCACGTACCTGGGCTGCGGGTTGGCTGGGACCATGCAGGAGGCAACCAGTCGATGTCGATCGTCGATGCTCTCTCTCTCTCTCTCCTCTCTCTCTCTCTCTCCCCCTCTCCCTCTCCCTCTCCCTTCTTCCCTTCCATCTCTCTGCAGAGCAATGGGGGAAATACCCTCAGCTGAGGATTAACAACAAAAACATGCTGCCTCTAGCACATTCCCAAAGGAGCCCCTTGGGCTGGGGCCCGTGACGACCCCGGTCTGAGTCCCACGCTGTGAAAAGCACGGGACGCCCCGAGACACCAGCACCCTCCCTGTCCACGTGCCCGAGCGTCACATCGAGGATGGCGGCCGGGCGTCCAATCTCGACAGGAAAAGCCCAGAGACTGGTCCCCCCAGCAGGGCCCGCGCTCCCACCCATCCGCCCACACACGTGACGCCCTAAACACGGGGACTCGCAGCCACGGAGTGCGCCTGGGAAAGGTCATGGGGGCGTGGCCCATCCAAAGGTGGGAGCAGGGGCCGGCCGGCGTGGCTCCGTGGCTGAGCATCGACCTACGAACCAGGAGGTCAGGGTTCGGTTCCCGGTCAGGGCACAGGCCCGGCTGTGGGCTTAATCTCAGTCGTGCAGGAGGCAGCCGATCCATGATTCTCTCTATCATGATGTTTCTATCCCCCTCTCCCTCTCTCTCTGACATCAATAAGAATATATTAAAAACAAAATTAAATAAAGGCATGAGGAGGCACCAGGGCTGGATCCGGGAGGAGCTAAAGACATTGGTGCGTGGACCCCACTGAAGCTGAGCTGACAATGTCGCCGTGTCCTCGGTCAGACCGGGGGGAAGGCGCTCCCCCAGCAGGTGCCCTGAGGCCGGTGCCCGCCGGTCCTCTCTCGGAGACCTGGGGCTCTGACGAGTGTTGGGGACGAGCTGGGGGTGGCGGGAGAGAGCCGGCCCCCACAGGCGGGGTGACAGCCTGGGCGAGTGCTGTCTCCATCATGACCGTCAGGAGGGTTTTCCCAGGGGCACCCGCCTGGGGAGGCCGGGGAGCGCCGGGGCGGGAACGCCGCTCCGCACACAGGCCCCGGCTGCCCTTCTCCCAGCGTGAGCCTTGGGCTTCCTGCGGTCCTCCCTGCAGGCTGCCTCTGGGAAGGCAGCAGGCGGACACTCGGGATGTGGTTCTGGGGCTCATTCTTCCTGGACTAGCTCTCCGCTGAGTGCCCACGCCACGTGTCCACCCCTGAGAGGGTGCAGGAACTGGTCTCTGACCCCGTCAGGCATTTCTGTACCTGCCTCCTGCCCCCCCCCGCCCCTGCCAGGCCTGTCACTGTTGTTCAGAACTCCAGGGGCTGAGGGCGCGGGCACTGCCCTGGTCCTCGCCTCGGACGGCCCGTCCACAGCTCTGGGACTTACTTGTGGTACCAGTTCACTCGCATCTCCTCGGTGAAGTATTTCATGAAGCACTGCAGTCTGATTCCGTCTGGGGTGCAGAGTATCTTCAGAGGAGAAGCAGACAAGCCTGCAGAGAGTGAGACACACTCAGATCTCAAACACAGCCTGCCACGTGAGCGGGAGCCACGTGAGTGGGGCCGGGGGAGGACCACATGAGCGGGAGCTCGGGAGCCACATGGGGGCCACTGAGCGGGAGCCACGTCAGGGGCAGCGCTGTAGGCAGCTCCTCGCCCACAGCGCAAGACGCGCTCCCACTCCCGTGCATCTGTCTTGTCAGCCCAGATCCTCACCTTGTCCCCTGCCGCAGTCATTCATCAAACAAGCATTGGCCACGCCCGAATCACTGGACAGCCCACTGAACACGGTAAGGAGAGAGTCGTGCCTGCCCTTAGCTCGGCATGTGACCAGGAGGGAAGCATGTGGACTGCACTGTGACCGGGAAGTGCTGTGTTCACTGATCCAGAACCCAAGCCGGTTGGACACCGCCAACGGGACAGACCACAGGCGCCCGCGCCCGGAGCGCTGCCGACCAGGCGCGGTGCCAGGAGGCCTGCCCTCCTGCCTGGTTTTACGTCAACGGCCCCGTACGCGGCCTTCGTCCTGAGGGCATGGGGCACGTCTCCTCTCTCTAACCAGCATTTCACCACACAGACCCGTCCACGCCACCCATCGGAAGGAAGTCCGTTCCCATGCTGGCCCGAGGCACCCGCTCCGTCAGCCGGTTCTGCGCTCTGGGTTAGAATTCCCGAGTCCCACCCACACTCAGAATCCAGGCGTGTCCTGTGAGTCGGGCCCCTCAGGGAGCCCACGCTTTGGGAACCCTGTACATCGGAGGAGCGGCCAAGGTGAGGACGGGTGAGTGAGGAATGCCTGTGGGCGGGGAGGAGAGACCCCTAGTGAGTTACAGGGATCGCGAGCATCGAGGGGCCAGGCGGTCAGGTGCCCCTCGACCGGCTGGGAACTCACTGGGTGACAGAGAGCTCACTGCCCTGTCCCGGGGACATGGCCTGCCACCAGGACACTCACGTGGTCTCTCCTAAGATTCTGCAAAGTCCATGGGCCCCCTGGGGTGGGGGCACGGGGTGTAACGGACAGATCCATTACAGAACCACACCTGCATGAGCATATAGATCCAACATCTCCCCAGTCCACTTAACAAAAAGGGAAGAAAATAATAATAATTAAAACCAGTGGGTCCCCCATCCGACTCGCCAGCTCTAGTTAAGGGGGCGCCTCCTGCTTCGTGGCCCCTCAGTCCTCCTTCTCCTCAGCTCCCACGGAAAGCACACAGCCGTGGCGGCACTGCCCTCGCGGGGAGTGGGGGGCGAGCAGGGCTCATAAAACAAACTAAACACAACGCTGAGGAGCCCGCGGACGCCGCCAGCTGGCTGCGCTGCCACCGCGCCGGGGCCCCTGAGGGCGGGCGCCTGGGTCCCCCACCCCCCCGACAGTGACGCTCCCACCCAAACGACCCCAACGCGAGACGGCACTGACTTACCGCAGACTCTGCTCATCGCCAAGATCATGTCCTCGTACACTGCCGGAGAGAGCAGACGCACGGTTACTGCACGTCACCGCATCGGCGCGGCCCTCTCACGTGTCATTACACGGACACGGGACATCGCCACGTGCGTTTGAAAGTGACACACTGAAGCGGCAGTATGTGTCCACAAAGGCGGTGTGGGGTCGCTCCAACCGCCCCGTCCACTCCGTAAACAAGGACAAGCCCGTCCCGCGCCCCCTGCGTCCGGCCGGACCGGAGCCGCCTGCTCGCAGAGCCCGGCACGGCCACGCCAGGCCCGGGATGAGCCTCGCTGTCTGGCGAGGGCCTGCGGTGACATGGCGGCGACCCACAGGACTGCCACGCGGCATTCCACACGCGGCCCCGCCCCACGCGCAGCCAAGGACAGGCCTCGTGCCTCTCGCGGCGGCTGCTAAACTGCAGTGCGTGCCATGGCCCGGGACGGGCGAAGGGCCCACACGCCGCTCCCGGGGGTGAAATGGGTTTCCCCTCGGTGGGACAGAGAGGCGGCCTGCACCTTTGCCGGCGATCTCCAGGGTGGACACGTCCTGGCCTCTGTCGTCCTTCAAGGTCGCCTTATACTCCCCGTGGTCCTTCTTGGACAGCTGCGGGGGGCACACCGTGGGGGGGGGGAGGAAGGTCACCACATGCAACGGAGCACCTGCTGCCCGGCCCGCGGCGCAGGGGCTCAGCGTCGACCGATGAACCGGGAGGTCACGGTCGATTCCAGGTCAGGGCACACGCCCGGGTGGGGCTCGCTCCCCAGTGTGGTGCGGGGCGGGGCGGGGAGAGGAAGAGGCAGCCGATCGATGATGCTCTGTCATCACTGATGTTTCTCTCCCCCCCCCCCCCGCCCCTCCTCTCCGAAATCAATAGAAACATTTTTTAAAAATGAAATAAAACGGAATCCCTGCTGACAGGTTTCCCTTGCAAACCAAACCACGGAGACCAGGCTGCAGCCTGGAGACAGGGCGGGGCCCGCCGGCCCCCGAGAGCCCGTTCTGGCCCCCCCCCCCGGCGGCTCCGCACAGGGCGGCGCACCTTGGGGAGCAGCAGCTCGCAGACGCCCCGCTCCAGGTCCGGCGGGCTCTCCGTCTCGAACAGGGCGTCGTCCTTCAGCCACCGGAACACCGTCTCCTTCTTGGTGTTGGCGACCTGCGAGACAGAGCCCGGGTCAGGTGGGCGCCCTCGGCTCCGGGCACGAGGCTCTGCCGTCCCAGCCCCGGCCTCCGAGGGAAGGACTCCGTGTTATCGGACGCTCGGACGGAGGCGGCGAGCTCAGGCCTGCCGGCTGTGCGCCCACGGGTCAGAGCATCGGCCCGTGCCCCCGGAGGTCACGGGTTCACGTCCCAGTCAAGGGCCTGTACCCGGGCCGGGTGCGTGCAGGAGGCAACAGTGGACGTGTGCCGCTCTCACATGGACGTCTCTCTCCCTCCCTTCCCCCTCCCTTCTCTCTAAAATCAAGGGGAAACGCCCGCAGGGAGGAAGGCCGTGGGTCCGAACGGTGGCAAACGCGTCTCTGAGGCCCGGCTCCTGAAGCGGAGGCCCTGGCCCTGCCGGGAAGGGCCTGCTCGAGCCCCTGGAGGGGACGGGCCTGCAGTGACCTCAATGGCGGTGATGGGACGAGCCTGCGCAGTGCGTGTGAAGTGGTTCACCACGTGGAACGTTCTCCGAGGGCCAGGACCCCGGCTGCGGCTGCTCCTTGGGCAGTGACATCCCGGCGCATCGCCACGGAGGGAAGGCACGTCACCCAGGCCGGCCCGCGGAGGGCGTCTCCTTCCCAGGCGACGTGGACAGTCCCAGACCGAAGCGTCCGCGGGACCCAGCGCGTGCCGCCTGCCCCGCCTGACCCCGCCCCGAGCGCTCACCCTCCGGCTCCCTGCGGGCCCGGCGCCCCGAGGGAGAGCCGCGCTCCTCCCGCCGCTCACCTTGCACACCAGGCGGACCTCACACTCCTCGGTGACGTCCCAGTGCAGGTACTCGGCAAAGTGCGGGCCTGGGGGGCAGTGTGAAAAGGAATTACATTGTATAGTAACACTGTGTATGTGTGCATGTGTGTGCACACGTGTGTGTGCAGGTGAGTGTGTGTACCCATGTTGTGTGTGTAAACATGTGTGTGATGTATATATGTAGGTGTGTTTGTGTCGTGTGTGCGCGGCTAGTGTGCGGGTGAGTATGTGACTGTTTCGTGTGTGTAAACATGTGTGTGCATGTATGTATGTGGTGTTGTGTGATATGTGTGTGTGTGTGTTAGTGTGCACTTCAGGCAGAAGGAAGCAGCTGTTCCGTGTGAACCGGGAAAGCCCGTTTCTAGGCTCTGACACCGCGTGTGCCCGGTCCGCCCCTCCCCCGCCACCATCGCCTCCTCTGCTCTTCGGAGAGCAGGCGGAACCCTCCTCCTCCCCAGGCACCTGCCCACTGCGGCCATCGGCCACGGGGGTGAGCAGGGGTGAGGCGACGAAAACGCAGCCTGGCCTAGCCACGTCGTAAACACATCATATTCTCAATTCAAACGAGGATCTGTCTGTCTTTTAAATTAGTGTGCTTATGTAAAGGAAACTTAGAAGTAATTCATACACTAATAGCAATGTCATTAGCCCATTCAACACAAACAGCAAGGCAGATACGGAAAGTATTCACTGAATTCTTCCAATAAATATATCCTACAAAGTTAAAAAGTTCGTAATGCAGAAAGGGGAAAACAAAGTATTTTGACTGTTAAAAATAAAAAACTAAAAACAACGAACTTAAAAAGAACGCCCTGATGGTATATTTTATAACCCATTAGTCTAATGTTTTTCCAAAGGCAGAGAAATCCCCCATAAACATCCCATTAAGAAAGGAAGCCCTTGCGTTATTTTTCAGGCTCTGAAATTCATCCATTTTACTTTGTATCTAGCGAGCATGCATTTTTATTTTTTATTTTATTTTTTTTAGAGAATCCTTTTTAATTTTTATTTGATTGCCTTTTTCCGAGCATGCATTTTTAAAAACAATGTATTTAACATGGACTGTTGGCAGCTGAAACATGTGAACGTTAAAGCGTCCCCCTGGTTGTAAGTAAAACAGCCAGCTCCGGGGGAAAGGGCCAAGGACAGAAGAGGCCCGTGTGCCGGAGCCGGGACGTCGGAGCCCTGGCCCCGGGACCGCATCGAGCCGCGGGGGCTCGCGGCGATGGCCTCACGGAACACTCCAGCCCTGACCCTGGGCTCCGCGCTCCCTGTGGGGGCGGCCGACACCCACCTTGTTTCCTGAGGAATTCTTTCCGCTGAAACTCAGCCTCGTCCAGGACAGCCTTGAACGCTACATTCGACAGGAGGGGAGGACGTGAGACGCGTTTTCCTGCCAACAGGACGGGCCTTGAGTCCTCCCGCGGGCGCGCCCGGTCGGCCTACCGTCTCCGATGAGCACCAGGGACGACTGGTTCTTGGCCTTGCCGTCGTGGATCTGCACCGTGTAGGTGCCCTCGTTCTCCACGGTGAACTGGTCCATCACCATCTCGATGATGCCGGTCGACTTGTCGCACTTGATTTTGTGCGTCTGGAAGCCACGAAGGAAACAGACCCCAGTGAGACTCCTGTGCCTCAGCTCAGCCTCGGGATCGGACACACGAAAGCACAATGAAATGGACCCACTAAGCCCACCGGCGAACAGGACACCAAATACCGGACACAGATGTGCCCTCGGGGGAAACCCCAGGCCTGTGTGTACTGGGGGGGGGGGCGGCCAGCAGACACGCACCCCCAGACACGCACCAAACCTGACACCATCGAACGCGTGGGGCAAAGATCACAGACGCACATGCAGCCACAACACAGCCACCCGCACAGCAACGCCCTCCTCTCCCGGGACCCCGAGCCACGGCTTCCGAGCGGGCGCCCCCCTGGGCGAGAAGCCTCGGTGAGGGACAGAGATCTTTCCGGAAGAGGCAGGAGGAAGGCGTGTGCATTTCCAGCACCTACGCGTCCCCCACTCCCCGCAAACTCACTCGCAAGACCTTAGGTCCCGCAGCCTCTGCCCAGGCCCTGGCCGCTCCCAGGGGGTCGGAGGAGGGCGGGGGATCCCGGGAAGGGTCCCGGCTCAGGGCCTCTCGCTCCTCGGTGATCCTGCCGCAGCCACGCGCAGGTCCCCGGCACAACGAGGCTCCGCCCGCGCCCTCATGCAGGGGGAGCCCCACGAGGCTAAGGTGCGTCACGGGCTTTGATGCGGCTCCCACGGCAGAGTGGCCCGAAGCGGCTGAGGACGTGGACGAGCTCAGCCTCCGCCCACGGGCCGCAGGTGGCAGGGAGCGCGGCGCGTGGGGCAAGCGCTCGGCAGCAGCTGGGAAACTCCAATCGGAGGATGTTCCGCAGGGAACGCGCCGTTCCACCCCATTCCACCCGCTCACGGCGGGACCGCTCCCGGGGAGACCCGCACGCGCCCTGGCCCCGGGCTGCCCGTCGGCCTCCCTGCGCGGGAGGACGGCGAGCCAGGCCCACTGCGCACGGGCGGTAAGGGGTCTCTGTCGCGTGGGGAGGGGGAGGGGATGCGGAGCAGCACGTGGCCTCTGTCCACCCAGGTCTCTGCCCGACACCGTGCCTCTGACGAAGCTCGGATGGACAGGAGCGGGAGCCCGGCTCAGAGGAGCGGCGGGCGGGCCGCCACGGAGTGACCGCAGCCCCCCTCGCTCCATGGGTGTCTGTGCACACGACACGTGGGCACGGTGTCTGGGGCTCAGCGGGGAGTGCAGGCCGCCAGGGACACGGAGCACAGAGCACAGGAGCACGGGGCGTGTGAACAGGGCAGACGGGTCCAGGGCCCCACGCTCACCACAGGACAGCTAAGGTCCCGCCCCGCAGCTGCGCCTTCCCGGGGCCCGGGGGCCGGTTAGAGGAGCGGAAGCCCCCAGGCTCCGCAGCCGGGGGACGGCCGTAACCGCAACCCTCACTCCTCAACGCCGGCGGGGCCCGGTGCTCGCAGCACAGCCAACGGCGCCTGCAGGCCGCTCCACCCCCTGCCCAGCCCCTGCGGGGGAGCCGCCGGGACGGGGACCGGGGGAGGGGCAGGGACGGGGGAGGGGAGGGGACCGGGGGAGGGCAGGGACCGGGGGAGGGGCAGAGAGTGCCTCGTGGCCGCTCTCCACGGCCACGGCCGGCATCCATGCCCTGGTCCCCACGGCACCACCCGTAACCGGAACCTGCTCACAGAACCACGCTGGTCATCTCCGAAACAGACGGTCACTACAGTTCCCGCAGGCGGACCGAGCCCGACCGCCTGTCTAACCCAGACCTGCCCTCCCCCCATGAGAGCCAACCTCTCGTCCATCCTGCCGGCCTTCCACACCCACTTTCCACAGGGCAGACGGGGCGCAGGCACACACTGCATGCACAATCACCACAGGCACCACACTCGCACGCGCGCACACATTGCACACGTACCACTCACACATGCTCATCATACACACACATACACCTGTGTGTGCACACACTCACATGCACACATCACACACACAGGCACCGTGCGCACATCATCACACTCATCATACACACATGCATACACACTGTGTGCACACACATCACATACACACTTCACACACACACAGGCACCCTTGCGCACACTCACACATGCATACCCTCATACACACTACATGCATACACCTGTGTGTGCACACAACATATACACTCACACTATACACATCACACACACACAGGCACCGTGCGGCACACTCACATACACACACTCACTATACACACACTGCACATGCTCACTCTACATGCATACACCTCGTGATGTCACACCACACCATACACACATACACTCAGCACACATATACACACCACACACCACACAAGGCACCCGTGCGCACACTCACACATGCTCACTCATACACACATGCATACACCTGTGTGTGCACACCACACATACACTCACATACACACATACACACACACACACAGGCACCCGTGCGCACACTCACACACGCACTCACCGGGCTGTCGGAGACTTCCCGGTCGTTGATCACGAACCGGAAGCCGGCGTCGGGGGACAGCTGCTCGGCCTGCAGCCAGAAGCGGACCTGGCCGTGCTCGAACACCTCGTAGGCCAGCTCGGACTTGAGCGGGACGGCTGCGGGGAGGGGCGCTCAGCGGGCGGCCCTGCTGCTGGGGACGCCCCGGCAGGGAGCCCGGGGGAGGGGGCTGGAACCCAGAAACACAAGGCCCCGCTCCGACGGCCCACGTTCGGACATGCGGCGGGCAGCCTTCTCGGGGTCCCCTGCCCCCGAGCGGTGCACTCTGCGTCCCGTGGGATCCAGCAACCGAGGCTCCCCTCGGCCGGCAGCCACCCTGAACCCCAAATTCAAAACTCGCCGCGCCAGGAACGTTTCTGCGAGCCGCAAAGCTGGCGCTGGGTTTAAGGGAGCAGGTGGCCAGCCGGGGGGCTGAGGGGAGGCCCCCCACACAAAGCCGGGCGCCCCCCCCATCCCGCCCCGCCCCCCCACAGGCTCACTCACTGGGGTTTTTTATCTCGTTGCTCAGCGCCATCAGACGGTCGAGCTCTGCAAGGAAGAGAAGGTGCCGTGGGCGTGGACCCCGTTCACACGGTGCACAGGTCAGGAGGCTGCCCCGGCGGAGCGCCCCACACTGGACGGAGGGCGCGGAGGGAAGGAGGCGGGGCTGTCCAGGGGACCGCGCACACCTGCGAGGGCCCAGCTCGTGGGCGGGGCGTGTGGGCGGGGCCAGGTGTGGGCGGGGCCAGATGTGGGCGGGAGCATTGTGGGCGTGGGGGCGGGCATGTGGGCAGGGCCAGGTGTGGGCGGGGCCTGACGGGCGTGGCGTGGGGGGGCATGGGGTGGGCGTGGGGGCGGGGCCAGGTGTGGGCGGGGCCAGGTGTGGGCGGGAGCATTGTGGGGGCGTGGGGGCGGGGCATGTGGGCAAGGCCAGGTGTGGGTGGGTGTAGGGGCGTGTGGGGGCGGGGCCAGATGTGAGCGGGGCTGCTGGGCGTGGCGTGTGGGTGGGGCATGGGTGCAGGGGCATGGGGTGGGGTATGTGGGCGGGGCCAGGTGTGGGCGGGGCGTGTGGTGGGGCAGGGTGGGCGGGGCCTGACTGGGCGTGGCGTGTGGGTGGAGCATGGGGTGCAGTGCATGGGGTGCAGGGGCGTGGGGTGCAGGGGCGTGGGGTGCAGGGGCGTGGGGTGGGGCCCGGTCAGGCCCGGAGGGAGGTCTGCCCCGGGTCTGCTCATTCCACAGGAGCGCTGCCCTCGGGTGGGCCCGGCTGCGAAGGGTCCGGTGGTGCCGGCGCCGCCCCCTCTGAGCGCCGTCAGCGCCTCTGGCCCCCGAGCCCCACCAGGTGTCCCCACGAGGACCCCTCCCTCCGCGGGCGCACTGCTCCTGGAGGCCGGAGTTCCAAAGGCGGAAGGCCCAGCCCCGCCGCCCCTGCCCCTCCCTCCCCGCCTCCCAGCTGGGGCTCAGGAGGAGATCCGGCCACAAGCCCGTGTGAGCGCGGTCTGAACGGAGAGCGGACCCAGGCCGTTCCTGACGGAGGGGAGCAGCCTGGGGCCGGGCTGGCGCTGGCCACCCCCCCCACCCCCAATGAGGGCTCCGCAGGGCGGCCGCAGACCAGGAGCTGAGCCTGCCGCTGTCCACCTGGACCGGCCCCGCTCACTATCAAGGATGCGGGAACCGTCTCCCTGGCAACGAGCTCAGGTCCAGGCTCAGACGCCACCTGTCACCTCTGGAACGGTGCAGAGGGGCGCGCTTTCCAGAATTTTCTCAGGATGTTTGGGGGTATTGAGGACCACTGCGTTGGGGTCAGAAGAGGCAGTTTGGAGAGCAGGATCCAGGGCCGGCGCATAGTGCACCCCAGAAAGCAGACAGGGGCACCCCCTACCCCTGCTGAGTCCTGTGAAATTTCAGGAGCCGCCCGACTTCCCTGCAGGTGCCTGCGGCCACCAGAATGCGGCCTCCGGCCTGGAACATCTGCGCCTGCCCCCCCCCCCCGCCCCCCCCCCCCCTGGGTCAGGCCTCCTGAGGACCAGCTCTTAGCACCGCCAACCACGGGCAGCTGCTGAGGGGCCTCCTGCTCCAGGAAGGCGGGCAGAGGGCGGGTATCGCAGCCCAGGCCGGGCCTCAGCGCCGTGGAGACCCGGGGGTCCTGCCCACTGCTGCCCGTCCGCCCACCTCCCTGACGGTTCTCTTACAGAAACGGTGCCCTGCCCGGCAGGCCTGGCTCAGTGGCCGAGCACCGACCTATGACCCAGGAGGTCACGGTTCGATTCCCGGTCAGAACCCATGTGGGCTCGCCCCAGTGTGGGGCGTGCAGGAGGCAGCCGATCCATGATTCTCTCTCCTCACTGATGTTTCTCTCTCTTCCTCTCCCTCCCTCTCCCTGAATCAATAAAAACATTTTTTTAAAAAAAGGCCCTGCGGCGGCTGGCCCGCGAGGAACAGGCAGGTGAGGGTCGGACAGGTGCGTGACCGGCAGGAGCGAATCCGCCTGAGCTCGGCCCGCGACCCACAGAAGCCACTGCCCCTGCCCGGGTCCCTGAACGGGGGACGGTCCTCTTTTCGGCGTCTCCCCCTGCGCGGGAGGGAGATCCTGCGGCGGCCGTTAAAGGCTTTCACACGGAGACACGCACAGGCGTGCTTCCTCTTTCCCGATACCCGACGGTGGGCGGACGAGGGAGCCCCCTCGCTCCCGTGGGCCTGGCATCATGAAAGGACGTGCGTGCTAGTGCGCCCTCTGCTGCCCAAGCCGCCGAGCGCAGGACGCGGACGGCCCGAGAGCTGGTGTCATTTCTCAGTGAACCTGGGCTTCTCTGCACGTGTCCCCCACCCCGCCTCCCACAAACACCCCCTTGTCCCAAGGAAACGCGTCTTGGGCCTCGGAGCCCAGCTTCGGAAGAGCCCCGCCCCGCACACCGTACCTGCTTCATCCAGCACGAAGCTGGACGACACCCCGTCCGTGTCGCTCACGGACACCGAGTAGGTGCCCAGGTCCCCCTTCTCCGGGTTCTTGAAGTACAGCTTGGAGCTGCGGGCGAGCGGACGGGCGTCAGGATGCCCGCTCGTCCGTGTCTAAGGGGTCGCGGCCGCCGCCCGCCGCTGTGACTTACTGGTCCCCGACGGTCTCCACCTGGAACTTCTCCTCGTCGGCGACTCCTCGTAGGCCTTGCACCAGGTGAACCGGGAGGCGTCCGTCATCTCGGGGCAGTCGAAGCTCAGGTAGATGTTGCCCTGCTCGTCCACCCCGGCGCTGACCTCCTTCGTGCCTGCGGAGCGAGGACCGAGGTGACCACGCGGGACCGGGGGACACGCTGCCTGTGGGCCTTCTCTCAGAGGCCTGCCCCGGGGCCTGGCCACGGACAGGGAATCGTCCGCTTTGCTCACCGTCCACCCAGGGCATGACGGCCGGGGAGAGCCGACCGCTCCAGCCACACAGGAGGGGCTCACCGCAGGGGCCGCACACGGATGGGCGGCCGCACACGATGGGGGGGCCGCACACGATGGGGGGCCGCACACGGATGGGGGCGCCACATCACACAAGATGGGGGCTGCACACGGACGGGGGAGGGGAAGGGGGGCTTTGCGGTGTGTTCTAAGTCACCACGTTCCTGCGCTCAGGACAGCTGGGTGACCGTGGGGGCTGTCACTCCCGGCCCCGAAGATCCTTCTCTCTCTGAGCTCAACCCCTGGCCACTCCGGGGCCCAGGCGGCACGGCCACACCAGGGAACCCTCCCGCCCCCGCTCCCCACCCCCAGCTCCCCGCTCCTCTCGGCCCAGCCTTTTCGAGGGGAAGAGGAGGCTTTTTGTCATTTTTTTTTGACCAAGGTGGACACCTGGACCCCTCTTCCCGGCCGGGGAGAGCCGCCTCCGAGGACTGGGATGGAGGAGACGCCCCCGCCTCTGGGTGAGGGGCTGAGAACAGGCCACAGAGGCTGCTGTCGTGCAGTACGGCGACGGGCAGGACGGGAGGGCGACGGGGAGAGGGGACGGGGAGAGGGGACGGGAGACGGGGGACGGGGAGGGGAACGGGGGGGGAGACGGGGAGACGGGAGCGACGGAGACGGGGACGGGGAACGGCACACGAGACGGAGAATCCCGAGCCGGAGACCCTGCAGCCGATGCCCAGGGAGAGGAGGCCGAGGGACACCTGCCCTCCGGCCGCTCTACCCCTTCGAGCTCGGACGCCTCCTCCGCATCCCGGGAGCTCCCGTCACCCCCAGAAGCACGCCCTGGCCCTGGCCGGGGGCTCAGTGGTTAGACCACCGGCCCTCAGACCGAGGGGCCTCAGGTTCCACTTCCGGTCAAAGGCACGGGCCTCGGTGCAGGTTCAATCCCTGGCCCCAGTGGGTCGCCAGCGGAGGAAAACCCAATGTGTCCCTCTCCACATCAGGGTTTCTCCCCCTCCATCTCTCCCCTAAAGAAATTCTATGGAAGAAAAATACCCTTAGGTGTAGGATTCACAAAATAAATTAAAACTAAAAACTAAAAACAAAGAAGCACGTCCCCGGTCCCTGCGGGGCCACCTCCTGGCCTCCTCGCTTGCAACCGAAAACCACCAGGCCGCGTCATTTCCTGTGCAGACCCCGGTGAGGTAAAGCCGCCATCACGTGCTCACCTGTTCTAACTCCAAGGAAGGTCTGCCGCCCACCCGGACCCAGCGTGCCCTCGCCTGTCCCAGCGGGAGAGCCCGCGGCCCTGAGAACTTGCTCTGTGTCCCCGCCCTCCAACAGCTTCCAAACCTGTCACGGCTCGTCCACGTTCACGCCGTAACTCGGGGTAACTCGGGGCCCCCGCGCCCGAAGCCTGCCATCCGTCCCAGCTCACCCGGCCTGGCCTCCAGCAGCACCGGCTCCGACGGGTCCGACGGCTTCCCCACGCCGCTGGCGTTCGCCGCCCGCACTCGGAAGACGTAGCTTTGACCCTGGTGCAGGTCACACACCTGGAGGTGGCGGGGGAAACGCCGCGAGGATAGAGAAATGAAGGGAACTGTGCTATGTTTCAGTTTGTAATGAATATGCTTTCTTTTTAAAGATAAAGAAATGTGTTCCTGCCCGGCCGGCGTGGCTCAGGGGCTGAGCATTGACCCAGGAACCAGGAGGTCACGGTTCGATTCCCGCTCAGGGCACAGGCCTGGGCTGTGGGCTCGATCCCCAGTGTGGGGCATGCAGGAGGCAGCGATCCATGATTCTCTCTCATGATGTTTCTCTCGCTCCCTCTCCCTTCCTCCCTAAAATCAATAGAAATGTGTACATTTTAGAAAAGAATCGCACTCCTCTAGTCGGAATCACTGTGTGTCGTCAGCCCAAACAGCTGGACAGACGCCCACTCAGCCTGACTGCAGGAACACAGGTTGGCCACAATTCTTTTTAATCCTCACATGAGGATATGCTTCTATTGATTTGAGAGAGAGAAAGGGAGAGAGACAGAGAGAGAAACATCAACGTGAGAGAGAAACATCCACTATGGCTTCCTGTTGGCGCCCGACTAGGGATTGAACCCCCCACCCCAGGCTTGTGCCTGACCCGGAATGGAAGTCGTGACCTTTTGGTGCACGGGGCCGGGCTGGGGAAAGAGGATGCTCCGACCAATCCCAGCCACCTGGCCGGGGCGATTTGTGACGATTCTGATCACGTTCCTTTCTTTTCTCTGTGTGTATTTTAAAGCAGAATTTAAATCAGACCATCTAGCTTCTAATCTGGTGTGTGGGGTCATTTACATAATCCTATGGGGCTACGAGAATGTTGAAGTGAATGTCAGCTGTGCCCCTGTCCCACCCTTTGGGACCACCACAACTGGGGCCATCTCCTGTTACCCGATGTTCGCCACGGGCGCCGGGACCTGCACGGGTAACCACACGTGAACGTGCATTTGCTAACGCCTACGAATCGGTTCAGCTGGACTCGCAGAAGCTGGTTTGTTCCTTCAAAAGGGACGGACGTTGTTTCCCACCGTCCACTGCTTTCCGGGAGTGGCGGCCAGGCCCGCACGCACTCCGGGTGCAACGAATGCCCAGCGCGATGTGGCCTGTCTCTGAGGGCGGACACATCGCTTCCTACCAGTCACACCCCGAGCCCAGCGCCCAAAGAGAAGTGGCAGCCAGCGGAGAGCCAGGGCCGGGTCTCAGGGCGGCTGTCACATGACCCGGCCACCGGCCAATGGAGGGGCTAACATAGAGGGATTTGCAGGGAGGACAGAGCAACGTCCCCTCACAATTCTGCCAGAGGTAAAACTGTAAAGATGTGTGTGTGTGTGTGTGTGTGTGTGTGTGTGTGTGTACGTGCACACACATGCCCAGTCAGGGCACATGCCTGGCTGTGGGCTCCATCCCCAGTGGGGGCGTGCAGGAGGCAGCCCATCCATGATTCTCTCTCATCATTGATGCTTCTCTCTCCCTCTGCCTTCCTCTCTGACATCAATAAAAACATTTTCTTCAAAAGCCTTTATTAGCCATCCGTGAGCTAAGTAGTCAGAGGGGGCCGGGCGGGGAGAATGATCAATACCCACGCCCCGTGGACGGCGTGGACGGCGCCCGCGCACAGGCAGGTCTGAGGCCCCGCTCGCTCAGTGCCGTCCAGCGCCGAGGCCGCGCTCGGGGCAGGAACGAAGCTCGCGCCACGGTCCCCAGGGCCGCGGCGTTGAGGGTCCCCTCGGCCCCCACGGTCCGGGCGCTGCTGCCACGGGATTGAGCCCGGCTCCCAGGCAGTGGCACAGGACGCCTCACCTTCAAGTAGCGATGAGCCGTGGGCGCCTCGCTGACGGGGGTCCACTCTTCGGAGCCCTCCTCCCTGTAGTCCACGAAGTACCCGGACACGGGGCTGCTGCCCGCGTACACGGGCGCCTTCCACAGCAGCACCAGCGAGGTGTCCCTGACCTCGCAGAAGGTCAGGTCGTAGGTGGGACCTGGAGCAGCAGGGGACCGGTCAGCCCCCCTGCACGCAGGGAGTCCCCTCTCGCTGTCCCCCGGGTGCGAGGCAGAGGGTGGGGGGGACCCAGGAGTGCGGCCCCTACCCGGCTCCGGCGCCGTCCAGGCCTCGCACTTGAAGAGCTCGCTGGGGTCCGAGGGCTGCCCGATGCCCACCAGGTTGGTGGCAGCGATTTTGAACTCGTAGGATGCGCCTTCGGTCAAGCCCTCCACCTGCCAGATGGTGAGAGTCCGTCACACGCGGAGGAAAGCGCCTGCCGGCCGCGGCGGGGCAGCGTGCCTGTGGGTGATGGTGACGGGAGGCGGGGCCTGCCGGCTCCCCGACTGCCCCCACCCGGCAGGTCAGGCACCTGCCAGGGCCACGCCGAGGCCTGGGCACCGGGCACCACGGCGTCACCACCGGGCTGCTCGCCACTCGCTCACCTGCCTTTCCTCCTCGCACTGCTTCTCAGAAGGAAAGGAAAACACCCCGAGACCCTCCCGCCCACGGCCCCGGCCCCACGGCCCCGAGACCCTCCCGCCCATGGCCCCAGCCCCACGGCCCCGAGACCCTCCCGCCCACGGCCCCGGCCCCACGGCCCCGAGACCCTCCCGCCCACGGCCCCGGCCCCACGGCCCCGAGACCCTCCCGCCCACGGCCCCGAGACCCTCCCGCCCACGGCCCCGAGACCCTCCCGCCCATGGCCCCAGCCCCACGGCCCCGGCCCCGAGACCCTCCCGGCCCCACGGCCCCGGCCCCACGGCCCGGGAGGCGGCGGTGTGTATCCGGGTTTGTCCCCGCACTCGGAGCGGCCGAGGGGCTGGCCACCGCGTGCGCCCCGCAGAGCCCACGACGCCCACACCCACCGTCAGGAGCCGCTCCGTCACGGGCGCCGCGTTGACCTCGTGCCAGTTCCTGTGCTGGGCCTCGCGCTTGTCCACGAAGTAGCCCAGGACGGGCGCGCCCCCGCTGAACCGCGGCTCCTTCCAGCCCAGCGTCATGGAGCGGCCGTCGCAGTTCAGGAGCGTGATCCCGTATGGGTGGGACGGGACGGCTGCGGGGACACGCGCGTTACTCCCTCCGCAGCCCTGTCCCCGTCCACCACGCCGCCCACGTGGCAGCCACGGGGTGTGGCCCTGGGCGCTGGCCCTCGGCCCCTTTCTTGGCGACCTTGTAACCATCTTTGTTTCTCTCTCTCTTTTCAAGGAAAGTTGGAAAATGCTCTCAGAGCCCAGCCGGTGTGCTCAGGGGATGAGCGCTGACCTATGACCCAGGAGGTCAGGGTTCGGTTCCCGGTCAGGGCACGTGCCTGGGTAGCGGGCTCCATCCCTAGTATCGGCATGCAGGGGGCAGCTGATCCATGATTGCCTCTCATCAATGGAGTTTCTCTCTCTCCCTCTCCCTTCCTCTCTGAAATCAATAAAATCTATTTAAAATCCTCTCCTATATACTCTGGCTACTTCCCAACACGCCCCCCACTATTCAGACGATTCCAGGGTGACGATGGGCATCAGAGTGACCTGGACACAGAAACAGGACTCTCCGCCAGCCGGCGAGGAAAGCCTGGCGGGGCTGGTCCCTCCCCCCGCCATCCCCCTACCCCCCGTGAGGAGCGGCAGCCGCCCACGGCCAGGGGGCCCGGTGAGCCTCCCTCTCCTGCAGGGTCATCAAATTCAGGCTTCCGGCGAGAATGAGGTCGGGGCTCCCGTGTGAACCCCGGTGGGAGCGGGACCCTCTTCTCTCCCAGGTGGAGAGGATGTGTCTCTGCTCCCCCTTCACCCCAACGCTGAGTCGCCTACATCGGGGGCCCTCTGTTACCTGAGACTCAGGTGAGCTGCAAGCAAGCTCTTCTCAGCATAGGATGAGAACTTAAATACCTGATTCTCAGCTCGCCGGAATATAGGATGAGAACTTAAATACCTGGTTCTCAGCTCGCCGGAATATAGGATGAGGACTTAAATAACTGATTCTCAGCTCGCGGGAATATAGGATGAGGACTTAAAAACCTGATTCTCAGCTCGCGGGAATATAGGATGAGAACTTAAATACCTGATTCTCAGCTCGTGGGAATATAGGATGAGAACTTAAATAACTGATTCTCAGCTCGCCGGAATACAGGATGAGAACTTAAATACCTGATTCTCAGCTCGCCGGAATACAGGATGAGGACTTAAATACCTGATTCTCAGCTCGCGGGAATATAGGATGAGGACTTAAATACCTGATTCTCAGCTCGCGGGAATATAGGATGAGGACTTAAAAACCTGATTCTCAGCTCGCGGGAATATAGGATGAGGACTTAAATACCTGATTCTCAGCTCGCCGGAATATAGGATGAGAACTTAAATACCTGATTCTCAGCTCGCCGGAATATAGGATGAGAACTTAAAAACCTGATTCTCAGCTCGCGGGAATATAGGATGAGAACTTAAATACCTGGTTCTCAGCTCGCGGGAATATAGGATGAGAACTTAAAAACCTGATTCTCAGCTCGCGGGAATATAGGATGAGGACTTAAATAGCTGATTCTCAGCTCGCCGGAATATAGGATGAGGACTTAAATACCTGATTCTCAGCTCACGGGAATATAGGATGAGAACTTAAATACCTGCTTCTCAGCTCGCTGGAATATAGGATGAGAACTTAAATAACTGATTCTCAGCTCGCCGGAATGACTTAAAAAGGGGAGCGAGTGTCTGAAAGTCCCCTCAGGAGAACGGAGATAGAATGAGGACCCTGAGACAAAGCGATAATTCACTTTTGTTGTTCTGTTTGCCCACCCACGTGTTATCAGACTTGACATTCTAGAAACATGATCCTCAGAAGAGAAATCTTATTTGCTAAAAATGGTAAATTGCATCAGAGACAAAAATAATTAAATAGGAAAGTGTATTTCTCAGAAATGCAAAGGTCCTGCTATGACCCAAATGTGGCCCATAAAGCGGCCTGTCTCAGAACCTCCTGACTGTGCACAGGCCTGTGCTGAGCTCCGTGGAGCCCACGTGACAGTCACAGAACCCCCTGACTGTGTGCAGGCCTGTGGTGACCTCCGTGAGCACACGTGACAGTCACAGAACCTCCTGACTGTGCGCAGGCCTGTGGTGAGCTCCGTGGAGCCCACGTGACAGTCACAGAACCTCCTGACTGTGTGCAGGCCTGTGCTGAGCTCCATGGAGCCCACGTGACAGTCACAGAACCCCCTGACTGTGCGCAGGCCTGTGGTGAGCTCCGTGGAGCCCACGTGGCTGACAGTCACAGAACAGCAGCTCACACGGCCGCAGTTCCCGCCCGTCCTGCAGTCCGGGACGTGATGGTCAGCTCCATCACAATAACAATGTCCTAAGGTGACTGGGAACAAAGCCGGAAGTTACATGAACACCTGCGATCCCCAGGGGCCGTTTACTGAAGTCCCTCAAACGGAGGACGCTCCGAAGGCCACTGGCGCTGCCTGGCTCAGCTCCGGCTGAAGGGAGAAACCGGCCCGCAGCATATACACGTGAGCGGGAATGTCTTTCCTTGGCATGTGGTTAGCATGTGGCTAATCAGCACACAGGCATTTCCGAGGCAGGAGCCTGGGTGAGCGGTTCCCGCAGAACCCCATGTTCCCTGGGGGGCGATTCACACCACCCTTTCTTGGTGACCCGGCACACGGCAGCACACGTGTGTGTCGTGCAGAAGCACACGCCCTGGCGCGGGGACACGGAGCAGCACGTGACTTACTGAGCGCGGCCTGGACCTTGATGGCGTCCGACTCCTGTGAGTTCTCGCTGGTCCCCACAGCATTCACCGCCTTCACACGGAACATGTACTGCTCGCCCGTGGTCAGGCCGTGCACCACGAACCTGGGGAGACAGGGGGCGTGGCTGCCGGCCGTGGCCTTTCCCTCCTTCACAAAAACAGGCCGTTATGGGGTTCGGGAGGGTTTATTTTATTGTTTAAGTTAGTGATTCTCTCTCACCATTGATGTTTCTATCTCTCTATCTCTCCCTTCCTCTCTCTGAAATCAATAAAAATATATTTAAAATATATATACACTGAGTGGCCAGATTATGATGATCTCTGAACGCATAAAAATCTGGCCACTCAGAGTGTGTGTGTGTGTGTGTGTGTGTGTATTAGAGGCCCAGTGCATGAATTTGTGCATGGGTGGGGTCCGGCCAACCTGGCCAGGGGGAGGGGACCTGGGCGGTTAGCCAGCCTGCCTGCTGGTCGAACTCCTGGTCGAGGGGACAATTTGCATATTAGCCTTTTATTATATAGGATATACACTGAGTGGACAGGTTATTATGCGTTCAGAGATCACAATAATCTGGCCACTCAGTGTATATGTATGTATGTGTGTGTATATATATATATTTTTTTTTTAAAGACCTCAGCACAGGTGCTTTGCCTGTGGTAAGTGCTCAGTAAATGTATAATTTATCATTTAAATTATAATTTATAAAGTGTCATGTATCTAATGGAGTCTGCAACGTTGTAACCATTTCTAAAACCCCTCCGCCAGAGAACTGTGTTGAGGGTTTTGCTCTCAGACAACCCTCCGTGTTCTAGCCAAGGACAGTGAGTAAAACCTGCTATTCTCCTCAATTACATCTCATCTTTTCCTAGCCACGGCTTTCCCAAGCATTTTCGTAAAAAATAAAGAAGTTTGAAAGGAATGACAGCTGAGCCATAATTGGTAACGTGGCCACCATGGACAGCGTGCCCTGGGGACGCCTAACTCACTCGGACGCCCCCGCCCGCTCCGCGGGAAGCTGGGGAGAATCGATGGCAGAGCGGATGGAGGCACCGGCGCCCCCGCGGGGAGGAGCCACACCCTGGGATTTGTCCCGGTGGCTGGCTGGAGAAGAGACGGCCAGTTCTGTGAACGGAGCAACTTCAAACGTTCAGAAAGTTAAAACGGAAAAACAAAACCTCTTTCACATCACGGTTGCTGTTTTATCTCTCCATTCAAGGCAAATCTGAAATGTGGTTAGGTCATCGGCAGGAACCCCCCTAAGCCAGGTGCCTGGGAACTGGCTCATCGCCTTCAAAACCCACACCCCGTGGGAACGAGACAGACGCAGCGTGTACAGCCTTCTCCGGGGTGTGTCTACCGCGGGACACGCTGCCCTCGGTGCCCTGTGGCTCCTAGTTCACGTGTACAGCCTTCTCAGAGGCGTGTCTACCGCGGGACACGCTGCCCACGGTGCCCTGTGGCTCCTAGCTCACGTGTACAGCCTTCTCCGGGGTGTGTCTACCGCGGGACACGCTGCCCACGGTGCCCTGTGGCTCCTAGTTCACGTGTACAGCCTTCTCCGGGGTGTGTCTACCGCGGGACACGCTGCCCACGGTGCCCTGTGGCTCCTAGTTCACGTGTACAGCCTTCTCCGGGGTGTGTCTACCGCGGGACACGCTGCCCACGGTGCCCTGTGGCTCCTAGTTCACGTGTACAGCCTTCTCCGAGGCGTGTCTACCGCGGGACACGCTGCCCACGGTGCCCTGTGGCTCCTAGTTCACGTGTACAGCCTTCTCCGGGGTGTGTCTACCGCGGGACACGCTGCCCACGGTGCCCTGTGGCTCCTAGTTCACGTGTACAGCCTTCTTCGGGGTGTGTCTACTGCGGGACACGCTGCCCACGGTGCCCTGTGGCTCCTAGTTCACGTGTACAGCCTTCTCCGGGGTGTGTCTACTGCGGGACACGCTGCCCATGGTGCCCTGTGGCTCCTAGTTCACGTGTACAGCCTTCTCCGGGGTGTGTCTACTGCGGGACACGCTGCCCATGGTGCCCTGTGGCTCCTAGTTCACGTGTACAGCCTTCTCCGAGGCGTGTCTACCGTGGGACACGCTGCCCACGGTGCCCTGTAGCTCCTAGTTCACGTGTACAGCCTTCTCCGAGGCGTGTCTACCGTGGGACACGCTGCCCACGGTGCCCTGTGGCTCCTAGTTCACGTGTACAGCCTTCTCCGAGGCGTGTCTACTGCGGGACACGCTGCCCATGGTGCCCTGTGGCTCCTAGTTCACGTGTACAGCCTTCTCCGAGGCGTGTCTACTGCGGGACACGCTGCCCACGGTGCCCTGTGGCTCCTAGTTCACGTGTACAGCCTTCTCCGAGGCGTGTCTACTGCGGGACACGCTGCCCACGGTGCCCTGTGGCTCCTAGTTCACGTGTACAGCCTTCTCAGAGGCGTGTCTACTGCGGGACACGCTGCCCATGGTGCCCTGTGGCTCCTAGTTCACGTGTACAGCCTTCTCCGAGGCGTGTCTACCGCGGGACACGCTGCCCACGGTGCCCTGTGGCTCCTAGCTCAGTTTTGCCTCTTGAACTTCGCCCCGGCAGTGGTCCGGGGCCTCGGGGAGGCGGGGAGAGGGGCCACACCTGTTGTAGCCGATGGGCTTGTGGTTGCAGGGTTCCCAGACGTTGGATCCCACTACGCAGCAGTCCACGTAGTAGCCGAGTAGGTCCTCGTCATGCTTGGGCCTGTCCCATTCCACCACGACCGACGTCTTCGTGTCCCGAGAGACAAGGACCCGGCCGGGCGCCGAGGGGGTGACTTCGCAGGGGAGACGGATGGGGACACGGTCAGTGATACTGGAGTTTCGGAAGACACACCACGACCTCCCAGCCCCTCTGTCCACAGGGCCTGGCGGCCCAAGCCTGGGCCTTTAGATAAAATGTGGACGAGGAGGAGGAAAACGAGGGTGGGCGAACCCTCAGAGCGCCCGGGGGTGCCTGCCAGGCGTCTCTGTCCTCCTGAGGCCCCACCTGACCCCACAGAAAAGGGGGTACAATCATGAAATCATCCGTCCCTCCACCCGGATGACTGAGGGATCTTCCGGTGACATGCGCGCTTTGGCTAAGTGGGTAGTAACTTTGTTGAAATGGAAGACTGCCACGTAAGGCCATCAGTCACCGTCCCATCCCGTGCATCTCTGAAGGAACTCAGACTCAAACCATGAGTTGACTGGGACAGTGGTCGGCAAACTCATTAGTCAACAGAGCGGCAAACCGAGGCTAGTGAGCCGCATGTGGCTCGCGAGCCGCAGTTTGCCGACCACTGGACTAGGGATTTGCACCTCATCTGGCATTTGACATCACCAGAGAGGGGACTTCAACCATATAGACAAAAAACTCCAGTCCATCTAGGGACTGGGATTTTTTATAAATATAATTCTTATTGGCTTCAGAGAGGAAGGGAGAGGGAAAGATAGAAACATCCATGACGAGAGGGAATCATGGATCGGCTGCCTCCTGCACGCCCCCCAATGGGGATGGAACCCACAGCCCGGGCATGTGCCCTGACCGGGTATCAAACCGTGACCTCCTGGTTCACAGGTCGATGCTCAGCCACGGAGCCACGCCGGCCGGGTGGGACTGGGATTTTTTTAAAGGGATCATTGCCTAAAAGTGTGTGTGACCCGTTCCCCAGTCCCTACGATGAGACTCTGGAGAAACGCTGAGATCTGACCAAAGCGAGGCCGAGGGAGCTCTCCTCTCTGGTCACGTGAAGCGCTCAGGCCCCTTGAATGTAACTCCTATGCGGCGCTGGCGTCTTCACCACACAGCCGCGGGCACCCGCCGCCGTCCCGCTCAGGGCCCGTCCCGAACCCCGGCCGCGCGGCCACCGCTCACCTGTGGTGTCCTGGGCCTGGATGGGGGGCGTGATTTCCGACGGGTCGCTCAGCCCGTGCTTGTTTGCAGACAGAACTCGGAACACGTAGGGCTTCCCCTCCGCAAGGTCAAAGACGGCGTAGCGCGGCGACCGGACCGCCGTCTGGGCATTGACCCGCTGCCAGCTGCCACTCCCGACCATGGACTGCGGGGAGACGGGGACTGTGACGGGGCCGACCCGACCCCCCCAGCGGGTCGGAGGGAACCGTCATCATACGGTGGGGTGCCCAGCCCCACTCGGACACCGGGTCCTGAAACCCCTTTTCTGATGTGTGTGAAAGGGAAGCCGGTTTGAGGAGGTGAGAATTATTTAAAGGTGAAAATGCTGACCGACAGAATTCTTACTCGAAAGCGAGTAATTCCGTAACCTAACTCTGTTCCCCAGAGACACGGCCACGGCTTCTCGTGACGACAGAGGCTTTGCCAAGGCGGCCGCGGCCCAGGGCGTCACCGCGCATCAGCCCTGTACCTGCGCTTCGAGAGCAAAGGACAGACAACCCGAGACGGGATGCACGGCCCGTGGAAAGGGTGTAAGTTTTGTTGGGTGTATCTGTGTGTGCATGTGTGTGTGTGTGTGTGTGTGTGTGTCTGTGTGTATCTGTGTGTGTGTATCTGTGTGTGCATGTGTATCTGTGTGTGCATGTGTGTGTGTGTGTATGTGTATCTGTATGTGCATGTGTATCTGTGTGTGCATGTGTGTTTGTGTGTGCATGTGTATCTGTGTGTGCATGTGTGTGTGCATGTGTATCTGTATGTGTATCTGTGTGTGCATGTGTGTGTGTGCGTGTGTACCTCTGTGTGTGCGTGTGTGTGTATCTGTGTGTGCATGTGTGCCTGTGTGTGCATGTGTACCTGTGTGTGCATGTGAGTCTGTGTGTATGTGTATCTGTGTGTGCATGTGTGTCTGTGTGTGCATGTGTACCTGTGTGTGCGTGTGCATCTGTGTGTGCATCTGTGTGTGCATGTGTATCTGTGTGTGCATATGTATTTGTGTGTGCATGTGTATCTGTGTGTGCGTGTGTATCTGTGTGTGCGTGTGTATCTGTGTATGCATCTGTGTGTGCATATGTATCTGTGTGTATGTGTATCTGTGTGTGCATGTGTATCTGTGTGTGCATGTGTATCTGTGTGTGCATCTCTGTGTGCATGTGTATCTGTGTGTGTATGTGTATCTGTGTGTGCATGTGTATCTGTGTGTGCATGTGTGGGCGCACGTGATACATGTGTTCTAGGGCCACAACACGCCAGCTATTTCTTTCCTTTTTTTGTTGTTTTTGCTGTTGTTCATCTTCACCCAAGGATATTTCCCATTGTTTTTTAGGGAGAGTGTAGGGAGGGAGGGGGGGTAGAGAAACATCCATGTGAGAGAGACACATCGACTGGCTGCCTCCCCACACGCACCCCAACCAGAGGGGAGATCCAGCCTGCAACTGAGGTGCACACCCTTGACCAGAATCGAACCCACAACCCTTCAGTCCCTGGGCGGGCACTCTAACCCCTGAGAACGCCTGGCCAGGGCCACCAGCTGGTTCTGTGTCTGTCCAGAGCAGGCCTGCCTGGCCGCGGCCACCGGAAGTGTGAATCCCTCGACATGTCGCCACCAGTGGCCACGCGGCTTCTGAACAAATCCTCCTTGGAGCCTGGCAGCCTGTTTTGGGGGGAAGACTAAGTCCGGTGCCTCCCTATAGGTGGGGACTCAGCCTCCTGACGGGAGGGGACGGAACGAGCTTGCTCACGGGGCGTCAGGGGGGATGGGTCGGGGGGCAGAGCCGGGCCAGTCCCCGGAGGCCGGTGACCCTGCTCATCACCCGCAGGTGGGCCGGCAGGAGCTTCCCTCCGAGAACGTGACGGGGCTCTGTGACGGGGCTCTGTGACGGGGCTCTGTGACGGGCACTCGGTAGCGGCCCGTCTCTAAGGCCCACCGCGTGGCACAGCGGCCGCAGCGACTGGCGGTCTCGGGATGGGAGGCATACCTTCTCGATGAAGTAGGTCAGGGGCTCCTTGCCCCGGGGAGCAGGGGGCTCCCAGCTGAGGACCACGTAGGTCCTGCTGACCTCTGAGGCGTGCACGTTGGTGGGGGGCCCCGGGATCTGCACGTCGCCTGGAGGGGAGACAGCGGTGAGAGCGGGTGAGGCCGGCCGCGGGTGGGCCCACGGAGGAGCCGCACGTCTCTGCGGGCAGTCGGCACGCTGAGCGGACTGTCCCCGAGCCGAGGCGGCAGGCCCGGTAAGACCACCGCATTCCTGCTTCTGCCCCGAGCCAGCTCCCGGGACAGGAGCCAGCCAGGCGGCCAGGGTTCCTGCTGGGCGTGGGGTGGGGGGTCAGCCACAAGAAGCCCCCTGGCTGCCCTGGCTGTGGTTTCGAGAAGGGACGGCCACGGAGCACCATTCGGGGCAAATAGGAAAACAACCAGCAGACTCCCCCACGTGGGGCCTCTGGGGACACGGTGGGACCGCGGCCATTTGGAGAGGAGTCCAAGTGTATCTCCTTAGGTGGCAGCTCCATGTTAGTGAATTACTTTTATTTTACACTAGAGGCCCGGGGCACAAATTCATGCACCTGTGGGGTCCCTTGGCCTGGCCTGCGGGATCTGGCCGAAACGGGCTCTCCGACATCATCCCCGGAGGGGTCCTGGATGGCAAGAGGGCACAGGGACCCCACTGATGCACGATTGGGGCCTGGGAGGGACCGCAGGAGGGCTCCAGGGCATGTCCGGCCCATCTCGCTCAGTCCCAATCTGCCGGACCCCAGCAGCAAGCTAACCTACCAGTTGGAGCATCTGCCCCCTGGTGGTCAGTGCACGTCAGAGCAAGCAGTTGAGTGGCCTTAGCGTATCATTAGCATATTACGCTTTGATTGGTTGAACGGCCGACTGGATGACCGGACACTTAGCATATTAGGCTTTTATTATGTAGGACGTTCATGCTTTGTCCTCTGACTACGGGCCCGACTAAAATCTTTGGATTTCGGACCAATAACGCTAGATCCTCCTTCTCGGTAAGTCGGCCTTTCTGGGCGTCTGTGGGAGGAATATGAAGAAGCGTGTAAGTCTAACAGGGACATGATTTGACGGGTAAGGCCAGTCCGCTGAGTGAAGTATTAGAAGTAAAGCTTCTGCCTAGACAATACTGAGCACCCGCCCAGGAACGGGCGGTGTGAGAGGGGAACCGGCTCCAGCCAGTCCTCAGGCCTCGGCGTCGGTTTGGTTGCGTCTCTCCCCGTCCCCAAAAGAATGCATTCCTGGACCCCACATAACACAGCAGTGTCCACGATTCGGCCACATCTGGACTCCCATCCTCGCTCCCTCGTTCTGCCTTGTATGGTTTTCAGCTTTCCCAGGCCTTACGCTTGCAGGTCTGGCCCCCTGGTGTTATGTTTACCTGTAAGAGTGTCTCTGTCACGCAAGCGCTTTCCCCCTCTCTCCTGCCTCCAATCACAACCTCAGTCCCTGGGGTGTGAGAGCAACTTACCTTCCAGGTCATCCTGAGAGATCACAATTTCTTTATCTTCCCCCAAACGGATGGCTGCAGAGAGAAAGGTTGATGCTAAGTTTGACATCCAAAGGTCCCTTGAAAAAGCACTATTTTGCCCGTCAGGTGTGGCTCAGAGGTTGAGCATCGACCCATGAACCAGGAGGTCACAGTTTGATTCCCAGTCAGGGCACAAGCCCGGGTTGCAGGATTAAACACCAGAAGGGGGCGTGCAGGAGGCAGCCGATCCATGATTCTCTCCCATCACTGATGTTTCTCTCTCCCTCCCTCTCCCTTCCTCTCTGACATCAACAGAAACATTTAAAAAGCACCATTTCCCTCGCTGCCTAGGAGGCACGCATCGCCTTTGCTCCGATGAAGACGGCATGCTGCCTGCCCTGAGGTCATCGGGGCTGCCTCTGGGGAAATGGTCCCCACCATGTTCAGCCCTTGCAGCTCTTTGCAGTGGACTCGAGAGGCCATGCAGGTAAGGGACACGCAGGGGCACCCTTAAGAGCATAATTAGGGTCCCATCCCATTAGGGAGCCTGCATCGTGTGAAATTAAAATTCCAAAACAGAGTGGCTTGGTGTGTTGAAACTATACCCTCCGTGGGCTTGGCAAAGCCCAGTTCTCCAGGTAACTGGGTTCCGGTGGAGAGCGGCAGGAAGGTGCCCTGAGGTATACACCGTGGCCCGCCTCCCACTCCAGGGAACTCACAGGAGACCACAGGACACCCCGGCCCTCTCTGGCCCTCCCGCCCATGACCATGTCCTCGAGGCTCAGACACCGTCGGGGGCAGGGAGAAAGGAAGAATCACACAACACGGCCCCATGTGCCCCGGTCCCAGCTGGACCCTGACCTTTTAGGGACCCACCTTGTAACCTTTGGAGGTCAGCAGGGTCGAGGGCGGCCACAGCCTCCGAGGCTCGGGACGGCCGGCTGACGCCGGCGCTGTTGATCGCCCTGACGCGGAACACGTAAGACCGCCCTTCCAGCAGCCCCGTCACGGGGTACTTGCAGATTTTCACGGGGGAGTCATTGCACTGAACCCAATTGTTAGTTCCCACCTCACACCTTCAAAGAAAAAAGAGGCAAGAGTAGCAACTACATCCGTGTAATGACTATATAGGAGTGAATACCTATTTGGACATATCTATAATAATAAGAGCATAATATGCTAATTAGACTGGACGTCCTTCTGGATGACCTTCCGGATGAAGCTGGGGCTTCGAGGGAAGCCCTGGTCCCGGGTGCCGGAGGGAAGCCGGTGCCGGCAGCCGGGGGAAGGAAGGCCTACTCTTGCACGGATTTCGTGCATCGGGCCTCTAGTATAAATATAATATACTAGAGGCCCAGTGCATGGATTCGTGCACTGCTGGGGTCCCTCAGCCTGGCCTTCGCCCTCTCGCAATCCGGGACCCCTTGGGGGATGTCAGACTGCTGGTTTCTGCCTGATCCTTGCAGGTCAGGCTGAGAGACCCCTCAGGTGCACGTGCACCGGGCCTCTAGTGTGCATGTAAGATCTTTGGTTAATCTCTTCCCGCCCTCCCCTCCCCCACTTCCCTCTGAGATTCATCAGTCTGTCCCACGTTTCCATGCCTGTGCGTTGAGTGTCTGCCCCCTGGTGGTCAGTGCACGTCATAGCTACCGGTGGAATGGTCAAACGGTCGCTTAGGCTTTTATACATATAGATAACAATTATAAAAGGCAAAGATTTCACATGGGCAAAATTGATGCCATCAAAATATCGATTTACACAAATAGCATAAATAAACGTTAGAAGACAGCTAGTCAGGAAATAGAGAGTATATTCTCGAGCCTCTGTAGTGTACAGGCGAGGATCAGCTCCTGGCTCCTGGGGAAACTGTCTCAGATCTCAGACCCATCCTCCCTCGGTAGCTCTTAAACAGCTCACGTCACACAGCCTCAGGTGCCCTCAGCTCCCCGGCCCATCTGCTGCCCGGGCTGCAGAGGGGAACAGCCCTGCACCCCGTGGCCCAAAGGGGGGCCTGATGACCAAGCCCAGAGGGTCTCCCTGAGCTGGCTCCCACTCCCTCCAGTAACAGTAAGGCGGTTCTTTCTAGCAGGCTTCTCGTGTGGAATTTGGAAGTCTCCCGAAAACATCAAGTCCTGCCCTGGCCGGTGTGCCCAGTGGTTAGAGCGTGACCCATGCACCAAAGGGTTGCAGATTCGATTCCCTGTCAAGGGCACTTACCCGGGTTGCGGGTTCAATACTGTGCCCGTGTCAGGGCATGTGGGGAAGCTACCAATGTTTCTCTCTCACATCGATGTTTCTCTTCCTTTCTTTCTCTCTCTCTCTCTCTCTCTCTCTCTCTCTCTCTCTCTCTCTCCTCCCCCCTCCCTTCCACTGTTTCTAAAAAATCAATGGAAACATATCCTCAGGTGATCAACCAAAAATAAAAGAAGACATTAAGTCCTGACCAGAAATCTGGACATGATGGACCTCCATTTATTTCCCAAAGGCGGAGATATTTAAATGCCAGCACTTCACATCGGATTTCCCAGGAGAAATTAAGTTGAACAAACCAGCCTTTTGAGCAGCTCAGTGTCAGGCTGCATCTTCATTTCAAAAGGAATCCACTCTCGCCCTGGCCAGTGTGGCTCAGTGGATAGAGCGTCGGCCTATGGACTGAGGGGTCCCGGGTTCGATCCCAGTTGAAGGCATGTACATTGGTTGCGGGCATATACCCAGTAGGGGGTGTTCAGGAGGCAGCTAATCAATGTTTCTCTCTCATCAATGTTTCTAACTCTCTATCCCTCTCCCTTCCTCTCTGTAAAAAATCAATAAAAAATATTTTTTTTAAAAAAAAAAGGAATCCACTCTCTTTTCCCTAATTAGGCAGAATTTTTGATGAAAGTCCTCTGCACGTGCTAACCTGCTGCAGCCAAGTTCTGTGTTTTTATTGGGTTGTGTGTTTTTTTTTTAATGTTTTTACTGATTTCAGAGAGAGGGAGGAAAGGGAGAGAGATGGAAACATCCATGATGAGAGAGAATCATTGATGGGGTGCCTCCTGCATGCTCCCCACTGGGGATCGAGCCCACAGCCTGGGCACGTGCCCTGACCGGGAACCGAACCTCGACCTCCTGGTTCATCGGTCGACGCTCAGCCACTGAGCCACGCCAACGGGGCTGTATCTTCATCTTTCTAACGGGGGATTATTACCTGAGAAGGTGCATGAAACCACACGGCCAGAGAGTTGGGGAAATGATCAAATGTCGCAGGAAAACTGAAAACAGCTCTTGTTTTTTGCTTTTCTAATTCCAGGTAAACCCTGACCGACCCCACCGTGCTTCAGGTCTGACTCCGGGGATGGAAATATTACCCTGACATGAACATTTTAGCTAAACACGTAGCTTGGTTGTGTCAAAGAAAGTTCATCGATTCTGGTCAGGGCACATGCCCGGGTTTGGGGCTCGATCCCTGGTAGGGGGCGTGCAAGAGGCAGCCGATCCATGGTTCTCGCTCCTCATTGATGTTTCTCTCTCTCTCCCTTCCTCCCTGAAATCAATTTTAAAAATCTATTTAAAGAACGGTGTCGTGAGCCGAGCGTAGGAAATCTTATCCAATACCTTGTCCGTGTATTTCATGGAACATTCAGGAACACCCCACCTGTAAGAACGCAAGGCACTCACCGGTCGATGAAGTAGCCGATGACGGCGCCCTCGGAGGTCGTGTTGGGCGGCTTCCAGGTGACGATGACGTAATCTCGGTTGGCGTCGTGGCACCGCACGTCCATGGGCGCGCCGGGAGCCCCTGTGACCAGCGGGTCCGCGTCTGGTGGGGAAGGGAGAGGAGAGGGGGCCTGTGATGAGAGTCCCTGGGCGGGGCATTTTAAAGCCTGTTGAGCCCGGCCGGCGTGGCTCAGTGGTTGAGCATTGACCCATGAACCAGGAGGTCACGGTTCCATTCCGGTCAGGGCACAGGCCCGGGTTGCGGGCTCCATCCCCAGTGGGGGGAATGCAGGAGGCAGCCGATCAATGGTTCTCTCATCATGGACGTTTCTATCTCCCTCTCCCTTCCTCTCTGAAATCAATGAAAACATATTAAAAAGAGGGGAAAAAAAAAGCCTGATGACAACTTCTTTAAACTCAGACGCCCAGCTGCCCGACGGGACCCCGTCCAACCCTCACACCCAGTGGCTGAGCATCCTTGGCTGTGATGGATGGGGACAGGCGATGTAAACACACGGGCGTTCTGAACGCAACGCCTTCTGTCCTCTGTAACGTGCTCAGCTCTGAATTTCCGTGATCGGATCCCGAACTGAGGCCCGCGTCCCCTGGAGGGCCTGCTGGCACGCCCTGTCGTGTCGTCAGAAATCCGGGGGACAGCCCTGGCCGGCGCGGCTCAGCGGTTAGAGCGTCAGCCTGCGTATGAAAGGGTCTCGGGTTCGATTCCCATCAGGGGCACATATCTGGGTTGCGGGTTCTATCCCCGGCCCCAGTCAGGTTGTGTGAGGGAGGCAACCAATCAGTGTGTCTCTCTCACGTTAATGTTTCTCTCCACCTCCTCCCCCTCCCGTCCACTCTCTCTGAAAACCAATGGGAAAATATCCTTGGGTGAGGATTAAAGAAAAAAAAAGGCCCTAGCCAGTCTGGCTCAGTGGATAGAGCGTCGGTCCGCGGACCCAAGTGTCCCGGGTTCGATTCTGGTCAAGGGCAGGTACCTCGGTTGCAGGCCCCTCCCCAGTCAGGGCGCGTGCAGGAGGCAACCAATCGATGGGCTTCTCTCACATCAATGTTTCTCTCTGTCTCTCCCTCTCTCTTCCACTCTCTCTCAAAAAAAAAAAACAAAAAACAAAAAAGGAAAAAAATTCACAGAAGAAACAATAGCAAAAATGTGGCCTTTTCAGCAGCTGGGAAATGTGACCGCGGACGCTTTGATATTTCAAAGTCCTTAGAGAATAGGAACCCTCTGAGCTGTTTTCAGCAAGTTCTGAGCAAATGTTGGGGCGCCCGCCCTCCGCTCGCTCATCCCGCTGTGCGCCCCCGTGCAGGGGGGGGGGGGGGCGGCCCGTTCTGAGGCTGAAGGGTGGCGGCGGCGGGACCCCTCAGAGCGCGGAGACCTCGGTGCCGAGTCCACGGGAACCTGGGCTCCCCCCCCCCCACCCCCGCCCTGACGTCACGGTCCTGCTCCGTCCTCAGCGACTAGAAGCTGAGGCTCTGGACGTGGAGCCAGCATTTCCGTCCCATTCAGAGTTCCCGGGACGCCTGGGACAGGTGACCGTCACCCCACCTGCCCGCCCGGCCTGCGTCTCCCCGAGGTCCCCCCGCGGCCCAGGCCCCGGAGCCCCACGGCCGGAGCCCGCCCACCGACCTCTGACGAACAGGAAGGCGCGGTGCTCGCTGACGCCGCCGCGGGACAGGATCCGGAGGGTGTAGAGGCCCTCGTCGTCCTTGCTCAGCTGGCTGAAGGACAGCGCGGCCTGGCCCTCCCCGAAGAACATCTGCGTCCACGGGGACTCCTTCAGCAGCACGTCTGCGAGGGAAGGGGGGTCAGCACCGGAGCGCTCGCACCTCGGGCCCGCGCCCGCCGTGCCCACGGGGGACGGCCCCTGGGCTCCACGACCTGAGAGCCGGGTTCGCAGAGCCCACGAGAAAGCGAGGCATCGACGGGGACGCGGGGGCCGCCGCACGGGCAGAGGTCCACGCGGGCGAGAAGAGCGAGGCCCCGATCACGTGGTTTCCCAGCCCTGGCCGGTGTGGCTCAGTGGATAGAGCGCCGGCCCGTGGACTGGAGGGTCTCGGGTCCGATTCCCTACAAGGGCACCTACCTCTGCTGCAGGCTCTACCCCCGGCCCCGGGTGGGGTGCATGTGAGAGGCAACCCATCGATGTGTCTCTCTCACACCTGTTTTTCTCTGTCTCTGTCTCCCCCTCCCTCTGCTCTCTCTAAAAGTCAATGGGAAAATACCATCGGTTGAGGATTAACAGCAACAAAAGTTGTGGTCTCCCCACGTGGAGGGAGGCCCCCAGGCTGCCGGCCCCCGGACTCACCGTCCCGGTACCACTCGGCGCGCGGCTGCACCCGCTTCAGGTCCGGCGTCACCAGCAGCGTGCACTTCAGCGTGACCGTCTCGCCTTCTCTCCGGAAGGTGACCCCAAACTTCTCCAGAAACTGGACGTCGAAGTGCGTGTACGGAACCACGGACGGCAAGGGCACTGCGAGGGAAGGGACTGTCACGGGAAGGGCCCACGGGTCAGGCACGGGGACACACGCTCACTTCCACGTGGGACACGGGGACACACGCTCACTTCCACGGGGGACACGGGGACACACGCTCACTTCCACGGGAGACACGGGGGACACACGCTCACTTACACGGGGGACACGGGGACACACGCTCACTTCCACGGGGGACACACGCTCACTTCCACGGGAGACACACGCTCACTTCCACGGGGGACACACGCTCACTTCCACGGGAGACACGGGGGACACACGCTCACTTCCACGGGAGACACGGGGGACACACGCTCACTTCCGCCTGGGACACGGGGGACACACGCTCACTTCCGCCTGGGACACGGGGGACACACGCTCACTTCCACGGGAGACACGGGGGACACACGCTCACTTCCGCCTGGGACACGGGGACACACGCTCACTTCCACGGGGGACACGGGGGACACACACTCACTTCTGCCTGGGACCACGGGGAAACACGCTCACTTCCGCCTGGGACACGGGGGACACACGCTCACTTCCACGTGGGACACGGGGACACACGCTCACTTCCACGTGGGACACAAGGACACACGCCACTTCCACGGGGGACACATGCTCACTTCGCCTGGACACGGGACACACGCTCAACTTCCACGGAGACACGGGGACACACGCTCACTTCCGCCTGGGGACACGGGGACACACCTCACTTCCACGGGAGACACGGGGGACACACGCTCACTTCCGCCTGGGACACGGGGGACACACGCTCACTTCCACGGGGGACACGGGGGACACACGCTCACTTCCGCCTGGGACACGGGGGACACACGCTCACTTCCACGTGGGACACGGGGACACACGCTCACTTCCACGTGGGACACGGGGACACACGCTCACTTCCACGGGGGACACATGCTCACTTCCGCCTGGGACACGGGGACACACGCTCACTTCCACGGGGGACACACGCTCACTTCCGCCTGGGACACGGGGACACACGCTCACTTCCACGGGGGACACACGCTCACTTCCGCCTGGGACACGGGGGACACACGCTCACTTCCGCCTGGGACACGGGGGACACATGCTCACTTCCACGGGAAACACGGGGGACACACGCTCACTTCCGCGTGGGACACGGGGGACATACACTCACTTCCACGGGGAACACGGGGGACACACGCTCACTTCCGCCTGGGACACGGGGGACACACGCTCACTTCCGCCTGGGACACGGGGACACGCTCACTTCCACGTGGGACACGGGGACACACGCTCACTTCCACGTGGGACACGGGGACACATGCTCACTTCCACGGGGGACACACGCTCACTTCCGCCTGGGACACGGGGACACACGCTCACTTCCACGTGGGACACGGGGACACACGCTCACTTCCACGGGGACACACTCATTTAAACGGGGGACACGGGGGACACACGCTCACTTCCGCCTGGGACACGGGGGACACACGCTCACTTCCCCTGGGACACGGGGGACACACACTCACTTCCACGTGGGACACGGGGACACACGCTCACTTCCACGTGGGACACGGGGACACACGCTCACTTCCACGTGGGACACGGGGACACACGCTCACTTCCACGTGGGACACGGGGACACACGCTCACTTCCACGTGGGACACGGGGACACACGCTCACTTCCACGTGGGACACGGGGACACACGCTCACTTCCACGGGGGACACACGCTCACTTCCGCCTGAGACACGGGGACACACGCTCACTTCCACGGGGGACACACGCTCACTTCCGCCTGGGACACGGGGACACACGCTCACTTCCACGGGGGACAAACACTCACTTCCACGGGGACACGGGGACACACGCTCACTTCCACGGGGACACGGGGACACACGCTCACTTCCACGGGGACACATGCTCACTTCCACGGGTGACACGGGGGACACACGCTCACTTCCGCGTGGGACACGGGGACACACGCTCACTTCCGCCTGGGACACGGGGACACACGCTCACTTCCACGGGGACACGGGGGACACACGCTCACTTCCGCGTGGGACACGGGGACACACGCTCACTTCCGCCTGGGACACGGGGACACACGCTCACTTCCACGTGGGACACGGGGACACACGCTCACTTCCACGGGGACACGGGGGACACACGCTCACTTCCGCCTGGGACACGGGGACACACGCTCACTTCCACGTGGGACACGGGGACACACGCTCACTTCCACGGGGACACGGGGGACACACGCTCACTTCCACGTGGGACACGGGGACACACGCTCACTTCCACGGGACACGGGGGACACACGCTCACTTCCACGGGGACACACGCTCACTTCCGCCTGGGACACGGCTGCGGAGGAAAGGGAACCAGTGGCATGAGTGACGGGCGGCAGGAGGTGGAGGCGCAGGTGTGTCCCGTGTGGGCCTCGCCCGTGGCCGTCCGGGCAGGCCGGGCGCCGCTCAGGGCCCGGGCCCGCTGCGCCTTACCAGTGAGCCGGGCTTGGGGAAAGGAAAACCATCCTCCACCCAAAGGGCGGCCGCAGTCTGTGTCCCGTCAAGGATGTGGGTTCAAGCTTTTTCCCAACGGAAAGCGCCACGGTCCCCACAGGATGGCACCGAGCACGCGCCAGCAGACGCTGCGGCTTGGAGAGCCGTTCGAACTTTAAAAAAAATTCACCTTTAGAAAATAACTTTTAAGCATGGCCGGTGTGGCTCAGTGGTTGAGCGTCGACCCATGAACCAGGAGGTCAGGGTTCGATTCCCGGTCAGGGCACAGGCCCGGTTGCAGGCTCGATCCCAGTGTGGGGCGTGCAGGAGGCAGCTGATCCGTGATTCTCTCTCATCATTGATGTTTCTCTCTCTCCCTCTCCCTTCCTCTCTGAAATCAGTAAAAATCGATATAGTAAAAAAAAAAAGAAGAATTTTAAGCGATGTGCTGTCAGTATACATTTTTCTGCCCAAAAGGGGAAACGTCGACTTACAGCCAATCGGGAGTCCCATCGAGTGGATCGGCTCCTCTTCCCCTCGGAACCCTGAAAGGCAACGGGGGATGGGCAGAGAGAGCCGGAGGGCGTGGGGGCGTGCCCCTCCCCCGCCCCCGACCCCGGGGTGCTCACTCACTTTTCACCACCACGGCCGCGTTGGTGGATGCCTGCCCGTGCACGTTCGTGGCCACCGCGGAGTACGTGGCCGTGTCATCGAAGTTCGCCCTGGGAGAGAAAAAGCCAGCCGTCGGCCGTCCCCAGAAGCAGGCGACCTGCCTCTGAACACCACGTCCTTGAAAGCAGCCACGTTGCCCTGACCGGTGTGGCTCAGTGGATAGAGCATCGGCCTGAGGACTCAAGGGTCCCAGGTTCGATTCGGTCAAGGGCATGTACCTTGGTTGCGGGCACATCCCCAGTAGGAGGTGTGCAGGAGGCAGCTGATGGATGTTTCTCTCTCATCGATGTTTCTAGCTCTCTATCCCTCTCCTTTTCTCTCTGTAAGAAATTAATAAAATATATTTAAAAAAAAGAAAGAAAGAAAGCAGCCACGTGGCCTTGGTCCTTGTTCACGAAAGTCGTGCCTAAGAACAGCACCAGCCCTGTCCCGGGACCAGGTGTTCAGTACCGACGCCGGCGAGGTCTGGTCCCGACTTCATAATGAACTGAGACCCGGTGCACGAAATCCGTGCATGGTTAGGGTCCCTAGGCCTGGCCGGCAATCAGGGCCGACCAGGTTCCCCCGCCTCCCCGCCTCCTCCTTCCCTCACTCCCTCAGTGCCTGCCACTGCCGCTGGTCACCACCATGTTCCACACCACCCCCTGGTGGTCAGCGCACATCATAGTGAGCGATCGAACTCCCAGTCTCCCGGTCAAACTCCCAAGGGGACAATTTGCATATTAGCCTTTTGTTATAGAGGATAAACAGTAGGTATTATTTTTGTTAACCATCACCCAAGGATATTTCTTCCATTTATTTGTAGAGAGAGTGGAAGGGAGAGGGAGAGACAGAGAGAGATATGGATGTGAGAGAGACACGATGATTGGTTGCCTCCTACATGCACCCTGACCAGGGCCAGGGATGGAGCCTGCAACCGAGGTACGTGCCCTTGACCAGAATCAAACCAGGAATCCTTCAGTCCGCCGGCCGACACGCTAACCGCTGAGCAAGCTGGCCAGGGTTAAACAGTATGTGTTTTAAGCTGCTCGAATACACCTATTGAGTACCTCACTTCACTCAGGGGACTTTGGTGATTAGATAAAACAATGCATTTGAAAATGCTCTGCAGCTTTAACGCGTTTTTGTTTGTGTTCCTCCTCACCTGAGGATACCTGTCCATTGGTTTTTAGGGAGACTGGCCGAGAGAGGGAAAGACAGAGAAACCCGATGTGAGAGAAACACACCGATTGGTTGCCTCCTGCACGAGCCCTGACCGGGTCCTGGGCGGGGAAGGCGCCTGCAACTGAGGTTCATGCCCTTGGCCGGGATCAAACCCTTTGGTCCACAGGCTGACGCTCTATCCACTGAGCTACACAGGCCGGAGCTGTATGTGACGCTCTATCCACTGAGCTACACAGGCCGGGGCTGTATGTTTCTTGCCTGTCCTTCATTTAAAAGCACCCACTGAATTCCTGGACCCGAAGTTCAAAGATGCGCTTCCGTCTCCTCCAGGCCTCCACACCCCAGCGGCACCGGGTCTCGGAGCTCTGAGAACCGGGATTCATTGCTCCTGGCCCCCCCGCCCCCAGGCGGATGTGTGAGGGGCGGGCTGTGAGGTGAGAGAGCTGCTTGCAGGGAGCCAGGAGGAGCCTGCCAAGCCTCCCCGCACCCCCCCCCCCAGCTCCTCCCGGGGATTTAACCTGCTTTTCACCTGACTCTGCATTAACGGGGAGAGCCCTAACACTCAGCACTGGGAGCTCCCCAATTAGCGCCGGGCGGGCGGAGTGAGGAGCAGCTGGGGCGCAGCAGCTGGGAGCCAGCCTCCCGCGTGGCCCTGCAGGGGGCGGGCCCTCAGCTCCCCCCGGCTTGTGCACAGGCCACAGCCCCCCAAGCCTTCCGAGCCCCTGCCTGCTGCTGCCCCCCCCCCCCCCCAGGGCAGGAGGCTGGCCTCTGCATTCCTGCTTGGTGACTGTTGTGCAGGGTGTGACCTCTCCCGGCCAGAGGTCAGGACGGTTATAAATAACCGCACCTGCGGGCGGATAGGGGAGCCCACACCCTTGGACTGCGGTGCAGGGAGGGCTGCCCTGGGCGGACGCTGAGGACACTTTGTTTAACTAAGCACCTTGCCCTGGGTGACGTGGGGACGGGGTGACGTGGGGACGGGGTGACCTGGGACGGGGTGACGTGGGGACGGGGTGATGTGGGGACGGGGTGACCTGGGGACGGGGTGACGTGGGGACGGGGTGACCTGGGGACGGGGTGACCTGGGGACGGGGGGACGTGGGTAGGGGGTGACCTGGGGACGGGGTGACATGGGGACAGGATGACGTGGGGACAGGGGACATGGGGACGGGGTGACGTGGGGATGGGGGGACATGGGGATGGGGTGACGTGGGGACGGGGGGACATGGGGACGGGATGACGTGGGGATGGGGTGACGTGGGGACGGAGGGACGTGGGGACGGGGTGACATGGGGATGGGGGTGACGTGGGGATGGGTGATGTGGGGATGGGGTGACGTGGGGACGGGGTGATGTGGGGATGGGGGTGACGTGGGGACGGGGTGACATGGGGACGGGGGGATGTGGGGACGGGGGGATGTGGAGATGGGTGACGTGGGGATGGGGTGACGTGGGGACGGGGTGGACGTGGGAGTCGGGGTGACATGGGGACGTGGGGATGGGGGGACGGGGGGATGTGGAGATGGGGTGACGTGGGGACGGGGTGACATGGGGACGGGGTGACGTGGGGACGGGGGGATGTGGAGATGGGGTGCGTGGGGACGGGGTGACGTGGGGATGTGGGGACATGGGGACGGGGTGACCTGGGACGGGGTGACCTGGGGACGGGGTGATGTGGGGATGGGGGACGTGGGAATGGGGTGGTGGCCACATGCCTCACGCGCTGTGGGACCTGCGCTCCCCGCTCCGAGGCCCCAGCCTCAGCTCCGCTGGGAGAAACGCACGCAGGCGCTGACAGCCACCGGTCATGCTTCCTGTCTGGACGCGTTCCCAGGACAGCAGGGGCCAGACAGACGTCCAAGGGGCCCTGGGCCCCCCGAGTCCCTGTGTGGAGGTGGGGTGGGGGTGGAGGTGAGGTGGGGGTGGGGGTGAAGTAGGGTGGGGTGGAGTGGGTGGAGGTGGAAGTAGGAGTAGGGGTGAGGTGGAGTAGGGGTGGAAGTGGGGGTGGGTATGGGTGGAGGTGTGGTGGGGTGAGGTAGGGGTGGAGGTGGGGTGAGGGTGGAGGGGGGATGAGGAGGAGTAGGGGTGGAGGTGGAGGTGGGGTGGGGGTGAGGTGGAGTAGGGGTGGAGGTGGGGTGAGGGTGAAGGTGAGGTGAGGGTGGAGGGGGGATGAGGGTGGGGGTGAGATGGAGGTGGGGTGGGGGGGAGGGGGGAGGGGGGATGAGGGGGGGGTGAGGTGGAGTAGGGGTGGGGGTGGGGGTGGGAGGTAGGGGTAGGGATGGAGGTGGAGGTGGGGTGGGGGTGAGGTGGAGGTGGGGTGGGGGGTGAGGTGGGGTGGGGGTGGAGGGGGGATGAGGGTGGGGGGTGAGGTGGAGGTGGGGTGGGGGTGGAGTAGGGGTGGGGGTGGGAGTGAAGTAGGGGTAGAGGTGGAGGTGGGGTGGGGGTGAGGGTGGAGGGGGGATGAGAGTGGGGGGGGATGAGGGCGGGGGTGAAGGTGAAGGTGAGGTGAGGGTGGAGGGGGGATGAGGGGGGTGGAGGTGGAGGTGGGGTGAGGGTGGAGGGGGGATGAGGGTGGGGGGTGAGGTGGGGTGGGGTGGGGGTGAGGTGGGGTGGGGGTGGAGGGGGGATGACGGGGGGGAGGTGGAGGTGGGGTGGGGGTGGAGGGAGCTCCAAGGGAAACAGGGAGACCGTCCTGGGCCCTGCCCTCCAGCCTGAGGAGAGATTAAAATTCTGGGGGAAACAGAAGTCGCCCTGGGAGTCCCGCGAGCGAGTCTGTGAGCGCCTGGCGCCCGTCGGGCCGGAACCCGAGCGGCCCGGGGGACGAGGCGGCCCCACGCTGCTCTCGGTGCTTCGAGAATGCGGGCCGCGGCCACAGGACATTCCTAGGAGCACATGTCACTGCGGTCACAGGAGGCTCAGCCCTCAGCCGCACACCACCCGGCCGAGCCCTCCGATCCGATGACGGGGACTCAGCACATTGGGAGACAGCTGAGCGCAGCCCCACGCCCTCCCCCCCCCTCCTTCTCTGAGGCGGAGTCGCATTGCGCCCACACCCCAGTTCAGACAAGAGCGCTGCTGAGAGCTCGGCTCGGGTCCCTCTGCCCCGTGCACAGCCCCCGGGGCCTGGGGTCTGAGCCGCCACCCACCGGCCCCCGCCCGTCACTGCCCCACAGGCCACTCTGAGCGGAGGCCACTCCTCTCAGACTCGAGAGGAACAGCTTTTCTTTTTAAAACAACTGTTAGCACACAGCTCGGCCCAGCGGCGGGCTCAGCGGGTGACGTGGACCCAGGAGCCAGGAGGTCAGGGTTCGATTCCCGGTCCCGGCACAGGCCCGGGTTGCGGGCTCCATCCCCCGTGGGGGGCGTGCAGGAGGCAGCCGGTCGGTGATTCTCTCTCAGCACTGATGTTTCTCTCTCCCTCTCCCTCTCCCTTCCTCTCTGAAACTTAAAAATAGACAATTTTTTCACAGACGTCCAAGTCAGGGTCTTGGCTTCGGTCCTGGGTCCTGAATTATCTACACGGGTCCCCTCCTCTTTCCCCAGAAAGGGTCTGATAGGACTTACTGCGCACACGATTTCTGTGTATTTACAGAACACATGTAAAAGGCGTGTTCTCATGTCAGTCTCACCGTGACTCCTGAGCAAACAGAGAAGCTCCGGGTCGTCATTTTCAGACAAAAGGAGCTCATGGTTGTGACCCGGGGTCACGGGTCAGCGGGCCCAGCCCAGGTCGCATGCTTGCCTTAGCTGCGGGGCGGCAAGCTGTCATGTTTTGGAGGACGGGGGCGGGGTTGGGAGAGAAAGGGTGGGTGGCATCATGTTAGGACCTTTTTGTAAAGAATAACGACTGTGCTTACAGCGGACCAGAACAGGAACAGCGCCCGGCCTGTGTGCTCAGGGGCTGAGTGTCCCCCCGTGAACCAGGGGGTCAGGGTTCGATTCCCGGTCAGGGCACAGGCCTGGGTGTGGGCTCCTTTGCCAGGGGGGGGCGTGCCGGAGGCAGCCGATCCGTGCCTCTCATCACTGAGGTTTCTACCTCTCCCTCTCCCTTCCTCTCTGTAATCTATAAAAACACATTTTTAAAAAGAACAAGAGAACCTCAGGTTAGTTTAAGAAACCGAACCCTGTGTGCAGGGTCAGGGAAAAGCAAGGCCACTGGGCGTGAGCAGTGTGAATAACTTCTGTTTTCTTTCACCCATCTGCACGTTCTACATTTTTTCAACTTACCGTGAGGAAGAAATTAAGGCCGTGTTTCTCTGAAGAGCGTGAGCTTAGCCTTGCTCAGCCTGGTACCAGGCGCGGCCCGCCGTTACCCACTGTGCGCACGGCCTCCACACCGCACGCAGCCGCGCCCCTGGGACCGTCTCCCGACACCTCGGCTTCTCTGTTCCCCGGCGGAGCCAGAGGGGCTGGTGGATGCGCCCCGCTGGCCTGACCCTGAAGCGGGGCCACGTGCACTAACTCACAGACCAGCAACCTGCCTGGGAGGCCGTCCACGGAGAGCGGCCCGACCTGAGGTTTGGGACACGGACCTGCCTCAGCCCTCACCTGTGCATCATGGCGTGTGCACACGGCTCACCTGTGGATCTCCAGCGTGTGCACACGGCCCTCACCTGTGGATCTCCCACGTGTGCACACGGCTCACCTGTGGATCTCCAGCGTGTGCACACGGCTCACCTGTGGATCTCCAGCGTGTGCACACGGCTCAGCTGTGGATCTCCAGCGTGTGCACACGGCCCTCACCTGTGGATCTCCAGCGTGTACACACGGCTCACCTGTGGATCTCCAGCGTGTGCACACGGCCCTCACCTGTGGATCTCCAGCGTGTGCACACGGCTCACCTGTGGATCTCCAGCGTGTGCACACGGCTCACCTGTGGATCTCCAGCGTGTGCACACGGCCCTCACCTGTGGATCTCCAGCGTGTGCACACGGCTCACCTGTGGATCTCCAGCGTGTGCACACGGCCCTCACCTGTGGATCTCCAGCGTGTGCACACGGCCCTCACCTGTGGATCTCCAGCGTGTGCACACGGCTCACCTGTGGATCTCCAGCGTGTGCACACGGCCCTCACCTGTGGATCTCCAGCGTGTGCACACGGCTCAGCTGTGGATCTCCAGCGTGTGCACACGGCCCTCACCTGTGGATCTCCAGCGTGTACACACGGCTCACCTGTGGATCTCCAGCGTGTGCACACGGCCCTCACCTGTGGATCTCCAGCGTGTGCACACGGCTCACCTGTGGATCTCCAGCGTGTGCACACGGCTCACCTGTGGATCTCCAGCGTGTGCACACGGCCCTCACCTGTGGATCTCCAGCGTGTGCACACGGCTCACCTGTGGATCTCCAGCGTGTGCACACGGCCCTCACCTGTGGATCTCCAGCGTGTGCACACGGCCCTCACCTGTGGATCTCCAGCGTGTGCACACGGCTCACCTGTGGATCTCCAGCGTGTGCACACGGCCCTCACCTGTGGATCTCCAGCGTGTGCACACGGCCCTCACCTGTGGATCTCCCGCGTGTGCACATGGCCCTCACCTGTGGATCTCCCGTGTGTGCACAAAGCCCTCACCTGTGGATCTCCAGCGTGTGCACTCCGTACTTGCTCTCGATCCTGTACTTGCCGGGGTCGGCCGCCTGGCTGATCAGGATGCCGTCTTTGTACCTGCAGGAGGAGACGGAGTCGGTGCGAGGGGGCTGGGCTGGGCCCCCTCCTGGGTGTCACGCCCGCCTCCGCAGGGGGCTCAGTGTCACGGGTGGAGGGGAGGCCACTCACCACTGCACCACGGGCGTGGGGAAGCCCTGCACCGTGAAACACAGCTTCACGGACATCCGCTCCCACACCGTGTGCGACCGCAGCCGCACCAGGATCTCGGGGGCGCGCCGCATCCGCTCCTCGAACACGCGCCGCTCCCAGGACAGCGCGTCCTCCGCCTGCGGGGCGAGGCCGGTCAGCGCGGGGCGAGGACACGCGTGGGCCAGCGGCTCCGCCCGAGGCCACGGAACGTCCGCGATGGACGCCCCGCAGCCCACCCCGCCTCCCGCCGACCTACCGCCTGCTGCGCGGCGTGTCTGTCCAGCTGCTCCCGCGCCTGGGCCCGCGCCAGGTGCACGCTGCCCTCCAGCCCCGCCAGCTCCCGCAGGAAGCGCTCCCGCTTGGCCTCCCGTACAAGGCCACCTGGGACTCGTACCTGTGGGGGAGGGACACTGCAGCCGGCCGCCAGGACACGCAGGCCCGGTCACAGGGTGCCTCCTCTCCTGCCCTGTCCCAGGGCGGGGGGGATGTGACGGGACCGTGTCCCGGGGCGGGGAATGTGACAGGACCCTGTCCCGGGGCGGGGGGATGTGACGGGACTGTGTCCCGGGGCGGGGGGTATGTGACGGGACCCTGTCCCGGGGCGGGGGGATGTGACGGGACCCTGTCCCGGGGCGGGGGGATGTGACGGGACCCTGTCCCGGGGCGGGGGATGTGACGGGGACCCTGTCCCGGGGCGGGGGGATGTGACTGGACCCTGTCCGGGGCGGGGGATGTAATAGGACCCTGTCCCGGGGGGGGGGGGATGTGATGGGACCGTGTCCCGGGGGGGGGGATGTGATGGGACCGTGTCCCGGGGGGGGGGGGGATGTGATGGGACCGTGTCCCGGGGCGGGGGGGGGGATGTGATGGGACCCTGTCCCGGGGGGGGGATGTGATAGGACCCTGTCCCGGGGGGGATATTTAATGGGACCCTGTCCCGGTGGGAGGCACTGGGACCTGTGGCCCGGCGGCTGAGGGAGCCCGGCGCACCTTCTCTTGCTCTCATGCTCGCTCTCCTCCTGCTCGGAGCTCAGCCTCTTGGCGCAGAGCCTGCACACCGTGCCGCCCTGGGACAGCAGCTGCTGGCCGGAAGCTCGCTGGGAGGACGCCTGCGCCCGCTCGGTGAGAGACTGCTGGGAGGACGAGCGGGAGGACGAGTGGGAGGACGAGCGCCTTGGTGAACACGGGAAGTGGGGTTAGAGACCGCCCTTTCCGTACACCACACCACGCTGGGAACATACACACAGGCACACACATGCAGGCTCACGTGTGTACATGCTTACCTGTACATTACCTTTGTGTGTTGAGTTATGCAAATGTGTGCGTACGTGTGCATTCTCACATGTGTACATACATACACCCTTGCATGTACATGCAAACATGTGTGCAAGTGCCTACACAGTGTGCATGTGTGCGCACCCACATGCACATACATGTATGCACGCGCACACACCTACATCCCTCTGCACCGGCTCCCACACTCAGAGGGACACTGTCCCCTGAGCTCCTCCCCCACTGCCCCTGCCCGGGGTCAGCCGGTGCCCACACGCTGGCCCGGCACCAGGATTGGTGTCAGCCGGTGCCCACACGCTGGCCCGGCACCAGGATTATATATATCCGCAGGGATGCCAGGCTCCGGAGGCGGCTGGGCGGGGCTGGAGTGTTTGCCTTTGTTTGCTATGGGGATGGCAACTGGACCCACGGACCCCGGCGTTTCTAAATATAGGGCGCTGGTGACATGCGCAAGGAACCTCCGGCTGGGGCCCAGCCGCCAGCAGCTCTCCTCTCAGCCCAACCTCCCACCCGTGCCCTGAGCTGTGACGTGCTGTCCACGGGGCGGGAGGATGCTGCCCTTTAGAAACTCGCAGAGGACGTTGGGGCATGACCCCAGCCTGTGACGCAGAGTCACTTCACTTCTAGTTCCGTTTACTATTCGTGCAGCGAAGTCTCCACCCATCGTCACTCTGCCATCCCATAATTTCTCTGCCACTGGCATCTTTCCCGCTGTTTTCCCTCCCGTTGCCCTTGTGTTTTGGTGGCTTTTTAAATTCCTGTTCTGGGAGATGCAAGAAGGATAAAGTCAATGAACACTTCCTAAAAAGTCCCCACCCCTCCTGATCTAACCCAGGGTCAGAGCCAGTATACCAGGATCCACTAGGATCTACCAGGTTCCACCAGGATCCATCAAGATCTATCAGGCCCACCAGGATCTACCAGGATCTATGGGGTCCACCAGGGTCTACCAGGATCCACCAGGAGCTACCAGGAGCTACCAGGGTCCACCAAGGTCTACCAGGATCTACCAAGATCCACCAGGATCTACAGGGTCCACCCAGATCCACCAGGATCCACCAGGATCTATCAGGGTCCACAGGGTCCACCAGGATCTACAGGGTCCACTGGGATCCACCAGGGTCTACCAGGGTCCACCAGGACCTACCAGGATCTAGCAGGCCTAGCAAATTCTGCCAGGGTCCACCCGGATGCCAGGTAGCACTGCACACAGAGTTCACCGCCCAGCCGATCAGCCACATTCCCCTCTGGCACTGAAGATGGGCATCAGGGATCATTGCCTCCCCTGACCCTCCCCAGTCACGTCACTCCAGGCTCCAGGGGAGCAGGTAAAGCTCCCTGCCTTTGAACGGGGGACGCCCATAATCGAAGTTCTGTGTGTCTAAGGCAGGGGTGGGAGCGTCCAGTCCAAGGGCCGTATGAGGCCTGCAGGGTCCTTTGGCCTGGCCCTGCCAAGGCATGAGGGGAGAGTTTGTTCCATGTTTGGCCAAAAGGAGCAGGTGCTTTTTAAGTGGGTAATTGTGTATGGCCCGTGGGTGGTGTTATAAATACCCCATGGCCCCTGGCAGAGAAAAGGTTCCCACCCCCGGTCTGATCAGTGAGTTCCAACTTACATTTTTGCTGCATATTCGTTCATCAGGTATCTGGTCTGGATATTCCGATACGAATGGTCGAAGTGCTTGTGTCTCCTCTGGTAAAAGGGCAGGGTGACCAGTGACATCTTGGAGTTCACCTGCGAATACAGAGTAACAGCAGCATGAGGCCCTTTCTGGACGTGGTCCTGCACCGTCTCCGAGCGCGGTCTACCAAGCATCGTGGCAAAGGGGAAATCAGGTCCAGTCAGCAAAACACACGGGGGCGGTGAAGGATGGATGGTACACGCGTGAATAATCCCGACCAGCAGTCCGAGGGTGAATGCTCGGGGCCACGGCAGCTTCCCTCCTGGTCCCCGTGTCCTGGTTACCTGGGGTCTGGTTACTGGGGGGCCTGGTTACCAGACCCCAGGGCCGGGCCCTGTCAGCTCGCCATCCATGACGGTCTGAGCCCGGTTCCCCACTCTGCCCAGCAGATGCCACAGACGCCCCGGACGCTCTCCACGCACTCACCATCTCCGCTCGCTTAGGAGACACGGAGCTGGGGGTCACCCAGACAAGGGGTCAAGGACTCGGCGCTACCCGCTCGTCATTCCACAAGCATGTGGGCGTTGCCGGGCACCTGCCCAGCCCTGTCGCGGACCACGGGCCCAGGAGGGTGGTCTCAGTGCCCTGGCCCTGATGCAGGGGCTCCCGGCTCCCCGCCTGGCCCCCCGCCTGGCCCCCTGCCTGGCCCCCGCCTGGCCCCCCGCCTGGCCCCCTGCCTGGCCCCCCGCCTGGCCCCCTGCCTGGCCCCGCGCCTGGCCCCGTCCCCCTGGTCCTCCACGCCCCTGCCCTCCCCGGCTTTCACCAATCTCACGCCCAAGGCAGCCACACAGCAGGACCGGCAGCTCGAGGACGCCTCGGCCACATGGTGTGCCGGGCCCTCTCCCCTCGCCCCACGGCCTCCTGGGTCGGGACTGCCCGGTGCCCCCGAGGCTCCAGGCGGGAGACCAGCCCCCGGGAAGCGGGCTCCGTGGGCTCGGCAGATGCGGGAGCCGCCGCCCTGGAGTCACAGGCCCTCAGGAGGGGCCCCGGGGGACTGGACCGGACCCGCTGTGTCCGGACGACATGCGACATTAGAAAGAAAAGGGGATCGCGGGGCCCAGCAGCTGCCAGAACGCACCCCCGTCTTCCAAGGAAAGTGACCTCTGACGCAGCCAAATGCCCTCCCACAGCCCTGGGGAGGCCCTGGGTCCCGGCAGCAGCTCCGGCTCCCAGCATCAGCTCCCGGCCTCAGCCTGCTTTGCCGAGAAATGGGGCTCCTGTCCCTTCAGCCCCTGGGCTGTGTGGGCCTGTGACCCCGGTTAGGCCACCCGCCATCGCGAGCACTGACCACCCCAACACCAGATTGTGCCAAAGTCACACGCTGTCACGTGACTGACCTCAGCCTGTCCGGGCTCGGCTTTCGACCTGACCTGCGAGGACGCTGGGGGTGAGAACACCTGCCTCCCTCCCGCCCGCCCCCTCCCGCACTCCCAGCCTTGCCCACACATTTGGCGTTTGTGGCAGCAACACAAAGCGTGAAACTGTCCTCACATCCTCACGTCCTCACGTCCTCGTCCGGGGAAGGCGCGTCGGTGACACGCTGAGGCCTCATCCCCGCCTGTGAGGAACACCCGGACCCATTCCCACGGCCGAGAAGGGACTTACTCTCTGGGAGGATTTCAACGGCAGGGCACTGACTTCCATTAACCAAGACACGCCACCGGCCGCTGAAGACGCCCAAGTCCACAACCCCAACTCACCGCTGTTCTCCCAGCACGGAGGGGTTTGTACCACCTGTGGGCGGCCTCCCCCAGGTAACCAGGCCCCCAGGTAACAAGGCCCCAGGTAACCGGGCCCCCAGGTAACCGGGCCCCCAGGTAACCGGGCCCCCAGGTAACAAGGCCCCCAGGTAACAAGGCCCCCAAGTAACTGGGCCCTGGGCCCCAGCACCTGCTCCTCCTCGAGTCACTCATGGGAGCTGCTGCCCCAAAGCTTCTCCACACTGCTTCCACCCGGAGGACAGTTAGATCCTCACCCGGAGCGGTTTTCACTGGTGTTTGGAGGGAGGGAGGGAGGGAGGGAGGGAGGGAGGGGGGCATCAGTCGGTGCCCCCCATATGCACCCTGACCAGGGCTGAAACCACACCCTAGCTATGTGCGCTGACCGTCGGAAATCGAACCTGCAACCTTTTGGTTGTACTGGACGACACTCCTCCCGAGCCCCCGGCCAGAGCAAACTGATTCTCACAGCATCAGCGTGCCGCCCAGGGAGGGCGCTGTGCACTCGGGCAGCTCACCCCCCACCCCCGCCCAGGCACCTTGGGAGCCAGGACGCCCTGCCCAGGAGGTTCTCACCGCTCCCGGCGCTCAGACCCAGGCGGTTCACACACTGACAGGACGAGAAGCAGACTGGCACTCTGACCGCCCTCCCATTGCCCCGGGGGGGGGGGGTGCCCGCCTCCTGCAGAGCCTGGCAAATGGAGCCCAGACCCGTTCCCTGAAGATCCCTCTGCGTCACCCTTGTTCCTCGATGACTGACCGCTGCTCAGAGAGGCCCGCGAGGCCAGGAGGGAGGGGAAAGGCCTCGCCGATCCCCACACCCCTCCCCACACCCCACTCCCCACCCTCGCTGCCCCAGCCCTCGGGTGCAGGGTCCCCACCCCTCTGGTTCCGGAGCGTGACCAGGAGCCGGGCTCCGGGCACCGAGCTGACCTCTGCGGGTGACCCCGCAGCGGAGCCGGCAGCCAGCGGTCGCTCCGGGGCGTGGACACCAGCGGCGGCGCCTGTCCTGCTCCGCGTCCCCTGGCTGCCGTCTGGGCGGGCAGACACCCAGCTCCGTGTTCTCTCGGGAAAACATCCGATTTCACTCCCCCCTTTTCTCGCCTGCACCCTCGTCACAGGCCCTCTCCTTCTGAGACCACAGTTTCCAACCTCAGTGCACGGACTGGGGACCTGAGGGGCGGGGCTCCAGATCGGGGTCCCCGAGGGGTGCAGGGGAGGGACTCGGGGACACTAACAGGAGACACGACCGGACGGGAAATACGGACGATGTTAAAATCTGACCAAGAAACTCGGACCTCAGGTCTGGGCAGGTTAACTGGACTCCACCCTGAACCGGGTCCAGGGAAGCTGGGGGGGCCCAGCCTGTGCCCGAGGCCCCGTCCCCCAGAAAGGGGAGACCAGGAGAGGAAAGAAGGAAACTCACCGAGAGGGAAGGACGGTGCAAAGGGGAAGCGGTGCTGCCCGGCTCAGGACGGCAGAGCCCGGCTCAGGACGGCAGAGTCCGGCTCAGGACGGCAGTGCCCGGCTCAGGACGGCAGAGCCTGGCTCAGGACGGCAGAGCCCGGCTCAGGACACAGTGCCCAGCTTAGGATGCAGTGCCCAGCGCTCTGGGCAGAGCCTGTCCCGCCCCATTTATGGCCAAGGACCTGCCATATATAGACACATGGCTTCTCGCCCAAACTGACAGGGACGTAAATCACAGCCGGTCCTGGGAGGAGACGGCCTGTTCTGGAGGGAGACCCATGGAAAAGGGCCTCACGGGGGCTCCTCTCTCCGCGGGGACGGGCGGCTCTGCTGGCGGCCCAGGGGCGGGCGGGCTGCCACGCGTTTCCCACGTAAACGCTCAGCCTCGCGCCCATCCTGTCGAGGGGCGGCTCCCCAGGCACACAGAGGGACAGGCCCGAGGAGTCTGGGCCACCGGCCTCTGGGGCAGAGGCTCACGCGGTCACCATGGCGACCAGGGCGGGCCGGGACTCCAAGGGCTGGGAGGGGGCCTCCGTGGCTAATTTTTGTGTTTTCATTTCAACAGCCGCCGGGTTTCCCCCGGGTGGACTTAGCAAGGCCTGCCTGCGGGGGAGCCACGCCCGGGGCAGCTCCGTCTTATTTATAGTTATTGCCACAGATGGACGCTGCGCACCCCCCCCCCCCCCCACCCCAGTGGCGGGGCGTCCGTCCTGCCCAGCACATGTGCAAATATAAATAACAGCACTGGCACGGCACGGCTGGCACCGGGCGTGTGGCCGAGAGCAGGGCGCTGGCCACCCTCTGGGCTCCGTGTTCCCACCTGCAAAGCCTCTGCAATAACAGCGACCTTGCACGTGCGTGGCGGAAACTGGAAGGAATAACGTATGGAAAGTCCTGGGAGCCCTGGACCCCTCCGTGTGCCCGTAGAGCGAGCATCCGAAACACGGCCAGAGCCGGCAAGACGGGCCGACGAATGAATCGCTTAAACGTTACCAAGTCCAGGGTCAGAGGCGTGGGCTGGCCTCTGAGAGTCCCCTGCACGCGGACCCGGACTCCACGCCTTCACCGTGTGAGCCATTCCCCCGCACGCCCGAGGGCCCCGCATTGCATTCCAGATGCTGAGGGGGCAGCAAGCACACGCCGCTGCTGACGGGGGAGTTCTGTCATCCCTGTCCCTACGCTCGGGAAACCGGTCCTGCCTCTCCCGGGAGGTCACTCACCCTGGGACAGTCACCACGCCCGCCGCCTGCCCATCAGCCTCCGTCCTCACGCCGGGTCCCAGCTCCTCCCGAGCACACAGCCTCCCTCCCGGGAGGGACGTCTCCCGAGCCCAGGGGTCCTGGGCGGCTCGGCACTGGGTCAGGACAGAGCTGCCGGCTGCTGGAACCTGTAAACCCGCAGGCACTGGGGCTCAGCACCACCCAGCCGAGCACGGTGAACTGGAACCGCACCGAGTCACGTCCTGATGGAATGGCCAACAGCTAGGGATTCGGAGGAAAGAAGAGAAGAAAGTCACACTCTGCACAAACGACATGGACTTTTTCATCAGAAACGATGCAAACCAGAGAACAATATCCCCAAACCATCCTATGGCCACAAAAATACCCTTTCAGAAATGAAGGGGACTCCCCAGCCCGGTGGTGCATGGAGATGCAGGGGGAGCCCAGCCCCCGTGTCCCGGGGCAGTAGGAGTGCAGGTCACAGCGGGCGGACACCGCCAGCCATGTGGGGTCCAGTGCCCACAGGGCCAGGTGGCGAGCCCATCGCTCCCTCCCGGCCACGGGTTTTCTGCACATTCACTCCCATCCACCCCTTGGCCCATCACACTGATAGGGGTACTGAATTAATCTGAAAAGTAATCTATTATTTTAGATATTAGAACACATGTACTTAAGTGACAGGGTTAAGTTTCTTACATGTGAATGGGTTAAGTTTTTCATAAGTTCTTTGAAAGGTTTGTAGAAAGCATTTGAGGAGTGACTCAGCTGTGAATCAACAAGACCCATAAGCAGGTCAGACTGACCCACAGGGGATGTCATATACAATCTTCATTCACATCATCTCAATCATCAATCATCTCTTCATAATCTCTCATCCTTCAATCATCTTCACATCACCATCAGCATATCTCACATCCTTCAATCTCAACACATTCACACATCACTCCACATCATCACATCATCATCACTCACACCATCACACATCATCTCCTAAACATCATCTCATCACCATCATCTCCTCACATCATCTCCTCACCATCATCATCATCCACCATCATCTCCACATCATCTCTCACCATCATTACTCATCCCACATCACTCATCCCAATCATCTCATCCATCATCTCATCCACATCATCTCATCCACTCATCCAATCTCATCCACATCATCTCCTCACCATCATCTCATCCCACATTCTCACCATCATCTCATCCACATCATCTCCTCACCATCATCTCATCACATCATCTCATCCACATCATCTCCTCACCATCATCTCATCCACATCATCTCCTCACCATCATCTCATCACACATCATCTCTCACCATCATCTCATCCACATCATCTCTCCACTCATCTCCTCACCATCATCTCATCCACATCATCTCATCCACATCATCTCCTCACCATCATCTCATCCACATCATCTCTCACCATCATCTCATCCACATCATCTCCTCACCATCATCTCATCCACATCATCACATCCACATCATCTCCTCACCATCATCTCATCCACATCATCTCATCCACATCATCTCCTCACCATCATCTCATCCACATCATTCCTCACCATCATCTCATCCACATCATCTCCTCACCATCATCTCATCCACATCATCTCATCCACATCATCTCATCACCATCATCTCATCCACATCATCTCTCACCATCATCTCATCACCATCATCTCATCCACATCATCTCATCACCATCATCTCATCCACATCATCTCCTCACCATCATCTCATCCACATCATCTCATCACCATCATCTCATCCACATCATCTCCTCACCATCATCTCATCCACATCATCTCCTCACCATCATCTCATCCACATCATCTCATCCACATCATCTCCTCACCATCATCTCATCCACATCATCTCATCCACATCATCTCCTCACCATCATCTCATCCACATCATCTCCTCACCATCATCTCATCCACATCATCTCATCCACATCATTCATCCATCATCTCATCCACATCATCTCACCACATCATCTCCTCACCATCATCTTCATCCACATCATCTCCTCACCATCATCTCATCCACATCATCTCCTCACCATCATCTCATCCACATCATCTCATCCACATCATCTCTCACCATCATCTCATCCACATCATCTCCTCACCATCATCTCATCCACATCATCTCACCCACATCATCTCCTCACCATCATCTCATCCACATCATCTCATCCACATCATCTCCTCACCATCATCTCATCCACATCATCCTCACCATCATCTCATCCACATCATCTCATCCACATCATCTCATCACCATCATCTCATCCACATCATCTCATCACCATCATCTCATCCACATCATCTCATCCACATCATCTCCTCACCATCATCTCATCACATCATCTCCCACCATCATCTCATCCACATCATCTCCTCACCATCATCGCATTGCCTGATGCCTGAGGACAGTAGCTGACATCTGCAGACCCCGGGGCTGCCTCCCCTTCCCCTTTATAGTCCCATCCCTGCCCCTGCTGGGAGACAGGATTCGAATGCTTGTCAGCGCCCTGCCTTCTTGTTTGGCTCAGTAAATGCCTATATGATTCAACCCTGCCTTCGTTATTGGACGCAGTGACAGGCAGCCTGAGCCCCCAACCCGAGAACAACACCCCACCTGCCGTCACCCTCCAAAGCAGCCCCAAGGCCCCTGCTTACTGCTGAAGCTCCCGCCAGGCGCTCTTCTCATCTACACCCTGACTCCATCTCCCTCTCCCCCATGACATCACACCCTGGGTAGGCCCAGTGCCGGGCAGACTCACAGCTAAGCTGGACTTCTGTGTCACGCTGCCTCGCCCCCTCTGCTGACCTTACACTCAGCTAGCTCAGTGGTTGAGCATCAACCTATGAACCAGGAGGTCACAGTTCAATTTCCCATCAGGGCACATGCCCGGGTTATGGGTTCGATCCCCAGTGTGGGGCATGCAGGAGGCAACTGGTCAATGATTATCTCTCATCATGGATGTTTCTCTCTCTCTTTCTCTCTCTCTCTCTTCCCCCCCCCCTTCCTCTCTGAAATCAATAAAAAACAATTTTAAAAAGAACTTTAAACTCAGCTGGTCAGACACAAGTTCAGGCTCTCCCACTGCTCCCCATCTGGTCTCTGCCAGTGTCCCCACCCCATGAGCAGCACAGCGAGCTGAGTCTTGGGCCCCAGGGATTCTGCCCTTCTTCTTCCCAGACACCCCCACCCACCGCCCCCCCCCCACCCGCCTCTCCATCCCCCTGCCCGAGCGGTGACCTCTGCCAGGCCGCCCTCTGCCCCCTGCGCTGCCTGGGACTCTCCAAGTCAATGTCTCCGAACCCCAATCTGCTCAGTCACCTCCACCCCTCACAGCTGTCTATGTCTTAAAATAAAGACATGCCTACTGTGTGCACCTTTACCTCCACCAGGAACCACTCCTCCAGTGAGCGTCGGGCCCGTCCATCCCACCAGCCAGACCGTGAGCCCTGGTGTCTGCCGGCCAGGAGGTCCCAGGACCACCTGCACACAAGCCCTGGCGGGTGGCTCAGCTGCTTGGAGCATCATCTGAGCACCAAAAGGTGGCGGGTTCAATTCCCGTGGGGGTGTGTATGGGAGGCAACCAATCGGTGTTTCTCTCTCACATCAATGCTACCCTCAGACCCTGACCAGTCTTCTCAGTGGTTAGAGCATCAGCCCATGGACCAAAGGGTTGCGGGTTTGATTCCCAGTCAAGGGCACGTACCCTGGTTGCAAACTCAATCCCTGGCCCAGGTCGGGTCATGTGCAGGAAGCAGCCAGTCAATGTGTGTCTCTACATCGATGTTTCTCTTTCTCCTCCCACCTCCCTCCCTTCCACTCTCTCTAAAAATAAAAATAAAAATCAATGGAAAAAACATCCTCAGGTGAGGATTAAAACTACCCCCAGGGGCTCACACCGCCCCCCAGCAGACATCTCTCTGAACCAATAAAGCAAAATCCTGAGCCGCCCGCCTCCTTGAACGCCAGCGAGAACCCGGGTGGTGAGAACACTGTTATCTCCCAAACACCCAGGTAACCGGGTTACCCGGCGTGTCTGGAACGGAGCCCAGAGTTCTTCCAGGATCTGTGAATCCAAACACGTCCGGAGCCTGGCAGCCACAGCAGCCCTGCGCCGGGCATGGCCTCCGTGGACTCATAGCAAGGGGGTGTTGGGAGCTATGTGCCCGGGCCACGGGGACACGCAGAGGGGAGAGGCTCTGGACCCGGAGGCTCATCGGGACCGTGAGCAGCGCAGAGGTTCTTGGCCGAGAGGAAGCCCACGGGGCCGCGTGGGAGGAGGACGCCGGGACGAGTCCTGAGGTGGAGCGGCCGCGGGGTCCTCCACCTGATGACATGAGGTGCGATGTGTCCCCCGGTGCACATCGTGTGTGTGGAACCTGAGACCTGCCCCCAGGCCGCGACCTGCCCTCCCCACACCCTGCGGTGACCGTGATGCGCTCGGCATGGCGCTCGGTGCAGCCCGTGCCTCTGCCCAGTGCCCCGCCATCGCCAAGCTCAGCAAAGGCCGTTCGTATCCAATGTGCCGGCCGGCTTTGCCCTTGGGCGCTATTTACAGCGTTGTGTTGACAGATCCGGCCCTCAATTAGCGGGCAGTTTATCTCCCCGGTGTCCTCAAGCACTCGCCAGGCCTGGCTCCCGTCTGCTAATCTGGGGCGGAAGCTGCGTGACCCGGCACCGTCCCCCCCGGCCCGGCCTCCCGGGCTGTAAAGTGAGGCTGGATTAGAGGATCCTCGCTTAAGCCCCACTGCGCAGCGATCTCCCTCCCGGGTGGCCGTGCCCAGGGAGGGATGAACGGCAGGTGGGTCTGCTGGCTGGGAACAGGCCCGACGCGCGTCAGGGCGCAGGCCGCCGTGCCGACAGGACTCCATCCGAAGTGCTTAAGGGCTTAGGATCCCGGAGGGGGCCGTCAACTGTGCTGACAAGAACATTACTGGTGCTCCAGCCCGTTTGGCTCAGTGGGTAGAGCGTCAGCCCTCGGACCGCAGGGTCACAGGTTCGATTCTGGTCAAGGGCACGTCCCCGGTGCCCGGCCCTGGTCGGGGGCAGGCAGGAGGCAACCCATCGATGTGCCTCTCTCACATGGGTGCTTCTCTCTGCCTTTCCCTCTCTCTCCCCTCCCCTCCAAGCCAATGGGGAAATGTCTGCAGCGAGGATTAACAACCACAAACCCTCCGACCTGCCCCGCGCCGGGGGCCTTCACCCAGGCGGGACCGTCACATCCGGCCCTCCATCTGCAAAGTAACGTCGCTGAAGTACACAGAGCCCTCCGTGCCCTCAGACGACAGCGCACCTCGCGGTGTGAGCATGGCCACCGAGGCCGGACAGGTATGGAGACCAGGTGGACCCCTAGACTCCCTGGGAGACGAGATGGTGGGACTCTGGACCACAGGCTTCAGAAAGCCGGTCCCCAAAGGGAGCGTCCAGCTTATGCCCACTAGATGGCGCCCTGGCCCGCCGACCCGTGGAGGAAATCTGTGGGTGGCAGCAAGAAAGGCAAAAGCATGTTATGGGAGAGGGGAAACATTTAATGATGTGCTGCCAATAATCATTTCCATTTTGGGAAAAAATTATATGAATCCGAACTTGGCTCTAGCTCTTCATAGTAACAGTAATTTTATCTCCCCACAAACATCTCGGAAAAACTCCAAGTTGAGTGATGGGGTTTAGTTATTTGTAACAACTCTTACATCCAAAATAGATCCAGAGACAAAGAAGCATCCAACAGACCGTCACACCTCAGAGGGAAGGCAGGGGAGGAGGGGTGAGGGGGTAAGAGATCAACCAAAGAACTCGTACGCATAAAGCATAACCAATGGCACAGTCCATGGCGGGGCGAGGCTGGGCTGGGGGCGGGGCGGGCGGGCTGGGAGAGGTCAATGGGGGAAAGGGGGACATAGGTAACACTTCCAATAATAAGAATTTTTTCAAGTTCAGATCAGCAGGCACAGAATAGCTCTGGGGATGTCGAGTACAGCAGAGGAAACAGCCAATGATATTATGCTAACGAGGCCTGGGGTCAGATGGCACGAGACGTATCGGATGACCCTTTGTGAGTTACATCAATGTCCACTCACTGGGTTGTGCACCTGAAACTATACTGAACCTCAATTCTAATTGAAAAAAATTTAGATATTTTTAATATGTTCAAAAATCAGGTGTGTGCATGTGTGTGTGTGTGCGTGTGTGCACGCACATGCATGTGTGTGGTTAATTGTCTGTGTCCCCGGCGGGGCGTGATGCCCAGGTGAGGAAGGCGTGTGGCTGGGAGGCCTGCACCCACTCTTCAGGCCGCGCGTCTCCACTCAGTTACTGGGCCCTAGACCTGCTGCTGAGAACACAGGGAGCAGGGAGGGGACCTTCCGCTGCTCCCCGACGTGGGAGGAGGGGGCCCGCGCCTCTGTCCGCTGCAGTGCCCTGGCTGGGCAGCAGAGGGCGCCGGAGGCTCCCGCTCCCTCCTGGACCCCCGCCAGCCGGCGGGACCACAGGGAACTGGCCGCGGCCAGGGCGAGATCAGCGGGAGAGAGGGCCTTTGTCCGCCGCCGGCCCCTCCCACTGCCCCGCCGCGGCAGGGAGGCAGCAGGCCCCGTCCCTCTGGCCCGGTGACCAGCAGGACGGGCCATCTGTGCACAGGCTCCGGGGAGGGGTCACTGCTCGGCGTCCTTCCCGGGACAGGAAGCAGGAACCGGGGACAAACAGCGGGAGGAAGCATGCACCCCCCGCCGGGCGCGCCGCCAGCCGGCCAGGGCCCAGCCTCGGCCTCCGGGTGTTCAGGCGTGTCCGGGTCCGGGCCCTGGGGGAGCCGCTTCCCTGCCGGCTGCCCGAAGGACCAGGATGCACTGGCCCGTGAGCCCGCCACTGCTCCCGGGTCCCCGCGGGCCTTCTCCCCTCCCCCCCACTCCCCCCCTCCCGTTATCAGGCCCTCACGTCCCTCACACCCGAGCTCAGAGCACAGCGGTGGCCTCACCATCGGTGGGGGACCCCGGGACCACATCAACACAGGCCCCCGTTTTCAGAGCAAACACTTGTAAATGCAGCAGCTGCTGGGCCGCCCGTCGCTGGAAGAGGAACCTGACCCCTGACCTCACTGTTCCCAGGAAAACCCGTGTCCAGCTCATCAGATGGGTGTCAGGCGCTGTCTCACCCATGGGGAGCGGGGCCCTGCACGGCTCACCCTGCGCTGAGGGGGGGGCGGGGGATGGAGAAACTGTTTCCTAGGTTGTACTGAGCCCCAGGATGCCGTCCCTGCTCGGGTTTGGGGGCGTCCCACTGAGTCCCTGCTCGGGTTTGGGGGCGTCCCGCTGGGCCGGGCAGTGTTTTCCGGGTGCACTGGAGTCAGGCCCTGTGTGCACAGAGAAGCCGGCCGGGTTGCAGCTCACCAGCAGGCCCGGCGCAGCGCCAAGGCCTTTGCGGGGGCGGGGGGGGGCGGCGGGGGCCCCGGGCCAGGCTGGCCGTAGCTGCAAGGCCCAGCGGGCAGGGAGAGGCCTCCATGTCCAGCCGAGGGGTGGGGGGTTGCCCGGGGGCACGGCTGGCCCTGGGAGAGGGGGTGCGGGCGAGGGAAGGGCCTCCGACGCCGAGGGCAGGGAGCGAGATGGCGTCGTCCTGGGGGGAGGACGGGCCCGCCCGGCTCGGGGAAGGCGGGACGGCCCTGCCCGCGTCCTGCCCACGGGCACCGGGTGGCGGCACGTGGCTCCCTGTGAACAGGGGCCTGGCGCTGAGAAGACAGAGGTGGTTGTTGAGTGACTGAGTGACCACATCAGCCCGACCCCAGCCCGGCCGCACAGACAGGGACAGACGGGCACGCTCCCCGGCCCCCGGTCCCCCCGACGGCGAGGACCCCTCGTGAACTGCTTCTCAAGGGTCACCCAACAGTCTCGCAGCCTGAGTCACGGGGGAGACCCGGAGATCTCGCGAGTGTGGCCTTCCTTCACGGCCAGTGAGCGGCCCCGCCCGTGACAGCCCGCAGCACAGCGGGGCCTCCGCCATCCGCAGGAGGGGAAACCGAGGCACGGCTGCCTGGTCCGCAGGTCTGTGCTCACGGGCCCCACGAGGGACCGGCCTCCGATTCTGGCTGATGCCTCTGCGTGTGAAGATCTCCCGCCACGAGTGGGCGGGGACCCCGACCTCAGGGGGGACAGGGGGCCCCGACTTCAGGGGTGACAGGGGGCCCCGACTTCAGGGGTGGATGGGGGACCCCAACCTCAGGGGTGGACGGGGACCCCGACCTCAGGGGTGGACAGGGGGCCCCGACTTCAGGGGGAGATGGGGGTCCCTTACTTCAGGGGTGGACGGGGGGCCCCGACTTCAGGGATGGACGGGGGCCCCGACTTCAGGGGTGGATGGGGGACCCCAACCTCAGGGGTGGACGGGACCCCGACCTCAGGGGTGGACAGGGGGCCCCGACTTCAGGGGGAGATGGGGGTCCCTTACTTCAGGGGTGGACGGGGGACCCCAACCTCAGGGATGGACGGGGGGCCCCGACTTCAGGGGGAGATGGGGGTCCCTTACTTCAGGGGTGGACGGGGACCCCGACCTCAGGGATGGACAGGGGGCCCCGACTTCAGGGTGGATGGGGGACCCCAACCTCAGGGGTGGATGGGGGACCCCAACCTCAGGGGTGGACAGGGGGCCCCGACTTCAGGGGGGATGATCAGCCCTGACCTCAGGGGGAGATGGGGACCCCCTCAGGGAGGACAGGGGACCCGACCTCAGGGGGGACGGGGGACCCCGACCTCAGGGGGGACGGGGCCCTGGGCCACACCGGGAAGGAGAGCAGTCACCGTTGGTGGTGACGGTGGGGTTTCCTCTCCATCGGGCAGGGGCTGCCCGAGGAGGACGGGGTCAGCGCGCCCCCCCCCCAAGGAGAGAACCTGGCACCCAGCCGGCACCCGGGCGCTCTGTGGAGTGCGTGCACCAGGGTCACCACGGAGAGGTTTCGGGGCCCTCAATGGGGGTTGTCTCGCCCCGTCCCGGGTCCCGATGAAACCAGGTCCCCATGGGGGACGCACAGGGCTCGGGGCCACTCACACCGGGAGGGACTCGGGGAGGCGCCGGGCGCAGGCAGGCTGTGCTGGGCAGGGCGCCTGGGGGGCCTGTGGAGAGCTGCTCCCCCCGCACCCCGCAGCGCCCCCCCCCACTGACCTCAGCGCCCAGGGGGACACGGGCTCAAAGGGTGGTCCCCAACCCGCCTCGCCCATGGGCTCTGCGGACCGCACAGTGAGCTCCTCTTTATAAAATAAACTGTCCTCCCAGCCAACCGGGGAGCCAGGAGGTCAGGGTGCGACTCCCGGTCAGGGCACAGGCCCAGCTGCAGGCTCCGTCCCCAGCGTGGGGTGGGCAGGAGGCAGCCGACCAAGGTTTCATCACCGAGGTTTTCTCTCTCTCTCTCCCTCTTTCTCTAAAAACCAATGCAGACCCGTATTTAAAAAAGAATATTCTCTCAGCAACATCGCCCCAGGAATAAAGATTTCAGAGGAAAAAGATTAAGAACCCTCACAACACGAAAGGAACGCTGGGATCCGTGCTCATGTTGCGTGCCAACTGGGGAAGGAGATGTTTGGGTCTACGATGGTGACTCACCCCTTTCACTGGGAGGAGGGCTGCGTGGGGACCGCGGGTGTGCTGGGCAGCATGCTAGGATGGGCACCACCCACAGGCCAAGGGGACGGGCAGGAGGGAGGGAGCGGGCAGGGGGGAGGGGGCAGGGGCAGGAGGGAGGGGCAGGAGGGAGGGGCAGGAGGGAGGGGGCAGGAGGGAGCTGCAGGGGCAGAGGAGGGAGCGGGGCAGGGGGGAGGGGCAGGGGCAGGAGGGAGGGGGCAGGGGCAGGAGGCAGCGGGCAGGGGTAGGAGGGAGCTGCAGGGGCAGGAGGGAGCTGCAGGGGCAGGAGGGAACTGCAGGGGCCTGGCTCACACCTCTTTCCTCAGGGGTCAGCAAAGTCCTCCCTCGCCGACGGGGCCCCAGCCCTGCAGGCGGGCTGCCCAGGTGCCACGTCCCCAGGAGACGCCTCACCCAGGCCTGCGCCGCCCGCACAGACCTCAGGAGCCCTGGCATTTTCCAACCATTTATTTCATCTCACAGACACGGACACACGGGTGTCCCCGCGTGGGCCCGGGGGGAACGACGAAGCGATGACAAACACACTCGCTGCAGGCTCAGCGTCAGCCGCCCCACGGCGCCCTCACCGTGGGCTCGTCCAAGGAGCGGGGACACTGCAGGCCGTGCGGGGCCCGGACCGCGTGGGAGACTTCAGCCCACGTGAGCGCCGAGCCTTCCGTGTCCCGTCCCTGGTCCCTTCACAGCGAGTCCCGAAGCCCGGGGGCCGGCTGGGGCTGGTGGGGCCCGGGGCCCGGGCACGGCCTGGTTGGGTGGAGCGGACGCGGCCCCCACGGTCAGAGGCAGCCACGCACGGGCACTCCCCCGCTCGCACCAGCTCCTCTGAAGAACAGCAGCGCGGAGGGGGGGAGGAGTAGAGCATCCGCTCTTTAACCCCAAACACAGCATCCTGAGAGCCGGGAAGTCTGAAACAAGACAGGACACGACGTAACACTTCCGCTTACATTCAGCCGCTCGGGGGTTACCACAGGTCAGGTCCCGAAACCCACCGCCAGGAAGAAGCCACAGGAGCACCCGCAACGTCTCTCCCAGGAGGTCGGTGACGGGCCAGCAGGTTAGCCCCTGCCCCGGCTTTCCTGAGTGACGGCGGGGTGCAGACACGGAGCAGACGGTGCGCGTTCTCGCGTGTTCGGCGCAAAGCGAGTGCGGGTAACACAGGTGTTTTCTCAGCCGCAAAGGGTCCCCACAGCGTCCACTCTCCTCACGGGCAAGAAGCGCGAGTAAAGCCGCCAAGTTCCAAGCCCAGGGCTGGGGCCCGGCCCACGTCCAGGGGCAAAACCAGGAAGAAAACGAAGACGCTTCCGGCCGGTCCCTCGGGTTCCACGTGAACCTTGGCTGACAACACGGTCACTGCTGGTCCACACGCGGAGCCATCACGCCCGGTCCCCGGTCGCCCCGGCGGGGGGGGGGGGGGGGGGGGGGGCGGTGTCATGAACGCATGAGCCTCATTGGACGACTGGTCCAGGATGGGAAATGGTTTTACACCAACTGCTGTTCAGAGTAGGGCTGGGTCTGGGCTGAGAACGTCACGTTGCCTGGGACACGTCCTTCCTGGGCCATCCGTGCTCCGTGCCCAGCACCCCACCCACCCCCCCCCCCGCACCGGCCCCCAGCATCTCCAATCCACACGCCAGGCCGGCGCTTTCCTGTCTCATTGGCGCAAACCTGCGGCCTCACCCCTGGAACTGCCCCCAAAGCAAAATAAACTGGTCCCCGCGGCCTTCGACAGTAACCTTCCTCGGAACGACTCCCCGAGGAGCATCACAGGGGCCGGGTGTGGCCGCTATAGGAATGCGAACAGCAGCCTGGTCCCGTCACAGAAAGACGCTCGCACCGTCAGGAGATTCGAGACGGGTGCCGTGCTAGGAACGGGGTGTGTAAACAAACACGATGTGTCCTCTCGCTGGGAGCTCCCCGCCGGGGGGGTTCCCGTCGCCGTGATGAAGGCCAGGCAGCCAGGCCACAGGACGCCGTGTCCCTCCTTCCAAAGACGAGGAACCGACTTTGCAGCATCGCCACCTCGGGTCTGACTGAATGTCAATCACGCCCTCCCTCTGGCACAAGCTTCTGATGCGATCAAGCCGATCATGTCCAAACACGTTAACTGCTAACTCTCCTAACCACAGACCTTCCAGAGCCCAGCACTTCCCGCTGCCCACGGACTGACACAGTCGGCCACTGACCCCTCCACGGGGCGGACAGGTGAGCAATGCTGAGCTGGGCATGAGGGCATCGTCGGAGCAAGTATTTCAACTCCAACTGCAACCACCAGGGAGCCCTGTCTGTCCGTCTGAGACGTCAGGCGTTGTGTGACCGGGGAGGGAGAGCCGACGGCTCCCAGTCCCGAGCTCTGCGAAGCCGTGAGGGTCGCGTGAACAATTAGGAAAAACGGGCGTCCACCTGCAGGCCTGCGTGCACAGGCACGTGACGGCCCCTCGTGTCCACAGGCTGGCTGTCACTCTGCCACGTGTGCTGAGGAGGATGTTTTTAAAAACCCACCCGCTCCCCAGGATCACACCATCCGCACTGAGCATCCCGGCCGGGTCCCCAGGGGCCGTGCGCTCGGCCTCAGCATGGCCAGCAGCTGTGGGTTTCAGCTTCTTTGGGGGGAACAATCCTTCCTTCGAGTCCATCACAAAACACAGACGTGGCCCGGCCGGGGTGGCTCAGGGGTTGAGCGTCCACCTAGGAACCAGGAGGGCAGAGTTCGATTCCCTGGGTCAGGGCACAGGCCTGGATTGTGGACTCGATCCCCGGGGGGGCGGGGGGGGGGCGTGCAGGAGGCAGCCCATCAATGATTCTCTCTCATCACGGATGCTTCTATCTCGCTCTCTCTCCCTTCCTCTGAAATCTATAAAAAATATTTTAAAGAGAGAGAGAGCGCACGCGTGCTCATAGCCCTCACCGAAGGCTCTTGCCTAGGGGGAGCCCACCAAAACGCGAGCAGCGGTAGCAGGAACCTGACTTAGTGGGTGAGAGAGGGCTTAAGAGCTTTACTTAGCAGCGGCCACCCTAACCCTCCAGCCCAAACAGGTGTGGCTCCTCTGCGGCTGCGAGGAGAGAGTTCACCTGGGCCTACCTGGCCTTCCAACTCCCGCGCGCTGCTCACCAGTAAGCCAAGGTGCCCGTGGGCCCGTCTGTGTCCTGTGCCCCGGGTGCTGGCTGGCTCGCCCTGAGGCATCCCCTTTTGATCAAACCGCCCCCCCCCCCCCCCAACGCTGTCTCTCTGGGAGGTGACCTGTCTGCACAGCCTACACCTGGCGACAAGGGCAAAGCGAAGCGAAGGGAAAGGCGATGCGCAACGGGGAGGCGGGCCTCAGAGCAGCAGCGCAGAGCCCTGGAGGCCGAGCTGCCAGCTCGCAACTCCAAAGCCTTAAAGGATGGTGGCAGCGCCCTACCCGCACTCTCTCCCTCCTCCACTCCTGGCGGGAGCCTGGGCCCCGGAGGCCTTCCCTGCCCAGGGCTGCCCGGGGGGTGAGGGAGGAGACGCCCGGGGGACCCGGCCCGTCCTACGCAGCGCCCTCCTCGCCTCGGTCCAGCTTCTCCGGCAGGTTGAGCACGAAGGGGAAGAGCGCGCCCCGCACGTCCAGGGGGCCGCTCAGCGCCTCGGCCTCCACGCTGTCCTCCGCGCCCTCGTCCCCGCCGGGCTCGCCGTCCGGCGGGGGCACGAAGCGCCAGGTGCCGGCGCGGCTCACGCAGTAGATGCTGCCGCCCAGCGCCGCGCAGCGGAAGGGCTGCTGGCCCCACCCCGACGGCGCGCCCGGGAGCCGCAGGTGCGCGGCGCGGCAGCCCCACCGCTTGGCCAGGCAGTGGTAGCGCAGCACGCGCGCCCCGCCGGCCTGCGGCTGCCCGGCCGCCGGCGCCTCCCCGCGGGCCCCGCGCAGGTCGAAGCGGTAGATGCAGCCGCCCAGCGCGACCATGTCGGCCGAGCGCTCGCGGCCGCTGCTGCCCGGGCACTCCTGCCACTCGTCGCGCCGCGGGTCGTACTTGAGCAGGCGGTAGAAGAGCGAGCCCCCGGACACGTAGATCTCGCCGTTGCAGATGGCGGCCTCGTGCGCCACGGCGAAGGCGCCGCGGGGCAGCGGGGCCACGGCGGCCCAGCGGTCGGCGCGCGGGTCGTAGCGCTCCACGCTCAGCAGGCACTCGCCGCCCACGGCGTACAGGTGGCCGTCCAAGGCCAGCAGCTGCAGCTGCGAGCGCGCCTGGCGCAGCGGCCGCACGGCGCTCCAGCGGTCGGTGGCCGGGTTGTAGCAGAAGACCCGGTCGGAGGGCCGCGCGCGGCCGTCGGGGCCCGCGGGCGCCACGCCACCGGCCACGAAGAGGTAGTTGTAGAGCACGCACAGGCCGCAGCCCCGCGCCGGCGCGCCCTCGGGCAGCCGCGTCAGCTCCCGCCACTCGCGGGCCGCCTCGTGCCAGCAGTAGACGGCGGCGTCCCCGCGGCCCTCCGCGTCCCCCGACGGGCTCTGCGGCCGGCTGCCCGCGCGCTCCCCGGCCGGCCCCAGCGCGGCGGCCAGCAGGCGGGCCCGGCCGGCGCCCAGGCGGCGGCGCAGCAGCAGGTCTCGCTCGGCGCCCGACAGGCGCCCGAACACGGCGGGCTCGCGCAGCACCTCCAGGTAGTGGTCGCTCATGAAGCGGTAGGCGGCGTCGCGCAGCTCCGTCAGCCGCTGCCGCTTGGCCGCGCCCAGCACCTCCAGGCAGTTGGCGAGGCTCAGCTGCGGCGCCACGGCCTCGGTGGCGCGCTGCGCGGCGCAGGGCAGCTGCAGGCGGCGCGCGCCCGCCACCACCTCGGCCACGTTGTCGGGCCGCACGCCCGCCATGCGCCCGCTGTACGCGTAGGCCAGCAGCAGCCGCAGCGCCGCCCAGCCCACGCCGCTCACCCGCAGCACGTCGCGGGACGCGCGCGCGCGGAAGTAGTCGCTGCGCGCCGCCAGCACCGCCTTGTGCGCCCGCAGCCGGCGGCCGGACACCTCGATGACCAGGTCCGGCTCCCCGTGCGCGCTCCCGACGCCGGGGGGCACAGGCGCGGGGTCCCCGGCCTCCTCTGGGGATGCGGGCTCTCTCCGGGGACGCGGGCCTCCTCCGGGGACGCGGCCTCCTCCAGGGACCAGGGCTCCTCCAGGGACGAGGGCTCCTCCGGCGACGCGGCGCCGCCGACCTCCCACTGCCGCTCCACCACCCGCTGGCCGCGGCGGCACGGAGGCGGGGAGGCCGCTGCGCCCTCGGCGGCGGAAGCGCGGGACTGCAGCGGGGACTCGTCCCCGGAGCTGAAGCACAGGGAGGCGCCCAGGCTGCAGGGGGACTGCGCCGGGGACGGGGACGGGGACGGGGACGCGGCGCCCTCCCCCCAGGCCGCGTCCGGCGGCTGCAGGCTGCCCTCTCCCGGAGCCTCGGGCGCGCTGCCGCCTCCCCCCGTCTGGCCGCGCGCTCCCTGCGCCCCGGGGCCCCTGGGATCCGGCCCTTGGCCCGGGTCATCCCCAGGGTAGAGGACACGGGGGGCCACCGGGTTCTCCATGGCAGCGCCCCTCCCCTCAGGAGCCCACCATGACCTTGGGCGGCTCAAGGTCGAGGGTTCCCTGGGGCTCCCGGCCTCGGTGGGCTCTCCTGGCCCGCGCTCAGGTTCCACGCCCGCTCCCCACTCCGGTGGTGGCTCCCGGAGTTCTCCAGCCCCCCCCACCTCCTCTCTTCAAAGAGGGCGTGTCAGCCCCCGGTGCACCCGCTAAGGTGACCCTCGGGGAGCTCAGCCCAGGCCGGTGGTGATGCCTCAGTTAGAGCCCAGGACAGTCCTGGCCGGCGCCCCTGGGCCCCTCTGCAGAGCTGGGCTGTCAGGGGCACGTGAGGAACCCAGGCGGGCCCCCGCCTCCGGTGTCCCGCGTCATTGCTTTACACTCCATGACCTCGCGCACGAGGCCGGGGTGTCCTCTCAGAACTCGGCCTTTAACTCTGTCTTGTGTAAACAGGCCCCCGGGAGCTTCCTCTTTCTGGGGCTGCCATTTGTCATTGGGGGTCACGAAACATCAGCCCGGGGAGCTATCCGGCTCAGCAGCTCTGGTGACGGGCCTGCTCCGCCGCCCGGAGGCCAGCCCTCCCCTCACTGGCCAGGTGCGCGCTGGAGAAGCAGAATCCGCTGCAGCTCACTCATCGGCCGGCGGGGCCTGCGCTCCCTCTGACCCACCGCATCCTGTCCGGCTCCTGTGGGGGGAGAGGAGGTGTTTGTGTCAGAGGGGTCGCCACACTCCCCGCATCACAGCTCAGGTCGCAGCTGTCCATTGGGGGGGGGGGACCCTGCCTTCCTCCTGCCGGTCAGTGCTGACCGCGCACAGAGTAACAGGGATTTTAAAAATGCCCTCGCCCCCCCTCTCCCCCGCCATGTGGGGGCCTGTGAAGGGGAACTCGGTGCAGGAATGGGCTCTGGCAGCATGTGGGGGGCAAAGCGCTGAGCTGTCCCGTCCCTTCTGTTCCCTGACTGGGCTCCAGGGAAAGCACACACCTCGGGGGAGCTCGGCTGACCTTCCTGTTGTTCTGCTTTTCTGTTACTCCTCACCTGAGGCTATTTCCTGTTGATTTTTAGAGAAAAGTGGGAGAGAGAGGGGAAGACAGAAACATCGATGTCAGAGACACATCAATGGGTTGCCTCCTGCACGTGCCCCAACCAGGGCCCAGGCGGGCAAGGAGCCTGCAACCCAGGTATGTGCCCTTGACCAGAATCGAACCCGGGACCCTTCTGAGTGTGTGCGGGGGGAGGGGGGGCTCTAACCACTGACCAACACTGGCCAGGGCACCTTATTCCATTTGTTGCGGGTGGCACTTCCTGCAGTCTCCCCCAGGCCCTTGCCTCACACGCAGCCCCAGCAGATGGGGCGCCGGGAGGGCCCCTCCCTGCAGAGCCTCAGGCCCCTCGGAGCCTGCTGCGTGGCTGCCTCTGGGAATTGTGTGTCTGGGAACCGCAGGGAAGCTTCTCTCCCCAAAGCCCCGCGCAGCGAGAGAGAAGCAGAGGAAACCAGCCCGCATCAAACAAATAACCACCCCGCGCCCAGAAGGCCCGCAGGCAGAGGCCAGATGCTGCGGCGAATTACAAACACGCCAAGAAAAGGCCTTTCCCAAGCGAGCAGCACAGCCTTCCTGGGCTCCGGAGCCGGGAGGGGGCGCAGCTCTGGCTTCCCAAGGAGGAGAAGGGCAAGAGGCAGCCCCACCCGGCTCGGGGTCTCCTAGATGCCTGCGCCTCAGGGGAGACGACAGGACACAGCCACCTTCCCCAGCATCTCCTGGTTCTCTGCTCGGCGTTCTTCACACCGGGCCCTGGTGCTGAATGCCCAGGGCTGAGCGTGTGTGTGTGTGTGTGTGTGTGTGTGTGTCTGTCCTGCTCTTCCTGCTCCTGTTACTAACACACTCTCCGATTATTCTTAGAAATAAGTGTCTCCGAGCTGGGAAGGCGACATTCAATGCGCGCGCTCTCTCTCTCTCTCTCTCTCTCCTCTCTCTCTCTCTCTGTCTCTTGCCCAGACTTCTTCAACAATAACCCGCTGGCTGGCGTAGCTACGATGTGGGAGGCACCGTCTGAGGTCACGGGAGCCGTGAGAAATGCTGAGCGTAACCGGAGCCCTGCCGCCCCGGGTCGTGGGACGCTGAGCTCAGGGGACAGGCTGCTGTTTGCTCAGCTGTGTGGCCGCCAGGATGCTATCGCTCCCCCTTCTCGGGGGCCGTGGGCACCTGCCGGGGGAGAACACCGGCCCGCAGGAACCGAGGGATGACACACGAACCGGCCAAGGTCGGAGCGGAGTTCCTGGCCTGGCCCCCAGGCCTCGGCTGTCGTCGGGGGACCGGACAGGGAAACGGAGTAAACTGGCTCTCTCTCACCAAACGCACGCGAACCGGAATGAAGGCAGAGGCCAGCTCTCACTCGGCTCACCCTTTGCACATTTCTGTGCAAAACAGGGCCGTGACCTCAGCCGACGGTGCTTCTTTCTTTACTTTGGCCTGGAAGAGGGTCCAGGCCGTCCCGGGGCGTCTTCCCGTCTTCCCAGCGCAAACATCAAGGCAGGGAGCGGGCCACCCGTAAAGCGGGGGAGCCTGTTTCCGGCCAAGGGCCCTGTGGACACGTCTCTCTCTCGGCCGTACTACACGGCCCACTTAAAACCAGCTGCTCCATCTGGTCAGACACTCCATCAGCTCACCCTGATGCCTCGGCGGGGCCAGGACAAATGATTTCCAGGGCCCTGTGCGGCCCGCGGGCCGGACGTTCCCCACCCCTGCTGTACAGGCGGGTTCGGAGCTGTTTTAAAGGCCCCGCCACGTGTGTAAGGCCTGAGAGGAGCGGGCGAGGACACACAGGGGGCAAGAGTGGGCTTACAGTTGTGTGCGTGGAAGTAATACAACAAGAACACGGCAAGGACACATGCTTCACGTGCTCACTATGCACCCACTGTGCCTGCCCGGAGGCAGGGGCTCTGGCTCCGTGATGAACCGACCTGAAGCCGCCCGTCACCCAGCCCGTCTCCCCTATGTCCCGCCCCCATGCAGGTCCCTGCGTGGTCCCCACCAGGAGCCTCCTCCCACCCGCTCACGACACTCTCCCGGCTGGCACCCTGGGCCCTGCAGGCAGCCGGCTGGTGCCGGGCACACGGACCACGTCAGGGATGCTGTGACGGCCGGTGGCAGCCGTGCCCAGGCCTCCACCCTCCGCCCCCGGGCAGCCACATGGAAGGTGGTCCCCCACCCCTCAGAGCAGGCGGTCCCATTCCCAGGACACGTGGCCCCACGCGGCAGAGCCCGGTCCTTTCTGAATGGGGCTGGAGAAACTCCACGGTGGCCGCTCCGTCTCCCAGCCCCCACTCCTGCCCCGGAGGACCCATTACCCCATGTCCCCTGACAGCTGTCTGGACGAGCCAGCCCACGGGGCACCCCCTGTCTGCTGAGCCGTGCGCCCCTCGGCCGCGTCGGGGTTCCAAAGGGACTCCTCATTCTTGGTCTGGCTCTGGGCCCCATGGGCGGGAGCCGTCCCAGTGACATGCAGTGACCTCCGTCAGGGCCAGGTGGTATGGCTTAAGCATCGGCCCATGAACCAGGAGGTCACGGTTCCATTCCCGGTCGGGGCACAGGCCCGGGTTGTGGGCTCGATCCCCAGTGTGGGGCGTGCAGGAGGCAGCCGGTCCATGGTTCTCTCTCATCGCTGATGTTTCTCTCTCACTCTCCCTCTTCCTTCCTCTCCCTGAAATCAATAAAAACATATTTAAAAAAGTGACCCCCACTGGCTGAGAGGTCCTGCAGGAGGGATGGGCCCCCGGAGCAGCCCCCCAGGTCTGTCACCACCGCTGATGACAGAAGGAGCCGCCGGGGGAGGGGCTGTGTTGGGGGGAGGGGGGCATTAGCAGGGTCCTGCTCCCTTGTCCTCAGGACGCATTTTAGGGGGAACAGGTTTGAGTTCAATCTAATGCAGGGGGCGTCTCCCCCGGACGAATATCCATTTCTTCTCGGCCTTACAAACACCGAGACAGAACATTTTTTACAGTTTTCCCCCTTGTTTCACTGTTCACGTGAAGCTTAAAAAGTAAGACTGTGGATCGTCCTAACGTGGACATTATTTACGTGTTTAATGAGGACATTCCTTCACTTAGGATTAACTGCGCTTCACTATACTGTCACACGTTGCTAACAAGTATCTCCCATGCCAGTCATTCGCTGGCTTTAAAAGGTGCTTGTCCGTGGGCGCAGGAAGCTCACGCAAACCTCGCCGCGGGCGTCACTTCCAAGGAATTCCTTCTCAGTGGCGCCCGCCCAGGCCACACCCTCGTGGTTTTTTTTGTTTTAATATGTTTTTAGAGAGAGAGGAAGGGAGGGGGGAGAGAGAGACAGACATTGATGTGAAAGGGAAACATCCATGTGAGAATCATCAATCAGCTGCCTCCTGCACCCCCCACCCCCGCCACACTGGGGATCAAGCCCACAACCCCGGCATGTGCCCTGACCTGGAATCAGTATACTTTCTTTTTTTTTAAGAGACAGTGGGAGAGAGGGAAAGACAGAAATACCGACGTGAGAGAAACACATAGATTGGTTGCCTCCTGCATGAGCCCGCCCCTACCAGAGCCAGGGCCAGGGAGGAGCCCGTAACCCAGGTGTGTGCCCTCAACCAGAACGGAACCCAGGACCCTTCGGTCCGCAGGCCGACACTCCATCCACTGGGCCACACAGGCCAGGGCCGGACCAGGATACTTTTGGTGCCTGAAACTGCTCATCCCACAGGGCAACCCCAGCCGGACCCTCATGGTCTCATGTGCATCTCCGGCCGCACCTGCGGGGTTGCACCTGTGCCCTGCCCCTGCCTGCCGCCCAGGGCACCAGAAAAGGGGGTCACCAGGCAGTGCCTCAGGGTGAGGTTAATAAGCCCTTAAACCCTGGAGAAGCAGCGTCCTAGACACCTAGGGACCGGGGTTTCTGGCTGATCACAGGACCTGCTGGGGCTGCCACAATGACAGCTGTTGTGTCATTGTCTTCGGGTCCATTTAAAACGAGCTGGCAGTCGTGGGCACGGGGCGGGGGGGAGGCAGGGGGGAGAAGGGAGGGGGGAGCGGCGGGCGGCTGACTGAGCACACCCCAGGACACCCGGGCCCCCCCCTCCGGATTCACATTCCTCAGGGACAAGAGTTTCGGGAGCAGCAGCCCGAGGGGAGTGGACAGCACAGGCCAAAGCCGCCCCCAAAGTATCCGCACCCAGGTCTTCCTCAGACCGCGTCCCGCTGACTCTGCGCCCGGCTCGGCTCAGCAGCGGGTGCCTGTGGGGCTCGGGGTGCAAAGCCGGGGTCTGCAGGGCGCCCCCGTGCTTCCAGCGGGACGGTGCTGAGGGAAGAGGAGCCCACGGAGGCGCCGGCCTGGGCTGAGCGTGAGCCGTGGACGCAGTTCCTGGTCGGGCAGCTCGATCCCCGCCCCATCGGTCCGTGCGGGAGGCAACCCATCCGTGTCTCTCACATCGATGCTTCCCTCTCTCTCTTTCCTCCCCTTTCCCCCTCTTCCTCTCTTTCAGAAAATCGATGGAAAATATCCTGGGCTGAGGATTAAAAATGAAACATCAGAAAGGGGGGCGGGGGGGGGGGGAGGTGGCAGGCGCCTGGTGGGAGCAGGTTGCTGGGTGTAAGAGACTGGGGGGGTGTCCGGGACAGGTCCGGGGGCCCTGGCGAGCCGTCCGGCAGCCCCCAGCCTGTGGTTTGTAGCTCTTTCTAGGGAGAAGGTTCCAGAAAGGCTAGCGTGGCCGCCCCTGACCCCCCGAGGAGAGGGAGGGCACCATGCTCCGGTCCCACCACGCTGACCCAGCCTCCGAGGCGCCGTGTGTATCAGCACCAACAGGCATGATGCAGGGCCTGACCAGGGGTCACGCATCACGCCAGCCGCCAGCCAAGAGCCCAGACGGGACTGTTCTGTCCGACCAGAGCGGACCGGGGCCCCGAGTCCACGCGTGGGGGTGACTCCCAGCAGGGGGCGCGCACAGGCTGTGTGGGCAGGCTTCCCCCCCTCCCCCGCCGGCCGCCGCCCCACAAGCTCCCAGCGCAAAAACGGGCGCAAGGCCACTGCCCCCGCCCTGTCACCTCCACCCTCACCTCTCGGACCCACAACCGACAGCAGGGGCACAGGGCTGGGCGGGCTGCAGACAGGGAGCCCTGGCAGCTGATGGGAATGGGGCCTCAGGACCCAGGTCAGTGAGGCGGGAGGATGGGGGGGCCGGGGGGGGGCCCTCTGTGGAAACAGCCGGACAGCGGAGAAAACGAGGGCCGGGGGGGGGGTCTGCCGGACCCGCTGAGGACAGGGACAGTGTGGCCCGTCTCCTTCTGGAAACGCCCGCGTCCTTCTGCGCGGAGAGCTGGCTCGGCTGCGCGCAGGCGGCTTCCGTCTCGGCGCCAAAGTGACCGCCGCGCTAAAAGGGAGCAGACCCGCTTCAGGCCGGAGTGTGAGGGGAAATGCTGACCGCCAGCCGCTGCATCCCAGGCCCACGGTCTCGGGCTGAGCAGGCAGGCCGCCCCCTCGCCGCGTGTTCGTGCTGAGAGGCTGCGGGAGCCCAGCTCAACCCGCCCCCTCCCCACACGGGGAGCCGGACCCGCGAGGTGAGGGCGGCCCAAGGTCCCCGGCCACTCGTGAGACCAGCCCTGCCCGCCGCCCTATCGCCATTCCAGACAGGAGTCTGAGACCCACCGCTTCCCACGCCTTCTCCAAAGCCGTGAGCGGCAGAAGCGCGCGGCCCACGTGCCGGCGGCCGGGGCTCCGTGGTCGGCGAGAGACTGCCCGCCAGCCTGGCACCTGCTCTGGCCGGGCCCTCGGGACGGGACGGAAGGGCAGACCAGAAGGACAGGCAGGGCGGCCGTGTCTCTGCACCTCCCAACCCAGCGCACTGGGGTGCGGCTCCCACACAGGGTGGGTTCGGGGGACGCAGGCCCGCAGGCTGGGCGGGTGCACCGCTGAACAACTGCCCACCAGACAGAGGCTCTGGCCACCACCTCAGGGCTGTGGGCCGTCTCCCATGACAACGGGGAGGCGCGGCAGCCGCCATGATGGGACTGGTGTCTGTGAATGCCCCTCTGACTACATACGAGGACCTGATCGAGGGACCAGACTGATGGCAGAGCCCCCACGGAGACTTCGGCAGCGGCAAAAGCGGCGATGACGTGGCGTGGACAAAGGTGGCAGGTCCGGGGCCACACACTCAGCAGTCCCCCACGACTCCAAGACCTCATGATGAAATAGTAACAGCAGCATCGAAACACTGCATCTCCCCCATCCTGGGAGATGCTGTCCCTTTAAGGCTCGGGCGCTCTCCGTTCTGTAAAATTAATCCATGTCCCGCATCCTCCATCGAGCCCTACAGCACAGCGCTCCACTGACCTCCATACGAAACACCGGTCCATCAGGAGGAAGAGTTAGGGCGAGGGGTGCTGCCTGGCCACCCCGCAGGGCTCCTGTGCGCCCGGTCCCACCACAGGGCCTTTGCACTGCTCTCCCTTCTCACCCTCAGACCTCAGACCTCAGCTCCAGGTGCCCCTGCCCGGGGCTCTCAGCCCTTGTCTCGGCTCATTGCACGTGAATTAACTTGACTCTGTGTTAATGCCCTTCGCCTTAATTAGAATCCCAGCGGCAAGGGGTGGGCACCGGGTCTGCTCACTGGCCACTGGACCCCAGCACGCGGGCCTGCGCCTGCCCATGGTGGGCACTCAATAAATACTTGTGACAGGAGGTTAATGTTTCACCCGCACACGGAGCGGGGCTTCGGGTCCCAGGCACCCCCACTAGCAGGAGCTGGGGCGTCGCAAACGGTTAAGCTCCTCGAAGTTTCGATTTTATTCCAAACGAGACTGCTCGTTGCTAATGATTTTGCAAACAGGGGCTGGGCACCAAGACTATGACTTTAGCACAATCGCAGTCATTTCACTAGAAAAGCCTGAATCACGGCCGCGGTGGAGACAGGGGTCCCTGAACTCCAGAGGGGCAGCTGTCAGCCACCCCGAGTCACTGGGGGTGGGGGGTGGGGGGACAGGGCCAGCTCCTGATCCGAAGCCCACCCGGCCACAGCCAGGAGCCTCAGGGGCCGTGGGCTCCGCAGCCTCCCAGCTGCCTGTGCCGCCAGCTTCCCACACAGCGATTGTCACCCAGCAACGGATGCCGCTGGCATCCAGCACAGCGCGGCCTCGCCAGCCGGAGGCGGTGGCCGCGGGCAGCCTGTCGGGTGGGTGGAGGGACAAAGGTGCCAATCAAAGCAGGGCCCCGCTTTCCTGTGGACCAGGCAGCTTCTCACACCCAAACGGGGGGAGCCAGGCCAGCGGCCCTGGGGGGGGGGGTTACAACGGGAGCGATGGCCTCACCCCCGGTCCTCACCGGCTCCCCCACAGGCAGAGTGCTGTGCGTGGGGGCAGGACTCCCACCGTGTGACCGGAACCAGAACCACCACAGTCGCCCCCAGGACCGCCTCCAGCTCAACTCTCCCGACGGACAGCCTCTCGCTCTGTTCCCTGCAGCCACGCCTGCCCTCTACGTCTCTGCACCAGCGTTCCTCCCGGGCCTCCCAGCAACGGCCTGCGCTGCCCATGGAAGCTCAAAGCCTTTCTGTCCCATTCAGGTCTCTGCTTGGTTACGAGCTGAATGCCAAGGGCCATGCGGGCAGACCTGGGCCGGCCCTGGCGCGAATCCGAGGGCTTCCGGGGCTCAGTCGTGGAGACGGGTGTTCTAGCCAGGAAACGTCCACTTGGGAGACCAGGCCCAGGGCGCCTGGCCCCATCCCGCTTCCTAAACGCCCCAATCTCCAGCGAGTGGCTGCTGCTGGGGGGGGGGCGGGGGAGTGGAGGAGCTGAGGGTCACCCGCCTGCAGTGGGCTGCTGGGGGGGGGGGGGGCGGGGAGGAGTGGGAGGAGCTGAGGGTCACCGGCCTGCAGTGGGTGCTGCGGTGGGGGGGGGAGGAGTGGAGGAGCTGAGGGTCACGCGCATGGGTGTGCAGGGTGGGGGGGGGGAGGAGCTGAGGGTCACCGCCTGCAGTGGGTGCTGCTGGGTGGGTGGGGGGGGGAGGAGTGGAGGATCTGAGGGTCACCCGCCCGCAGTGGGTGCTGCTGTGGGGGGGGGGGGGGGGATGGAGGACTGAGGGTCACCCGCCGCAGTGGGTGCTGCTGGGTGGGGGGGAGGAGTGGAGGAGCTGAGGGTCACCCGCCTGCAGTGGGTGCTGCTGGTGGGTGGGGGGGGGGGGGAGGAGTGGAGGAGCTGAGGGTCACCCGCCCGCAGTGGGTGCTGCTGGGTGGGTGGGGGGGGAGGAGTGGAGGAGCTGAGGGTCACCCGCCTGCAGTGGGTGCTGCTGGGTGGGTGGGGGGGGGGAGGAGTGGAGGAGCTGAGGGTCACCCGCCCGCAGTGGGTGCTGCTGGGTGGGTGGGGGGGGAGGAGTGGAGGAGCTGAGGGTCACCTGCCTGCAGTGGGTGCTGCTGGGGGGGGGGGGGGAGGAGTGGAGGAGCTGAGGGTCACCCGCCTGCAGTGGGTGCTGCTGGGGGGGGGGGGCGGGGAGGAGTGGAGGAGCTGAGGGTCACCCGCCTGCAGTGGGTGCTGCTGGGTGGGTGGGCGGGGAGGAGTGGAGGAGCTGAGGGTCACCCGCCTGCAGTGGGTGCTGCTGGGGGGGGGAGGAGTGGAGGAGCTGAGGGTCACCTGCCTGCAGTGGGTGCTGCTGGGTGGGGGCGGGGAGGAGTGGAGGAGCTGAGGGTCACCTGCCTGCAGTGGGTGCTGCTGGGTGGGGGGGAGGAGTGGAGGAGCTGAGGGTCACCGCCTGCAGTGGGTGCTGCTGGGTGGGTGGGGGGGGAGGAGTGGAGGAGCTGAGGGTCACCCGCCCGCAGTGGGTGCTGCTGGGTGGGTGGGGGGGGAGGAGTGGAGGAGCTGAGGGTCACCTGCCCGCAGTGGGTGCTGCTGGGTGGGTGGGGGGTGGAGGAGTGGAGGAGCTGAGGGTCACCTGCCTGCAGTGGGTGCTGCTGGGTGGGTGGGGGGGGAGGAGTGGAGGACTGAGGGTCACCCGCCTGCAGTGGGTGCTGCTGGGTGGGTGGGGGGGGGAGGAGTGGAGGAGCTGAGGGTCACCCGCCTGCAGTGGGTGAGAGACGTAAGGCCCCTCACTGCCTCGGCTTGTCCTTTCCCTCAGAGCGGACCCAGGGGGGAGGCGCACACGGGGAGGATGGCTGTGTGCGACCTGAGAGGCGGTGAACTTTTTAAAATTGGTTTTGGGGGGGGGGGAGGAGGAGGGAGGGGGGAGGGGGAGAGAGGGATGTGTGGTTCCACCTAGTCATGCATTCATTCATTGGTTGATTCTGTACAAGTGCCCGACCCAGGATCAAACCCACAGCCTTGGCCCCAGTCTGGACTCTGCTCTAACCACTGAGCTTCCAGCTGGGGCCAGTTTCAAACCCTCCCCGTTTACCGTCCCAGAAGCTGGGGGCGGTGAGGGGGGAGGGGGAGCCCCGCCCACACCTGCTCAGGAGGCCGGCGCCCAGCACTGGGGGCGGGGGCGGGGCACGGAGAAGGGGGGTAAACTCACTGCAGAGCCCGCGGGGGTGCAGCTGGGGACCCCAGGAAGGGGTGAGAGGCACCTCCGGCCTGGGCCCCACGCGGGCTCCGGGTCCACGAGGCTACTTTCCGGCCCCCCTTCCCCACCCCGTCCCCTCCGCACGGGCCGCGCGGTCAGGGGGGCTAGGGCTCCGCGAAAACAAGCGTCCAGTTTTCGGGGGGCCCAGAACCCGGGGGGGCGGGGGACGCATGGAGGAGCGGTACCGGAGGTTTCCGGGGCGAGAGCCACCCCGGGGCCCGCGGGCGCGGAGCCTGGCTCCCTCCAGCTCCAGCTCGCTCCTCCCGCCCCAGGGTCCCAGCCGGGGGACCTCTCACCCCGCTCCAGGGTCCCAGCCGGGGCACCTCTCACCCCGCTCCCCGGGTCCCAGCCGGGGGACCTCTCACCCCCGCTCCCCGGGTCCCAGCCGGGGGACCTCTCACCCCCCCCAGGGTCCCAGCCGGGGGCACCTCTCACCCCCGCTCCCCGGGTCCCAGCCGGGGGGTACCTCTCACCCGCTCCGGGTCAGCCGGGGTACCTCTCACCCCCGCTCCCCGGGTCCCAGCTGGGGCACCTCTCACCCCCGCTCCCGGGTCCCACCCGGGGGTACCTCTCACCCCCGCTCCCCGGGTCCCAGCCGGGGGACCTCTCACCCCCGCTCCAGGGTCCCGCCGGGAACCCCCGCCCCGGCAGCGGGGGCGACGCTCACCCGACCCGCCCCCAGGGTCCAGCCGGGCCCTCACCGCCCCCCCGGGGCCAGCGGGGGACGCGAAATCCCGCGGGCCCGGGTGTCCATCCGTAGCCTGAGCCTTCCCGCTTCCAACGCCCGAGGGCCGGCGGACCCCTTCCTGCAGGAGCGCACTGGGGGGGGGTCCCCGCGGTGGGCCCCTCGCCACGCACACGTCCGGGACGGAGCCGCCCACCCCTCACCGCCCCCCACGCGAGGCTGCCACCCCGCCGCCCCCCGTCCCGGGCGGCCACTAGCCCCCCTCAGCGCCCCGCCGCCCCCGCACCTCCTCCCGCCCCTGCTCCCCGTCTTGCGCGTACGGGGCCGAGGCCTTGTCCCCGTCCCCGCCGCCACCCCTACCTCGCCGCTCGGCGCCGCGCCCTCGGCCCCGGCGCTCACCGAGCCGGGACGGCCCGCGGGGTCTCCGGCGCGCGGTGCGCGGTGCGCGTGCGCAGGGCCTCCTCCCGGCACCTGTGCGAGTGCCCGCCGGCCCCGCCGCCCGCCCCGCCCCGCACCCGGGGGGCGCCCGCGCCCACACGCCGCCCCTCCCGCCCGATGCGAGGCGACCGCCCGGCCCCGCACTCACCCGCGACCAACCGCGGAGGCCCAGCCGCTGGGAGGAGCGCGGGGCTGCGCGGGAGTGGGGGCGGGGGCGGCTCCGTGTGGAGCGCGCCGGCGCGGGCGGGGGCCGGTGGGGGCGGGGGGCGAGGGGGGCCGAGGGGGGGCCGGGCCGGCCGAGGAGGGGTGGCCGGGGAGGGGGTGGCCGCGCTCTGAGCCTCCTGGGCGCCGGCTCCCGCGGGAAGGGGGCTCCAGGCAGGAGCGCGCGCACGGGAGGCGCGTCCCCTGCGCCCAGGACCCTGTCCCCTGGGGAATGGGGCGTGTGAACCCCCACGCGGAGGAGCGGAAGGCCTTGCCCACGGCCTCTCTCTTCCAAGTCCACCCACTTCCCCTAGGAACCCCGAAACTGTGGGATTCCGTGTTCATACCATTTCGTCTAACTAGCAGGGAAGAGGCGTTGTTGACAAATTCTTGGTTCAGAGCCTCTTCCAGGGCCCCCTCTGGGTTGCGGGTTTGATCCTTGGCCCGCAGGGCGCATGCCAGGGTCGCAGCCTCCCTCCCCAGGAGGGGCCTGCAGAGGCAGCTGATCACCGTTCTCTCTCATCATTGATGCTTCTATCCCTCCTCCTCCCTTCCTCTCTGAAATCAATAAAAATGTATTCAAAAAAATAAAGTCATTTCCCCAGCCAGGCCTCCACTCTCCCACCCCCCCCCATGTTTTTGAAGAGCAACTTTGGGGGGACCCACAGCCTCAGGCTCCCTCCGGCCCCCTCACCTGCCTCTGCAGGGGAGCCCCAGGCCACGGGCTGTCCCCTCCTCGTGCTGGCCGGCCTGGCCTGACCTCTGTACCTTCTCTGCGTGCCTCCGCGATCGGGGATGCACATTTAACTCTTCCTGCCACTGGGGTTACCGTGCTTGGCACACACTAGGTTCTCAGTAACTGCTTATGGTCAGAAAGAACACCGTAAGCGAGTTAACTTAAACCCCTGCACCAACCGTTCCGTCAGTCCGGCGTGTGGGGACCCCGCCTGCATAGACTGCGGGCGTTTCCCTGTTGAGTGCGCTGCGCCCGGCACCGTTTGTCGGAAACCAGAGGGGCGTTCCACGACTTCATTGGCCCCGGGCCTACAGGGCCTCTGGAGCCCCCCAAACAGAACGGGGGATCACGTGAAGGAGGAGGAGGGCTCACCCCAAAGGTCAGATAACCCGCTTCACGAGCATTTCAGCAGTAACGACACGTCACTATTTCCAGTCTCCGCCTGCAGACTGTAGACTTGAAGACGTGCACAAATATATCCCCGAGCAACCTGTTCCGGCCAACGAAACCGCTCACAGGGGCTGTCTGGGTGGGATGTGTGCGCCCCAAACACCACAGTCCAGTGCCGGGTTCCGGGCCCACGAACCCGGGCAGCGGGGAGGAGTGGAGAGAGCCCGCGTTGGGACTCCACAGGGGGGGTGTCAAACCCCAGTGTCACCATTTGCAAGTCTGTGACTTGAGGACAGTTATCCTCTCTGTGCCCCACCATTCTCTTCTGAAAATGGGGGGGGGGGGGGGACCTCCCAGTGGGGACCAAGGTGGTGGTGCACTGCACTACAGTGTGGGGGCCCCACCCGAGAGCAGGACTCCCCGTCTCAGGTCTGATCCTGCCACTGCCCCTCAGGGGGACGTACCTCCGCACGCAGATACCACGCCCGCCCAGCGCCCAGGCGCCCCGAGGGAGGCGGCTGTCAGTCCCGGCAGGTTCTGAGCCTGTGGGGCAGACACGAAGCAGTGTGTCCTGATGCCAAAGCCTAGATGACTTCCCGAAGGCTTCAATGGCCCACGGAGTTCCCGGCCCCCCTTCCTCACCCTCCCCCCCCCACCCCATCCGCCTTCCAAAAAGCAGCCGGGTGAATCCCAGTAGCTGTCGGGAGTGGACCCAATGGCTACAAAGCGCGCTGACCTCCCGGCATGAAACATGCGTGACAACGTCTGTGAGCTGCACGGACACAACAGCCGCCGTTGCCTTTAAAGCTGTCCTCTGTCTGAGGAAGGAGAGCTGCCTTCCCCACGGCTCACTCCTGCGGGGGGGAACGGGGGTGCACTTGCCTCTTCTGTGAGCTGCTCCCAATACCCTGAGGGTCTCCCCTCACTGGAGCTGTCCCAAATGTCCTGCAGGCCGGGGGCTGCGAGCCCCATGCAGGGACAGCCTGCGCCCCCCGCGCTCCGGGCGTGGCTGCCCTGTGTGCCCGTGGGTCCCTGCCAAGTCCCCGGGCCGCCCCTGGGCGCGGACCAGGCCCCGGGGTCCTCTCTGAAGATGCGAAAGGGACCTCCTGCAGCCCGGAGCCCCGCCCCGCGCTGCGATGTGGCACGCGTGCTCAGTGGTTTCGGACTCGGTGGACCGCGTGGCGCCTCCTGTGGTCCCTTCTCGCATCCCCCGTGGGCGCCTGGTGCTGAGCACTGGGCCTTCGTGGCCCGAAGCTACCGGGAGCCAACACGTGCTTGTCAATGGGGCAAACTCACAACCACCACGTGGCCGTTAGGGTTATGAGTGTTGGTTCTAACAAACCTTCTTTGAAAAGAAATAAAAATGAGCACGTGATGGTTTTTAAACTATTTCCATCGCCGTTCTCAATAGCAAACCCTCAGCCGTGTGAATACAGAAGGGCCTTTTCCACAGAGCCGCTCCAGTTCCAGGTCCTGTGAGTGGGCGTGTCCCCTCCAAGATACATGCTGGGCCCTACCCGACGACCGCAGGGTGTGCCCTGGTGGAGACGGGTCTGTATCACGCGGAGTCGGCAGGGGGCCCTGGTTCTGTGGGGCCGTGTCCTCCTAAGAAGAGGAGAGTCAGGCACAGACACCACACAGGATGAGCCACGTGATGACGGAGCCGGGCCACAGACGGGGCCACAAGCCAAGGACAGTGAGGAGCCAGCCAACAGCAGAGCCGGAGTCTCCCGAGCCTTCAGAGCAGCCGCCTGCCCACACCCTGACCTCTGACCCACGGCCTCCAGCTGTGAGAGGTGATGTCCTGCTGTCTGAATCGCCCCGTGGCCTCAGTCACGGCAGCCCCTCCCCCATGGCCTCGGTCACGGCCGCCCCAGCAAATCCCTGTGAATCTTTTCCGCGTGAGCAGTCCTTCCCAAACCACCTGCTGTGATCAGTGAACTGTTTTCTTATTTTCAGTCCCTGAAAGCGACTTGCTGGCCAAATGAAAAAAGGCTTAAACAAACAGAAGATACAGCCCTGGCCGTGGCGTTACGTTTCACAGCCTTACACTCCCTCTGTGGTCTCAGGGCAGGGCTGGCCAGGTGGCAGGGCCTCAGGGAGCTGGCTCCATGGACGCCCGTCCCACCAGGGGACACAGCAGCTGCTCATCCTTGAGAAATCCCTGTGGCATGGCCACGCAGAGACATGGCCACATAGGAACACGGCCACACAGGGACCACAGCCACACAGGGACATGGCCACACAGGGACACGGCCACACAGGGACCACAGCCACGCAGGGACACTGGCCACACAGGACACGGCCACACAGGACACGGCCGCAGGACACGGCCACAGAACGCCAGCAGGACATGGCCACACAGGGACACGGCACACAGTGGTGCTGTTGGAACACCCACCCTCGGTCTTTCCAGTGTGTCACTGTGGAGTTAGGGATGCACTTCAGAAAAATTAGGGTTTTTGGGGGAAATGTTTGTGAACGGGCTGAGCTGCGTCCGGCCTGCTGGCTGCCTCCACGTTCTCCCCGACAAGGTCCCTGCCCGCTCTCTGGCTCGATGCCGACATCACCCGTGGGTGGACGCTCCGTCGGGGAGGCCCAGCCTCGGGGACCCTGCTCCTGACCCTGTACCCCTGTTCTCCGGGGCAGACATCCCCCTTGGCTCAGGACCCAGGGGCCCCCGGCCGCCCCGATAGTCCAGGACCCTCGTCTCAGCTCAAGCCCCTTAGTTTGGTGCCACGTGCAGACCACTTCCGGTCCGCGGGCCGCCGCTGTCCCCGGAGCCCCCAGCCAGGCCGCCGTGTTTCCAGTCAGTCCTCCTGTTGGTCCCTGGAATCCAAGAACCACCGCAGGTGTTCTGGGGCGTCGCACTTGGCATGACCCAGGACGCCCGGGAGGAGCGGGGGACCCTGGCTCCACCCGGCAGGGCCAGCAGCTGGATCTCCCGGGGTGGGGGGAGGAGGGGGCCCCATGACAAGGAGCGGGGTTCCTGCCTCGGCTGACACCTGGGGCTGCCCTGCCAGCATCCCGGCCACCTCCATGCTCTCTCACCGGCAGCGACCGGCCATGTCCCCGGCATCGAATGTCCCCCTCCTCGGCCCCCCTCATGCTCTGGACCACCGGCATGACAGCTCCCCGGCATCGGAAGTGTCCCCTCCCGACTGACAACTGCCCGGGTTACAACCACCGCTAGACAGAGCAGGATCCCATACGTCAGCACCAAACCCCAAACCCAATAAAACAAGAAACGAAAGAGCAGTGACTGGGGTGCGTCCTCATTGCTTACCTGACCGCCCCGCGCAGTGTGTCCGCGGCCTCACTCCTCGCCCAGGTCCCCTCACGGCTGTCCGGGAACCAGGGACAGCAGGAGGCGGGACGGACGGAGCGGGCACATGGCCCCTCCATCTCAGCTCCCCCCCGCCTCCCACACAGCCCCACACTCGGGGCTCCGGCCTTCAGCCACCACACAGCCTCCTGGGCAGGAGGTGGATCTCTGGTGCCCTCAGGAGGCGGCTGCCAGGCTCGGGCGCAGGCCATCTGGTGCGGCTTTTCCTGCCAGCACCCCCCCCTCCCCCCCCCCCCCGCGTTGTCCCTGCTGCTTGAACGGAGCCGCAGGAGCAGTGTGAGGGGCATGAGGTCCCCATGTCTGTGTGTTCGCTTTGGCCCCGCCCAGCCCCCAGCTGCCGGCACAGGGTCCCGTCTCAGCCCTCCTCCCCAGGGATCCCAGCCTGTCCCCGATTCTGGCAGGTTCTGCCGATGGACGCGGGCTGCCCCAGGTCCCCGCCGGCTCGGTCACAGACGGTCCGCACCCCTGACCAGAGGCTCAGCCGCGGCACCTGCCTCAGTGCCTCCCAGGGACACCCCAGCTCTCAGCGTCTGCCACTCCCTGGCGGTCACCGTGGGCAAGACCCCCCGACTCAGCCGCATCTGTGACTTGGGGGGCTGCTGCCCTGAGAAGCCTGCGGAGGCGCCTTCCCGTCCTTCCCAGGCGGCTGTGGGGCCGCTCCGACCACTGTTCCCCCCCTCCCCGCACTCGTCCCCTTCAGTCACAGGGACAAGGACCGGGGAGCCGGGTCCTGCCCACTGCACACCCTCCTTAGGGGCAGGCGGAAGGACACCGGGTCCAGGCCTGGGCAGCGGGGAGGCCTGTGACCCCACCTCAGGGTCCGGGGGGCATTCTCAGCCCCTCAGGAGGCTGCAGAGATACGCCGGGGCCTTCACCCAACAGAGCCGTCAGGTACCAGGAGTCTGACCTGCATCTCCAGGGTTAATTCTGCCCGCGCTCATTGGAGAGAGTCCCGGGGCCTGCCAGCTGTCCCCTGCCTTTCCGCCCAGTAAACAGCTCCCAACAGCCCTGCAGGGAGGGCAGGGAGCCTGGGGGCATGTGCGCATGTGTGTGAGAGACATGTGCATGTGTGTGCATGTGAGTCCATGTGTGTGCATGTTAGTCTGTGTGTGTGACGTGTGCATGTGTATACCTATGTGAGTGTGTGTTCATGTGTGTAGTTGTGTGTGCATATGTGTACGTACCGTGTGTGGGCGTGCGTGCGCATGTGTGCACTGTGTGTGGGTGTGTGTGCATGTGTGGGGCGTGGAACACCTCTCCTCATGATCTGTATCCTTACATTGCAAGCCTCAGCTCAGACATGACCTGCCCCCCTCAAGGCCAGGGGGACCCTCCTGCCTGGGCCCAGGTGCCCTAGACCAGAGGTCGCCAACCTTTGACTCAGACCACCACGGTCATGGCCCCCGTTGGCAACCGCTGCTAGACAGGGGCCTGGGCAGAGCCTCAGGATGCTCCCTTTCGCAGAAGTGCAGTCCAGGTGGCCAGGGAGGGAGGGAGGGAGGGGGGAGGGAGGGGAGGGGGGAGGGAGGGGGAGGGAGGGGAGAAAGAAGGTTCAGAGCAGGGAAGCACCCATCGGCGGGGAGCTGGGGACAGTCGGTGGCAGCCTCCCTTCGCCCTTGGAGGCCGGAAGTCGGGACCCAGGCAGCAGACGGGGGTGGGTGAGGGTGACTGTGACCTCACCTGGCGGCGGGGGCTGGAGCTCCGGGTTTGTAAGGACACTGATGGGATTCATGCTCATCACCCCCACAGGCCCCGCCTCCTGACACCGTGCCCTTGGGGTTAAGATTGAACACCTGAGTTTGGGGGGCACATTCAGTCCGCGCTCCGCCCCACACTCACCGCGCCTGTGGCTTTGCCGTCACCTGTGCAGGCTGCTGCCCGGGCGCCGGGGCCAGCCCCACGGAAGGCCCTCCGGAGTCTGAAAGGGGGAGGGAAGCAGGACCCCCGTGGACCCGCTGCTCGGACCTGGGTGGTGGGTGTGAGGGCAGAGCGGGCCTGGCCTTGCCCAGCACAGAACGGAGCCCGCGACCAGGTCACAGCGACGGGCCTCCTCGGTGGATGGTCAGGTCTGGGAGCCGCCGGGCAGAGGTGTGAACAAGGCCCCGCCGGCCGCTGTGGCGCTCACTGCCCCGGGGGAGCCCGGCTCTGCGAGGCGGCGGGTGATGGAGGGATGTGACAGCCGGAGGGACTGCTGGTGGCGCGGAGCGGGGGGACTCCCGGCCCCCGAGCGCGGGGACCTCGGCGCTCCTGAACGCAGGCCGCCGAGCCCAGCAGGGAGGTTCCTGGTTCTCACCCACTTAGCGTGAGAAATCTGGTGCTTGAAACAAAACGAACTGAGGAGCGGAGTGGATCCAAGGAAGCAAGGAAGAGAGCGGGAACCTCGAGAGGGCTGGGAGGAGGGAGGCCGGAGGGAGGCGGAGGCAGGTGATCAGCCCAGGACCTTGGAGCAGAGATGCAGGCCAGGGACACACACAGGGGCTGGTGAGGGCCTGGGGCCGGGGAGCGGGCTGGAGGGAGTCAATGGGGGAAAAAGGGACATGTGTAATACTTACAACAGCGAAGATTTATTTACAAAGAAAATAAGGAATTCGTTACTGAGGCATCGATGCCGCCAGCACGCCTTCCGAGCCCCGCACTAACTGAAGGCGTCTGTGAGGCTGCGGGCGCCAGGGGCCCCCGGAAACGCCCCCATTTCATCAGGGCTCGTGCCCTCCGGAGACCTCGCCCTGTTTGACATGCAGCCCGCGCTTCTCGAGGGGCTCGGAACAAAGCTGCCGGGGACACGGCCTCCCCACGGCCCGGCTCCTGCTTCCGATTCGGAGCACGTGTGCCCGCGACCGCCTGCATTTCCCCGACTCCCGGCCGGCGAGGGAGGCTGACTGAAAGGACCCGACCCCTTCCGCTCCAGTGGAATCGCCCCTCTGTGTTGACGGGGAAAGGCAACGCACAACGTTGTGTTTTTAAATAAAAAAACTTTATTTATGAAATGAGCTAGCAGCCAACCGGTAAGACAGCCTGCGGCGAGTTACCATCCGGGGCGAGGCAAGCCCCTTGGGGAACACGTGGCTGAGTCACAACATTAGTGATCGGTCCCTGTAGGTGCTGAGGGAGCTGTTTGGGGGGGGGGGGGGGGGGGGGGCTCCGTGTTTTCATCATCCGGTGCGTGGAGCGCGTGCTGATGCGCGAGTTCACCCCGAGCACAGCGGCTGCACCTGCTCCTCGCACCGGCTCCCCGCTAGCTGCAGGCGGCCGGGCGAACCTGAGGGGGGAACCTGAGGGACGCCAGGCCCTGGGATCGGGGTGGGGATCCCCCTCAGGGCCGTCCGCCCCGGCAATGGCGCACCCTCAGCAACAGCGTGTCGGGCCGACGGGCGCGGACACAGCTTCAAGGAGCCCAGGAGCTTTGTTTGCCGTCTCCTGCGAGACGGAGGGCGCCCTCCAGCGGGGGGTAGGGGGGGTCCCCGCTCCTGCCTGTGAGACGGGCCACGGACGCTGGACTCTGAATGTGGACAGGCATCACGCATTTTGGTCCAAAGCAAACATTATCTATGCAGCGTTTCAGGTAATACATTCACTAAGACTTAGCTGTTAATTTTCAATGGAAAAAATGCAATATAAAAACACGACTTTGTTAAAACATACAACGGGCACATGATGCCCCTTCGGGAAACCCAGCTCACGTCGGAAAGCCAGTGACACACCCCCCCCCCGCCCCGGCTTTCGTCACCGTCACAGGTCCCGCCCGGGCACGAAGACACACGATATAAATAAACGCGGCTCTGGCCGGAAGGCGTGGTGAGGCCGAGTCAGTCCCCGCTCCGCGGATCCGCGCGTTCCCAGAGCTCAGCTCGCCCGGCCCCTCAGCCACGGGATGGGAAGGGGTGGAGGGTGGCGCTGGCGGGCGGGTGGTGGCGGGAAGCGCGGGGAGCCCCCAGTCTCCTGCCTTCCCGCGTTGGTCCGGTTCCCCGCAGGAAGGAGGCCGGGGACGCCGCCCCCACGATATTGCACGTTTCTCCCCGAAGCTGTGTGAGTGGTCCCGGGGCGCAGACGGGCCGTCCCGTGTCACACGTGCAGCAGGGGGATCTGCCAGACCATGACGGAGGAGGCCAGCTCCTCGGGCCGCTGCTGCCGGGGCCGCCTGCCCACCCGCCGGTGGCCCTGGCCCCCGCACGCCACCAGCACCGAGCTGACCCTGGCCCTCCGGGGCGGCGCCCTCCGCCCGGCAGGGTGCTGGGGTGCCGCAGGAGGTCCTGGAGGGTGCTGTCCTCGGGCCGGGGCTCCAGGGACCCCGACGACCCCGACAGCTCGCTCCTGTGCGTCCCGGAGCCCAGCGAACCCCCCAGCCACACGGCGGCGTCGGGGCCCCCCGGGCTGGGGCTGGGGCAGGGCCCGGCGCGCTCGCAGGGGTGGCATCCTTCCGGTCTTCCTCCTGCGGCTCCGGGCCCGGCGGCGGGCTGTCCCCGGGCTTGTCCCTGTCGGCGCTGGGCGCGGCGGCCATGACCAGGAACTTGACGGGCCCGTGGTGTGCGTGGTAGGAGACCATGCCCCGCCCTGCGGGGAGAGGGCTCAGCTGTGGCCGGGGCGGAAGCCGGGGCCCACCCACCGTCTCCGGGGCCCACCCCACCGTCTCCGCGTCCCCCTGACAACGTCCGCACAGACGCCTGCGACCTGAGCGACAGTTAAAGTTAAAATAGCTCCGAGGTGATGCTCTCGAGGGCTTTTAGTCAATACAAAGAAAGCTTTCAAAATGGTGGCCGGGAACACGGTGTTGGGTTTTGTCAACAGTATTCAGTTCTAGTATCTCGTGCTTTTATTTTTTTATTTTAGAGAGAGAGAGCAAGGGAGAGGGAGAAAGAGAGAAACATCGATGATGAGAGAGAATCGTTGATCAGCTGCCTCCTGCACACCCCTAGGCAGTGGTCGCAAACTCATTAGTCCACAGAGCCAAATATCAACAGCACAACGATTGAAATTTCTTTTGAGAGCACATTTTTTAAACTTAATCTTCTTCTAATGCCACTTCTTCAAATAGACTCGCCAGGCGTGGTATTTTGTGGAAGAGCCACACTCAGGGCAAGAGCGCATGGGGCTCGCGACCGCAGTTTGCCGCCCACGGCCCTAGGGATCGAGCCCACAACCGGGCATGTGCCCTGGCCGGGAATCAAACCTGTGACCTCTTGGTTCATGGGTCGGTGCTCAACCACTGAGCCATACTGGCTGGGCCGATATGGCGCTTTTAAAGCAATAAAACAGTCATTTCCCCGTGCTCTAAGGAAACATAATTTCCCTAAGTCTTGATGGGGAAAACTATGCATCTGAAATGTGTCAGCGTTAGGAACAAGACGCCCAAACTTCCTGCCATTTTTCATTACGAAAAGGGTTTGAGGTGGAGGGCAGGCTAACTCTATGGCTTTAATTCTGGGAGGGCTTTTCACTTAACACGTGATGAGATTCACGTTTCAGGCCTTTCCCTGAAACCCGGGGCCTGCACGCCGACTCCCCAAGGCCAGTCCGGGAGGGCTTCCCGGGGAGGAGGCCTGGCCCAGGACGCGCGCCCCTGCCCACCACGTGCCTCTGGCTGAGACGGGTCTGCGGGCCCCCCCCCCCCGCCCCCGTGTCCCACGTTGGCCAAGCTGACGACTAATTACAGGTCCGTGGCCGTGGTCAGCTGCCTCTCCTCGAGGGACAGCTGGGAAATTCAGAGCCCGCAGCCGCAGGGCCGCGGAGGGGGGCCGGGGAGGGACCTGACCACCCGGGAGGCACCTGAGCCTCACCGGTGACTGAGCGAGCGGCTTGTTCCCTCCTCACCGCGACGCCACGCCCGACACCCCCCCACCCCCAGGGAGCTGTGCCCCTGACCCAGGACCCGGGGACGACCGAGCAGCCACCATGAGGCGTGGAGCCCAGGCCACTGCCCAGCACTGGGCGTGGACCAGTCACACGCGGGACAAGGACGCAGCTCAGAAACCAGGCCGCCAGGGAAACGTGTAACCTGGCAACACAGGCACACTGTGTAACAACCCTGCATGTTCTAAACACGGCACATTACAGCACGTGCTCCTTCGCACGGCAGGACGGAAGGACAAAAGGTTTGGAATGCACGCACAGCCTCCACGCACACTAAACCCCACACGTGACGTGGTGCAGCAGCGGCCGGACGAGGAGGCGGGCCGGCCAGCGCGGTGAGCCGGCAGGAGGCGGGGGCGTGTCTGCTCACCTGTCACTTTGGGGATGCCCTGCAGACGAGGGACGGGCAGGGCCACCACGAGCCCCAGGCTGGTGCCCACCATCAGCAAGCCGTGGCCGACGAGCAGGCTGGTCACGGACAGCCGCTGGTGCCCTGCGGGGACGGAGAGGGGCGGCCGGGCGGCCAGGCGTGCTGTCTGAGCTGGGACGGACCTGGCCCCAGAGCCACGTCCACAGCAAGCCTCCAGGGAGCACCGTGAGGGAGCTCTAACCACCCTGCACCCCGTCCACGGGACGAGAAAGACAGGCCCGACCCTGGAAGCGTGTCCGGGCAGCCCCTCCGCAGAGCCCGCTGCGCCCCCGCCTGCTCCGCCTCGCTCGGGCTGGCACCCTCCGAGGCGAAGCAAATGCCACAGGTCATCTCTGCACCCATGTACTGTTAGTAAAGCAAGGAGTCCTGAGGCGTGCACATACACATTCACACTCCTGTGTACACACATGCATGTAGACATGCACACATATACATACATGCATGTGGGCACACATGCACTCAGACACATATGACCGCATACCCGCATGTGGGCTCACACACATGCACGTTCACGCATGCCCAGGGAGGGAGGTGCTGCCTGTGACCCCGAGGGCCCCGCCCAGGGAGTCCCCCTCCTCTGGCTCCAGCTGCAGGCCCTGCCCGGGGCCCAGCCGTGGCGTTAATGCTGAGAGCCGGCCCTCTGGATCGGTGGCTACACAGTCCGCACTGGAATCGGGTTCTCACCAATCCAGAGAGCCGCTGGCAAACGCAGGGCCTTGCCCTGACAGGACGGGCCCACGCGAAACCGAGACAGGCTGAGCCCAGCTCCGCCCCCCACCCCTCCTCTCCACACCGCTCCCATCTCCACGCACGCCCCGGCCCCGGCCCCCGACCGCCCCCACCCCGTCTCCATCACCCCTCCGCCTGCGGGACCCGCCTCCCCCAGCACCTGGTAACAGGTGGTGGACCGGGGTGGCGATGTTGATGTCCTGGAGGTGTTTGAGGGTCTCCGTGTGGAACAGGCGCAGCGTGGACCCGGCGGTGAAGGCGATCCAAATCCCCACGCCAGCGACGGCCATGTGCGAGACCACCATGCCCTCCTCCTGGTGGGCCTCCAGCTGGCTCTGCGGGGCAGGGAGAGGCGTGGGCGGGCATCGCGGGCGGGGCCAGGCGGAAACCCGCCTCCGACCCGCCTGGAGCTCGGGGTCCTGCAGCCGACCTGCCTGCGGCGTCCACACGTGTCGGCGGGGCTGCGGCTGCGTCTTCAGGTTTGTACAACCTGCTGAGCGCGGGGCTTGGGAGTGTCCCACCCACCCCTTGGGCTCGGATAACCCGAGGGCCCAGCCCCTGGGGTGGCGCGCTCAGTGCTGCCGAAGATGGGGGACAGAGCCGGCCGCACCTGCACCCCCACCTGTGACGCACCAACCCCTACGGCGCTGGCAAGTCACGTGAAGACATTAAGCCTCCGGCTCCTTCCAACAGCACCTGGCCCCTCGCACCCGCTCAGCCCACGCCCACTCCGCTCCCACCCCACAGAGCACATTCCGGAACGGTCCTCTAGCGCCCCCGCCCCCCCCCCTCCCCGCCATCCCAGGTGGAGACGCATCTGGAGGGGAGGTCTGCGGAGCTGTGCCCACCTCTCGCTGCTTTTCCTGCACAGCAGGGACTCAACCCCTCCCTCCCTTCCTTCCTCCGCCCCCCCCCCCCGCTCCCTCCCTCCCTCCTTCCTTCCCTTCTTTTTTAAGAAAGCAGATTTCTACTTCTCTCTCTATAAACGCACTTACTCATTTTGGAGCTAAAAATGCACAGAAAGGGGACTTTTATTTACATCAAATTATTACTTCTGAGTCTCCCGGATGCACAGCCAGGTCGCCTTTGGAACACTGGAAATGATGTTTGATTATAACGAGGCCACACTAACGTTACGCGGCCTGGGAACGCGTGCTGGGCGCTATGGAAACCCTGTGCAGTGGTTTGGTATAAATTGTGGGAAAAATCAACGCATTGTTTCTGCAGAAATGTTTTAAAGGAAGATTGTTGTGTTGTTATTCCTTCTCTGTGAGAAGAAACCCACGTTCAGACTGAAAATGTTCTTTCTGGCTCTTGTAAATTATATTTCTTCAAATAATAACTTACTGCACTAATAAATAACGGCCACGCCAGGGGGCTGCCTAAAAAATCTCCCTTAACCCACAAAACAACCTGAGAAGGCAGGTTTACCCCATGGGACAGACCTGATCACTGAGGCCCAGCTGAACGGCTCAGCCAAGGTCACTGGGCCTCGGTGATCAGGTCTGTTAACGCGTTTCTCTTTCTACCGCTCAGTAAGACGTCTCTACTGCGAACATCCGCTCCCAGCCCCAGAGGCAGCACACGGGCATGTATTTCCCCAATCTTTAAATTATAAAAATGGTGATGCACACGCATAGCAGATGTGGAAAAGCTTCCAAAACTACCCGGCGTACTGCTCCCTTTCTTCTGGCAGCTCCTCGGCACGGACTGTCCCTGGGACGCCTCCCGGATTCCCGGTGGTAACACCCTTCTCCCACCTGACACGGAATGCTCCGTTTCTGTCTCAACACCGCGTTCACCGGGCGTTTAGGAGAACGGGGCTGGGGCCTGGCACAATGCCCTTCCCACACGGCGACCGTGTCCCCGTCCTTGGCTGAAGAACCCATTCATCCCACAGCTCGGAACGCCACTTCCGCCCTGGCCAGCTTGCTCAGTGGTTAGAGCATCGGCCCATGGAGCATGGGGTCTCCGGTTATGCCCAGTCAAGGGCATGTACCTCCGTTGTGGGCTGGGTCCCCGGTCCCCGGTTGGGGAATGGGCAGGAAGCAACCAGTTGATGTGTCTCTCTCAATCGATGTTTTTCACTGTCTCTCTCCCTCTCCTCTCTCCAAAAATCACTGGGAAAATATCCTTAGCTGAGGGTTTAAAAAACAACACCACCACTTCCATCGAAAGCTAACCTCCCACAGGACCCTGAAGACTATTATGTTCACATTGAACGCAGTCTTTACAGGAAACGGCGAGCAATGCTCAGGGTGAGTGGCCAGACCAGGGTTGTGGAGCTTCCTGGGCAATCCTCCTCCGGAGGAATCGGGAGGAGTTTTCTCTGAGCTTCCGGCAGGGCGAGGCGCTGCTGCGGGAGGGAGGTCCCGACCTCCAGCCCTGGGAGGTGATGGGGGACGGGGCCATCCTGGGGGCACCGCCCCCCCTCGGCACCGCCACGCCCAACCACTCACCTCCACGGCGTGCGTCTCCGCGCTGATGACGGAGACCTGGCCTCCCGAGGCGGCCCACAGCGTGTCCTCCGCCATCAGCAGGCTCCGGACCGGCAGCACGCCCAGTTTTACCACCTTCCGAGGCTCCGGGTCCCAGGATCCGTCTGAAGAGGAAGCACTTCTGTTAATTTCACTCATGTGCAGCGAGCCGTGCGCAGGGCTGGGGAAAGGGTCCGGACGATCCCAAAGAGCAGAGAGCCTACGTGTCCGCTGCGGCCCGCGGCTCAGGCGGGCTCTGGGGGTCTCGAGTTCCCCGGTGGGCACCGTTGTCACGGCAACCTGGGCAGCAGGCCGTGCCCACCCCCGCACAGCCGCTTGGTGTGTGCCGGACACGTTATTCACCCTAAGCCTCGCTTCCTCCTCAGCAAAAGGGGGACAACAGTGCCACGGCCTGACAGGCTGTGGTGAGAATCGACAATAATGCGATGAAAAGCCCAGCACAGCGCCTGGCAGACAGGCGTTCCATAAAGACCATCATCTGTGTATATAAAAGCCTCACACACAAAGTGTCCCCTTGGGAGTTTGACCGCGAGAACGGGAGTTCGATCACTCGCTAGGACCTGCGCTGACCCATGCAGGACGGCGCAGAACATGGCGGGTGACCAGCGATGGCGAGGGAAGGAGGAGGCAGGGAGGTGGGGAACCTGTTGCCCTGATTGGCCCTGATTGCCAGCCAGGCCTAGGGACCATACCCGGGCATGAATTTTGTGCACCGGGCCTCTAGTTTACAATAATCATAGATATATGACGTGACTCGTCATCATAAAGGGAATTGTACCCAAAATAATTCAGCAAATGTTTAAACACCCCCATTCCTGCTTTTATTTAAAAAATATGCCTTGATATGGACTGTATTATGGGGAGAAAACACATCTCCATGGAAAATGAAGAACCTTCTTCAGTGCTGAAACCCAGGAAATAGTAAGTGTTCTGGCTTCTAAATACTGCCAGACACCCACCGCTGAGGTGCATCACCCGGGGTGCATGGTGAGAGCCAACAGACAACGTGAAGAACAATAAAAACATCCCTTCAGCCTGGCTGGTGTGGCTCTAGGGTTCAGGGTCGACCTAGGAACCAGGAGGTCAGGGTTCGATTCCCCATCAGGGCACATGCCCAGGTTGTGGGCTCGATCCCCAGTCGGGGGCGTGCAGGAGGCAGCCCATCAAGTCTCACTCATCATTGATGTTTCTATATCTCTCTCCCTCTCCCATCCTCAATAAAATATATTTTATTGATTTCAGAGAGAGGAACGGAGAGGGAGCAAGGGATAGAAACAGCAACGATGAAAGAGTATCATTGATGGCTGCCTCCTGCTGGGGATGGAGCCCAAAACTGGGGCATGACCGACCTGGAATCGAATTGTGACCTCCTGGTTCCTAGGTTGACACTCAACCACTGAGCAACACTGGCCGGGCAGGGGGGGGACCTTTGTTCTGCCAAGGGCCATGTGGATATTTATAACATCATTCACAGGCCATACAAAGTGACCAACTTAAAAATGAGCTGCTCTATGTGGTCAAAGATTTAATTAACTCACCCCAATGCCTCGGTAGGGCCAGACCAAGTGATTTCACGGGCCTTATATGGCCCGCAGGCCAGACGCTCCCCCGCTGCCTTACAGGAACAGGACGACCAGAGCCCTGGTGGCCGTGAGTCACGGGGAGAGGGCGCCCTCTGCAGGCAGCAGCGGCCCGACCTCGGACTCCCAGCCCCTGAACCCCGTGCGCGTCTGTGGCATTGGCTGTGGCAGCCACCTGCCCGCGTGACCCCGTCACCTGGTGCCTTCGCGTAGACGGCCACGGCCCCATCGACCAGGCCCGCGTACAGGCTGCGCGGCGTGCAGGCCAAGCTCAGGACCGCGGCCTTGTCGGGCGTGAAGAACTGCTGCAGCCGCACCTTCTTGGCGCCTGGGCTGCTTTTGTAGACGGAGATGCTGGAAGAGAAGGGCGAGCCGTGAGCCCGCCCGCCGCGCGGACAGAGCCCATGCCGGGGCCGCTGCCCGGGCCCCCGCTTTCCACGGGACGCCCACCCTCACTCCTTCCAGAAACGCCAGCTGTGTCTTAGACTCTACCTCTTTGGCCTCTTTCTGGCACTTTAAAGGAGAAATTTAGCCCAGCCGGTGCGGCTCAGTGGTTGAGAGTAAACCTATGAACCAGGAGGTCACAGTTCGATTCCCGGTCAGGGCACGTGCCCGGGTTGTGGGCTCCATCCCCAGTGTGGGGCGTGCAGGAGGCAGCTGATCAGTTATTCTCTCTCTTCATTAATGTTTCTGTCTCTCTATCTCTCTCTTCCTCTCTGAAATCAATAAAAATATCTTTCAAAAAATAAGGTAGAGGAGAAATATTGGGCTACAAAGAAACGAGTCCCTCCGATGTCGGTTGGGAATTCGCATCAGGAGCCACGTTAGCTTTCCCGGAGGCGTGTCCGTGGGCGTCCATGACAACGCAGACTGGGGCTGTTTGTCCCCAACACACGCGGGACCTGCACCACCTCCGCTTCCCCGCACACGCCTCACAGACGGGCGTGACCGCTGCCTCACACTGGCCCAGCGATGGGACTACGACCAGCAGTGAAACTGTGATCGGGGCCGGGACTGGGACCGAGGGGGGACCCACCTTCCTTCCTCGGTCCCCAGGCAGACGGTGGGGACGCCCAGCGCGCTCCCGGGGCTCCGGGGCGGGGCTGGGCGGGGGGCCCCGCTCCGCGGGCGTGTGCACCATGCAGAGAATGCGCGACTCCACGTTGAAGCACTCGATGACTTTGGGGTTGGAGTTGTGGAAGGAGATGATGGCGATCTGGCCCATCTGGCCCGTACAGCTTCCGATCTGAGGGGGAGGGGGGGACAGGAGGGGAGAAACGGGCCTGAAGCACCCACAGCCCACGGAGACCGGCGCTGACCCGCAGGGACCAGGGCCAGGGTCCCGGCAGCCGCCACGCTTGTATTTAAAGGACCTGCTAACAGAGCCCGCTTTTCCGCGTGTTAATTGGGTGGTTTTTCCACAAGCGGCTGGGAAGGCCTGGGCTGGGGCGGGCTGGAGGGGCTCAATGGGGAAAGGGGGACATACCGAATACTTTCAACAATGAAGATTTATTTTTAAAAAAAGGCTATTTTTCTTTTAATTTGGATAACAAGAACAGAGTTTTGATTTTTTAAATCTATTTCATATGCTTTGAAAACCATACACCTCACTCTACACAAGGATGTTTACACACAACGTAAGTCTGAGGAAGCAGATTGATACCAACTTTAGGAAATTTCAGTCGAGTTTACCCGCTGTTTACCAGGAAAACTGCTCAAAAGAGAGGGAAGCACCCGGCCGGTGTGGCTCAGGGGCTGAGCATCGACCTAGGAACCAGGAGGTCACAGTTTGATTCTGGGTCAGGGCACAGGCCCGGGTTGTGGGCTCCATCCCCAGTGTGGGGGTGCAGGAGGCAGCCGATCCATGATTCCTCTCATCACGGATGTTTCTCTCTCTCTCTCTCTCTCTCTCTCCTCTCTCCTCTCTCTCTCTTCCCCCCCCCTCTCTGACATCAATAAAAGGATTTTTTAAACGAGGGAGGGAAGCGGTAAGCAGACCCCAGGTGGCCCGCAGCGTCTCCCTGGCAGGTGCCGCGCCTTGCCCACTGCTGGCCTGCTGCTCCGTCCCCGTGGCCCCTCCTCCCGCTCGCTAGAGCCCTCGGGGACACCCGCCAGGCCCTCCCCGACGTAAACCTAAGTGCCGCTGCTTTTCAGTGGACAGAGCAGGCCTCGCTAGGACGAGAGCGAGGGAAAGGGAGCCGGCCTCCTGAGGGCTGCGGGGGGGGGGGGGGGGGGGGGGGGGAACTGTGCTGCACGGATGGCTTTCCTTTCGCGGGTTTGGGGATGCGGTGACGCCCGCGCTGTGCTTCCTGTCACAGCGGCTTCCCGCTCCACAGGCTTTCCGGGGAAAGGGCGGTCACGGTGCTCCGGGGCCAGGGGCGGGGGACAGCGGGGGGCGGGGGGGCGGGCAGGAGAGGGAGAGGGAAGGCCTCAGCTGCAGGCCCCGATCATGGAGAATTCCTTGTAAGGTCCTCACACCCCGAGGCGACGGCCTGCCTGTCCCTTCCTCCAGCGGCAGGGAAGGCCTCCGGCCAGCGGGGGGCCTTTTGGACCGGCGCCCGGAGGACACTGGTTCCTCACGGGACACAGGCGCCTCAACATGCACCGACCAGAAACGCCCGCTGCCCCCGGGGCGTAATCACATGCAGTGTTTCCTCTGGCACAAAGGCACTTTCTGCTGATGCCAGGAAAAAGCCAGCAATGACTTGGAAGATTGGGGGGACAGGGGGCGATGGGAGGAGGACCCACGCAACTGAACCCCCGAACTAACGAGAGATCTGAGAGAGTCTGTGAGTGAAGCCGGCTGTCTCTGTCTGAGAGAGTCTGTGAGTGAAGCCGGCTGTCTCTGTCTGAGAGTCTGTGTGAGTGAAGCCGGCTGTCTCTGTCTGAGAGGGGTCTGTGAGTGAAGCCGGCTGTCTCTGTCTGAGAGTCTGTGTGAGTGAAGCCGGCTGTCTCTGTCTGAGAGTCTATGTGAGTGAAGCCGGCTGTCTCTGTCTGAGAGTCTGTGAGTGAAGCCGGCTGTCTCTGTCTGAGAGTCTGTGTCAGTGAAGCCGGCTGTCTCTGTCTGAGAGTCTGTGTCAGTGAAGCCGGCTGTCTCTGTCTGAGAGAGTCTGTGTGAGTGAAGCCGGCTGTCTCTGTCTGAGAGGTCTGTGTGAGTGAAGCCGGCTGTCTCTGTCTGAGAGAGTCTTGTGAGTGAAGCCGGCTGTCTCTGTCTGAGAAGTCTGTGTGAGTGAAGCCAGCTGTCTCTGTCTGAGAGAGTCTGTGAGTGAAGCCAGCTGTCTCTGTCTGAGAGTCTGTGTGAGTGAAGCCAGCTGTCTCTGTCTGAGAGAGTCTGTGAGTGAAGCCGGCTGTCTCTGTCTGAGAGTCTTGTGAGTGAAGCCGGCTGTCTCTGTCTGAGAGTCTGTGAGTGAAGCCGGCTGTCTCTGTCTGAGAGTCTGTGTGAGTGAAGCCGGCTGTCTCTGTCTGAGAGTCTGTGTCAGTGAAGCCGGCTGTCTCTGTCTGAGAGAGTCTGTGTGAGTGAAGCCGGCTGTCTCTGTCTGAGAGTCTGTGAGTGAAGCCGGCTGTCTCTGTCTGAGAGTCTGTGAGTGAAGCCGGCTGTCTCTGTCTGAGAGAGTCTTGTGAGTGAAGCCGGCTGTCTCTGTCTGAGAGTCTGTGGAGTGAAGCCGGCTGTCTCTGTCTGAGAGTCTTGTGAGTGAAGCCGGCTGTCTCTGTCTGAGAGAGTCTGTGTGAGTGAAGCCGGCTGTCTCTGTCTGAGAAGTCTGTGTGAGTGAAGCCGGCTGTCTCTGTCTGGAGAGTCTGTGCAGTGAAGCCGGCTGTCTCTGTCTGAGAGAGTCTGTGTCAGTGAAGCCGGCTGTCTCTGTCGAGAGAGTCTGTGTGAGTGAAGCCGGCTGTCTCTGTCTGAGGAGTCTGTGTGAGTGAAGCCGGCTGTCTCTGTCTGAGAGGTCTGTGTGAGTGAAGCCGGCTGTCTCTGTCTGAGAGGGTCTGTGTGAGTGAAGCCGGCTGTCTCTGTCTGAGAGTCTGTGTGAGTGAAGCCGGCTGTCTCTGTCTGAGAGAGTCTGTGTGAGTGAAGCCGGCTGTCTCTGTCTGAGAGTCTGGTGAGTGAAGCCGGCTGTCTCTGTCTGAGAGTCTGTGTGAGTGAAGCCGGCTGTCTCTGTCTGAGAGAGTCTGTGAGTGAAGCCGGCTGTCTCTGTCTGAGAGAGTCTGTGTGAGTGAAGCCGGCTGTCTCTGTCTGAGAGAGTCTGTGTGAGTGAAGCCGGCTGTCTCTGTCTGAGAGAGTCTGTGAGTGAAGCCGGCTGTCTCTGTCTGAGAGAGTCTGTGTGAGTGAAGCCGGCTGTCTCTGTCTGAGAGGTCTGTGTGAGTGAAGCCGGCTGTCTCTGTCTGAGAGTCGTGTCAGTGAAGCCGGCTGTCTCTGTCTGAGAGTCTGTGGTGAAGCCGGCTGTCTCTGTCTGAGAGTCTGTGAGTGAAGCCGGCTGTCTCTGTCTGAGAGTCTGTGTGAGTGAAGCCGGCTGTCTCTGTCTGAGAGAGTCTGTGTCAGTGAAGCCGGCTGTCTCTGTCTGAGAGTCTGTGTCAGTGAAGCCGGCTGTCTCTGTCTGAGAGTCTGTGTGAGTGAAGCCGGCTGTCTCTGTCTGGAGAGTCTGTGTGAGTGAAGCCGCTGTCTCTGTCTGAGAGTCTGTGAGTGAAGCCGGCTGTCTCTGTCTGGAGAGTCTGTGTGAGTGAAGCCGGCTGTCTCTGTCTGAGAGTCTGTGGAGTGAAGCCGGCTGTCTCTGTCTGAGAGAGTCTGTGTGAGTGAAGCCAGCTGTCTCTGTCTGAGAGGGTCTGTGAGTGAAGCCGGCTGTCTCTGTCTGAGAGTCTGTGTCAGTGAAGCCAGCTGTCTCTGTCTGAGAGTCTGTGTAGTGAAGCCGGCTGTCTCTGTCTGAGAGAGGTCTGTGTGAGTGAAGCCGGCTGTCTCTGTCTGAGAGAGTCTGTGTGAGTGAAGCCGGCTGTCTCTGTCTGAGAGGGGTCTGTGAGTGAAGCCGGCTGTCTCTGTCTGAGAGGTCTGTGTGAGTGAAGCAGGCTGTCTCTGTCTGAGAGAGTCTGTGAGTGAAGCCGGCTGTCTCTGTCTGAGAGAGTCTGTGAGTGAAGCCGGCTGTCTCTGTCTGAGAGAGTCTGTCGTGAAGCCGGCTGTCTCTGTCTGAGAGAGTCTGTGTGAGTGAAGCCGGCTGTCTCTGTCTGAGAGTCTGTGTGAGTGAAGCCGGCTGTCTCTGTCTGAGAGTCTGGTGAGTGAAGCCGGCTGTCTCTGTCTGAGAGAGTCTTGTGAGTGAAGCCGGCTGTCTCTGTCTGAGAGGGTCTGTGTGAGTGAAGCCGGCTGTCTCTGTCTGGAGAGTCTGTGTGAGTGAAGCCGGCTGTCTCTGTCTGAGAGAGTCTGTGTGAGTGAAGCCGGCTGTCTCTGTCTGAGAGTCTGTGTGAGTGAAGCCGGCTGTCTCTGTCTGAGAGTCTGTGAGTGAAGCCGGCTGTCTCTGTCTGGAGAGTCTGTGTGAGTGAAGCCGGCTGTCTCTGTCTGAGAGTCTGTGAGTGAAGCCGGCTGTCTCTGTCTGAGGAGTCTGTGAGTGAAGCCGCTGTCTCTGTCTGAGAGAGTCTGTGAGTGAAGCCGGCTGTCTCTGTCTGAGAGGTCTGTGAGTGAAGCCGGCTGTCTCTGTCTGAGAGAGTCTGTGTGAGTGAAGCCGGCTGTCTCTGTCTGAGAGTCTGTGGAGTGAAGCCGGCTGTCTCTGTCTGAGAGGTCTGTGAGTGAAGCCGGCTGTCTCTGTCTGAGAGTCTGTAGTGAAGCCGGCTGTCTCTGTCTGAGAGTCTGTGTGAGTGAAGCCAGCTGTCTCTGTCTGGAGAGTCTGTGAGTGAAGCCGGCTGTCTCTGTCTGAGAGAGTCTGTGAGTGAAGCCGGCTGTCTCTGTCTAGAGAGTCTGTGAGTGAAGCCGGCTGTCTCTGTCTGAGAGAGTCTGTGTGAGTGAAGCCAGCTGTCTCTGTCTGAGAGTCTGTGTGAGTGAAGCCGGCTGTCTCTGTCTGAGAGAGTCTGTGAGTGAAGCGGCTGTCTCTGTCTGAGAGAGTCTGTGAGTGAAGCCGGCTGTCTCTGTCTGGAGAGTCTGTGTGAGTGAAGCCGGCTGTCTCTGTCTGAGAGGGTCTGTGTGAGTGAAGCCGGCTGTCTCTGTCTGAGAGAGTCTGTGAGTGAAGCCGGCTGTCTCTGTCTGAGAGGGTCTGTGTGAGTGAAGCGGCTGTCTCTGTCTGAGAGAGTCTGTGAGTGAAGCCGGCTGTCTCTGTCTAGAGAGTCTGTGAGTGAAGCCGGCTGTCTCTGTCTGAGAGAGTCTGTGAGTGAAGCCGGCTGTCTCTGTCTGAGAGAGTCTGTGTGAGTGAAGCCGGCTGTCTCTGTCTGAGAGAGTCTGTGAGTGAAGCCGGCTGTCTCTGTCTGAGAGTCTGTGTGAGTGAAGCCGGCTGCTCTGTCTGAGGTCTGAGTGAAGCGTGTCTGTTGAGGGTCTGTGAGTGAAGCCGGCTGTCTCTGTCTGAGAGAGTCTGTGAGTGAAGCCGGCTGTCTCTGTCTGAGAGAGTCTGTGTGAGTGAAGCCGGCTGTCTCTGTCTGAGAGGTCTGTGAGTGAAGCCGGCTGTCTCTGTCTGAGAGGTCTTGTGAGTGAAGCCGGCTGTCTCTGTCTGAGAGAGTCTGTGAGTGAAGCCGGCTGTCTCTGTCTGAGAGTCTGTGTGAGTGAAGCCGGCTGTCTCTGTCTGAGAGGTCTGGTGAGTGAAGCCGGCTGTCTCTGTCTGAGAGTCTGTGAGTGAAGCCGGCTGTCTCTGTCTGAGAGAGTCTGTGTGAGTGAAGCCGGCTGTCTCTGTCTGAGAGGTCTGTGAGTGAAGCCGGCTGTCTCTGTCTGAGAGTCGTGTGAGTGAAGCCGGCTGTCTCTGTCTGAGAGGTCTGTTGAGTGAAGCCGGCTGTCTCTGTCTGAGAGAGCTGCTGTGAGTGAAGCCGGCTGTCTCTGTCTGAGAGGTCTGTGAGTGAAGCCGGCTGTCTCTGTCTGAGAGAGTCTGTGTGAGTGAAGCCGGCTGTCTCTGTCTGAGAGAGTCTGTGAGTGAAGCCGGCTGTCTCTGTCTGAGAGGTCTGTGAGTGAAGCCGGCTGTCTCTGTCTGAGAGGTCTTGTGAGTGAAGCGGCTGTCTCTGTCTAGAGAGTCTGTGAGTGAAGCCGGCTGTCTCTGTCTGAGAGGTCTGTGAGTGAAGCCGGCTGTCTCTGTCTGAGAGAGTCTTGTGAGTGAAGCCGGCTGTCTCTGTCTGAGAGAGTCTGTGAGTGAAGCCGGCTGTCTCTGTCTGAGAGTCTGTAGTGAAGCGGTGTCTTGTTGAGAGTCTTGTGAGTGAAGCCGGCTGTCCGTCTGTCTGATGAGGCTGTCTTGAGTGAAGCCGGCTGTCTCTGTCTGAGAGGTCTGTGAGTGAAGCCGGCTGTCTCTGTCTGAGAGTCTGTGAGTGAAGCCGGCTGTCTCTGTCTGAGAGTCTGGTGAGTGAAGCCGGCTGTCTCTGTCTGAGAGTCTGTGAGTGAAGCCGGCTGTCTCTGTCTGAGAGAGTCTGTAGTGATGAAGCCGGCTGTCTCTGTCTGAGAGGTCTGTGAGTGAAGCCGGCTGTCTCTGTCTGAGAGGTCTGGTGAGTGAAGCCGGCTGTCTCTGTCTGGAGTCTGGATGAGCGTCCCGTTGAGTTGAGGAGCCGGCTGTCTCTGTCTGAGAGGTCTTGTGAGTGAAGCCGCTGTCTCTGTCTGAGAGTCTGTGAGTGAAGCCGGCTGTCTCGTCTGAGAGTCTGTGAGTGAAGCCGGCTGTCTCTGTCTGAGAGAGTCTGTGAGTGAAGCCGGCTTGTCTCTGTCTGAGAGAGTCTGTCAGTGAAGCCGGCTGTCTCTGTCTGAGAGTCTGTGTGAGTGAAGCCGGCTGTCTCTGTCTGAGAGAGTCTGTGAGTGAAGCCGGCTGTCTCTGTCTGAGAGAGTCTGTGAGTGAAGCCGGCTGTCTCTGTCTGAGAGTCTGTGAGTGAAGCCGGCTGTCTCTGTCTGAGAGAGTCTGTGAGTGAAGCTGGCTGTCTCTGTCTGAGAGTCTGTCAGTGAAGCCGGCTGTCTCTGTCTGAGAGTCTGTGAGTGAAGCCGGCTGTCTCTGTCTGAGAGAGTCTGTGAGTGAAGCCGGCTGTCTCTGTCTGAGAGAGTCTGTGTGAGTGAAGCCGGCTGTCTCTGTCTGAGAGAGTCTGTCAGTGAAGCCGGCTGTCTCTGTCTGAGAGAGTCTGTGTGAGTGAAGCCGGCTGTCTCTGTCTGAGAGTCTGTGAGTGAAGCCGGCTGTCTCTGTCTGAGAGTCTGTGAGTGAAGCCGGCTGTCTCTGTCTGAGAGAGTGTGTGAGTGAAGCCGGCTGTCTCTGTCTGAGAGGTCTGTGAGTGAAGCCGGCTGTCTCTGTCTGAGAGAGTCTGTGAGTGAAGCCGGCTGTCTCTGTCTGAGAGAGTCTGTGAGTGAAGCCGGCTGTCTCTGTCTGAAGAGTCTGTGAGTGAAGCCGGCTGTCTCTGTCTGAGAGTCTGTGTGAGTGAAGCCGGCTGTCTCTGTCTGAGAGTCTGTCAGTGAAGCCGGCTGTCTCTGTCTGAGAGGGTCTGTGAGTGAAGCCGGCTGTCTCTGGCGGAGTGTAACCGGCAGCTTTAGGGAAGGAGAAGAGGAAGCATCTTACTCCTGAGAACCCACAGCGTCCCCGAAGCCAGGAGAGCCCCAGCCAGGGCCCGCAATGACACCCACGTTTAGACACGGGCCCGGGACAGTGGCAGCACAGCTCCACGTTGCACGCCCAGGTCTCGGTTTCCTGTCCCTCCCACCGCACACCTGCCCGCCAGGGGCGTGGACGCGGGCGGCATCTTACCCACAGGAAGCCCTGGGCTGCGCCTGTGGGGTCCGGCCGGCCGGCGCGGCCCGGGTGGGGCTCGGGGTTGTAGACAGCGCACTCGATCTGAGGGGAGAGGCGGCGGTTAATCGGGGGAGGGGGCAGGGGGGAGGGGGCGGAGGCAGCGCGGGTGGGTCTTCAGCGAAGGCAGGCTCCGCGCTGAGCCCGAGACCCAGGCCGCGCGATCCCACGTGGCGGGGGGAGGGGGAGCGCAGGCCCGGGAGCGGACACCGACGTGCGCGCTCCGGTCTTGCGTGTCTCTTCGTGGACCCAGGGCCGCTGGGACGGGTCGCGGCCTGGCGCCAGGCGGGCTCAGCTCCTGCGTGGAGGTGGGGGGCCCTGCCCCCTCCCCGCCCGCCTCTCCTGGGGAAGGGACCCCTCCGCCTCGGGTGTGGGTGTCCCGGAGACCAGCGTGAGAAGTAAGGTCTCCCGTTTCCCGCAGACACGCGCACGCCTGAGCCCACGCGGGGGACGTGAACAGAACGGCACCGGGAGCGCGGCCCACGTGGACTCTAGATGCTGCCGTGCGTGGCACAGCCTCCACGGGTGGGGTGCACCCCGCTCCACACCCCCCAGCACCCAGTGCCACGACACGGTGGGCACAGCTTCAGACCAGGGGATCCCCGTGGGCCCTAATGCTGACCCCAGGGCAGGAGTGGCCGCGCTGACCAGGGACCCAGCACTCAGCGCTGGACTCTGCCCCCGCTCGTCCTTCACTCCCCCAGCAGGTGAGGAGCCCCCCACCCCCCTGAGCAGGGCGAGGAGCCCCCCACCCCCCGGGCAGGGCGAGAGCCCCGCACCCCCTGAGCAGGGCGAGAGCCCCCCACCCACCCCCGAGCAGGGCGAGAGCCCCTCACCCCCCTTAGCAGGGCGAGAGCCCCCCACCGCCTGAGCAGGGCGAGAGCCTCCCACCCCCAGAGCGGGCGGGGACCCCAGAGCGGCACGGACCCTCGGCCTTGAACCCTGGCTCTTGGCCACTGCTACTGGCATGGTCCACCGAGGAAGCGGGTGTCTGTCCTTCGTGACCTGGTTCCCGTCGTCCTCCACGCAGAACCAGCCCATGTGGTTGTCCTCCTCTGTGGCGTTGGGGAGAGGGGCGAGGACGGCGTGAGGGGGCTCCCCGCGTGGGGGACGGGGAGCCCCCTGCCTCATTCCCGGAGCGGGAGCCCCCTCTCCTCCAGGGGCGCCCCCGCCCCCCCACTTCACACAGGGTGGCAGGTGAGTGATGGGTGGGGGCGCGCGCCCAGGGGGAGGGGCGTGACCTCGCCGCAGGAGCACGCGGGGCTCTGTTTTCTGATCTTTGCTCATTTTTTTTTTAAGCAGCTGAGCCGTTTCAGTTCGGAGACAGAGTGAGAAGTGAGATTTCCCCACCAAAGCCTTCCCTGCGGGTGAGCGCAGGATCCGCACAGAGGACACAGCGGCTCAGCTTCCTGTTTGCGAGTCACCCTGAGCCGGGCTGGGGACTCCCCCATGTGCAGGGGAAGGAGCCGCGTCGCCATCCGCGCCCACGCACACCCGACACAGGCCGTCCACGGCCACGGCTCCCGGCAGCTGAGCGCAGCCCCCACGGCCCCACGGCCACGGCTCTGCTGTCCTTTATTTTCCGTTCATTGTTCACTGTCGGGGTGTGGCTGCATCTGACAGAATTCCACACCTGCACCCCCCCTCCCCAGTGCTCTGAGCAGCAGACGCCTCGCCCTGCGTGTGAATTACATGAGAATACACGTCGACACATCTCGGCCGCCCGTTTCATACGCAGGGCGGGGCAGAGGCCGGCTGGCTGCTGTTCGCGTGGGAAGATGCAGTAACGCATCAACAGCAGCACAGAACGCTGTATCCACGCTCACGGCAGTGACTGCTGTGCCCACCCCGTGCGGGTCCAAAACGGGCCAGGCTGGCGGCCGCGGCCAGAGGAGCACTCTGCGAGGCCAGGCCCGCCTGCGCTCCAGCTCACAGGGGAGGGCGACAGAGCAGCGGCGAGCCACACCCTGGGTCCTGTCGCAGGACCCAGACTCGGCGGGCCCCAGGGCCGGGCTCCGGGCTCGCGGTTGGAACACGTGTGAACAGTCTCAGCTGACATGACCGCTGCGTTAGAGCAGGAGGGCTTTCTCCCCACGCTCCTCCATCACAGGCTCCATCAGTGCCCCCTGCTGGGTGACCCTCCTGCTGGGTGTCCCTCCTGCTGGGTGACCCTCCTGCTGGGTGTCCCTCCTGCTGGGTGACCCTCCTGCTGGGTGTCCCTCCTGCTGGGTGACCCTCCTGCTGGGTGACCCTCCTGCTGGGTGTCCCTCCTGCTGGGTGACCCTCCTGCTGGGTGTCCCTCCTGCTGGGTGACCCTCCTGCTGGGTGACCCTCCTGCTGGGTGTCCCTCCTGCTGGGTGACCCTCCTGCTGGGTGTCCCTCCTGCTGGGTGACCCTCCTGCTGGGTGTCCCTCCTGCTGGGTGACCCTCCTGCTGGGTGTCCCTCCTGCTGGGTGACCCTCCTGCTGGGTGACCCTCCTGCTGGGTGTCCCTCCTGCTGGGTGACCCTCCTGCTGGGTGACCCTCCTGCTGGGTGTCCCTCCTGCTGGGTGACCCTCCTGCTGGGTGACCCTCCTGCTGGGTGTCCCTCCTGCTGGGTGACCCTCCTGCTGGGTGTCCCTCCTGCTGGGTGTCCCTCCTGCTGGGTGACCCTCCTACTGGATGAACCTCCGCTTAAACACATGCTTTGGGGGCCCGGCCAGCGTGGCTCAGGGGTTGAGCGTCGACCTATGAACCAAGAGGTCAGGGTTCGATTCCAGTCAAGGGCATATGCCCAGGTTGTGGGCTCCATCTCCAGTAGGGGGCGTGCAGGAGGCAGCTGATGCATGATTCTCTCATCATTGATGTTTCTCTCTCTCTCCCTTCGTGTGTGTCTCTCTCTCTCTCTCTCTCTCTCCCCCCCCTCCCCTTCCTCTCTGAAATCAGTAAAAACATATCTTTAAAAAACAAAACAAAAGCCATTATCAGGGGGATGAATGGCCACAGTCAGGGCCTCCTCCCCCACCCAACTGTCTCTCGGGCACCTACTTCATCTGAAGCAGGGAGCTTGGATCCGCTTTGTCTACGGGACACGCCTGGTCTGGGGACACGCCTTATCTAGGGGACACTCCTTGTCTAGGGGACACGCCTCGTCTGGGGACACGCCTGGTCTGGGGACACGCCTGGTCTGGGGACACGCCTGGTCTAGGGGACACGCCTGGTCTGGGGACACGCCTGGTCTAGCGGACACGCCTCGTCTGGGGAGCCCGCCCTTACCCAGCGCGAGCTTGGCCATCTGCAGGCTGCTGAGCCAGGACTCCTTGCAGGCGGGCGTGAAGGTGCTGAACACGGCCGTGAAGAAGGTGGGCCGCCCGGACCTGCGGGGACGGAGGGCTCAGGTCTCGGGGGCTCAGCGCCGCGGGTCCCGCGTGCCCGTCCCGCGTGCCCGCCGTCCCCGTGACCGGGCCGCGGCGGAGACACTCACTTGTCCTGCTTGCCCGGGAGCTGCAGCTGGAGCCGGCAGCAGTCGGCGGCGCGGATCTCCTCCTCCTTCCGCAGGACCAGCCGCTGCAGCCCGGACGCCCAGTCGTGGGCCACGGCCTGGTTCAGGTTCTACGGCGGACACGTGGGCATTTCCCTTTTTCATTTTCCTTTATTGATCTCTGCCCCCCACTGGCCCGCTCCAGCCCCGCCCCCCCCCCCCCCCCCCCGCAGGCCCTCACCCGTCCCTGAGCCTGTGGGCTATGCACACGTGCACATGAGGTCTTCGATGCTCTCTCCCACCCCCCACCCTCCCTGCCTTTCCTCTGAGGTTCGCAGCCTGTTCCGTGCATCTCTGAATATTTTTTAAAAATATATTTTTATTGAATTCAGAGAGGAAGGGAGAGGGGGAGAGAGAAAAATATCAATGATGAGAGGGAATTATTGGTCGGCTGCCTCCTGCACGCCCCACACTGGGGATGTGCCCACAACCCAAGCATGTGCCCTTGACCGGAATCGAACCTGGGACCCTTCAGTTCGCAGGCCAATGCTCTATCCACTGAGCCACACCAGCCAGTGAATGGATATTTTCTGTTCACCAGTTTATTTGGTTCATGAGACTCCGCGTATGAGTGAGATCATGTGACACTGTCTTTCTCTGACCGGCTTATTTCCCTTAGCTGAGGAGCGGCTGGGGTGGGGAGCATTGGGGGAGACGCAACGCATTTTAGAGTGAGATGGGACCAGGCGGGGGGCGGCGGGGGGGAGCAAGGCTGTCACATAAGAAAGAGAGCCTAGGAGGTGGCCACACAGTGGTGCTGAGTGTTTCCATGACAACTCACCCCTGGGGTCTGTGAAGGGACGTTGTCCCCCCCCACCCCGCCCACCCTGTCCAAACCAGGGCAGACACGACCGCTCGGGTCTCACCGCAACCTCGTCTGGTACCACCCGCGACCCCAGGCCGACTCCGGCCGGAGGCAGACAGAGCGCCACGGCGGGCGGCCGGGCCCTCACCTGGTAGTGGCCCCGCAGGTCCCCGATGAGCTGCGTGATCTGCCCCACCACGTTGAGGTCGTGCAGCAGGTTCTGCAGGTCCTGGTACAGCTGCCCGGGCCCCACGTGGACTCTGTCTACAAAACACGCACAGAAGGCGGGCTGGGCCGCGCCGCCGCTGCCCGGGAGGAAGACCGCGGACGAGTGCCGCTCGCTTCCAGTTTAAACAGTGAGCGCTTCCGGGCATTTGGAAATGCTGACTTTTCTTTTTATTTTGAAACTAGAGGCCCGGTGCATGACATTCGTGCACTGAGGGGGGGTCCCTCAGCCGGGCCAGTGCCCTCTCGCAGTCCGGGACCCCTCAGCGGACATCCCCCGAGGGGTCCTTAGCGCTGCCTCGGAGGCGGGAGAGGCTCCTGCCACCACCGCTGTGCTCGCCAGCCGTGAGCCCGGCTTCTGGCTGAGCGGCGTTCCCCCTGTGGGAGCGCACTGACTATCAGGGGCAGCTCCTGCATTAGCGTCTGCCCCTGGTGGTCAGTGCATGTCATAGCTACCAGTCGTTCCCCGGATTGGTTGATGTGCATATTCACCTTTTATTATATAGGCTAATTTCAGATTTACAGAGGACTTGCACTCCCGAGGTTAAAACCTCTCAGAACCTCAGCACCTCCGTCACCACGGAAACCACCCCATGGGACCAGACCGGGGGCACCTGAGCTCAGAGCACCTGTGCACACAGACAGCCTCCTCCTGTCCACTTTCCGTGGAAATGCACAGCCCGGGCACATGCCAGGGTTGTGGGGTCGATCCCCAGTGTGGCACATGCAGGAGGCAGCCGATCAATGAGTCTCTCTCATCATGATGTTTGTCTCTCTCCCCCTCTCTAAAATCAATAAAAATATATATTTAAAAAATAAACTTAAAAAATCTACAGTCTGGCCGAAACCGGTTTGGCTCAGTGGATAGAGTGTCGGCCTGCAGACTCAAGGGTCCCAGGTTCGATTCCGGTCAAGGGCATGTACCTGGGTTGCGGGCACATCCCCAGTAGGGGGTGTGCAAGAGGCAGCTGATCGATGTTTCTCTCTCATCGATGTTTCTAACTCTCTATCCCTCTCTCCTCCTCTCTGTAAAAAATCAATAAAATGTATTTTAAAAAATCTACAGTCTGAAGACTATCCTATATAATAAATAGGTAATATGCAAATTGACCCTCGCACCCTCACACAAGATGGCTGCCCCATGTAGTCAAAGATGGCCACCACAAGATGGTCGGCACGGGAGGGTAGTTGTGAGCGATCAGGCCAGCAGGGGAGGGCAATTAGGGGCGACCAGGCCAGCAGGGGAGGGAGAGCAGTTGGGGGTGACCAGGCCTGCAAGGGAGGGCAGTTAGGGGCGACCAGGACCGGAGGGAGGGGCAGTTAGGGGTGACCAGGCCTGCAGGGGAGGACAGTTGGGGGTGACTAGGCCTGCAGGGGAGGGCAGTTAGGGGTGACCAGGCCTGCAGAGGAGAGAAGTCGGGGGCGACCAGGCCTGCAGGTGAGGGCAGTTGGGGGTGACCAAGCTGGCAGGGGAGGGCAGTTGGGGGTGACTAGCCTGCAGGGGAGAGCAGTTAGGGGTGACCAGGCCTGCAGAGGAGAAAAGTCAGGGGCGACCAGGCCTGCAGGGGAGGGCAGTTGGGGGCGACCAAGCCGGCAGGGGAGGGCAGTTAGGGGTGACCAGGCCTGCAGGGGAGGGCAGCTAGGGGTGACTGGGCTGGCAGGGGAGGGACAGTTGGGGGCAACCAGGCCTGCAGGGGAGGGCAGTTAGGGGCGACCAGGCTGGCAGGCAGGCGAGCGGTTGGGAGCCAGCAGTCCGGGATTGTGAGAGGGATGTCTGACTGCTGGTTTAGGTCCGATCCCTGTGGGTCCCAGTTTGAAGTGGGTGCAGGCTGGGCTGAGGGACACCCCCTCCCCATGATGAATTTTGTGCACCAGGCCTCTAGTCCTATATAATAAAAGCCTAATATGCAAATCAACCAAACGGTGGAACGCCCGGTCGCTATGACACGCACAGACCACCAGGGGGCAGACACTCAGGGCAGGAGATGCCCCCAGCCCACAAGCCCCAGGCCAGCCAAGGCGGTGCCAGCGGGGGCCCCCCAATCGCCCCACCGATTGCTCCACAGATCAGCCCTGATCGCCGGCCTGGTCTAGGGACCCTACCCATGCATGAATTTCGTGCACCGGGCCTCTAGTTCATAAATAATAACCGTAAATATGATGCAACAGCTGAAGCGTTTCCAAAGTAGTGATGCCTTCCTCTCACTTTCCCTGTGAAGTTCACAGCCCAGGGCCCCTCCATGGCCGGGGAGGCGCCGGGCGCTGGCCCGCAGCAGAGCCAGCCCCAGACCAGGGCTCGCTGTCCATCAAGTCGGTGCACACGCAGGACAGGAGCCTGCATCCTAACTGCCACGGGACACGCAGCACAGAACCGGGCCTGGGGGACGGAGCCGGCCACATGCAGGAGCTTCGCCAGGAACCCGGAGTGGCCACTGCCCGCCCCAGAGACAAGCCCAAGGTCAGCACCCAATCTGGCAGGTCAGCCTGTCCGCCCGCCAACGCTGACGACAGTGTCACCCACACATCTCTGCCCACGCCGCCACACGCCAACAGCGAGGTCACTTACGTGGCTTGGCGTTGGCCACCACGGCCAGGCTCTCAGGTGGGTGCTCGGCGGCGCCCTCAGGGTGACCGTACTCGACGACCGCCACGTGGCCCAGCGGCACGCTCCACTTCAGCAGGTGCCTCTGGCCGGCCGGCAGCAGCGCATGGCCGTCCTGGCCCGTCCTGCCACGACAACCCGAGCCACGGCATGACGTCGGACACTTCCCACCCGCAGCTTCCCCAGAGGGAGGCCCGGAGCTGTGCTCCCTGAGCCCTGGTGCTCTCGGGAGCCGGCACCACCTGCTGCACGACAAGGCTTCCCATCAGGTGAGCGGGAGGGGCCGTCCACGGTCTGCCCCGAGAGCCCGGGGAGGGATGGGACGACCTCACGGAGAGCCCGGGGGAGGGACAGGCCGACCTCGCACAGAGCCCGGGGGAGGGACGGGACGACCTCACGAGCGAGAGCCCGGGGGAGGGATGGGACGACCTCCACAGAGCCCGGGGGACAGCGGGACGACCTCCAGCAGAGCCCGGGGGAGGGACAGGCCAACCTCCAGCAGAGCCCAGCGCCGAGGGCTCCCCGAACACTGCCAACAGGAAACTCCTGTGGGGGAGCCCTCCTCTCACTGCCGCCCCGGGGCTAACGCTCACATTCCTTCTTTCCTCTCGAGCACAGCATAACCATGTTAGTGACATCAAATCACCTCATAGTCTCTGTGACCAAAACACGCATTGAGGCCCTGGCTGGTGTGCTCAGTGGTCAGAGCGTCGGCCCCGCACCGAAGGGTCGCAGGTTCGATGCCTGGCCCCGGTTGGGGCACGTGTGAGAGGCAACCAATGGTTGTGTCTCCCTCACATCGATGTTTCTCTCTCTCCCCTCCTTTCACTCTCTCTAAAAAAAACGAATGGAAAAGATATCCTCAGGCGAGGATTAACAGCAACAAAAGACAAACTTATCACATACGCAGCAATTAAACGTTTAAAACATCTCATGATCCACACAGATCACTTTCTTCTTTGTCACACAAGGAGCAAACATGCAGAAATGCACAGAACACACGTATGGTCGGGAGAACGCCGGAGAAAGCATGTATGAAAGTGTGTGTGTGCATGTGTGTGCGTGTGCGCGCGTGTGGCGTGTGTGTGCGTGCGCGCTGTGCACATGTGTGTGTGCGTGTGCGTGCGTGCGTGTGTGTGCGTGTAAGGAGAAATGACCCCGTCCGCGGTTCGTGGTTGGTTCGAAGCGTGTCCCCCGCCTCACAGGCGGTCCCTGCGCGTGGCACCCAGGTGGCCGGGACAGATGGGCACCAGCAGGCGGCCCGCTCCCAGGACAGCGGGTCCTTACCGGGCGCTGACGGTGACGCACATGAGCACGTCGGTCAGCATGAGCAGCCGCCGCTCCTTGGTCTTGAGGACCTCCCCGCGGTCGTTGTACACGGTCTCGATCACGTCGTCGGACCGGATGAGGTGCCGGCTCCCGCTGCTGAGAAGCTGGACATTCACGTCACGCTCGACACGGTCGCCACGCTCGCGGTGATCAGGAAAGGGAGAGGAGCGCCCGCAGAGCACGGACAGCGCGGGGTCAGCCGCGTCTTCAGGGAGGACCCGCCCGGCGCCCGCAGCCAGCGCTGGGAGCTCAGAGCGCGGCTGTTCCCCCGAAAGCTCCACAGACGGGTTTCAGGTCCTCTCCACGCGAGAGGGACCGCACCCCTGTGACACGCTTCTGAGGCTGAGACACTGACACGCCCGGCCACACTCAGTGGTTGAGCATTGACCCATGAACCAGGAGGTCACGGTTCGATTCCCGCTCAGGGCACAGGCCCGGGTTCCGGGCTGTCCCCAGCAGGGGGCGTGCAGGAGGCAGCTGACCAATGATTCTCTCTCCTCATTGATGTTCTCTCTCTCTCTTGAAATCAACACATATATCTTTAAAATATGTAAAATATAAATAAACTGCACACACAGGGCTTTAACTCAGCATCTAAAATAACACCCCGCGTCTGAAAGCAGAATTCAGCGGGAAGAGCGGCTCTTCACCTTTTCGGGGTCCTGGGTCCCCTTGAGGGCCCGATGAACCCGTGCACCCCTTTTCTGAGGACGCCCAGACTCTGAAGCGTAGGCAGCCTCCGGCGTCGGCGGCTGGCCCAGGAGCTGCCGGAGGCCCCGGGGTTAGTGGCAGGGCGGAGACAGCGGTGGAGACAGCGGCGGGTTAGTGAGAGCAGAGGGCACCCCGGGAGGCGGGGCGGCTCCGGCCACCTTGTTCAGGTATCGCTCGTTCACGGCCTTCGCGATCTGCTTCATTTCGCAGCGCCGATCTGCGTCTCGCTTTCTCTCGTTCAGCTTCTCTGCCAGCGTCTCCAGCTCCGTCAGCGCCATCTGGAGGGGCAGCCGGTCGGGGTGTCCGCGGGGCGTGTGCCTCAGCATGTCCTTTGGGGGAACAAGTAAACGTGTGTGTGTGTGTGTGTGTGTGTGTGTGTGTGTGTGTGTGTGACTGCCCGTGTGGGGCCGAGGGCCGTGGTCACCCGCAGACGCCCCGCCCAGGGCCCCATCGCCCACGCGGCCGCAGAGGGTGCCCGTGAGGTCAGCGGTCGCTGGGGAAGAATAAAAACCGCCGGGAAGGACGCAAACCAGGTGAGTCACAGCCTGACGGACGCTTCGACAGGGCCTTGCCCAAAGACGAGGTTAGCTCACCCCACGGCCTTGCTCACGGAAAGGCCCTGGCCCGGCCGCATGGCTCAGGGGTTGAGCATCGACCTATGAACCAGGAGGTCACGGCTCACTCCCTGTCAGGGCACTTGCCCAGTTTGGGGGCTCGATCCCCAGTGTGGGGCGTGCAGGAGGCAGCCGGTCCATGATTCTCTCTCATCATGGATGTTTCTCTCTCTCCTCTCCCTTCCTCTCTGGAATCAATAAAGATAAATTTTAACACCCAGACACACCAACACCACACTCGGTCCTGCCCCAGGCCAGGCTGCAGGCACGGAGCCCCCAACACTCGGGGTTCTGAGTGATGGAGAGAAGCCTGTCCAGCGCGCCTGAGCCGAGGCCAGTGGTGGCTCCCGTGGCCGTGGCTCCAGGTGGATTGGAGGCTGCCCTCCAGGGAGGGGCCTGAGGGATGAGGGGGTCCCCATTGGCCAGTGAGGCCATCCGTCTGCCTCCACAGGGCACCGCCCCGGAAACCCACCGGCAGGGCTGGAAAGGTTCGGGGTTGGGAGGGTGGTGAGCGCCCGGCAGCCCCAGGCCCCCCGCCTGCCCCTCCCCCGGGCGTCCATCTGGCGGCCGAGTTATAAACCGAGAACGCCAGTGCCTTCCTGAGGTCCGGGAGCCCCGCCAGCCCGTCCCTGAACCTGCGGGGCGTAGGGACCCCGCTGGGTAGCCGAGTGGGACAGAACTGGGTGGCTGTGGCCGGCTACTGCACTTGGCGTCTGAAGTGGACGGGCCCTGGGCCTGAGGGCTGACGCTCGGGGGTCGGTGTCAGCTGAGCCGGACGCAGGAGGCAGGCTGGTGGGGGGCCCCTCGGAGGAGAGGAGGGCTGAGGCTCCAGGGAGGACTGGTTCCAGGGGCCCCTGGGGTCAACAGGGGTCAGCAGGGTCAGGGGGTCGCGGTACCTGGAGCAGCAGGATGAACTGCGGGAACCTCTGGATGGGCCTGGTCATCAGGCTGTAGAGCGTCACGCGGTCTGGACTGGACTCCTGGCTCTGCTGCGAGGAGAGGGGTCTCACTCACCTCGGGCAGCGGGTCGCCAAGGCCGTCCACGCCCAGCACGCGGCCTCGGGGCGGTCAAGGCCACGCAGGGCCTGCGTCCGCGTCTGCAGACACTTCCTCCACTGCCTGTCCCCCGCCTGTCCCCCCCCCCTCCTGTCCCTCAGGTCCGCCTCTCGGCCCCCGGCCTGCAGCGCGCGGGGCTGGCTTCTGAGTCAGAGCCTTCGAGCCCTGGCCGGTGTGCTCAGTGGTTAGAGCACCGGCCCACACACCAAAGGGTCCCAGGTTCAGTTCCTGGTCAAGGGCACGTACCCGGTTTGCAGGTTTGATCGCCAGCCCTGGTTGGGGCGCGAGGGGGAGGCCACCAATGGATGTGTCTCTCTCACATCGATGTTCCTCTCTCTCTCTCTCTTCTCTCTCTCTCTGTCTCTCTCTCTCTCTCTCCCCATCCCTTCCACTCTCTCTAAAAATCAATGGAAAAAATATCTTCAGGTGAGGATTAACAAAATAATAATAATAATAAAATAAATTATAAAAAATAAAAGCTATGTTACCCCTGAAAATGCATCTTTCTTTCTCGCATTGATCCAACACCCAGGGCGCTGTTAGTTCTAGAGCCGTTACAGTGAGCGGCACGGTACACGGAGCGGCACGGTACACGGAGCGCACGGTACACGGAGCGGCAGGGTACACTGAGCAGGGTACACTGGGAGGCGAGGGTGCGTCGTTTCATTATCAGGTATCCCACGTGGAGCCTGCTATCAGAGGCGTTAAAACCCAAAATGGGCCCTGACCGGTGTGGCTCAGTGGATAGAGCGTCGGCCTGCGGACTGAAGGGTCCCAGGTTCGATTCCGGTCAAGGGCATGTACCTTGGTTGCGGGCACATACCCATTAGGGAGTGTGCAGGGGGCAGCTGATCAATGTTTCTCTCTCATCAATGTTTCTAACTCTCTATCCCTCTCCCTTCCTCTCTGTAAAAAAAAATCAATAAAATAAAAAAAACCCGGAATGGGGAAAGGCTGCCTACCTTCAAAAACTCCAGGAAGGCGGGCTTCGTGGAGCAGGCCTTCCTGAGGACGGCCACGGCCGCGCTGAAGTTGTTCACGTACTCGCTGTAGGCGTCCAGCACCATGGACTTGGAGAACTGAAATCGGACGCGAGACACGTGAGGAACGTGGCACCCAGGGGCCTCCCAACCTCGTGACCCCCGTCACGGCCACGCCACATGAAACAAACTTCATTTCCACCAGGTGTGACTTTCTGGGGACTCTGTTCCGTTCCATTGGTCTATGTGCCTGCTCTTGTGCCAGGACCAGGCTCTTCTGAGCGCAGTGGCTTTGTAGTATAACTTAGTATCTGGTATTGTGATCCCTCCCATTTTGCTCTACTTTCTCAAGATGCTGCGGCTATTCAGGGTCTTTTTTGGCTCCATATACATTTTTGGAGAGTTTGTTCTAGATCTGTGAAATATGGCATTGGTATTTTTATAGGGGTTGCATTGAATCTGGAGCTTGCTTTGGGTAGTATGGACCTTTTAATGATGTTGATTCTACCAATCCATGAACATGGTATACTCTTCCATTAGTTTATGTCTTCCTCTACCTCTTTTTTCAACATCCTGTGGTTTTCTGAGTACAGGTCTTTTACCTCCTTGGTTAAGTGTATTCCTAAGTATCTTAATTATTTTGGGTGCAATGGTAAATGGGATTATTTAGTTTCTCTTTCTGAGAATTCATTATCGGTGTATAAAAAAGTCATAGATTTATGGGTGTGGATTTTGTTCCTGATACATTGCCAAATTCATTTATTAAATCTAGTTGTTTTTTTTGGTGGAGTCTTTAGGGTTTTCTATGTACAATATCATGTCATCTGCGAATAATGAGAGTTTTATTTCCTCCTTTCCAATGTGGATGCCTTTTATTTCTTCTTCTTGTCTGATCGCTGTGGCTAGGACTTCCAGTACGATGTTGAACAGGAGTGGTGAAAGCCAACATCCTGTCTTGTTCCTGTTCTTGGGGAAAGGGTTTTAGCTTTTGCCCACTGAGTAGGATATTTTTAAGCCAACGTGTCGGCGTTGTTTGAACAGCGGGGTGCGGGCGCCTGCGCGCAGGCCTCCTTGCTCAGAGCCGTGGCAGCCTGGGTTTCCGCACACGTCCTGGCCGTCCACGTGCAGAGATGACACTACAGCCGCCCTTCCTTACGCTCCGGCCGGCCCGCCCTCACGCCTGGTTCCCCTCCAGGACAGGGCGGCACGCGGGGCAGCGTGAGGTCCCGGCTCCTGCAATGCCCTGGGCCGAGGGCCGTGCACGTAGGTCCTCGGTCCTATTTTCCGAGAAGCACAGAGGCGCCGGGAGGCAGAGACGTTGCCTCGCTCTGTGTTTCTCTCGAGTCCGCACGTCTGTCCGCCAGGATGGAAGCCACGGCCTCGGGCGACACCTGGTGGGGCCTCACTCAGGGAAGGAGCATGCTCACCTGCGTCACGCTTAAAACAGAGAGGACTGTTTCCGCCCGTGGGCGTGGCTCAGTGACGACCTATGACCCAGGAGGTCAGGGTTCAATGCCCAGTCAGGGCGCAGGAGCGGGCTGGATGCTCCCACACCAGCATTCACGGGCGGAGCCTCCAGCAGGGGGCGTGCAGGAGGCAGCCCAGCCATGACGCGCTCCTCTCTGACGCTTCCATCTCTCTCTGTCCCTTCTTCTCTGAGATCAATAAAAACATGTGTTTCTTAAAAGGGCTGTTCCCATTCAAAAGTTGGTCCCAGGAAAATATTGTGAGAAGGGGATGGAGGAAAAGCGGAGGTGACGACAGAGGAAATGACCGAGATTTCCGTTTCCCTGACAACGGCCGCAGGGGTGTGCGCAGACCCCACGGCGAGCTCGGTTCCTCCTGCTGCCCCAGAGGAAGGAGGCGTCACATGGCGGTGACGGCGCCCACGCAAGTCCACGGGCACGGGACCCGCAGCTGCGCCCTTCGCCGGCGCCCTCAGTCAGCGCCACCCATCCATCCATCCATCGCGTGCCGCTCTGTTCCCGCGGGCTCCTGCGTCCTGAAGCGAAGCTCGTGGGTCACAAGGCGCCTGAGCCGTGGACGGACCGAGGACGGACGGATGGTCCAAAGGGCCCGACGCTTCCTCCAGGAGCCCGTGCCCAGGAGCGGCCGCAGCCCCCCCCCCCGCCCCCCGCCGGCCCGGGGGCCAGCGTCTGCACAGGAGCTCCGGCGCGGAGCACGGGCTGCGGGGCCCGGCAGGTGTGCTCGGCCAGCTCCCCACGGGCCCAGGAGGGGACGGGCTACAGAGGGACGGCCTCACGCAGGCTCCCCGCCCCCGCCCGCACGCTGACGGGCACAGCCGGGCTCGGCCACGCGGCCCGTCAGACTCTCAGACCCCCGTCCCCGGGCCTCCGCAGACTGTCTCCCGGCGACGCACCAAGCCGCCTGGAGGTGCAGGCGTGGCCCGTCCTGCCGGGCCCGCCCTGGGCAGCAGGCGGCTGACCGTGGGGGCGGCCGGCACTCACCGAAGCCACGAAGACGTCGCCGATCATCTCCACGGCGTCCCACTCGGCCACGCGGCTGGCCAGCGCCATCTGGAACAGGCGGTGGCACTGCAGCACCTCCCGGAGGCGGTGGAACACCACCCGCAGCTTCCGCTCGCTCAGCACCCGCGGCTCCATCTCCGCCAGCGGCCGCTCGTACTGCTGGGGACAGGGGGAGGACGGGCGGGCAAGTGTGGAGGGACGTGTCGTGTCCGTACAGGGACTCCAAAACGCACCACTCCGCGCATCTTTACTTATTTATTACTTATTTATGTTTAATCCTCACCCAAGGATATTTCCATTGACTTTTAGAGAGAGTGGAAGAGAGAGGGAGAGATAGAGAGAAACACTGATGTGAGAGAAACACATCGATTGGTTGCCTCCTGCACGGGCCCCGACCAGGGCCCAGCCGGGGAGGAGCCTGCAACCCAGGTACAGTGCCCTTGACCAGAATCGAACCCGGGACCCTTTGGACTACAAGCTGAGCCACACACCGGCCAGGGCTCAGCCTGTTTTTAGCCTAAAAGACGTCTGTTACCGTTCCTACAGGGGAGCCACCGCTGCAGCCGCCAGCGTTCCCTTTCCAGGGCGTTCGGCGGCGGCGGCGGCGGAGCGAAAGGCAGACATGAAGGGCCTTGTGCCCAGGTGGACGGTGAGGGACACGCACCTCCAGGATCCGCGTGAGGGCATCCACGTAGTTCTTCTCGCTGTCGACAATCGAGCCCAGAATATACCTCCTGACCACCTGGAGGGAGCGGACAAACCGCGGAGACATTACCTCCCGCAGAGAGAGCCACGTCACTCCGCGGGGGGCTGCTGACAGGCGCTGGGGTCCGGTTTCACGGCCGTCGGTAAGGAAAGCCTGGGCCTCACGCACTGTAAACAGCGGCTCGCGAGCTAGCGTGCGGACAGGCGCGCTGCCCCAGCCTCAGCGTGTCCGTCTCTAACCCTCACGGATTCGCTGTAACCACAGGCGGGCACGCGGCGCCACAGCACCAACGCATGCCACCATGACGCACGGCGGTGACCGTCAGGCACGCACCGCCCGACTGAGTGACACGTCCATGTAACATGCCCGACTCTGCGTGACACGTTCCATGTAACGCGCCCGACTCTGCGTGACACGTTCCATGTAACGCGCCCGACTCTGCGTGACACGTTCCATGTAACACGCCCGACTCTGAGTGACACGTCCATGTAACACGCCCGACTCTGAGTGACACGTTCCATGTAACACGCCCGACTCTGAGTGACACGTCCCATGTAACGTGCCTGACTCTGAGTGACACGTCCATGTAACACGCCCGACTCTGAGTGACACGTTCCATGGAACGCGCCCGACTCTGAGTGACACGTTCCATGTAACGTGCCCGACTCTGAGTGACACGTTCCATGTAACGTGCCCGACTCTGAGTGACACGTTCCATGTAACATGCCTGACTCTGAGTTACACGTTCCATGTAACATGTCTGTCTGGGTTACACGTTTCATGTAACGTGCCTGATTCTGAGTTACACGTTCCATGTAACATGCCCGACTCTGAGTGACACGTTCCATGTAACGTGCCCGACTCTGAGTGACACGTTCCATGTAACGTGCCCGACTCTGAGTGACACGTTCCATGTAACATGCCTGACTCTGAGTTACACATTCCGTGTAACATGTCTGTCTGGGTTACACGTTTCATGTAACGTGCCTGATTCTGAGTTACACGTTCCATGTAACATGCCCGACTCTGAGTGACACGTTCCATGTAACGTGCCCGACTCTGAGTGACACGTTCCATGTAACGTGCCCGACTCTGAGTGACACGTTCCATGTAACGTGCCTGACTCTGAGTTACACGTTCCATGTAACATGTCTGTCTGGGTTACACGTTTCATGTAACGTGCCTGATTCTGAGTTACACGTTCCATGTAACGTGCCCGACTCTGAGTGACACGTTCCATGTAACGTGCCCGACTCTGAGTGACACGTTCCATGTAACGTGCCCGACTCTGAGTGACACGTTCCATGTAACATGCCTGACTCTGAGTTACACGTTCCATGTAACATGTCTGTCTGGGTTACACGTTTCATGTAACGTGCCTGATTCTGAGTTACACGTTCCATGTAACATGCCCGACTCTGAGTGACACGTTCCATGTAACGTGCCTGACTCTGAGTGACACGTTCCATGTAACGCGCCCGACTCTGAGTGACACGTTCCATGTAACGTGCCTGACTCTGAGTGACACGTTCCATGTAACGCGCCCGACTCTGAGTGACACGTTCCATGTAACGTGCCTGACTCTGAGTGACACGTTTCACGTGGAAACGACTGCGAGGAGCAGCTCATCCTGACGCGGAGGAGCCACTGGCCACCTGCCCAATACCCTGCTCCCGGACGACAGAGGCCCGGAGCCCTGGAAGGCGGCGGACGCTTGTCTGCAGAGATCTGACCGCCAGCAGGCACCGCGGGCGGGAACACGGCAGCATCGCCCGCCTGCTCCAGGCGCGGAGCTCGCTGCGGCCTGAGCCGCCTGCCTTCTGAACGCTGACACCATCGTTGGGTCCAGGTTCACCACGGCGGTGCGCCTGAGCACACGGCAGGCTCTGCGACGCCTGTGACGGCCCGTGACCCCCTCGGCGCTGGCCGCAGCCTCAACACCGTTCGGCAAGTTATTTTTGCCAATAAACGGAAACCAGCATAAGTCACAATCAGGCTGGTTTTAAACCACACGCACATGCACACACACATGCACACGCACACGCACATGCACACGCACACACATGCACACACATGCACAATCTCTCACAGGCACATGCACACACATGCACACGCGCACAGGCACACACAGGCACACACGGGCACAGGCACACACAATCACATGCCCACCCCAGCCAACCCAGGGAGGGGCACGCCCCTCGCACCTGGCGGCCGGGACAGCGTCTCCCACAGGAAGTAGCTCAGCTAACAGACGGGCCACTAGGACAACAGACCTTTATTGACAAGCGAGTGGATCGTCCTTCACAGAAAAGACTGTTCGATTCACAAAATAAGACCAAAATAACCTCTCGGGATAGTTAAGGAAGAAAGTGACGCAGTGAAGACAGGATGGCTGTGCCCGGGATTAAACCCAAGCACACAAGCCGGCCAGCCCCCACCCTCCCCGGGGGCCCCATCCGCCTGGCTGGGCCACAGCCGACCCTCAGAATGGGAGTTAGGGCCCAGGTCCGAGTCACCTCCCGCCTCAAACGGGCAGAGGGTCAAACCGAGGCCAGCTTCCCCACCATTCACATCACAGACGCGGCCTCCCCTCGGAGGGAGGCTCCTCGGGGTCTCACCTAGGGAGACTACTCTAGGTCTGACCTATTTCTTTTTCTAAAGTCCTGAGATAATCCTCACGTATCGGACAAAGGACCTGGCATTGGTCCAAGACAAGTTAATAAAAATACAGAATAAAACCACAGAAACCTCCCGCAGACGTGACACCACCCGGTGAACCCGCCGTCCTCCCGCACCAGAAGCAACTCCCCCGTGTACACTCTGCACCTGCAGGCCCTCAGAGTCACCCCGGGGAGACTCAAAATACTCAAGAACCGGCATGTCCGAGCCCAGGTCCCGGCCGCCCGGTCCCGCCACCTCTGCTGGGTAACCCTCCGCCTGCCCAGCGTCCTACCTGCTGCTGGGACAGCCCCTCAGGCATCGGGGTGAGCACGGCGTCGGGGTGCCGGCAGTCCACGTCGATGAACACGCTCTGCTCCTCCTCGAGGCCCGGCCTGGGATCTGAGGAGTCGGGACGCGCGGGTGTGACACGGAGACCACGTCCCCCCACGTCGTGGAGCAGCCAATCGCTGTCGACCGAGACCGAGCACAGTCTCCCGTTCCCGTCCACCCCCCCACTCCCCGCCCCCCCCCCCAATGACCCAGGTGACACGCCCACACCGCGGACACACCCTGCCCACAGGGAGCTGCTGGTGCGCGGAATGTTCAGTCCCTGGAGTTCACCTTCCAGGGCAGAGGGGGCGTTTGAGTGCCTGATGGTGAACTGGAAATGGCTATGCTATATAATGCTATCTAATAAAAGGCTAATATGCAAATCGAGCACCCGGCAGAATGACCGGTCGCTATGATGCACACTAACCACCAGGGGGCAGACACGTAACACAGGAGCTGTCCCCTGGTGGTCAGTGCGCTCCCACAGGGGGAGCTCTGCTCAGCCAGAAGCCGGGCTCACGGCTGGTGAGCACAGAGGTGGTGGCGGGAGCCTCTCCCACCTCCGCAGCAGCACTAAGGGTGTCCATGGGACAGAGAGGGCGCCACGGGACTGAGGACCCTCCCCTCCCCCCGAGTGCACGAATATCGTGCACCAGGCCTCTAGTTTAATCTATAAAATATCACTGCCATCCCTGGCACATGCCCAATCTGTCGATGTTTCTCTCTCTCTCCTTTCCTTCCTCTCTCTATAAAATAAAATAAATAAAACAGGTCCTTGGATGAGGATTAAAAAAATAATAAAAATGAAGTCTCACACCCAGAAACAGAGAACGGCTGCGGAGCCGCCTGAGAGCCAGCACTGCTGGCCAGGACGCTCCGGGGACTCCCTGGGCTTCCTGACCGCCTGCCTGTCCCACCACACGTCTGAAAAGGCACAGGTTCCCCAGTCAGAAAGTTTACAGCAAAACTACATTCTTCTTCGCAAACGCAGTAAAGCTAAACAAACGAAGATTCCCCAAAGGGCTGGAAACCAGAAAAGCACGGGACGTGGCCCGGGTCCCAGCCTGAGCTCTGGGCCTCCACGGGGCCCCTCCCTGGGCCCGGGTCCCAGCCTGAGCTCTGGGCCGCCACGGGGCCCCCTCCCTGGGCCCGGGTCCCAGCCTGAGCTCTGGGCCGCCACGGGGCCCCCTCCCTGGGCCCGGGTCCCAGCCTGAGCTCTGGGCTGCCACGGGGCACCCTCCCTGGGCCCGCGTCCCAGCCTGAGCTCTGGGCTGCCACGGGGCCCCTCCCTGGGCCCGGGTCCCAGCCTGAGCTCTGGGCTGCCACGGGGCACCCTCCCTGGGCCCGGGTCCCAGCCTGAGCTCTGGGCTGCCACGGGGCCCCCTCCCTGGGCCCGGGTCCCAGCCTGAGCTCTGGGCTGCCACGGGCCCCTCCCTGGGCCCGGGTCCCAGCCTGAGCTCTGGGCCTCCACGGGGCCCCTCCCTGGGCCCCGGTCCCAGCCTGAGCTCTGGGCTGCCACGGGGCCCCTCCCTGGGCCCGGGTCCCCAGCCTGAGCTCTGGGCCTCCACGGGGCCCCTCCCTGGCCCGGGTCCCAGCCTGAGCTCTGGGCCTCCACGGGGCCCCTCCCTGGGCCCGGTCCCAGCCTGAGCCCTGGCCTGCCCTGGAGCCCCCTCCCTGGGCCCGGGTCCCAGCCTGAGCTCTGGGCTGCCACGGGGCCCCCTCCCTGGGCCCGGGTCCCAGCCTGAGCTCTGGGCTGCCACGGGGCCCCCTCCCTGGGCCCGGGTCCCAGCCTGAGCTCTGGGCTGCCACGGGCCCCCTCCCTGGGCCCGGGTCCCAGCCTGAGCTCTGGGCCTCCACGGGGCCCCCTCCCTGGGCCCGGGTCCCAGCCTGAGCTCTGGGCCTCCACGGGGCCCCCTCCCTGGGCCCGGGTCCCAGCCTGAGCTCTGGCCTGCCACGGGGCCCCCTCCCTGGGCCCGGGTCCCAGCCTGAGCCCTGGGCTGCCACGGGGCCCCCTCCCTGGGCCCGGGTCCCAGCCTGAGCTCTGGGCTGCCACGGGGCCCCCTCCCTGGGCCCGGGTCCCAGCCTGAGCTCTGGGCCTCCACGGGGCCCCTCCCTGGGCCCGGGTCCCAGCCTGATCTCTGGGCTGCCACGGGGCCCCCTCCCTGGGCCCGGGTCCCAGCCTGAGCTCTGGCCTGCCACGGGGCCCCTCCCTGAGCCCAGGTCCCAGCCTGAGCTCTGGGCCTCCACGGGGCCCCTCCCTGGGCCCGGGTCCCAGCCTGAGCTCTGGGCCTCCACGGGCCCCCTCCCTGGGCCCGGGTCCCAGCCTGAGCTCTGGGCCTCCACGGGGCCCCTCCCTGGGCCCAGGTCCCAGCCTGAGCTCTGGGCTGCCACGGGGCCCCCTCCCTGGGCCCGCGTCCCCGAGGGCTGGGGGGACGTCGTGAGGGAGAGCAGGGGAGAAAGCCCCTCGGGTGGGGGCACCGATGGCCCAGGGCTGAGAGGGGACAATAAAAAGGGGTGAAGGCCACTCCCCGGAGCTCACTCAACTTCCTGTGGCTTGTGGAGTGCCTGTGAGCAGGTCCCTCGGCTCAGAGCCCCGCCCTCAGCCCCACAAAGCCCCCCAGGAGGGAGCGCAGGCTGAGCAGAGCCCGAGGATGAGCAGGCCCCAGGGTCGGGGGAACAGGCCCCGGGGTGGGGGGAGCAGGCCCCGGGGTGGGGGGAGCAGGCCCCGAGGTGGGGGGAGCAGGCCCGGGGTGGGGGGAGCAGGCCCCGAGGTGGGGGGAGCAGGCCCCGGGGTGGGGGGAGCAGGCCCCGGGGTGGGGGGAGCAGGCCCCGAGGTGGAGGGAGCAGGCCCCGGGGTGGGGGGAGCAGGCCCCGGGGAAGTAGAGCCCGAGTGGGAGCAGGCCCCGGGGTGGGGGGAGCAGGCCCCGGGGTGGGGGGGAGCAGGCCTCGGGGTGGGGGGAGCAGGCCCCGGGGTGGGGGGAGCAGGCCCCGAGGTGGGGGGAGCAGGCCCCGGGGTTGGGGGAGCAGGCCACGAGGTGGAGGGAGCAGGCCCCGGGGTGGGGGGAGCAGGCCCTGAGGTAGGGGGAGCAGGCCCCGGGGTCGGGGGAGCAGGCCCCGGGGTGGGGGGAGCAGGCCCCGAGGTGGAGGGAGCAGGCCCCGGGGTGGGGGGAGCAGGCCCCGAGGTGGAGGGAGCAGGCCCCGGGGTGGGGGGAGCAGGCCCCGGGTTGGGGGAGCAGGCCCCGAGGTGGAGGGAGCAGGCCCCGGGGTGGGGGGAGCAGGCCCCGAGGTGGAGGGAGCAGGCCCCGAGGTGGAGGGAGCAGGCCCCGGGGTGGGGGGAGCAGGCCCCGAGGTGGAGGGAGCAGGCCCCGAGGTGGAGGGAGCAGGCCCCGAGGTGGGGGGAGCAGGCCCCAGGGTGGGGGGAGCAGGCCCCGGAGTGGGGGGAGCAGGCCCGGGGTGGGGGGAGCAGGCCCCGGAGTGGGGGGAGCAGGCCCCGAGGTGGAGGGAGCAGGCCCCGGGGTGGGGGGAGCAGGCCCCGGGGTGGGGGGAGCAGGCCCCCAGCACATGTGGGAACTGCCCACCAGCTTCCCGGCCGGAGGCGCACAGCCAGGCCCCCCGGGGACCGGGCGCCGACCTTGGGCAATGAAGGACTTGGTCCTGATGAAGGAGCGGCCCCTCTTCACGGCGGCCTTGGTCTTCTCCAGCCCGTCCCGCGTGCCCTCCTTGGCAGCCTTCATCAGCTTCTGCACCTGCGGGCGAGGCGGGGCGTGAGGGCGGGCGGCCCGTACAAACCCACCTGCACTTTCCACCTCCTGTCAAAGAGCACAGTCGGAGTCTGATCGGAACGTCCCGGAACGGCCGTGGGACCTGGGAGCGCGCTCCTGTGGCCTGAGTGCGTGTGTGGTGCGGGGCAGTCTGTCTTCTTAAAAAACAGGGAAAAAACAGCCTGGCCGGCGTGGCTCAGTGGTTGAGCATCGACCTATGAACCAGGAGGTCACGGCTCGATTCCCGGTCAGGGCACAGGCCCGGGTTGCGGGCTCCATCCCCAGGGTGGGGTGTGCAGGAGGCAGCCGATCCGTGATTCTCTCTCATCATCGATGTTTCTCTCTCTCTCCCTCTCCTTTCCTCTCTGAAAGCAATAAAAAAAACCACATTTTTTTAAAGGGAGGAACAAACTAACTACAGAGCCCTCCTTTGATTGACATGGTTACAGAGTCCCCTGATGTTTAAATCTTTATTGGAATCACTGGCCGCACAAGCAGCCTTGCAGACCGGGCAGGTGGGACAAGCCCGCAGGCGGTGAAGGCCTCAGCCCCGGAGAGGGCAGACCTGCCTGCCCGCCAGCCCTGGCCTCCGCAGCCCGCCCCAGCCGCGGGCAGCCACGTCCACGGCCCACAGCCCCGCCCACTGCACAGAGCGCTGCATCCACGCGATGGTAAGACACAGCAAAGTGACTGCAGACAGACAGAGGGGCAGACAGACAGAGGGGCAGCGGGGGCAGGACCAGGCCGACCTCCACGCCTCTGCGGACACCTGAGGCCACAGGCACGCCCCGGCCGTGGCCTCACTGACCCGTTCCCCGCGAGCGTCTCAGAGCGGCCGGCAGAGGTGTCTGGTTCCTTAAAGGGCTCACGTCTGAGGGGTGGCCTTGGGGACCAGGGCTCCTTCCGGAGAAACTCGACGGCCTCTGACGGGAGACCCAGCGCCTTCCCGAGCGACCCTCTGACCCGCCTCCCTGGTCCGGTGGAGAGGCTCAGGTACCGCCCAGGGCTCCCGCCTGCGCCTGCCTCCCACCCGCCTGCCTCCCGCCAGCACCCCCGCAGGCCTCGGCCCCGCTGTGCACCGCTGTGCACCGTGCGAAGAGGCGCTGGCCCGGGCCCTGCTGCCAGCCCAGGTGCGAGCGGCTGGCGTTCCAGATGGGCCGGGGCTGCCCCTGTGTCTGCGGATTGGGGCTCCGGTGTGAGCAGGCTGCCCCCAGCCGCCCCCCGGGGAGCGGCTTCCAGGTGAGGTCACACATTGCACCTCCAGCCCCACCGTCCCTGCAAGTCCTACCCCCCCACACCCCCCCCCCCGCCCCCCGAGCCTCAGGCGCCTTCCCAAAACTGTCCAGCAGGACCACGCTCACCCCCTGAAACTGAACCACGTCAGCGCCCAACAGGGCCCCACTTCCGGCAGCCGGAGGACCCCTCTGTCACCACGTCCACCCTGCGAGCGGCTGGGCGTCCCTAACCACGGCGTCCACAGTGCGCCCGACACCCCCAAGGCTTCCCTTCGCCATGGCCCCGAACCCCACTCTCTTTCCCCAACCCGGCCGCTATGCCTCGCTCAGCCCATTCCTGTCTTTTTTTTTTTTTTTTTTTAATATATTTCATTGATTTTTTACAGAGAGGGAGAGTTAGAAACATCGATGAGAGAGAAACATCGATCAGCTGCCTCTTGCACACTCCCCACTGGGGATGTGCCCACAACCAAGGTACATGCCCCTGACCGGAATCGAACTGGGACCCTTGAGTCCGCAGGCCGACGCTCTATCCACTGAGCCAAACCGGTCAGGGCACCATTCCTGTCTTGACTCGGTCTGTCGGAGGCCGACCCCCCCCCTCCCCCCACACCCCCCCCTCCCCCCCGCCCCCGCCACCTGCACGTGCAGGGACAAGGAGGCCTGGCCCGGAGCTGGGGAGGCACCGCAGGTGAGGAGAGCCTCCACGTCCGGCCAGAGGGAGGAGCCAGCCGGCCCTCAGGTACCCACCCACCGCCAAGGCTGCCCATGTGCCCGCCTCCCCTGGGCCCTGCCGCTGCCAACCGACCGTCCACCGTTCCGTGGACCCGGCCACCTTCACACGCTCCCGCTGGCTAAGTGGCCGCCCGGAAACCCGCCGGACCCTGGACTCGCCCAGGACGGCCCTGCCCAGACCGGCCACCCGCGGGACCTGCCTGACCCTGAGTGAGCCTGCTGACTCCGGGCCCTGGTCCTGCTCCCGGCCCCCCGCACAGACACACTGGTCCCGGCACAGACACACTGGCCCCCGGCACAGACACACTGGCCCCCGGCACAGACACACTGGCCCCCGGCACAGACACACTGGGCACAGAGCGCGGGGGAGGGGGGGGCGATGCTAAGCAGACGTCTACTTCCAGGTAAGCGCACTCAGCACACGGCCACGGCCACAGGACAGGGGAGGAGGCCGGACTGAAGGAAGCTGCACGAGACAGGGGCCTTTAAAACAGCGCAAGGGCCCGGCGGCGTGGTGCAGGGGGTGAGCGACGATCCATGACCCAGGAGGTCACGGTTCGATTCCCGGTAAGGGCACAGGCCCAGGTTCTGGGCTCCATCCCCCATGGGGGGCATGCAGGAGGCAGCTGATCCATGATTCTCTCTCCTCATTGATGCGTCTATCTCTCTCTCCCTCTCCCTTCCTCTCTGAAATCAATTAAAAAATAAATGTTTATAAATAAGTAAACAAGTAAAAAAATAAATAAGACACATCTCAAGGAACTGGTGGCCGTCACACATCCAAACCCAGCCCCTCACACCCGGGTCTCCGGACGCCGCTCCGCTCGGGACAAGGATGGAGCCGCGGGCCGCCGTCCACCGGGGCTGTGTACCTGTATTCACTGCAGGACTCGGGGACGCTGAGGGGACTGAACGTTTTCCATTGATAGTCCCTGAAAAGTAATCATAACCCTACTCCTGTGTCTTCGCCGACAGGTTTATGGAAAAGCCATTGTCTTTCCCCAGTGCCGGGGCACTCTGCAGGCGGCTGGGCCCTGCCTTCCAGGGGCTGGGATGGCCCACCTGCGGGGCCTCTAGGAACCCCTCCGCCCGCGGTGAGGGGGGAGAGGGGAGAGGGGGAGGCAAATGGCCCCCCAGCTGGACCGGAAGCTGCTGAGCGTCTGGGCGGCCCGGGGGACCCCGGCCAGCTCCGAAGCCGCGTTCCCTGGGCGTTGTGGACCCAGCGGGTGGGGAGGGGCCCATGCTACCTTCAGCTCCTGCTTCTGCTTGAGCTGCTGAATCTCCCCCGCGCCCACTGTGCTGGCCACCAACTCTCTCATCTTTCTCTCATAGCGCGCCTTCACCCGGGCCAGGTCGTGGGACAGCTGAGCACAAAGAGACACATCCGTTCACAAGGCGCTCCGCTGGGAACGGCCGACACTCTTACCCCGAGGGGCTCCCGGGACCCCACACCACGCCGCCAGCCCCGAGGGCCCACGACTCTCAGAAATAAACACCAGTGATTGCAGCCCGGCCGGCCGGCGTGGCTCCGTGGCTGAGTGCTGACCTAGGACCCAGGAGGTCACCGTTGGATTCCCGGTCAGGGCACAGGCCCGGGTTGCGGGCTCGATCCCCAGTGGGGGGCGTGCAGGAGGCAGCCAGTCCATGATTCTCTCCCATCACTGGTGTTTCCATCCCCCCCTCCCTGCCCCTTCCTCCCTGAAATCAATAAAAATACATTTTTAAAAATAAAAATAAGCATGCGTGATGACAACAGCGTCGGGACAGACGCGACCCCAGGCGAGCCGGCCGGGAGAACCGTCTATGCAGAGGGCAAATGCACACGGAGGCCTGGCCCTCGTCCCACCACGGGAGGAGGTAAGGGACCGATCTGGGAAGCCCACAGGGAAGACTCCTGTCCGTCTTCTCCACGCGGAAGAACCCTGGGCGCGGGCCTGCAGGGCTCGACGGGTCGGCCAGGGGGCCTGTGAGTCCCCAGGTGAGGGGACGCCCTCTGCAGCTGGTGGGACACAGCGAGGTCTCACAGTGGGACCACAGCGTCCACGTTGCTATGCCAACGGGGCCCTGCTCCCGGGTCAGCACGCCCACTGCGCCGGGGCGAGAACACGGAAGTCGTTTCTGATGGACAGGGCGGCTGTTCCAGACGCCCTCCCGGAGCGACAGTGCCAGGACTTCTCAGCCAGCCCCCTCGAACACCCTGGCCTCACCCCTCCCCAGGGTGTCGCCATGGCAACGTGCTCCCGGTCAGCGTTGTGCTGGCCTCGCACTGGCTTCCAGCGGGGAGGCTGCTGCTCGGCCCACGTGCTCACTGGGCTGGGGGGGCTGCCCGGCGCCAACGGGCTCCTCGGGGCCCCACCCGACCTGGCATCTGTACCGTCCTCGACCAGGCTGACTGGAGGCGGGATTTAAGGGGGCTTTGCCCGCTCTCCCAAGGCACCGCTGAGCACCCCATCCTGCTGCAACTGGGCCCCGAAGTGCTACTTTCAAGTCTGTTTAAACCCAGAGTGCTGGGCGCGGCTGGACTGAGTCAGGTACGGCTGTGGCTTCACCCCCTGGCTGAGGCCGGCCGGACGCAGACTGCCTCCGAGCCGTGTGACAAAGCAGTGGTTCAGTCCTGACGTTCCCCCCTAACCACTCGGAGCCCGGTTATGGGGCGGCCACCCAATAGGCAGCTGGTCTGTCAGTTCCGAACAGGTCACACCCAAGCACACCCGGGACCGTCTGTCCCACCCACCGGTCACACCCGGGCTGTGTCTGTCCCACCGGTCCACCTGGGCGGTCGTCCACCCACCAGGTCACACCTGGGCTGCGTCTGTCCCACCCACCAGGTCACACCCGGGCTGGTCTGTCCCACCCACCAGGTCACACCGGGCTGCGTCTGTCCCACCCACCAGGTCACACCTGGGCTGCGTCTGTCCCACCCACCAGGTCACACCCGGGCTGTGTCTGTCCCACCCACCAGGTCACACATGGGCTGTGTCTGTCCCACCCACCAGGTCACACCCACCAGGTCACACCCACCAGGTCACACCCACCAGGTCACACCTGGGCTGCGTCTGTCCCGCCCACCAGGTCACACCCGGGCTGCCTCTGTCCCGCCCACCAGGTCACACCCGGGCTGCGTCTGTCCCGCCCACCAGGTCACACACAGGCTGTCTGTCCCGCCCACCAGGTCCACCCGGGCTGCATCCCAACCTCCACAGAAAGTACACGAGGACGCTGACATCACTGCAGACATCAGAACCACCCCTTTTGAAAACAACCCAAACCCCAACAACCAGAGTAGACGTGGCACAGCCAGTCACCACGGCAACCCGGGACCTCACACACCAGACCTGCCTCTGCCCCGTCCCAGTCTCCACGCCTCAATCCTGTGTCCCCTGTTGGGCCCTGAGGCCAGAGTCACACACACTCCCCTCCAGCGTGGTCGTGGGCAGCTCGGGGCCTGTCCTGTCATGTGGTCTGTGTTACGTCTTCCTGCTCATGGTGGGCTCCGGACTCACACCGCCCCTGAGGGACAGCGGGTGGCACTGTCTGGCAGGCCTGGCTCCACCTCAGCGTGCAGGGAGGTCACCGTGCACACCGATCGTCCAGAGGACGGCGATGTGCTTCTGAAACACGCAGAGAGCAGCTCTCCCAGGCCTCTGCGGGCTGCGTTCCACATGTGCGCTCCCCGCTGCCGGGATGTCGGCCCCTCCTCTGCCAATACCTGTGCTCGCCTCGAGCCGCCTACCGGCACCCTAAAACACTCGTTTACACGCCCTGTGAGCCGGCACCGCACGGGCTGGCCCGGGTACGTGTCGTAAGCCGACGGCCGCACACGCACCTGCTTCCTGTGGCTGCTGCGCAGGAAGGAGCGGGGGACCCCGTTCCTGCCCTCGGAGTCGCTCTGCTCCCCGTAACTTTCAAACTCACTGGAACTCCACCCGTACTCCAGGGAGCTGTTTCCGCCCTCGTCTCCGTTCTCGACGTCGTCGTAGATCATCTCATCTGGGGCGCAAGCACAGGATGAAGTTAGGAGCGCACACCTCACCCGCTACCGATTCCTGCAGGTGCCTCACCTCACCACGTGGCGGGGGGAGCGCTTCAGAAAGGCAGCGGGCGGGGCAGGCTCGGGGCTGCCCCTCCAGGAGGCATCAGGTGGGACCTGGGGGCTGGAGATGCCTGGGCTTCCCAAAGCTCTGACACCTCAGCCCCGTCTGTATCCTGAGGCCCCTGGTCCTGCACAGAATCTAGTCACACCAACATGAAATCCAGTCACACCAACACGGAATCCACAGTCACACCAACACAGAATCCACAGTCACACCAACACGGAATCCACAGTCACACCAATGATTGTTGGTCAGAAACCTTCCCATGGAAGAAACTTTTTGTTTAGATAAATGCAAGGGATAGAAATGTTTTGGGTGGATGGGTGGATAGATGGATAGTGGATGGGTAGATGGATGGATGGATGGATGGGTGGGTGAATGGATGGGTGGGTGGATGGGTGGATGGATGGATAGTGAATGGTGGATGGGTGGTTAGATGGATGGATGGATGGGTGGATGGATGGATGGACGGTTAGATGGGTGAATGGATAGGTAGATGGATGGAAGGGTGGGTGGGTGGGTGGATGGATGAATGGATGGATAAATGGATGGATAGTGGATGGGTGGTTAGATGGATGAATGTGTGGATGAATGGATGGTTAGATGGATGGATGGTTAGATGAGTGGATGGATGGATGGATGGATGGATGGATGGATGGATGGATGGATGGAAGGGTGGGTGGATGGAAGGGTAGATGGATGGTTAGATGGGTAGATGGTTGGATGGATGGTTAGATGGGTGGATGGATGGGTAGATGGATGGAAGGGTGGGTGGGTGGATGGATGGATGGATGGATGGATGGATGAATGGATGGATAGTGGATGGGTGGAGAGTTAGATGGATGGATGTGTGGATGAATGGACGTTTAGATGGATGGATGTTTAGATGAGTGGGGGGTGGGTGGATGGATGTATGGATGGTGGAGAGGGTAGATGGATGGAAGTGTGGGTAAATGGATGGATGGTTAGATGGGTGGATGGATAGGTAGATGGATGGAAGGGTGGGTGTGGTGGGTGGATGGATGAATGGATGGATAAATGGATGGATAGTGGATGGGTGGTTAGATGGATGAATGTGTGGATGAATGGATGGTTAGATGGATGGATGGTTAGATGAGTGGATGGGGATGGGATGGATGGATGGATGGATGGATGGATGGAAGGGTGGGTGGATGGAAGGGTAGATGGATGGTTAGATGGGTAGATGGTTGGATGGATGGTTAGATGGGTGGATGGATGGGTAGATGGATGGAAGGGTGGGTGGGTGGATGGATGGATGGATGGATGGATGGATGGAGGGATGGATAGTGGATGGGTGGAGAGTTAGATGGATGGATGTGTGGATGAATGGACGTTTAGATGGATGGATGTTTAGATGAGTGGGTGGGTGGGTGGATGGATGTATGGATGGATGGAAGGGTAGATGGATGGAAGTGTGGGTAGATGGATGGATGGTTAGATGGGTGGATGGATGGAAGGGTGGGTAGATGGATGAAAGGGTAGATGGATAGAAGGGTAGGTAGGTAGATGGATGGGTCAATGGCTTAATAAGACTATAAATAATCTGCTCCCGGATTGAAAGGGCTCTATCACCTCGGCCCCTCTGACTTGTGAAGGACACGCCAAGGCAATGACACACGTGTCCTCACAGGGGACTCCTGCTCTGCATTCTCAGAGAATCACGCTTGTGTTTGGTGGGTCCTCTCTTCTGTTTTCTGTCTCCTGGTTCCAGTGTGTGTGTCGTTTTTACTTCTTCCCTCCCCTTCTCTGACTCTGCCGAGTCGGATGCTGAGCTCATTATTTTTCATTCTTTTTGTTTTTTTAGCAGATGCCATAATCTCTTTAATTTCTAACTATTCTAAATCCACTCTGTAAGTTCTTATGTAATATTTTCATTATTGTTCAAGTTAAAACATCTCCTAACTTCCACTCTAACTTCATCCTTGGCCATGGGGTGTGTGTGGTCATGTGACTTTTTAAAAAATTTATTTCAGAGAGGGAGAGGGAGAGATAGAAACATCAATGATGAAAGAGAATCATTGATTGGCTGCCTCCTGCACACCTCCTACTGGGGATAGAGCCCACACCCGGCCATATGCCCTTGCCTGGAACGAACTGGGGACCATTCAATCCGCAGACCGATGCTCCATCCACTGAGCCAAACCGGCCAGCCTATGTGACTTTTAATGTTCAAATGTGTGTGCTTATTTTTTCCTTGCTCTATCAGGCTTTCAGCGAGCAATGAGGCCTGAACAACAATTCTCTGGCGTTTGTTAGTATCTGCTTTGGGGCATACGACTACGCAGTCAGTTTTCAGAAGCGCCCCAGGTATTTGAAAAGCTGTGCGTTCTGAACCTATTCGCTTCAGGATTCCATGTGTGTCTTTCGAGTCATCGGTACACAATTATATACTGATCTGTCACATTTTGCTTTATATATTTTTTTGGTTTTTTAAAATATATTTTTATTGATTTCAGAGAGGAAGGGAGAGAGATAGAGATAGAAACATCAATGATAAGAGAGAATCATTGATTGGCTGCCTCCTGCATGCCCCCCACTGAGGATCAAGCCCACAACCCGGGCATGTGCCCTCACCGGAAATTGGCCTCCTCGTTCATAAGTCAACACTCAACCACTGAGCCACACCGGCCAGGCTGTTTTATATGTTTTAGGCCATGTTGCTGGATGCACACACGTTCAGAACTGTGACATCATTCTCCTGTGGAGGAATCTCTATCTAGTCATGTTTTATAGCTAACACACCATATATTATCCAGTTGTACTGGCTATGTAGTGGTTAGCATTGTCTTACATTCCTTTTTACGTACAAATGCTTACATACAAATGTCCTGTGTCCTTACATAGTTCTCATAATACATGTCTGGCTTTGCTATGTTATTCAACCCGGGAACCTCTGTTCCTGGTGACTGGAGCCCAATCATCTATAATAATAAAAGTGTAATATGCTAATTAGACCAGACGTCCTTCTGGATGACCTTCCAGACAAGCCGGGGGGAGGAAGCCCAGGTCCTGGGTCCCGGAGGGAAGCTGGTACTGGCAGCTGGGGGAAGGAAGGCGTACTCTTGCACAGATTTTGTGCACCGGGCCTCTAGTATTTGCTGTAAGTAGCAATACACTGGGCTCACTCTGCCATCTTCCTGCCACGCCGTTCGCCGTGCTTCTCACTTCACTCTTTCTTGCTGGCTGCCAGCGTGCGTGTCGCTCCACTAATCCTGAAGTTAAATCCTCTCTTTCTGGCCTTTCAGCGGGAACCCATAACTGCAGGCCTGGCCTGTCACATAAAAGCCAGCGTCTACGCGCTTCTCCTGAACACCGCACGGACGGTCAGCCTCGCTGACAGCTCCGCTCGCTGCCAACTCGGTGCGGTTCCCACGACTCACTGATCTGTCCGTTTATTTGCTCACTGTTCTCTCTGCTCCCCATTATGTTCCCCATCCTCCTCCTTGAAACAGGAACGACATAAGTGTTTCTCAGAGTCTGCGAGGGAGAGCTCCCGTCTCCATCTCTTCTTGAAGAGGTTACTTTGGCCGGCGGTGGAAATCCGGGTAGAGACGGCGGGTTTTCCTCGGCGCTCTGCGCGTACCACCCTGCCGCCCCCAGCCAGAGACGTCGCTCCTCCTCCCGAATCACGGCTCCTCGTGGGCACCGGGCCGGCCTGCGGCCTGTCGGGGGCTCGCCGGGACGCGGTGCCGCAGCGTCACCTGCACGGGCCCAGGGTGGCCAGGTCAATGCGTGGCCCACTCGGAAGCCGCATTTCTGCCACTGGGAACTTGTGTCTTCCTTTAATTCTAGAACATTCTTAGTCCTTTCTTCTATTTTCTCATTTATTAGATGTGCGCTGGTGCATCCCACCTACATGTTTCCGACCTTTTCATTCATACTTTTCATATTTCAACTCTTTCTGCTTCTTTAGGGAAATTAAGGTAACAACCCTCTGGTCCTAGCCGGTGTGGCTCAGTGGATAGAGCGTCGGCCTGTGGGCTGAAGGGTCCCAGGTTCGATTCCGGTCAAGGGCACAAGCCCGGGTTGCAGGCTTGATCCCCAGTGCAGGGCGTGCAGGAGGCACCTGACCAATGATTCTCTCATCATTGATGTTTCTCACTCTCTCCCTCTCCCTTCCTCTCAGAAATCAATAAAAATATATTTAAAAAAAAAGATACCGACCCTCTATGAAGTGCTGTGATGTAAACGCACACAGGTGCGCCCACCACATGGATCGAGCGAGACACTGTGAGACACAGAGAACATGGACGAGACACACACAGCACACGCAGAGGAGTGTGTACAGGCGGCATCTGCAAGCCTGGGAGAGACGGCCCACCATCTCCCGACACGCAGCGCCGGACGGAGTCCCACCTGGCTCGGAGTCCGACTCCTCTCTCGGGACGTCGTCATAAATGGCTTCCTCGGGGTCTGCAAGGAGAGGGGGACCTTTGAGGACAGCCAGACCCGCCGAGCGCACTTCCCGGGGCAGGGCCCGGTCCCCAGGGAGCCGGCCATCCCGCGGCCGTCGGCGCGGGCACACGGCACCTGCCAAGCGTGAGCACTATGGTGAGGGCCGGCGTGTCCCTGGGGGTGAAGGAAATCCCTCTAGCAAGCGTGTCAAACCCCAAGGCTAACACGGGCCAGATGAGCGAGGCATGCGGCCCGTGGGCCGCGAGTTTGACACGCTTCCTCCAAACGGACCGGCTGGGCGGCATCCCCACAGGGGCTTTGTGGTCCAGGCCAACGCGGCCCATTACTGTATGTTCAGTTGCACGTGTCCCCGTGGCCCTTTGACAAGCATGAAATTCGTGAAGGTGGTGTGTCTGACACAGAAACTCGACGTGGCATTAACGTGTCAGAGACAAGCACCGCCCAGTGCCGCGGGGGACGTGGGAAAGTTCACAGGAGCCGACGACGCAACGCCTGAGCCCTGGACGCGAAGGACGGCCACCGGCGGCGGGAGAATGGGGAACGCTCAGCCGCTGGCCGCTGTGCTCAGGGGCTAGAGCGTCGGTTGCAAATCAAAGGGTCAAGGGTCGGCTTCCTGGTCAAGGGCACGCACGCGCGGAGGCAACCCATCGCTGTGTCTCTCACAGTGTTTTGGGTGTGTTTTTTCTCTCTCTCCCTTCCACTCTAACAATCGATGGGACAATATGCCCAGGTGAGGGTTAATTAGTTAAAATGTTGGACTTTGAGGACAAGATTTCTCAAGCAGCTTCACGTGAAACATTCGTTTCCTTAAGTTAAGTGGGCGGAGCTTCGTGGGCAAATCCCGAATGTGGAGGGTCGTGGAGGACACGCGACGTGGGAGAGTCATCGGCTGTCGGAAAGGGTGGTGTGTGACGTGGACTTCGCCACACGTCACTGCTCCCACGTGGAAACAAACCAGCAGGCCACAGGTCACAAAGCAACACCGGGAAGAAAAGGGGGGTCCCGGTCAGTCCCGGACCTGGAGCCACGGCGACCCCCCGCCGGCGGGGGCAGGGGCCAAATTCCGGAACGCCCTAACATTTACACCTACCACCCCGTGAGTGTCTGCTCCTCCGGGCCCCAGAGGAGCAGACACTCACGGGGCTGCAGCCTACGGGGCACCTTTCACACAGCATCCCGACTGTCATCTGGAGCGGACGCACGGGGTGGGGGGGGGTTGGGGGAGGGGGACTGTCATCTGGAGCGGACGCACGGGGTGGGGTTGGGGGGGGTGCTGTCATCTGGAGCAGACGCACGGGGGTGGGGTTGGGGGGGGTGCTGTCATCTGGAGCGGACGCACGGGGAGGGGGGGCATTCAGGCCATTTTACTTTGGAAATGAATCGCTACAGAGCATCCTGTGACGATCCTGATTTAACCCCCCCTCCCCCCAAGCGGGATCAGCTAATGACGCTGAGCCCTATTCACTACAGTACCCTAACCAGCCAGGGCGACGCCTCCAGGGGGTTCCTAATTGGGAGGCGGCTATGGCTGCGAGTCTGTCACAGAAAATGATCCCACAGCAATCAGCGGGTGGAAAAGAGGCGGCTGGAAAAGCAAGCTTCACTTTCCTTTAAAAATTTAAAAACAAGTAAATCACCCTGGCCGGGTTGGCTCAGTGGGTAGAGCGTCAGCCTGTGGACCAAAGGGTCCCGGGTTCGATTCCGGTCAAGGGCATGTACCTCAGTTGCAGGCTCCTCCCCGGCCCAGGCCCAGGTCGGGGTGCGGGGTGCATGCAGGAGGCAACCAATCAATGTGTTTCTCTCACATCGGTGTTTCTCTCTGTCTTTCCCTCTCTCTTCCACTCTCTCTAAAATCAATGGAAAACTATCCTCGGGTGAGGATTAACAAAAAACGAAAAACAAGTCAATCCAGCTAAAACAGCTGCCCTCTCTAACCACACGTGGCCAGGCCCCCACGGAGAGGCACCAGCTGGCGGGAAGAAGCCGGCCGTTTCAGTGTCTTGGTGGGGCTGCTGGCTGGGGGGTGGGGGCTGGGGGCCGGGGCAGCGCCTCAGTCCGGAACCCACAGCCATTTCACAAACACCAGGGGGCGCCGTGCGGCGGGAGAGCTCCCAGTGACTGATGGGGAGTGAGTGGCGGATGCATAACCTTTAGCCCGGACGCAGGGCACGAGGCTAACGGGCTGAGCCCGGCACCAGCGCGGGCGTGGCGAGGACCCGGCGGGGGCAGCCCTGGCGGGCGGGCAGCTTACTGTCCATCCAGGCGGTGTTGGCGGGATCGGCCACCCAGCGGGCGAGGGCGCTGTCCTTCGGCTTGGGCCCGGTCCTCGCTGCGGGAAAGCAAACGGCACGTCACCACAGACCATCCTTCCCGCCCTCGCTGCCGCGGGTCCCCGAAGCACACAGGCCCCCACGCGTGCCCGTGGCGCATTCCCCCGACGGGCCCGGGCTCTCCCACGCTCCGAGTGCTCGCCCACCGCTGAACGCCCAGCTCGAGGGGCGAGGGGAGTCTGCCCGGGAGGGGTTCCCCTGGGCACCCCGAGCAGAGGAAAGGCCAGGTCAGTAGACCAGCTGGGAGGACTCCGTGAAATCGGGCTTAAACAGAGTTAACTCTTTTTCTTCCCAGCCAAGGGTCCTAAGAGCCTGTCACACCAAGGCACATGGCGCGCCTCCCGAGGGAGGCTGGGCCGCCGGCTCCTGTTTGGCTGCGGCCTCACGCTCGTCTCCCACACGGAATCAGCACGAGCGTCTTGCCGTCCTGTGTTCAGGGGGACCCACGTGGGGGCCCTGACGAGGGCAGAGGCTGACGGACAGCGGTGAGGAGCCACGGGGCCCGGGCAGCCGGCACCTCCGCGCACCGGCCCCCCGGCCCTCGGCACCGGGCCAGTCATGGCTCAGGACGCCCGGGAACAGCCGCTCGGGTACCTGTTTGCCGGGTCCTCGGAACTCACAGAGTTGCCCTGGCCGTCTTCCGCCACCTCGGGCGTCTCTGCCAAGAGAGAAAAGAACGTGTGTGGCTCAAGGCCGATAAACATGCAGGTTGGATCTTCACCCTAAAATGATTTCCTCCTTGTTTCTGACCAACGATCGAGTATCTTAGCAGGAAGGTGGTGAGTGATGGATTCGAGGTGTTTTAGGTTTCAGATAGAGTGTCTTCCACGTGGGGTCACACTACAGAGCGATGTCCCAGGGTCGTCGGAAACAGCCAGAAGTAAAAGGGCACCCCAACAAGTCCGATTCCTGGGACACAAGGACCCTCGGTCCCAGCGGCTCTCCCGGGAGGGAGTTCACAGGGAACGTGAGGCCCCGCCGTTCCGTACGTTTCCCCGGGAATGGGATGGGATGCATTTGGAAGTGTCTGCAGGGCGTCCTCGGGGAGTTCCAGGCGAAATGCTAACATGCTGCGGACGGGTCACGAGCGTTCTCGTGTTTTCACATCACACAGAGCTTACCAAGTCTCGTACTTCAAAGAGATATGAGCTTGTAAGAACACGTAATAAATAACTTCAAATGCAACGGGTATTTAATTTTAAAGCGTGCCGTTAACATGTATGTAAAACGTTTTCTGTACTCGTTCGATAGAAACGTATCTGGCCGCTGGGTAAAGCGAGCGATAAAACTACTGGTCCGCAGGGTGTTAAGTTGGTGATAGTGAACAACCAAACCTTCCCTGCTCTCACACATGCACACACTCACACATACAGCCACACATACATGCACGTGCACACACACATACACACTCTCATGCACATGTGTACACACTCATGCACACACATTCCCACACACCATATGTAGTCATGCACACACATATACACATTCATGCATACATACACTTATGAGCATACACATTCTCATGCACACACTCATCTACACACACATTCCTACACACACACACTCGTGCACACACACATTTCCACACATGTATACACTCGTGTGCACTCACACAGACAGCCACACCTCCGTGCTTGCACACACACACATACACACTCATGCACACACACACACGCGTGCGCACACGAAGTCCGTCTCGCACGGGGAGGCGGTGCAGGGAGAGGGCCCACCTTCCTCGTCCAGGGACACGGAGCGCACGATGACGGGGCTGGCGTAGGCGGGCAGGAGCGCGGGCAGGCTGGAGGGCACGGCGTAGCCGCAGGGCACGGGCACCGAGTACCCGCTGGGCACGTGCAGGCTCACGCCCTCCTCCTCGGCCTCGGGGTCTGGGGGGTGGGCTGCTCTTCCTGGAAGGGCGTGATGTCGATGATGGAGTAGGGGTTCACTCTCGCTGGGGCCCCAAGCTTAGTCGGTTCCACCGGCGCGCCCAGGTCGGTCCCCGTCCCGTCTTCCCCTCCTGGAGGCAAACCCAGCGTCAGGCCCACGCGCTCGGGCAGCAGTGTGCGCCCCGCCCCGCCCCCCCTACCCCGACCCCCAGCGCAGGGCTCCTGGAGGGCCCCTCTCTGGGCAGACAGACGGCGTGCAGGGTGCACCCCCCGACCTCGGGGAGGGTGAACTTTGGGGCAGGAGGGCCCCGTGGCCTGGTGAGAGGCTCTGTTACAGGAAAAGCAAGGCTGGCCGGACCGTGCACGGGCAGCGGGTAAGCAGCCGGCCCCGCCTGGCGCCGACAGGCAAAGTCCTGCATCGGGTTCCCCAGCGGCAGCCTGACCGCTCCCCGCCGGCAGCGGCAGCGGCACCTGACGAGGCCGTGCCCATCGGACACCAGGAACACCTGTCCCGCCCGGTGAAGAGCGGGCATTGGGGAGACTGACAGTCTGGAAGCGGCGTGAGTTCAAGTGCACACGGCCCGGGTTCCATGCAGTCATTCCAGCTCCCGCCGCATCAAGACGGCACACCTCCCTCAGGCCCCCGGCCCAGCAGGCCCTTCCTGCCGGCGAGGGGCCTGGGGTCCAGGCCACCGGGCACTCACCGGAGCTGGTGGGGGCGGCGGCTCCCACGTGCCCGGCCTCAGGGGCGCCCGGGGCTCCTCTGTCCGCTTCTGGAACCTCATCTCCGCTGTCAAACTCGAACTGTTTCTCCCTCCTCCTCCTCCTCCTCATTATTGTTCGTGTCGTATTTTACTTCATTTCCTGCTGTTTAACAGAGATGACATGTTCACAGGCATGACCAGAGAGATGACATGTTCACAGGCATGACCAGCAAAACCACTTCCACGTTCCGGACAGAGACGGCTGGGTTCGAGGTGCCGGCCGCCCTGTGCTGGGGGAGACCTTCGGGGCTGGGCTTGGGGGTCGGCGGCTCTGACTTCCTCTCATGGGACCCACAGCTCCCCCTGGGAAAGGAAGACGAAGGACGGGCACTTTCCTCACCGGAGACCTTCCTCCCCCCCCCCCCCCGGACCCTGAGAGCCAGGGAGCTCCCTCCCCCCCAACCCTGAGAGCCAGGGGGGCTCCCATCCCCCCCCGGACCCTGAGAGCCAGGGAGCTCCCTCCCCCGGGGACCCTGAGAGCCAGGGGCTCCCATCCCCCCCCGACCCTGAGAGCCAGGGGAGCTCCCATCCCCCCGGACTGAGAGCCAGGGGAGCTCCACCCCCCCCGACTGAGACCCAGGGGGGCTCCCATCCCAGCGGGCGCTGGACCACAGGGGGCGGGGCATTTAAGTCCCTGGTTCCTGTCCCTGGGACACAAGGACCTCGGGTGGAACCTGGGCCTCAAGATTCGCACCCCCTGCAGCTCTGTCCAGGCTGCTCTTCCGGGAGGCCGGGAGGCAGGGAGGCCGGGAGGCCAGGAGACTGGGAGGCTGGGAGGCCGGGAGGCTGGGAGGCTGGGAGGCCGGGAAGGCCGGGAGGCTGGGAGGCCGGGAGGCTGGGAGGCTGGGAGGCGGGAGGCCGGGGGCTGGGAGGCCGGGAGGCCGGGGGCTGGGAGGCTGGGGCGGGAGACTGGGAGGCTGGGGGGCTGGGAGGTGGGGGGCTGGGAGGCTGGGAGGGCAAAGTCCTGCGGACGTGCCGGCTTTTACAGCACAAACCACAGGTCCCGGGACTATGTGGCCGCAATCCCAAATCGACAGAGCGGGCTCTCTTTAAAAATTTGTAGGGAAAATACATTCCTGGAATTGAAAGGGTGCACAATGGCATTGCAAGCCTCCATGCTGGCCTGTGTCTTGTGTGTGTTACATATAAAAATACTTAAAGATTAAATGTATAAATATTTTCTTTAAAAAGAAATGGGTGAAGGGATCCAAAGGTACGAACTTCCAGCCCGGCCGGCGTGGCTCAGGGGCTGAGCATCGACCTAGGAACCAGGAGGTCAGGGTTCGATTCCCGGTCAGGGCACACGCCCGGGTTGTGGGCTCCATCCTCAGTGTGGGGTGTGCAGGAGGCAGCTGACCAGTGATTCTCTCATCATGGACGTTTCTCTCTCCCTCCCTCTCCCTCTCTCTCCCTGACGTCAATAAAAATAAATAAAACACAAACAGCGACAACCAGAGCAGCCGTCCGTCCGGAGGCGCTTCCTGCTCCGGCAGCCGGGGGAGGGCACATCCCAGCGGGTGGGTCTCCGGGAGGAAGCAGACGCTTCCTTTCCCCTGAGGAGGGGGGTCCAGGCCGGGAAGGGGGGCAGAGTCCCGCCCTCCCCTGCCGTCCGGAGTCGGTGGTCCCGGGGACCCAGGGCGGCCTCACCCCACCTGTCCGTGGCACACAGGACCCGCGGGACATTCGAGAACACGTTCCCCCAGCTTTCCCGTGCTTTAAAACGATGACAAACACTGAACGGGGATCCAGAAAAGGCTCCCGGAGGGTCCCTGAGCACGTTCCTCTGAGAAGCGTGTGCGTGCGGCCTGTCCCACGGCCAGCTGCCACCCGAGAGCCCTGCGCCGGGGTCCTCCTCCGATCCGCCGCTGAGCATTGTCTTCAGGAAGCAACCGGAAGGCGTAGGAGACTTGAGTGCCAGGACAGTTTTAAGAAACAACCGGAGGGTCTCCTGACGAAAGATCGTCTTTCAGATCAGGACCGTGGTCGGCAAACTGCGGCTCGCGAGCCACACGCGGCTCTTCTGGCCCCTTGAGTGTGGCTCTTCCACAAAATATCTCAGCCTGGGCGAGTCTATTTGAAGAAGTGGCGTTAGAAGAAGTTTAAGTTTAAAAAATTGGCTCTCAAAAGAAATTTCAATCGTTGTGCTGCTGAGTACTTGGCTCTGCTGACTGATGAGTTTGCCGACCACTGGGCTAGGACACCCTGCAATGAGCCGCTACGGCGATGAAGCTGCGGTGAAGGTTCTCGACACCATGGAGCTTCGTTCACGTAAGCTGACCAGTTACGTGAACGCAGTTTTTAATGTGTCTCTTCGCGCTCATTTACTAGAAGATAACGGGCGGGGAGGGAGTGGGGGCTGGGGCCGGGGTGCCGCCATGGAAACCGGTCCGGTGATGACACGCGCTCACCCTTGGACCCGCAGTCCCACTGCCGAAAGCCAGCACTCAGACGGCCTGCGTGCCCCGCGCTCACAGGACGCCGAGGGGGGGGCGCACCCGTGGGTCCGGGCCGGCCAACGGGCAAACAGAAGGTGCCCGTCGCCCACGGGGGGCCTCAGTCCTGCAGCGGAAGGAGGCGCTGCCGCCGGCGGCCCCGCTATGGGCCGCGGGACACCGCCCAGCGCGAGGGCAGCGCAGAGACCGACACTGACCCCACTCGGGGCCCTGGAGCCGGGATTCGGAGACAGAGGGGATGGTGGTGCTGGGAGGGACGGGGGGCGTGTTCAATGGGACGGAGTTTCAGGGCGGGAAGACGAGCGTCTGGAGGTGGGGGTGACGTGGCCCCTGACCCACCGGGCGACCCACCGGGCGGTGCCGCGGACTGTGCCACCAGAGGAGACCGCACCTCCCTGCTCGCCCAGCTGAAGTGCCTGCCACGGCGGCCGCCTCTGCCGCGCTGCAGACACAGCGGCACCTCGGTTCTCGGACTTAATTCGTCCCGGAGGCTGTTCGAAAATGAAATCATTTCCCCATCAGAGATCACGGGAATGGAATTATTCCATTCCGGACCCCCACGTGACCCCGCGTTAACCTTCCTTATTCTCAGCACATGTCTCCTGCACTGATTAATCTATAGATAAACACTTCAAAACAAAAAGGACAGGATGGCCCTAGTCGGTGTGGTTCAGTGGCTAGAGCGTCGGCCTGCGGACCGAAGGGTCCTGGGTTGGATTCTGGTCCAGGGCACATGCCTTGGTTGCAGGCTCCTCCCTGGCCCGGGCCCAGGTCAGGGCTTGTGCAGGAGGCAACCCATCGATGTGTTTCTCTCACATCAATGTTTCTCTCTGTCTCTCCCTCTCTCTTCCACTCTCCCTAAGAATCAATGGGAAAATACCCTCAGGTGAGGATTAAGCCAAAAAACAAACAAAAGGGACATGAGCTATAAATGAAAATTTAATCCAAGGAGAGGAAATGTACGGTAAAAAATGAAAAAATTAATAATAAGAAGCAACAAGAGTCAAAACCCATGCAAACATTCACAGCTCACACTCCTGGGATATCAACCACGTGAGGCCGGCCGTAAGCTGGCTCCACTCCCGTGTCCCTCTTTTGTCGCCCGAGGGACACGTGACCGATCACACGGGTGTCGGCAGGAAAGGGGGTCAGGCTGAGAGGCGAACTGGCCGAGATGGAGACGTTCGAGACCCGAGGGCTGACTGTCATGGGCATTTTCTCTGTGTTTCTCTGCGTTTTCCCAAGTTCCCGCCACAAGCCCGCACTCGTCCCTGGTGCTCCTGTGTCGCTAAAACACAAAGCCGCCGCCCCCAGAAGTGGCCAGAGCGTGTCTGTCCCATGACCCGAGTGCCAGCCTGGCCCGTGAGACACAGCCGGGCGAGGGGCCCTGCCCCGCGTGGTCGCCCCTCGCGCCCTTTCCCACCAGCCCGTGTCCCGCCGCCGGAGAGCAGCGTGCAGCGGGGAAGGCGTTTGGGCTCCGAGACTAAGGAGTCACCTTATTCACTAAAGAAGCTGCTGAAGGCGTTAGCGCCATCCGTCTCCTTCGCGGAACACAGACGTGTCCAGGCCACTCCCCAGATCCCTCGCCATCTCCTAAGTTCACGGTGCCCCACAGGGAAACGATGCCGCCCGGCACCCTGGCGCAGCCCTGTCTGAGGGACGGCGGGCACGGGCCTGCCTCCGAGCCACACGCGGCTCCTTCTGCCGGCACATGCCTCCCCACGTCACAGCTCACGCTCTGAGCTTTAACGATTAGGTCACACCCCCCAAGTGATGTCTAGGAAACTGTTTCTTAGACAAATAGAGCTTCGAAAGGTGTGGCCCAAAACCAGCTCCTAAATACTTGTGAAGGGACAAAGTGAAGAGTGAGCTTCGGGCCCTAAAACGCACGTCCCCCACCCCCCCATGAAGGGGACAGTGGTGTGCCCAGTGTCCTCAGGTCTACGTGGGCACTCTCACCCCCCCCCAAACAGGAGGCAGCGCCTCTGTAGGTCACACCTGGGAAGGCACGAGCTACTGAGGACAGCTGCCCTGTTCGCCACGTGCCACGCATCTCCTGGGTGAGACTGGCCTGCCAACTGCTCACTCCCCAGGCACTTGTGCAAAGAATGAATGAGTGAGTGAGTGAATGAGTGAGTGAATGAATGAGTGAATGAGTGAATGAATGAGTGAATGAATGAGTGAGTGAGTGAGTGAATAAGTGGAATGAGTGAGTGAGTGAATGAATGAGTGAATGAATGAATGAATGAGTGAATGAGTGAGAGAGTGAACAAGTACGTGAATGAGTGAGTAAATGAGTGAGTGAGTGAATGAATGATGAGCAGATGAGTGGTTTCAAATATTTTCCCGCCACGAACATTAATTCCCCCCCAATAGAACTGCAAGTAGAACTCCAATCAGCAGAATGGAATAAAATACAGAAACCCTCCGAAGGTTTAAGTCTTCCTTTAAACCTTGGTGCCTCACGCAGCGCCTGAGGGGCCAGGGGCCTGGACGCCCGGATGCTGTCCCTGCGCACGGACGAGGGCACCGGAGCTGTGGGAGCGGCCGCTGCACCCTCCCAGCTGGGTCCGTCCCCCCCGGAACACGGAGCGCACCACAGCTGCCTCAGAGAGCCCGCTGCCGTCCCACATCCCTGTCCTGAGGGCAGGACCCCAGGCGCCAGGCTGGGCCTCGCTCGCGGTGACCTCATGTGCCCTGACCAGCAATTGAACGGTGACCTCTTGGTGAGGGGGCGACGCTCAATCCACCGAGCCACACCGGCCGGCTCCCGTGGCATATTTCAGTGGCAAAGAGGTTTCTGCTTCTCACGGTGAGTCACACAAGTGAAAATGCTGTTTCCGATCCCACGGATGCTAGTCCGTTAGGGTTCTGGGCGGTCCCAAAGCAGGGCGGGGGCCCGGGCAGGGCGTGGGCATCCGTCTGCTCGCGCCCGCCCAGCTGCCCGTGCCTGAGCCAGCCAGACCGCCAGCCACCGTTCCAGGTCCCCTCTGGCACTGGTGACACGGCCTGGCCCCCAGCGAGCGCCCGCTGCAGGGCTCGGGGCAGGGACCGGCCACCCCCCCTGCGCCCAAGGCCCTCCAGGCGGCTCCGCCCACTCACAGCCTTAGCGCCCACCCAGGCCAGCACGCGAGGACCAGTGAGAGAACACCGCTTTTCAGCCCAGAGATAAAAGTCATCCACTTTGTTCCGAGGCCAAAGAGCAGAGTATTAATTACAATATGAAAGTTTTATCTAAGATGCAATGTTTCTCTTATGTCTGATGAAGGCTGTTTTGTTTTTAAATCTTTTATTGTTTAAAACAAAGGAGTGTTGTAAGGGGCAGCTGCCCTGGGCCTCCAACAAGGGGCTGCTCACAGCCTCCGCCTCCTCCTGGCCCTGGGTGCCTGGTGGCCCTGGGTGGCACAGCCTGTGCTGAAGGGGAGGTCCCCCAGACCCAGGCCAGGCCCCCCCCACTGCCCCCAGCTGAGCTCCCAGGTCCTGTGCTCCCTGCCCAGGCACCCACATCCCGTGCAGTGCGGCACCCGCACCAGCACAGACACACAGACCCCCCTACACAACTGGAGAGCCAGAAATGAACCCCTCAGTATGAACCTCCCGGGTACACCCCCCCCCCCAGGGCAGGAACAGCTAAGGCAGGTGTGAATGCGGTTCACCGTCCGCCCCACCCCACCCCCGGCCTCCCCTTCGGACTCGGAGCTCAGCATCCTCGGGGTCGCACCCGGAGCTGTGGTTTGGGGAAGGGCCCCCCCTGGTGAGGCCGCAGGAGGACACACTCGGGTGGTGGTGGCTGTCCCTGTTTGCGAGGGCGGGTGGGAGCAGCGCTGGTCTCCCCCATTCTCAGTTAAACCAACCAGTCAGACCCAGCCCAGAAGCCCTAACAGCAGGACGCCCACAAGGAGGAACCCCGCAGCGATGAAACCCACAGCGAGAACGCACCGTCTCACGGCCTCCAGCGAGGCGCAGCCTTACCTTCCGCAGCGGCAGCGGGGGCACGCGGCTCCGGCTCCGGCTTGGGGTCCGGGGGGTCCATGTGTGCGGCTCCGGGAGCCTGGCCCTGGCCCTGGGCAGCCCTGTGGGAGGAGAGAGGCGTCAGGTCAGGTGCGAGCTGCCCTCAGCCCACAGGCGCCCCAGCGCCAGCGCCAGGGGGACCTGGGTCTCAGTCACAGCCACACGAGAGAGCTCACCCCTGCCAGTCACAAGGGCCACAGGACGGGAACCTCTGGAAAAAACCAGAGGAACCCAGGGGCCGCTCCTGCCTCCCCAGCGGCAGCCAGGGCTCCCCACCGGCACGGGGTCCACCCCCAGAACCCCTCTTCCTCCGGACCAGGCCAAGGGGAGACGGGACACACAGGTACACGTGTGGCTTCCTCTTCCTCCAACCAGCACTGTGGGTTGGTTTGTCTGTTTGTTTAATATATTTTTACTAGAGGCCCGGTGCACAATTCATGCATCAGTGGGGTCCCTTGGCCTGGCCTGTGGGATGGGGTTGAAACCAGCTCTCCGACATCCCCTGAGGGGTCCCGGATTGCTGAGAGGGTGCAGGCCAGACTAGGAACCTGACCAGTGCATGATCGGGGCTTAGGCGGGACGTGGGAGGTTGGCCAGCTGGGAGGGACCACCGGGAGGGCTCCAGGGCGTGTCTGGCCCATTTCACTCAGTCCCAATCAGCCGGACCCCAGCAGCAAGCTAACCTACTGGTTGGAGCGTCTGCCCCCTGGTGGTCAGTGCACATCATAGCGAGTGGCTTTAGCATATCATTAGCATATGTCATTTTGATTGGTTGAACAGACTACAGGACAACCAGACACTTAGCATATTAGGCTTTTATTATATTGGATTGATTTCAGCGAGGAAGGGAGAGAGAGAGAGAGAGGAGAAGCATCAATGATGAAGAGAACCATGGATCGGCTGACTCTTGCATGCCCTCTACTGGGAATCGAGCCTGCAACCCGGGCAAGTGCCTTGACTGGAATCGAACCCAGGACCCTTCAGTCCTGCAGGCGGACCTCTATCCACTGAGCCACACCAGCCAGGGCCACTGCGGGTTCTGAGTGAAGAACCGTTGCCCCGGACTGAGACCGAGGCTGCCCCCATGCCACTCCATCCAGCAATGCCGAGTCTCTGGCAGGCAGAGGCTTTCAGCTATTCTACTTTCTGCGTCTCTCGCTGCCCCTCTCTGGCCCGCGGAGAAGGAGTCTGAGCAGGCGTGTGGCAGCGGCTCCATCAGAAGGCCGGGTCCCTCGCGGCCCCATGGAGACAGCGGTTCCCTGTGGCTGGCGGCACCTGCCCGGCTCCCAGCACAGTCTGCTCCGGAGGCCGCTCACTGCAGGGCGACCTTCGCGGGTCCCAGGAGCCCGGGCGGGGGACGAGGGAGGGGGAAAGCACAGAGGGCGTGGGGACGGCACTGACTCCCCAGCCTCACCGCCAGGTCCCGCTGGTCCCTCCGCGCGGCAGGGCGGGCTCTCAGTCCCGCAGCCCCTGGTGCCACCCGGAGCTGCTGCCCCTCATAACCAGGAGGCCCGCGTGTCTGCGCTCACGGGGGCACAGCCCGCCCGCTGCCAGCCTGAGCTGGGGAGGCCCTTTGGGAATCGCCCATCGAGGGCAGAGCAGTTCCCCTGAGGCCGCCCGCCTCTCTCTGGCCCCTCCCCCAGCCGCTGCCTGACCGCCGGGGCCAGGCTCAGACCCGCAGGACCAGTAGGAGGACAGGGCACCGGTTCCTCCGTGGAGCTCAGCCCCGGACGCCAAGGCCCTGCGGCCTCCAGAACATGATCAGCGCCTTCCCCACCCTGGCCGCGTCCTCACTGACCCCCGGGGCCCCGATCCTGACAGCTCACAGGTCCTCACTGACCCCCGGGACTCAGGTCCTGACAGCTCACAGGTCCTCACTGACCCTGGGGCTCGGGTCCTGACAGCTCACAGGTCCTCACTGACCCCGGGACTCGGATCCTGACAGCTCACAGGTCCTCACTGACCCCGGGACTCCGATCCTGACAGCTCACAGGTCCTCACTGATCTCCTGTACTCCGATCCTGACAGCTCACAGGTCCTCACTGACCCCGGGACTCGATCCTGACAGCTCACAGCTCCTCACTGACCCCCGGGGCTCCGATCCTGACAGCTCACAGGTCCTCACTGACCCCGGGACTCGGATCCTGACAGCTCACAGCTCCTCACTGACCCCCGGGGCTCCGATCCTGACAGCTCACAGGTCCTCACTGACCCCGGGGCTCCGATCCTGACAGCTCACAGGTCCTCACTGACCCCGGGCTCCGATCCTGACAGCTCACAGGTCCTCACTGACCCCGGGACTCCGATCCTGACAGCTCACAGCTCCTCACTGACCCCGGGACTCCCATCCTGACAGCTCACAGGTCCTCACTGACTCCGGGACTCCGATCCTGACAGCTCACAGCTCCTCACTGACCCCGGGACTCCGATCCTAACAGCTCACAGGTCCTCACTGACCCCGGGACTCAGGTCCTGACAGCTCACAGGTCCTCACTGACCCCCCGGGCTCCGATCCTGACAGCTCACAGGTCCTCACTGACCCCGGGGCTCCCATCCTGACAGCCCAGCAGGTGCCCTATGCGCTCAGGCCACTGGGACACCAGGCGTAAGGAAGGCAGAGGATGGCGGATTGGGGTCCCCCCAAGCACCCCCAGAGACAGAGCCGCCCATCCAGCCGAAGGCTCCTCTCCAATGGGCTTGAGTCCCGCGTGAGCGTAGACACCCCTTTCCAGCCACTGCCTCGGGCCCTAACCCCGGAACCCGGCTGAAGCCACCCTGCTTCCCCTCCGAGACGGAAGGCAGGGACAGGCTGGAACACAGCGGCACTGGCGCTTCGTCCGGACGCCCTTCCGGCCGCTCCAGCCTGGCCGGCTCCTGTCCGACCCAGCGAGGGATTAGAGCGCAATACTCACGCATACATCTGACTTTGGGGTCTGACCGTCCACACTGCTTTCTTTAAAATAATAATGACGTCCACCTGTGAGGGCCCCGTCCCCACGGCCAGACAGCAAGCCTCCCGCCCGTCAGAAGCACAGCCTGCCGGGCCGGCCAGCGTGGCTCCATGGTTGAGCATCAACCTATGAACCAGGAGGTCATGGTTCAATCCGTCAGGGCACAGGCCCGGGTTGTGGGCTCCATCCCCAGTAGGGGGCGTGCAGGAGACAGCCGATCCATGATTCTCATCACGGATGTTGCTGTCTCTCTGCCTCTCCTTCCTCTCTGACATCAATAAAAATGTACTTAAATAAACTTTTTAAAAGCACAGCCTGTGGCGGGAGCCCGGAGGCCTCGCTGCATGGGGATGGGGGGCAGCGTGGCCAGTCCTTCTGTTTTCTGCCGAATTCCCAGGCGACTCACTGAGCGGAGGGGCTGAGGCTGAGGCTGTGCCGCCAGGGGGCAGCCCCTGGGAGGGAGCAGCGGGCTCGGCTCCCAGTGGCGTCGCTCTGAGCGGGACTGAATGTGCGGCCTCCCCACGCCCCCTTCACCACGGCCACGGCACAGCGTGACAGCGCGGACACTGTATTTTACTTTAAAAAGCCACGTCTAGTCCTGACCGGTGTGGCTCAGTGGATAGAGCGTCCGCCTGTGGACTGAAGGGTCCCGGGTTCGATTCCGGTCAAGGGCATGTGCCTTGGTTGTGGGCACATCCCCAGTAGGGGTGTGCAGGAGGCAGCTGATCGATATTTCTCTCTCATCGATGTTTGTAACTCTCTATCCCTCTCCCTTCCTCTCTGTAAAAAATCAATAAAATATATTTTAAAAAATACAAAGCCATGTCTAGTATCAGAAGTGGTTCATGGAAGAGGAATGCTTCAAACCTAAAAGAAGCATTCTGAATATTTTAAAAAGTCCTTTCACTATTGTTTACTAAAAGTATAAAACATGGGCGGCTGCCGGAAGATGAAAGAGGAGCGGGCAGGGGAGATATGGGGGGGGGGGGGGGGGGAGAAGAGGAACAATTGTAATAATCTGAACAATAAAGATTTATTAAATTAAAAAAAGAGAGAGAAAAAAAAAAGAGGAGCGGGCAGTGGAAGAACCACATGCCTGGGCGTTTTCATGAAGCGACGGGTCATCTGAAAGCCTCACACAAGAGCAAATAAAGACACGAACACAGACTTCCAGGCTCCGCCAGGCTGGGGAGGCTGACCCGGGGTCAGGAAGAGGCGGCAGTGGGGGGGTGGGGGGCAGGTGAGAGGGTCCCCCCCCCCCCCGGCTCTGCACCCGCCTCCCCTGCTCTCAGGCAGGGCCCCTGTGACCATGACCTAGGACAGGACCTGGCCCTGCCCCTCACCCTGCAGGACGCAGCCCTGGCCTCCTCCGGGACTCGCCACGTTTCCTTAGACCCGTGGTCGGCAAACCGCGGCTCGCGAGCCACATGCGGCTCTTTGGCCCCCTGAGTGTGGCTCTCCCACAAAATACCACGGCCTGGGCGAGTCTATGTTGAAGAAGTGGCGTTAGAAGAAGTTTAAGTTTAAAAAATTTGGCTCCCCAAAAGAAGTTTCAATCTTGTGCTGCTGATATTTGGCTCTGTGGACTCATGAGTTTGCCGACCCCTGGCCTAGACCCAGACTTCCCTCCACTGCCGAGCTCCCAGGACGCCCCTCATTCCGCCACCTCCCGCTTCCAGGAGGCTTCACTGAGCGCTCTCCCACCCCCCCAAACGCTTCACAGCCGCGCCCCCCCCCCCCCGTGTCCTAGTCCACTCCACGCCCCGCTCTCGTGGGAACTGTGACGTCTGAACCCAGCATCCACGTGCTGGACGTGGCGCGACCGAGCGTTCCATGGCGGCAGCCCCACGCTGCCTTGTGCAATAACGAACAGCGTCGCACACAGCAGGCCTCTCAGTGCTGGTGAGCACGTTTTCAGACCATTACTGACAGAGGAGTAAGCCGAAATCACTGACTTCCCCTTCCCTCTAGCTGATGCGCAACACGCTCCGTGTAAAGAGCATTTCACACACCTGCCTTCCAGCAATGTGGTGAGTAAGCGAAGGTCTGTGAGATGGCTGGGCGCGAGGGGAGCAGTCCACCGCCCCACCAGGGCGCCTCTACCCACAATTCCCACAGCGTCTCCCTCTAACCTCACCACAAAAATAACTCCGGGGGAAATGTGCCTCTCAAAATAGCAACGCGGTGAAGTTGGTCAAACTAGAAAGTCAGCCTTCACTTTGACAGATAAAAAGCCGTCCTGACATAACGGAGTTTTACCTCTTCCCTCGCTGTCTACCCGCCCTGGACGGGGCACTGATCGATTATGCACAGCACCTGCCACGACCACCTTCCAACTGACAAGCGATCGGGACGTCTGTACTGACCAGGGCGGCCACTCGGCCACGTCCCAGGGCCCAGCCAGCCACGGTCAGAGCTCAGCGGCCATCACATTGCAAAGTACACACCGGTTCCTCTCACGGGTCTTTCCCAATAAGAGTTCTCTCCCAGCCCTGGCCGGTGTGGCTCAGTGGATAGAGCGTCGGCCTGGGGACTGAAGGATCCCGGGTTCGATTCCGGTCAAGGGCATGTGCCTTGGTTGCGGGCACATCCCCAGTGGGGGGCGTGCAGGAGGCAGCTGATCGCTGTTTCTAGCTCTCTCTCCCTCTCCCTTCCTCTCTGTAAAAAATCAATAAAATATATTCTTTAGAAAAAAGTTATCTCCCATAAGAGAGACGCCCGACGCGCATTTAAGCGATGTGTGGACAGTGGCCGGGGCCTTCCTGGAGGGACATGGTGGCTCCTGCAGGAAATGCAGGCTGTGGGCTGGGGCAGCCGCCAACCGGGTGGCCCCAGCGCAGGGAAGCAGGAAGCCCTTTGCACGACCTGGGAGAGCCTTCTGCTCCTGCAGGACCGTGCACCCCGCCTGGGAGAGCCTTCTGCTCCTGCAGGACCGTGCACCCCGCCTGGGAGAGCCTTCTGCTCCTGCAGGACCGTGCACCCCGCCTTCTGCTCCTGCAGGACCGTGCACCCCGCCTGGGAGAGCCTTCTGCTCCTGCAGGACCGTGACCGCCACCCCGCCTGGGAGGAGCCTTCTGCTCCTGCAGGAACCGTGCACCCCGCCTGCAGCTTCCCCGGGGCACCAACCTCCTATGAGAAGCCAGGACTCCGCTCAGCCGTCCCGCCCAGCGCTCAGGCCCCGCGGAGGGAGGGGCGGCAGGTGGGCAGGGCACCTAAGGACCGGGGCGCCGTTGCAGCTTCAGCCGGGCCGCAGGGCCCTTACCGGCGGGGAACCCGCACCGGGGGCTGTTTATAGTGACGTCGTCATCCTCCGGCCAAGGATCAGCCTCCACGGAAACACAGATGATGCCCCCCAAACGCCTCCACTCACCCCCTCGCAGCTTCACCGCGGGCGGGCTTTCCCCCCCCCGACCCCCACCCCACCCGCCCCGCCCCGCCCAGGGGTCCCTCCAGCAGGTTCCTGGGCTGTCCGAGTCTCGGCCCCATGACCACCCGGGGAGAAGGGCACCCCGACGAAAACGGGGTCCGCTCCCAGGGCCTGACCCGTTCCCTGCACTGCACCCACGAGTCAGGGGCCACCAGCTGAAGTTGGGGGGCTGCTCGCGGCCCCGTTAACCGCACTGTCTGTGGTGGGAACAGAGGGCACCACGCCAAAGTTGGGGGGATGCCCCAGGCCCGCGATCACCAAGCAGAGACCCCCGCCCCCGGGGGCCCGCAACTCACCCCGCCGGGACCCCCGCCGCCGTCCCTCCGAGCGCCCCTCGCCCTGCCCCGCGTCCGCCGCCGGGATGCGCTTCGGCCCCGCCCACGGGAAGACAGCTCCACCCCCACATCGTGATTGGCTGGTCCGGACGGTGCCGGGAGCCTATTGGCTGAAGTGCCTGCCCATTCTTCAGCCGCGCCCCGCCCTCGCGCCAGCGCATTCCTGAGAGGCCACGTGGCTGCCCGCACCCCTGCCCGCGGCCCAAAGCCCCGCTGCCCCGCCCGGCTGCGCCCGCGTGGGCGGGGGGCGCGGGACAGACCCCGGAGCAGCCGCCCCTTCCCTCCGAGCCCGCCCTGCCCCGACGGCCCTGGCCCCTGAGCAGGTCAGCGGCCCTCAGACCCGCCCGTCCTGGCTGGGAAATGCAGGGTTCACACGTCTCCCAGGGATTGCTCAGGCTCGCCGAGCCAGAAGCTGTTTGCTGGGACCTTCCAGTGAGCTTGGTGGCAGCATTCCGTGGCTGGGAGAGCCTGCTGGTGACGTGGTAGGAGGCATGCACCTTCCAGCTGCTCCCCCCTCCTGCCCTCCCCCAGGGCGCATGGCCACCTGGGGCCTGAAAACCTTGTGCCGCCCCAGTGTGTGACCCTGAGCAGGTGCAGGCACGGAGCAGCGGTCCAGGAGGAAGCTCCAGGAGGCCGCTCGTCTGAGCCCAGAGCCTTTATTGGTTTACAATTAAAAAGGAAGCAAAACCTGGCCAGTGTGGCTCAGTGCTTGAGCACCCACCTATGAGCCAGGAGGTCACAGTTCTATTCCCCGTCAGGGCACGTGCCCAGGTTGTGGGCTGGAACCCAGTGTGGGGCGCGCGGGAGGCAGCTGGTCAATGATTCTCTCTCATCATGGACGAGAGGCCCAGTGCATGAAATTCATAAACCGGTAGGGTCCCTAGGCCTGGTGGGTGATCGAGCTGATCAGGGCCTTCCTTCATTCCTCCGCCCCCTGGTGGTCAGCACACTGTCATAGCAAGCAATGGAACTCCCAGTCTCCAGGTGGAACTCCCACGGGGACACTTTGCATATTAGCCTTTTATATATATAGAAGATGTTTCTATCTCTCCCTTTCCCTTCCTCTCTGAAATCAATACAAAAAATATATATTAAAATAAATAAATAAATAGAAAAAGGAAACAAAATATCATTATAATTATTACTAAAGCATCTTTAACAAGAATACAAAGAAACCAAGATGACGACTAAAGGCCGTGGCCATTGCCCGTTCCCTGGCCAGCACACAGATGCTACCCTTCCTCCTGCCCACGTCTCTGCATCTACAAGGAACGTGAAGTCAGAGCTGCCTGACCTTCACTCGGTTTTGGGAGAAAATACAAAATAGCTAAGTGTCCCAAAGCCAACGCCCGCCCACGTTCAGCGCTCGGAAAGCTCATGCTCAGAAGTTCTTCCTGGCACATTGTGGTTACTGTAGCTCACAGCTGACACATAAAGACTACGAAGGTTAGCAAAGGAGTACAAGGAAGGCAACAATTTGGCAACTATTAACAGTTCACTGTTAGCATGGGCTCCGTGTCTTTTAAGTGGGATGAGCCCTGTGAAGCACTATTTTAGCCTATCCTAGAGCTCGAATGGGTTAGGAAAGATCTTCCCTCTCCGCGACTTCATATCAGAAAGGCTGTTTGAGTCTCTATTCCACGGGTTCTGTGAGCGTCTCATTCGCTCTGCCCAGTTATCTGAATGGCCGGGCAGAGAGGTAAAGAAGCAGGCAGCGCTCGGCCAGCGGCCTCACGGGGACACCCTGGCATTTGCCGGTTTCCGGCCGGGGCAGCAGAAACGAGAAGGGAACATGTAGCACCATGTATGGGTGCAGCAGTGGGTCCGGGCCCAATCTGGGGCTCCTTTTTTGGTGTCGGGGACTGATGAACACTGTGTAACCTACAGGAGCCTCTGAGCTTCCGTCTAACCATGTAGAACACGTGACTACGCACATGTAGGTCATAGGTGAGTCTGAAAGGGAGACCCCCACACACCCCTCACTGCGGTGTCTGGGAGCGTGGGTGACCGTGGGCCCCATAATAATGTGGGCCCGTCTGTTTATTTCTTCTCCGAACAAAGAAAACACATTGAGTCAACTTTACTCAGAGCTGGCTCACAAGTGTGTTTTCAGAAACTTCAAATCAAGAGGCTGCTATTGGGTCATTATTTTGTAAAAGAAGCCGTGTTGTTCTTGGCCCGAGGGGACAGCAGTGGCCCCATCATAACTAGAAGTACAGGGGCAGCGTCCACTTGTGCACGGGGCCTATGACCCCGAAGCTCGGGGCCACCAGCAGGGACAGTGGGTGGCACCGCACGGCAATGCCGCCAGGTGGGGCTGGGCACAAAGAACTCTCTCTCACCCAGGACTCGACCACCATGGCCTTCCCACCATGACCTCCCCTCCGTGACCTCCCCTCCGTGACCTCCCCACCATGGCCTCCCCACCATGACCTCCCCTCCATGACCTCCCCTCCATGACCTCCCCTCCATAACCTCCTCTCCCTGACCTCCCCACCATGGCCTCCCCACCATGACTCCCCTCCATAACCTTTCCACATGACCTCCCCTCCGTGGCCTCCCCATCATGACCTCTCCACCATGACCTCCCCTCCGTGGCCTCCCCATCATGGCCTCCCCTCCATGACCTCCCCTCCCTGACCTCCCCACCATGACCTCCCCTCCATAACCTCTCCACCATGACCTTCCCTCCATGGCCTCCCCACCATGGCTTCCCCACCATGGCCTCCCCTCCGTGGCCTCCCCTCATTGGCCTCCCCTCTGTGGCCTCCCCATCATGACCTCTCCACCATGACCTCCCCTCCATGACCTCCCCTCCGTGACCTCCCCTCCCTGACCTCCCCTCCATGACCTCCCCTCCCTGACCTCCCCACCATGACCTCCCCTCCATAACCTCTCCACCATGACCTTCCCTCCATGGCCTCCCCACCATGACCTCCCCTCCGTGGCCTCCCCTCATTGACCTCCCCTCCGTGGCCTCCCCTCATTGACCTCCCCTCCGTGGCCTCCCCTCCATGACCTCCCCACCATGACCTCCCCTCCGTGGCCTCCCCTCATTGGCCTCCCCTCCGTGGCCTCCCCTCCATGACCTCCCCACCATGACCTCCCCTCCATGGCCTCCCCTCCGTGGCCTCCCCTCCTGACAGCCCTCCGCCTGCCTGCCTCCTGGTGAGTCCTGACACCCCACAAGCCAATCCGTTGCGATGAGTCTCGAGGTCTCCTAGGGGCTGCATTTCTCTGTGCCCCTGGCTGGTGGCCACACCCACAGCCTTGTCACTAGAACCAGGTAACAGCAGGAGAGAGCGCTCAGAGTGCAGACTCAGTCACCGAGGGGAGTACCTGCAGAAAGGGGATGCGGAAGACAGGGAACAGGCAGGCAGGTAAACACCCGTCACCCGGTCAGCTCGCCCCCTTCAGGACAAGGGCTCCTGGGAAACCCCAGCACCCCATCTCTCCCCAGTGCTGGTGACCCGCGTGTCTGTGCAGCACCCCCAGCCCAGGCCCCGGGCTGAACCAGAGGCCGGTGGGAGAGGGTCACCCGGGAGCAGGGACAGGGGCGGGCGGGGCTCACCCAGGTCCTAGCACAGAGGCGCTCTGCTCACTGAGCATTCCTGTTCCCGGCAACAAAGGGGAGAGAGCAGGCCAACAGGGTGAGGGGAGGAACAGCGAGAGCGATAAGGGGGAGGAGGGCCCGGCCCTGGGCAGCCAGCATGCCGCGGGCAGATGGCAGCCGCCCAGTGTCCAGTGGGGGCAGGGGTTGTCCCAGCCCCACACAGCGTCCCTTTTGTCCCGGGCACTGGGACCACAATGGGCCTGTTTTCTCCTTTGCTCCTTCTCCGTGGGCGGAGGGGGGGGGGGGGCTCAGAGGGGCGGCAGCCCCCGCCAGGAGACCAGGCCCAGCAGGGAGCGGCGGGAGGAACAGAAGGCCTTGAGCTAAATGATGGGCGTGCGGGCTCCTCTGGGGCCCGGCAGGCTGAGCGCGGGGGATGGAGGGTGCCCGGAAGGGCTGTCTGTCTTCACACGGGCTGGACCACAGGGACCCCTCCCTCCCTCCCTTCCTCCCTGTTCCTCCCTCCTTCCCTGTCCCTCCCTCCCTTCCTCCCTGTCCCTCCCTCCCACCTCCTCCCCTGGTACCAAGCCTCTGGCAGAACAAAGTCTGGGAAGAAATGTCAAAGGGACATCACCCACGAGATGACCTAGAAGGTTCTTTCCTGCTTGGGCCACAAGCTCTAATTTCCGTGCCTTCTGGCGCGGAGCCTCCTGCCACTGACCGCGGGGGGTGCTGTGACTCCAGGGCCCAGCCCGTGGGGTGCGCCCGCGGCGCCCCTGAGTGAGCAGCATGGGGAGCCCTGCGTGAGGAGCTCAGCGTGGCCTGTGCCCTGTGCCCTGTGGCCTGTGGCCTGTGGCCCGTGTCCAGCCACGGCCTCCTCTAAGGACACTCCGGAGGGCGCGGGAGCCGGGGCAGGGGAGTGTGGTGTGGGCACGGGGCAGGTGCTGAGCAGGAGGGACAGAGTCTGAGACCAAGGAGGCTGCAGCACCTGGCCTCGAGCCGCTAACCCCCTAACCCTCCCCCCCCCATGGCAGCGTGTTCTCTGTGCTCCAGTCCTGGCCCCTCGGTAGTTATTCCCACCTTGGCCCACCCCCGGCTGACCATCCCCTTCCTTCTCTCAGCGGGCGCGGACTCCCCCCGCTTCACCTGTGAGCACCCAGGCCCGGGGACCCCGGCCACGCCACCTGTCTACCCCACGGAGCACGCAGGCCAGGCCCTCATCTCAGGGACACCATGCCGTCCTGGCTGCTGCGTAGCAGACATCTCACCTCTGTCACTTAAACCCCAACGCCGCACGCCTCCCCCCCCAGGAATGCACTTCATCTTCACTGAGGAGAGGGGAACGGCTGTGACGGTCTGCCCTCTGTGGTCCGCGTGTGTGAACGAGTGAGGCAAACAGCAAAGATGTGGAGGTCCCCCCGCAACCCAGCGGCTCTGAGATCCTGAAGCCCTCCATTCCCCACCAGCCGTTCATGTGTGCGGCGGAAAGTAGTCCAATTGGGCCTGACCCTGAAGGCGCTGGGCCCCTGGGTGCCCATGGCCTTGGGGTCGCTGTTGTCTTCCCTAGAGAGCTGCCCAGTCCAGCATCAGCCCCGCAGTCAGCCCCACAGTTAGTCCCACAGTTAGTCCCACAGTCAGCCCTACAGTCAGCCCCACAGTCAGCCCTACAGTCAGCCCCACAGTCAGCCCTACAGTCAGCCCCACAGTCAGCCCTACAGTCAGCCCCATAGTCAGCCCTACAGTCAGCCCTACAGTCAGCCCCACAGTTAGTCCCACAGTCAGCCCCGTAATCAGCCCCACAGTCAGCCTACAGTCAGCCCCACAGTCAGCCCTACAGTCAGCCCTACAGTCAGCCCCACAGTCAGCCCCACAGTCAGCCCTACAGTCAGCCCCACAGTCAGCCCTACAGTCAGCCCACAGTCAGCCCTACAGTCAGCCCCACAGTCAGCCCCACAGTCAGTCCCACAGTCAGCCCCATAGTCAGCTCCACAGTCAGCCACAGTCAGCCCTACACTCAGCCCCACAGTCAGCCCTGCAGTCACCCCTGTGGTCAGCCCTACAGTCAGCCCCGCAGTCAGCCCCACAGTTAGTCCCACAGTCAGCCCACAGTCAGCCCTACAGTCAGCCCCACAGTCAGCCCTACAGTCAGCCCCACAGTCAGCCCCAGTCAGCCCCACAGTCAGCCTACAGTCAGCCCCATTAGTCAGCCCTACAGTCAGCCCACAGCAGCCCTACAGTCAGCCCCACAGTAGGTCACCACAGTCAGCCTCCAGCCCACTAGTCAAGCCCCGTACAGTCAGACCCCACAGTCAGCCCTACAGTCAGCCCACAGTCAGCCCTACAGTCAGCCCCACAGTCAGCCCTACAGTCAGCCCCACAGTCAGCCCTACAGTCAGCCCTCGTCAGCCCTACAGTCAGCCACCCACAGTCAGCCCTACAGTCAGCCCCCGTCAGCCCTACAGTCAGCCCTCACAGTCAGCCCTACAGTCAGCCCTACAGTCAGCCCCACAGTCAGCCCCATAGTCTAGCCCCCCGCAGTCAGCCCTACAGTCAGCCCTACAGTCAGCCCCGGCAGTCAGCGCCCCACAGTCAGCCTCACCTGCCGTCAGCCCTGTGGTCAGCCCTACAGTCAGCCCCTACAGTCAGCCCTACAGTCAGCCCCGTGGTCAGCCCCGTGGTCAGCCCTGCGGTCGCCCCGCGGTCAGTCCGCTGGCAGCGCTCCGGGGAGCCGGGCGGTCGGGTTGCTGTCCTCGTTGGTGCGGTCCCAGCTCGGGCCGGTCAGCACCGTCTCCACCCCAGGGCGGCTGCACGGCTGCCGAAGCTCCCTGCCAACTAGGCTCCGCAGGCCTCTCCACGGAGCCCGCGGGCATCTGCTGGGTGTGCAGGGGGAGGCGCCAGGACTGACCTGGGGGACGGTGTGGGAACCGAGCCAAGTGGGGGCGCCCAGCGGCTGGGACCCCGGAGGCGGGCACAGATCTGTCCTGACATACCCCATGCCCTAAGGTCCAGGCGATGGGGTAGGTCAGGACAGATCCGTGCCCGCCTCCCCTCTGGCCCGGGCCGCCGCGGGGTACACCCCGCCCGGCAGAGTCGGGACCCGGGCCGGCAGCCGAGCCCGGCCTGCAGCGGGGACGCCGTCCAAGACAGACCGGCCTCCGCGCGGGGCTGCGGGGACTGAGCGGGGTCTGGGCGCTGAGCTCAGACTGGGTGGGCCGGGGTCCTCGCGGCTGTCCTGGTCCCTAAGGACTTCCCTGGGGTCGGGGGGGGGGGGGGGGGCGCGGTGGCGGCTCCGGGGCTGCAGGGGACCGGCCCGGCCCCGCCCTCCTCCAGCTCCGCCTCTGCCTCTCAGACCCGCAGGGCGGGGCTTAGGCCCTCGGCCCTTTCCTAAACCCTCGGCTCTTTCCGTACACGCTCGGCCCCCCTCCAGCCCCGCCCTCCACCGGCCGCGCCTCTGCCCTCCCAGGCCGCTTCCACTCGGCTCTTTCCTAACCTTCCGTCGGCTCTCTCTCCCCGCCTCGTACACCGCTCCCTCAGCCCCCTCCCGCCCCGCCCTCCACCGGCCCCGCCTCCGCCCCCCAGGCCCTCGGCTCTTTCCTAAACCTTCGGCTCTTTCCGTACACGCTCCGGCCCCCCCTCGCCCTCGGGCCTCGCTCTTTCCGCACCTCGGCCCCCGCCTCCGCCCCGCCCTCACGGCCCCTCGCCCCGCCCTCGGCCTTCCTAAACCCTCGGCTCTTTCCGTACACGCTCGGCCCCCCTCCAGCCCCGCCCGCCCCTCCGCCCCCGGCCCTCGCCCTACTCGCCCCGTGCCGCTCCCGCCCTCTCCACCGCCACCGCCCCCTCCCCCCAGCCTCGGCCTTTCACTTCCCTTCCGTACACGCTCGGCCCCCCGCCCCACGGGGCTCTCCGCAGCCTCCGCGCCCAGCTGCGGTGGTGACTTGGGGCCTGCGGTCTGCTGGACCACGACTGACGCCCGTGGAGGAACCGGGTCGGAGCAGCGCACGCGGCGTGCTAACCGCAGGGCCACGAGCCTTTCAGAGCCGAAGTCACCGTGTTTCAGCCCGGGATCCGGGTAGACGTGCCTGTTTCAGACGGGTGGACGGTCGTGACCCTGTGGGCACGTGGCCCTGAGGCCTGCCAGGCTGCTCCCGGGGGAAGGAGCGGAGAGCCCTTGGCCTACTGCGTGACCCGCGCGATATTAAGAAACAGGAATAATAAAAAATACTTTTCAAAAAATAGTAATTTTCTGCTGGCCAACATAAAAGAATTCGGAAATAAATTACCCTGCACTGCTCTGACCTTGGCTTTGGCTTTTTATGGAGAGGTAAAATCCGTGCACAGAAACGTTAACTCACACATCAGCGGCCGGAGCAGAAGCCAGGGCCTGGGCCCCACCACAGCCGCCGAGCCGGCCCGTCCCCGCCCCAGACCCCTCTCCCCGCGGGGAAATGAGGCCCCAGACTTACCTCCTGTTCCCAGAACGTCCCGGAGCGAGAGAGGCTGGTCCGAGAGCTATTTTTACAGGGAATTCTCTACAGGCCGAGCCCGGAAAACTTCCCGCGTCTGGGGCCTGCTTCCAGGCCTGTCTGGACGGCACACCCAGCAGCTCCCTCCGGAGCCCGCCACCAGCTGCCAGGAACCTGTGTTTCACGACGACCGGCTCACACAGAAGACCGGGTGCTGAGCTGGGCCCAGCGCGGGGCTCAGGGGTTGAGCATCCACCTATGAACCAGGAGGTTACGGTTTGATTCCGGTGCTGCGGGCTCCATCCCCAGTAGGGGGCGTGCAGGAGGCAGCCGATCAATGATTCTCTCTCATCTTGGATGCTTCTCTCTCTCTCTCTCCCTTCCTCTCTGAAATCAATGAAAATATATTTTGTAAAAAACTCCGGAGTGGAGATGCAGTTTGGTCGATGACATAAAGTACAGCAGCACCACCAGCAGGGGCCCGGGGCCCTGGGTAAAGGCGGGCTGAGCAGTGACTTCCACTCCCAGAGACCTGGCTGAAAGGGTTTGTGAGAACTGGGGGAGAGGCTGAACCCCCAGAACCAAGAGCCCGAAGGGACAAATGGAGGCGACAGCCCGGCCTGGGAGCTGGGACGAGCGTGGTGGGCAGGCGGCGAGGCGACCCGAGGAAGGTGATGGGCAGACACGTGGGAAAGTGAAGGAAAGTGGGGGCAGGACCCGGGAAGCTCAGGGCACGGGACACCCCCAGGGTCCGGGACCAGAGGCCCCAGGTCGCTGGGAGGGGCTGGCGAGGCGGAGACAGGTGGGCTGTGGACAGCACATCCCGTCCTGGGCCAGCCCGGACCCCTCTGCACCCAGGAGAGAGGCCACGCCCACCCTGGGGCGGGGGAGGGGGGTAGGGGGCGGGGGGGGGGGGGGGTGGGAAGGTGAAAGATGGAGACGGGCCTCCTGGGGACCAGGGCCCAGGCCTCAGGGAGAACGTCCTTCAGGCACAGCAGGGCCACCGGCCGGGAGACAGCAGATGAGCCGAGTGGCCATTCCAGGGAGCGGCGGGGGGCGGCAGGGTCCCCGCTTTCTGGTTGAGCCCACGGAACGGCTTGACTTGGAAAGGTCATTGAGGGGGCCTTGGAAAGAAATGCACATTTAAGATTTAAGGAACCAGAAAGCCATAGGATATGCCCAACCCTCAAACCGCGGCGACGGTGACGGCGGGTGCAGGTCCTTCAGGCCTTCCCGGAATTCCGTCACCTGCGGACTCGGAGCTGGGGCCATCCCTGCCAGATCCGCCCAGTGCGTTTGTAACGCTGTTGTCAGTGACATCATGGCATCTCGTTAACGAGTGCGTCTCCTCTTTCTGCTCTGGCGACCCTCCCTCCGCGGAGGTGACGGGTGCGAGTGGCACCCTTGGGGAAGAAGGCACCATCACCACCTGTCACAGCGAAGATCTCAGTTTGAAAGGTAAGCGGACGCGGGCGAGTCGGAGCTGGGCTGGGGATGAGGGTCGTCGCAGGGAAAACATCCCCCACGGCTCTGAGGCTCTGAGGCTCTGAGCCACACTGACCGGAAACAGCGGTGACCTGAGCTGGGGCGTTCGGCGTCCACCCTGAGGCCGACGGAGCCCCGTTGTCACTGTAAAGTGTGCACCAGACCCGGGGGGGCACCGGCTCTTACACGACGCCACCCCGTTTCCCTGGCCCCGAGCTGCTGTGGGGACCAGGAAGTGGGCGTGAGGATGGCTCTCACAGCGGCTCCTGGGCAGTTAGCACCAGGTGTCCCCGGGGACAGGGCACACCGGTGGTCGCCTGGCTTCCTGCCCTGGTCAGTCTCACCTTTGTTTTATTTATATATATATATATATATATATATATATACACACACACACACACACACACACACACACACACACACACACACACACTAGAGGCCCGGTGCATGAAATTCATGCACGGGGGCAGGGGAGTGTCCCTCAGCCCAGCCTGCACCCTCTCCAATCTGGGACCCCTCTCACAATCCAGGACTGCTGGCTCCCAACAGCTTGCCTGATTGCCCCTAACCACTTCTGCCTGCCAGCCTAATCACCCCCTAACCACTCCTCTGCCAGCCCGATTGCCCCTAACTGCTCTCCCCTGCAGGCCTGGGTCCCCCCGCCAACTGCCTTTCCCTGTTGGCCCAGTCGCCCCCAAGTTCCCTCCTTTGCCGGACTGGTCGCCCCTAACTGCCCTCCCCTCCAGGCTTGATCGCCCCCAACTGCCCTCCCTTGCAGGCCTGGTCCCTCCCAACTGCCCTCTCCTGCTGGCCATCTTGTGGCAGCCATCTTGTGTCCACATGGGGGCAGCCATCTTTGACCACATGGGGGCAGCCATCTTGTATGTTGGAGTGATGGTCAATTTGCATATTACTCTTATTAGATAGGGTGTATTTTTAATAATATATTTTATTGATTCTTTACAGAGAGGAAGGGAGAGGGAGAGAGAGTCAGAAACATTGATTAGAGAGAAGCATCCATCAGCTGCCTCCTGCACACTTCCTACTGGGGATGTGCCCGCAACCGAATCGAACCCAGGACCCTTCAGTCCACAGGCTGACGCTCTATCCACTGAGCCAAACAGGTTAGGACTGTTTTATATTTTTATTGATGTCAGAGAGGAAGGGAGAGGGAGAGAGACATCAGTGATGAGAGAGAATCATGATGGCTGCCTCCTGCACGCCCCGCACTGGGGATGGAGCCCGCAACCCAGACAGGTGCCCTGACCGAGCATTGGACCCTGACCGCCTGGTTCACAGGTTGATGCTCAACCACGGAGCCACGCCAGCCGGACAAGGTCAGTCTCATCTGAAACCTCCTCTGGGTGACAGGCAGCAGGCTCCCCCTCGGGGCGGGGCACCCCAGCACTCCCCGTGAGAAAACCCCTGAGAAAACTCGGTCTCGGGGCTGGACACGCTGGCGTCCAGTCAGGCCTGAGGTAGGACACAGGTGACCCCTTACCCCAAATGCTGTTTCCCAGTTGTCTAGTTTTCCAAACTCTTCCCTCCCTCCTGCTGGCAGCACCTCCTGAGTGGAGGGGACGGGAGGCCAGGCACCCACTGGATTCTGCCTGCTCGGACTCTGGCCACAGGCGTGTCTCCTGGGAGTGTCGGTGCCCACGGCAGGGCCGACACGGGAGCCCAGTGAACTGCCAGGCCTCGCATGTCACAGGGAGGAACGGAAAACCTGAGCGATGAGGTGACTGAAAAGTTAACCAACTGGCAGGGGGCAGAGATGGGACCAGCCGCAGATGTCCGGGTGTTGGGGCAGCAGGACCAGGACGGCACCGGTGTGGGGCCAGTTGGTCAGACCCAACCTGGGTTCAGCCACCTCAGTCCTCGCGTTCCGGCAAGGAAAGAACTCAGAGCCAAGACCCAAACTATAAGAGAGCATCCTATAGAATAAAAGGCTAATATGCAAATTGTCCCCTCCGCCAGGAGTTCGACCAGGGGGTGGGGCCGGCAGCCAACCTCCCACGTCCCCTCCCCCTGGCTGGCCCTGTCTGAGTGGGCAGGCCAGATCCCACCGGTGCACAAGTTCGTGCACTGGGCCTCTAGTTTATCTATAAAATCACAGCGGTGAGAGAGGAAATGGGCTTAGGAGACAAGTGAGGGAGACCAAGGCAGGGCCCTTGGAGATGAGAAGTGAGTGAGGTGAAGGAGATGTGCCTGGAGGTGGGGGTGGGAGGGAGCTGGCCCTCGGTCCTGAGGGCGTTCCGGGTGGAGGGCTTAGGGGGGTCCCAGGGGAGGGTCTCAGGAGAACAGTCGGCAGCTGCCAGGTGTGTCCTTCCAGGGCGGGTCTCCATGGACGGGCTGGCCGGTGCCCGGGCAGGGTCACTGGCCCATGCAGCTGGTCCTGAGGCCGCCATGGGGTCCCTGTCTGGTTTTGCTGCTTTTCTGGGCCTGGAGCTGGTACAACTGAAGCCGAGATGCCGTCTCAGGGAGGAAAGGCAGGGGTGCAAACCACGTGACAGGGATGTGCTAGGGGAGGAGAGGTCACCTGGGGGCGAGCCCCCCCAACGTCCTTTGCTAGGCACTGGGCTTTCCGTCCTGCTGGCCCTGTCTACCTGCCCACCGCAGTCACGGCTAACTTGCCGGTAGGGGAAGCCGAGGCGCAGACGAGGAGGGGGCAGGGACCGCAGTGTCGGTGGGAATGGGAGGGCCCTGGGGCTGGGCCTGGGGGCTGCGGTGGGCGGAGGGCAGCGCCTCACTGACGGGGGTGCTGTCGGGGCCGGGCACTGTGAGGAGGTGTGTGACTGTCACACAATCAGCCCGGGAGGCAAACGCGCCTCTCCGAGGGGCGGTGTGTGCAGGAGGCAGGCTTCCTGAGCCTGCCCGACCCAGTGGGACCAGGAGCTTGGACCCAGGGAGCAGGACTGGGATTTGGGGACCCGCCCCCCTTCGGTCAGGAGAAGGGCAGTCTCCCCCGGAACTTACTAACCAGGCTCCCCAATGCTCCCCCACAGGGTCCTTCCATTGGAGCCCCCCCCCTCCCCGACCTACCCACCTGAGGCTGAGCCTGCTCCTCCCTCTGCCCAGGTGAGGCCTGACCCCGCTGCCCAGCCAGAACCCTGCTAGGGTCTGTCCCCCCACATTCATACCCTGACTCCTAACCCAAGGTGAGGGGCCGGCCCCACCTCTGCACCCGTCCTGGGAGCAGCCCGGCCTTGCTGCTGAGCAGTGGGGTGGGGGGAGGGGCTCATGTGCACCTGGGAGCGTCTCTAACCCCACAGCCGTCCTGGGCAGGAGGCTGCAGCTGACCCAACCACGTGACAGGCGGGGGAGGCGTCGGGCCTCAGGGTGCACCCCTCGAATGAGAGGAACAGGAACGCTCAGAATCCGCAGCAGGAAGGGGGACACGCCCGATCCCCCGATCTTCAGGAGACCCAGCGCTTCTGATCCTTAGCGGAACCCTCCCGTGTAGCCTCTGCTCTCCACGGACGTGAGTCACACAAGCAGTGTCCGCGGGCAGGCGCCATGGGGATGGCGGGTGCCTCACACCCCAGCTCTGCCCAGCTGCGGCTCCGGACGTCACCTGGACACGTGTCTCTCCTGTCACCTGCAGCCCTCAGCCAGGCGGACGGCTGGGCGGGAACCTGGGCCGGGGGCGGGGCCCGGATAGGGGGGTACCACCTGGGAGCCTGCAAGTCCTGGCAACGCAGACCAGGAGGGAGGGGGTCCTCACGACAGAAGTGGGGTCAGGACGGAGGACCACGAGCGGAGGGTGCCACCCCTCACCTGCTCTGGGCCCTGCCCTCCTGCGCCCCAACACCTTCACTGAGACAGGGAGTCCTGGCGAAGGTCAGATAAACACGGAGCCGTGAACACGAAGGTCCCCATCACGCGTGTCTGACAGATCACTCAGGGCGAGAGCGGCGCTGAGAAAGGACCCACACCTCGGGCTCGGCAAACACCGGCTGCTTTATTTACCGTTAGACGTGTGGCTGCTGGCCCCCCTGCTTCCGCAGGCACGGGAGCGCAGGCCACCGGTTAGCTGTGGGCATGATTCGTGGGTAGTTAAGATTTAACTCACTTCTTAAGGGGCGATAAATAGGGGTGACATGATCAATAAAATCAGAGCGCCGTAATCAAACGCTCCCTCTGAGGGTCCCACACGGAACGGCCCGGTCCCACGTGATCTCACCAGTAAACGTGCTTCCATACAATCCCTTTGGTGGAACGACACTCGTGACAAGAACAGATGCTGGGCGGGTGTGCAGGTCCCTGGCACGGCAGGGACCGGACGTCCTGGGCTGGTCCCCGGCAGCCGGGAAGCAGGGGAGCCGCAGGGCCTGGCAGCCCAGCATCCCGAGGCCCAGGCCGGTCTGCCCACAGCTCGCAGGGAGCCGTCACCACCTCTTCGTGAAATCCAGAGAAAACCACCAAGGAACCGGGGTCTCATTCGGGCCCCTGCTGGCGACGCAGCCAATGGGATGTCTCTGAAATCTAGGCAGTTCTGGTCATTAAATACCCTCCTCATTTCATCACCTGAGCGATTCCACGTGAGCACATCACTCTGGTTTCGTGTGGCTTCCCTGATAAAAAGTCTGCGAGACTCCTGCACGTGCCGCTGCGGCGTGGCCCCCAGAGGGCACTGTAGCTCCCGGCTGGACAGTCACCGGGAACTTGTGACAAGGCTTCCACCTCAGGCGCTCCTCCCAGGGAGCAGGCAGGGCGGGAACAGCAGGCGCAGGCTGCGCAGACCCAGTGCGTGCATTTCCCGTACGACTGTCAGCCAGGCAGCCTCACAGACGGGCTGGGCTCGCCCACAGCAACCGGTGAGCAGGAAGCACCGCGGCTCCTACCTTCCTGCCGGCGGAGACCGGTGGAGACGGCCCTCGTTTGTAGAAAACGCCACGTCTGTGCGGCCCAGCAAGGCGAGGGCAAGAAAGCCGCCGGCCTGCACTCGAACCCAGCCCCGCCTCCCCGGAACCTTCCATGGCCAGCGCGCCCCAGGCTGGGCCCCCAGGAAGGAACCAGGACAGACAGCGGGACAGGAGGCGGAGTTCTGCCCTAACGGCCTTCACGTCCTGGGGATTAACACTAAGCCACCACCAAGCGGTCTCAGGAGCGGCGCCGGGGCGTCGGGAGGCGGGGCTCCCAGCGGCTACAGCCCCTTCTTCAGGGGCACCTGGCCGTTGGCCCTGGGCGGGGCGGGGCCCCGGGGCGGCGGCGGGGGCGATGCGAAGTTCCAGTCCACGGGGCTGAGGAGCTGCTGGGTCTTCTTGTGGGTCCAGTAGGGGTTGAGCACCAGCGTCAGGAGGCTCAGGCCCAGGAGGAAGAGCGCCAGGTGGGGCGGGTGCAGGGTGTCCCGCAGGCCCGCCCAGTGCTGCGCGCACACCCACCACATGTGGTAGGTGAGCACCATGCGGCAGTGGAACATGTGGACCATCAGCCACTGGTTCGCCTTCCAGAGCAGGGAGTCGGCCCAGCCAGCCTGCGGGAACACAACACGTCAGAACGGCAGCCTCCTCCCACCGAACGGCCCGCCCGTGCCCAGCACAGAGTGACAGCGGCGCTGGCCGGGCGCTGGGCCTGCTGACCAGCCCTCCCCTGGGGACAGCCCAGGAGTCGCTCAGGGCAAGGCCGGTCCCTGGTCCACGGGCTTTTGTGTATTTTATCCCGGTGCCCTGGGACGCGGCCACAGTGACCTGGCCTGAGGTCATTCTAACTCACACGACACCTCGCTCCCAGGGTGCAGCTAAACCACAGAGCCAGCCCACCAGGGTTCCGTCTCAGCTGGTCTCAGCGCGGACTTCAGGCCTGACCCCAGACTGTGGGCAACGGCAGCAGAAGTCAAAGGGGGGCTTTTGCCTCGTTGCTACAGAGAAAGCAGATGGGTCCCCAGCAACTCTGCGGGAGCCCCCGAGGACACTCGGCCAGGGCGCTCCTTCTGGCGCGGCTGCTCAGCCGGCCACGGTCTGACCGGGAGCACGGCCCCCACATGTGCACCAGCGTTCCCGTCAGCGCGCGGACATGGGCTTCGCCAAGTCACACTCAGGAACTTCCAAGGGGCATTCGAGACCCCCATCTACCTTCTGACAGATGCTGGCTCTGTACATAAAACAAAGAACGTCAAATATAAAGTCACAGGCAGGCTGCGTGCGGCTGAACCCCGCACAGAGACAGAGGCCCGGACAGGAGGCCTGAAGTGGCGGCTAACGTCTGTTGGCCATGGACCTGGTGAGAGCCATCTCCGGCGGACTAAGAGCCACCCAGCCAACAGGCTAAAAGCAAGGAGTCTGGGTAAAGAGCGGGCTCCGGGCAGAACAGTTTTCCACAGACAAACAGCGACAGCTCTCTGAGCACTGATGCCGCTGGCGGTCAGGAAAGTCCTCAGACAGCGAGACCGGCCTCCCGCCCGCCACAGGCACCAGGGAGAGGACGGGCAGCGCTGGGGGGCGTGGGAAGGAGCATCGTGCCGCCGCAGCGGGAACGTGTGGGGCTTCATCTTCTAAAAGCAGAACTAGGGTCCGACCCGGCACCCCGTCTGTGGCCTCCAGGGGAAGCGGGCTCCGCGGCTCCTGCTCAGGCCTCACCCGCCGCCACCTGGGCTACGCCGAGGTGTGCACAGGGAGGCGGTGCACAGGGAGGATGTGCACAGGGAGGGTGTGCACAGGGAGGCATGTGCACAGGGAGGGTGCACAGGGAGGGTGTGCACAAGGGAGGGGGCCGAGGTGTGCACGCGGTGCACGAGGGAGGGGTGTGCACAGGGAGGCGGCCTCCAGCCCGCAGGTGGGACTGTCACATGATGTCCAGGTACCGTGTCGCATCACACAGGTCGGACCACGGTCCAGTGAAGCCCGCCCTGCACCACCTGAGGGTCCGACTAGGTCAAGGGCTGCACCTCAGTTGCAGGTTCCCCACCCCATTTAAACCATTTCTTTAACGTGAATAAAGTTAGCCCTGGCTGGTGTGGCTCAGTGGACAGAACGTCGGCCTGCAGACTGAAAAGTCCCGGGTTCGATCCTGCTTAGGGCACATGCCCGGGTTGTGGGTCCGATCCCCAGTTGGAGGCGTGCAGGAGGCAGCCGATCCATGATTCTCTCTCATCATTGATGTTTCTCTCTCTCCCCCTTCCTCTCTGAAATCAATAAACATATCCTACCTAATAATAGACAAATATGCAAATTGACCGTACCTTCACTATGCCCGCGATTGGCCAGGAGGCGCGGGGGGGCGGGACTCGGGGTGGCCGATTGGACCTGCGGGACGCTGAGCTCGCGTCGCCAGCAGCGGCTCGAGCTCAGCGTCTGCGCCATGGCTGTGCTGCGGCACAGAAGGGGCCTCTGGGGCAGCGAGCTCAGGTCCCACCGTGGACCATCAAAAGCGGGGGAGCTGGGTGCCTGTCCGCTCAGGCACCAGGCCTTTCAGAAGCCTCCCCCGCGCCGGAGGCTTCTGAAAGGCCTGGTGCACCAGTGGACAGGCACCCAGCTCCCCCGTGATCGAAAGCGAAAGCGTGTAGGGGACCCTACACGTGCATGATTCAATCATGCACTGGGCCTCTAGTTTTAAAATAAAATAATAAAATTAAATTCAACCAGAAAGAGCTTGCTGCTGATGCCGTCTGCAGTCGCTCAGTCTGCTGACGACCCCACGGCCCCCGCGAGCCAGACACGGCGCTCGGCTCCCGGGCGGAGCAGGGCCTGCCCGGGGAGGGCTCACCTTCAGCAGCATCCAGGACACGCAGGTGAAGGGCGTGCTGGCCTCCAGCAGCAGCGTGGCCATGGCCAGGTAGTGGCCGGCCCGCAGGTTCGCCACGAGCCCCAGGAAGCCCAGGAAGGCGAAGAGGTGGTGCAGCGCCAGGAAGGGGTCGAAGGTGCGGAAGCGAGCGTTGGACAGGTGCAGGGCCGCGTTCTCGAAGCAGAAGAAGCCGGTGGCCGTGGCCACGTGGAACCAGGACCAGCTCTGCTGGGCGTGCGCCTTGTCGGCCGTCAGCACCGGGTCCACCAGCAGCGTCCACAGGCCCGCGGCCGTGCTCTGCACGCCGAACACGGCCCGCGTGGCGGCCAGGTTCCAGAAGACCTTCTCCTTGGCCACCAGGGAGTGGTACGTGGCGTTCAGGGAGGAGGACAGCTGGTGGCACACGACGAAGACGCCCAGGTAGAAGGCAAAGCCGGCGGCCACCAGCGTGGCGCGGATCCGCCAGGAGGCGTAGTCCAGGTCAAAGATGCTCTCCGATGCGCCTTGGTCGCCCGTGAGACTCATTGTTGTCCCGAGTCCCAGGTCACAGTGCGCCGCGGTCAGCACAGGGCCGCGGGGCCCCACGCGGAGTCTCGTCCAAGACAAAGGGCCGCGGTCGCTGGGGTCTTCATGCGTCCGCCCTCAGCCTGAGGAAGAAAAGACAACTGCCTGACACCGGTGAACTGACGCGGGACAGCACGGCGCCAGGCCCACATTACCGCCCTCTCTGCCTGTTTGCGGCACCGGCACAGCAAGGAGACGCTCCCTGGTCACGTATGAGGAAGAAAGGCACGTGAAGGACGGGAGGCCCAGCGGGAACAGGAGGCGCAACCGCTGACAGCGCCCCCCCCCCCTCGGAGGTCATCCCAGGTCAGATGCCAGTAATTACACTGACGCAGCCCTTCGCCTCCAGACCCCAGGGTCAGCCCCGGCGGCCCAGGTCCTGGCGCCGCCGCCGCAGTGGGCAGCTCTGCGGTGAGCACACGGAGGCGCTGTGCGTCCAGGGACCCACCAGGTCTGGCGCACAGTAGGTGTTGGTGCCCCCGTGTCCCCATGGACGGAGGAAAAGCAGGCCCTCCTTCTAACCGGGAGACACCCCTAAACCAAGCACATCAAAGCGGCTTCACCGAAGGCCGCGGGGAGAGTTCAGGACCCACTTCCTCCTGCGGCCGCGGCCGTGCGGCGGGGAATGCTGTGCGCAGGCCTCCCTCTCACCAGCTGCTCTCTCCACAGCACAAACAGGAGGCCGCCCTGCACGGCCCGCGGTGCTGCTGCTCACACCATCGCTTCTCAGTGGACGTGGGTTTGACAGACAGAGATCACATGAGCCGGGCTCCACGTTTTACTCCGAGGCACCGAGGTCCCTGCCGCCTGAGGCCGCCTGGCCTGTGTCACTACCGGTGAGTCCCCCCGGGACAGAAGGTCAGAGCCTGACCGTGTGACCTCGGAGCCCCCAGGACCCCCGGCCTCCTGCACCTCCCCGGCTACCGCCCAGTGAACCTCTAGTGTCTGAAAACACAGGCTCTCCTGGCCCCGCCTGGACCTAGCGGGCCCCCCTCCCCGCTCCCCTCAGGCCCAGCTCCCACCTCCCTCCCCCCAGGCCCTCCCAGGCAGGGCTGCCGCGGGCGGGAAGGGCCTTCCTACAAGCCCCCACTCGCCACCCTCCCCAGCGGGGGCTCCCGTGTGCTCGGGCTGCCCTGTGCTGACCCCGCCGGCCGGCCAGCGCTGGAGGCCCCGGCACGGCTGGAGGGCGGACAGGCTCCAGCTCTGTGCGTGTCCGCGGCTACATACGCGCGACCGTCTGTGACACGGAAGGGGCCTGCTCAGGGGGACCCGGCCCGCAGGACCCCCCAGGAGGCAGGCGGTCCTGGCGAAGCAGCCGGGGAGCAGTTGGGTAGAGTGGACACATGTCTGAGGACGTGACCTCCGTGTAATAAAACGTGTTTGACGTAAAAAAAGTTGTTCTGTACACAGACCAGGTCCAACACCGGGTTAAGAGGCGGCAAGAGCACTTGGCTCTGGGTGGTGGGTGTGGGCCGGGGGAGGGGGGGTTCCCGCTGGTTCTGATGTTTGCCCCCCACCCCACCCCCCGTCCCCCAGCGCAGCCGGGAGCACGCCTGGGCAGCCTGGGACCCCACCAGACATCCAGGGCCCACGCCGACAGCCCCAGGCCCCCCATTGTTCAATCCGTCCCCTGCCCACCTGCCCCTCCCGGGGAAAGCCCGAAAGGGCCTGGCCTCGACCTTCCCCTCTCCTGCCACCTCCCCCCCCCCCCCCCCCCCCGGGTCTCCCCATGTGGTGCTTGTCTGGGACCCGCGTGTAATGACTGGCTCTCCGTGGCTGCCCTGGCGGACCTCAGAGGAGCACAGCTGCTTGTGCAACACGCCACCGCCCCCCACCCCAGGCAGGGCTCTGAGTGCTGGGGGGAGGAGCCCCCCTCCCAGAGGACCCCTCGTGGCCGAGGGGCTGCCTGCCTGCACCCAGAGCTCCGCCTCAGCTTCTTCTCGGGCTTTCTGTGGTCAGAGAGGGGCTGGTTCCTGTTTTGTGCGATTGCGTGAACGAGCCCTTGGCCGAGCCCTGGCTCCCAGGAGCCTCTGCATTCTGCACGGGAGAGGCCGGCCCCGGAGGCTGACCGCAACCCCGTCCCCTCGCAAGTGCCCAGAGCAGGGCTGTTGGCTGGGAGTGGGAGGGGGAGGGCGCCAGGGCACTGGGACCAAGGAACCAAGAGCAGCCGGCTCGGTGGGTTCGGATCCTGGTTCTGCTATCCAGGAGCTAAGAAAACCATTTCCTCCCACACCGGACCCCAGGCCTGCCCACGGGAAATGAGGAACAGGCAAATGCAGGCCGGCGGGTGTCCATTACTGATATGCAGCACCTGCTATGCGCCAGGCGTGTTCAACTGGCCACCTTCTCAACACGGAGTCTCAACACGGAGCACCAGGTTCCAACTCTCAGACGCGCAGGCTGGTTACGGCCCCGAGTCACAAGCTCCGCAGGGGCTGGGCCAGGGATGAGGCCGACGGCCTGGTGCCGCTGAGGCCGGGCCGAGGCTGCGGGCTTTCCGGGGCCCGTGCCTGTGGAACGTGCCCGAGCCTGGGCCCCCCACAGGCTCTGCCTTCGTTCCTGCAGTGCCCCCAGGCGTGGGCATTTTTGGGTGCCCGGGTGCCCACAGGCAGGTGTAAGACCACGGAGCTGGCATGATCTCCAGTGTCGCCTGGGGTGAAACCCTACGACTCCGAGGGGGACAGTTCAGTCTCTCCCTTCCTCCGGGCGAGACAACCGAATGACAGCGTATGCCAGTGATGGCGAACCTCTGGAGCACACGCGGTCAGTGGCCATTTCTGATGACTCCGGCCCGCTGAGGCGGCTGCATGCCGAGGATGAAACATATTATGTTATTTAACTATAAAATATCGCGAAATAAGGTCTTTTTTCCTCAAAGGGACACACTAACGAGTTATGCTCAGTTTTTTGGCGAAGTTTGAAACACCAAGCTCAAAAGGTTGCCCATCACTGGCGTACAGTCTCCTCCTGCTGTGGCGGCTCTCGCTGTGAACTAGGCACCAAGCACACCAAGCCTGGCTGTGCTTGAGCTCTGAACAGACCTCCACGAGTCCCTCTCCCGCCTCTCTCCTGCCCCTCCTCCGACCCCCCAGCCCCATCCACAGCACAGGGCAGTGGGACCCGAGACCAGGGCAGAGGGCCAGGGGAGGTGCCCAAGTGGACGGCCGGGCGAGGGAAACTGCAAGAGCAGAGGCTGCAAGACAAGGGACCACTGACCAGCTGCCCCGAACCCCTAGGACTCGGGAGGGGCCAGCACACGGACCCAACACATGGACCCCAGCACGGGGCCCTCGTGTTTCTGAACCACAAGCTCAACTGTCTGATGGTGCGATGCCTGCGGCAGGATGGGAGGGGCCGGGTGCAGTGAGAGGCCCACACCGAGGGCAGGGAGGGCAGGCGGTGGTGCCAGCACCCCAGGGGGAGCGGAGCTGGCTCCAAGGACTGGGCATCCAGGAAAACACCGTCCTTCCAGGTTACACCCCGAGAAACCCAGACTGGCGTCTAGCCCGTAGGTGCCCCTTTGAAGATGATGCTCATTACCTACACACAGCTACCCACACACACAGCTCATTACCTACACACTCCCCCAGCTCATTACCCCACACACACACAGCTCCCCACACACACACAGCTCCCACACACCACACACAGCTCCCCCCCACACACAGCTCCCCCCCCACACAGCTCCCCACACACACAGCTCATTACCTACACACACAGCTCCATCCCACACACAGCTCCCCCCCCACACACAGCTCCCCCCCCACACAGCTCCCCCCCACACAGCTCCCCCCCACACACAGCTCCCCCCCACACACAGCTCCCCCCCCACACACAGCTCCCCCCACACACAGCTCATACCTACCACACAGCTCCCACACACCACAGCTCCCCCCACACACAGCTCCCCCCACACACAGCTCCCCCCACACACAGCTCCCCCCACACACACAGCTCCCCCCCACACACAGCTCCCCACACACACAGCTCCCCCCCCACACAGCTCCCCCACACACAGCTCCCTACCTACACACAGCTCCCACACACACACAGTCCTCCCCCCCACACACAGCTCCCCCCCACACACAGCTCCCCCACACACACCAGTCACCGTTACAGACACAACTCGCTACAGACACAACTCGCTACAGACACACTCCCCCACCAGACACACCTCGTACAGACACAACTCGCTACAGACACAACTCGTTGCAGACACACTCGCTACAGACACACTCGCTACAAACGCTGTTGCCCCTTCCAGCCCAACCACTCCTCGCTAACCCTGGCTCAGGACCTCCCCGTGTCTGCACAGCTGCGCCCACTGGTTTCTGGGCAGCGGGTGCTGTGCTGTGTCTCGGGGCTGTGAGCACCCGCGGGGTGCCCAGGCCAGGGAAGCACTGAGCCACGGGACGAGGCCAGGCTGTGGGGATCTGCAGGGACCCAGCCGGCCATCCTGGAGCCGCAGAGCTCCCGAGCGTCCTCTCAGGCTGCTCCCCCTGACCACAGCCCTCTCACCTCAGGTGGCGCAGGGAGCAGGGCCCCGCATGCCCACCTCACCCCAGGACCTGGATGTAGGGGTTCTCCACGTCCCCCAAAGCCTAACGGGTAACGTGCGGCTGGGAGTCACTTTCCCCTCCCAGGGGACACTGGGGACTCGCCCCCTCTTTGGATCCCAGGACTTCAAAGCCCAGCCCCTCCATAGCAGCAGCTTTGGGACTGACCGACCGACCGTAGAGGAACCGCAGCCCAGAGGGAAGTGAAGACGCGAAAGCCCGGCCGGCCGACTCTGCAGCTTCATCTCTTGGGAAAGTCTGTCTGCAGCCATCGCCTCCTTTCTGCGGCAGGACCTGGCGGCCGGGCTGCTGGGCTGCACTGGCCGGGCATTTTAATCAATAAGATGGGACAGGCCCCGTGGGTCCGGGACAGCACGCGCCAGGGGACCCTTCAGCTCGGACACACCTGTGGGTGCACAGGGCGCCCGATCGCTATGGAGACCGACCGGCATTGTGTATGGTGAGCACAACGGACCCCAAACTCGGAAATGGAGTCAAAAACAGGACAAGGTCCGTGTTCGGTCCTGCTGGACTATTGAGTAACAAGCCCCGAGGTCACTGGACTGGCCAGGCCCGCCAGACCTCGGCCTGCGAGTCAGAGGCTGACCTGCAGGACACGACCAGGGCCGAGGCGTTCCTGCCCCGGAGACAACCCGGTGGCTCCCCCAGGTGCCCCCACCCAGCGTGTCACTGCCCGGCCTCCCAGCGCCGGGGAAGGCGGGCTCGGTCCTCCCCCCGCCATGAGCTCCCTGTGGCCACAGGAATAGTTTGCAACATCCCGAGCCTTAAGCGTTAACAGATGCAACAGCACTTCCTCCCAGGCCAAGAGCCCCTTGCTCCAGGAACGGAACTCGGACAACCAGCCCAGGGTGACCCCGGTGACCCCACCAGCTCCAAGCAGCCCCTGGGCTGGGTGCCTGCGGGGCCCCTGCGGGCTAAAGGTCAGCTTTCACTTGTTTCCTGAAAGGGCCCGGGAGGGGGGCTGCCTTGATCCGGGGCCAGCTCCCCGGAGCCCCCTGGGAAGTGACCCTCGCGGGCCCGCGGCGCCCCTGGCCCGGCCGGACCCCGCGCCCCGCCCCCCGCCCCGGGCCCGCCTTGTACCCCCAAAGTCCGGACGCGGTGCTCAGCGAGGACCCCCGCCAGCACCGGGGCCTTTCCGGGCCGCCGCCCCCGGGCCCGGCCCCCCCGACCCGCGGCCCCCCCGGCCCCGGAACCACCGGACTCGCTGCCCGAGATCCCCGGGCCCGGACCCCAGCAGAACCCGGACCCAGACCCGTGCGCCGTGCACTGGACCTCCCGCCCACGGCCCTGATGCCCCGGCCCGGACCCCGCGCCCACCCCGCCGGCCTCGCCTGCCCCGCGCCCTCACCTGCGCGCGCCGCCCCGCGCGGACCCCGTGCGCACAGCTGCGCTCCCGGCGCCTGTCACCCGCGCGCGCCGCCGCCCCGCCCGCACCGACGGCCGCCATCGCGACCCCGCGGCGGACGCGGACGCGCATGCGCACGGCCGGTAGGCGGGGCCTGAGCGGCGGCCGGGCGGAACCACGGGCCGGGGCGGGGGGGGGCCCTGGGGGGCGGAGCGGCGGGGCCCGCCTGCCTGTGCGCTGACCCGGGCGCACAGCCACGCCGCGGGCTGGCCGGCGCGAACCCCGGGCTCTGCGCGGAGGCTCCTCCGGGCGGACCCCGCCAACACCCAGTCACACCCCCCAGAGCCCCCCTGAGCTCCCGGGGAGCCCCCAGTGACCCCCTGAGCTCCCGGGGAGCCCCCAGTGACCCCCTGAGCTCCGGGGAGCCCCCAGAGCCCCCCTGAGCTCCCGGGGAGCCCCCAGAGCCCCCCGTGAGCTCCCGGGGAGCCCCCAGTGACCCCCTGAGCTCCGGGGGAGCCCCAGAGCCCCCCTGAGCTCCCGGGGAGCCCCCAGAGCCCCCCTGAGCTCCCGGGGGAGCCCCCAGTGACCCCCCTGAGCTCCCGGGCGCCCCACACGGACACACCCACTGAAGCCACGCGCGCTGCCCCCGCTGCCCGCCCCGGGCCCTGGAGACGCGGAGCGGCAGTCACCCGGGTCGGCCCCGCCGCAAGTCCTGGAAGGGCCTGACCATTGCAGTTTCACTTCCCCCGACCCGTGACCTCGCAAAGGCCCGGTCCTCCCACCGGCCCTGCTCCGCGGGGAGGAAACCCGCCCAGCCCAGCCCAGCACGGCGGCTCCCCGAAAAGTCCAGGACCCACAACCCACGGGTCCCTGCTGTGTCCCTCCCAGGCAGGGCCCTGGAGAGCGCGGTTAACCCGCGTATGCCTGCCTGTGGTCTCTGGGCCTGTGCATCACCTCATCCCGCACACAGGTACCTGCAGCAGCGCCCCCACTTGTCAGCCCTGCCCCGCCCCCCCCCCCCCCCCCACCTCTCAGAGTGCAGGTCCCGCGCAGAGCACTGCCCTGAGGGGACCGCAGCCGCCCTCCGGTTGGAATTCAGCGCCTATCACTTAATTTAAAGAGTAATTAGTTGTGAGATACGGTGGTGAGCCAGGTTCATAAGGCAGGTGCTTCCACCCATGAGCTGAGCTCTGTGCACGGAGCAGAGTTTTACTGGCCTGCACCCCCTTCTCCGCGCCAAGGCAGCCCCCAGACCCCTGGCAGCCCCCCCCCCCCCCCCCGGGCAGCCCCCCGGCCCCTGCGAGCCAGCCCCCCGCCCCCTGGCAGCGGGCCACAGCGGGGGAGGCCTGGCGGCCTGGAGCTGGGCTGATGGCAGCGTGCATGGCAGGCCTCGGGGAGCCGGGAGCCTCACCTTCTTGCAGAGAAAACGTGGCTCTGGAGTCAGACCTGGCTCAGCCCTGAGGCGGGAGCTGCGCTGGGACCGTGGCCCCGCACTGGACCGTGCTGACCCGGGGCCTCCCGGGGGCTGGGGCACGGACGCCCCGCTGGCCGGGAGGGACCAGGGACTCTCGGTGTCCTGAGCAGAGCCCTGGCGGGAATGTCACCCCCAAGCCTCTCCGTCTTTAAGGCCGTCACCACCCCGTGAAGGTGGGCCAGACCCCGAGGCCAGGGCCGCGCTCCCTCCCTGGGGCTGGTGATAGCCTGGCTCTCAGGACGCTGAGGGGACAGATAAGAGGCTCACACGACGACCCCGCCCTTCGCCCTTCGGGAGTGGCCTCGGGGAACAGGGTCCCTGCAGCCCGGGGGAGGCCCGCTCTCACGGGAGCCGGCTCTCTGGCCACTGGGTCCGGCTGGCACCCCGACCCTAGGGGTGTGGAGACATAAGCTGGGAAAATCCTCGGGCAAGTGGAATGGGGAACTGGGATGGACGGGGCCCCAGGGGGCCTGTCCTCCCCTGCATGTCACCGGTCATGCGGTTCGACCTTCTCCTGACCTTTCCTCCCTGGGGGTAACTGTTAGGCCTGTAGGGCAGTTCGACCCTCCAGGGCCACGTGCAAGCTCCCCCACAGGAGGACAAGGACCGGGAAAAGCTCCCTGGACACCAGGCCTCAGACCACATGAAGAACTGAACCGCCCTGAAGGCACCTGAGCGTACCCCCGTTCCCGTCCCCCCACAGCCCAGCCCAGCTCGGCCCCAGGCCCACCCTGATGAGCACAGGAGGATGGAGCCCCAGCTCCGGGGACTGCCCCATCGCCCCCCCTCTCCCCCCGCACCCCCCCCCGTCCCCGTCCCCGTGGCTGGTGCTGGACAGCCCTTCCTTTGCATATCCCACCCCCACCCCTTCCCTTAAATAAGTTTCGTTTTTCTTTATCCACCATCTGAGAGGGCTGCTGAGCCTGCCTGCCCACCCCCGCGCTGACCTTCCACTAAGAACACCCCAATAACAACACCGAGCTTGCGCTGCATTTCCGCTCCAGGCCCAGAAGAGCCACAAGACGGGGGAGGGGGGGTGGGGGGGGGCGACCCCTGCCCCAGCTGCAATGACTGGCGCTGGAGAGCGCCCCCTAAAGGCCCTGAGAAGGCTAACCCCTGTTTTGTAAAACCACTGTTTGAAATTATCTATTTTTTTAGACAGCTTCTTATTCTAAAAATAAACAAACAAACAAACAAACAAATAAATAACTTTGCTTTCCAGCCTGCTTTAGCCTGAACAATGAGGAAGATAAACTGAGCCGTCTGATCTTGTAGGCCAGAGACTAGACACGCCCATACTCTCCTGCCATGCCGGTTGTATTATTTAGTTGGATGGAACTGTGTGGTTTTCAAGGCCAGCAGCGGGATAACCACTAAGCACACACGGGGCTGGCTCTTCAATAAAAAGGGAAGTTCTGCTTGTAGCTTGGCTTGGAATTTGAATTCATTTTCTCTGAGCCCACCGGTGAGTAAAGTGTGACTCCAAGCTCTCCAGCATTGCTTGATTTATTCCGGCTTCCTGTAACAGCCCCAGCCTTCCCGCTTTCTCTCTCCTGGGGGCTCCCCATGCCTCCCCCCTTCTGGCATCTCCTGAACACTGAGGGACCCCAGGAACCAGCCACCGGGGGAGCAACAGGCAGGGCAGTGGCAGCTCCTCCAGGCTCACCCCCTGAGCCCATCCCCCAGCCCCCCCTTTCTCTGACTCTCCAGTGAGCGGACAGAGCCGCCTGGCTCTGCTGTTGCTTCTGTCCTAGGCCTTCCTGTCACGCTGTCCCAGCTGTCACAAACGTACCCTCACGTCACCTGGACTCGAACCTCGGAATCGCTCCTGCACAAAGTCAAGAGCCCACACGGGACGGGCCGCCTCGGCAGACCCGCTCTGACACACACACACACACACACACACACACACACACACACACACGCAGATGCCACGGTGCCGGTTCCGTGCGGGCCGCGGGCAGGTTCCCGCTGCCTCTCCCCTCTGTGCGGGGTGCGGGAGGTCGGCCCAGACAGGAGCTGAGCGGAGAGCCAGGAGCCGGCTCAGTCGGACACGGGGTGGCTCCCTCGCCCGGAGTAACCGCGCAGGCTGTCTTTGCACGCTGCCGTGTTTACAGCACAGCAATGGAAACCATCGCCACCTAAACACACAGCTGTCACCGGTGACGAAGGCCCAGGTGCAGCGAGAGGCCTGGGTCCTGCCCACGCCTCACCTTCCCGCCCGTGAGCACCAGGCGTGTGACCGGCCGGCCTCCTCCATCCTCCATCCTCCATCCTCCATCCTCCATCCTCCATCCTCCAGCACGCCTCAGTGCTTGAGCGTCAACCTCTGAACCAGGAGGCCACAGTTCGATTCCCGGTCAGGGCACGTGCCCTGGTTGCAGGCTCGATCCCCAGTGGGGGGTGTGCAGGAGGCAGCCAATCCCCGACTCTCTCAGCATTGATGTTTCTCTCTCTTTCTCCTTCTCCCTTCCTCTCTGAAATCAATAAAAAAAATTTTTTTAAAGAAAAAAGAAAAAGACACATTTTTAAAAGACACAGAGGGGTGGTGAGATTTCTGCTCTTCTGCTGGTTCTTTCTAAGAACAAGGCAGAGGACGGGTCGCAGAGGCGGAGGGAGGGAGGGGGAGAGACGGGGGAGGGGGAGGGAGAAGGGAGCCTCAGTGGGCAGCACCCTTCCCTGGAGAGTGCTCCTCTCACTGGGCTTCCAGAAAACGGGGGCAGGGCACCACGTCCACTCAGCGGACAGGGCAGCAGGAACGGGGATTCTCGGGACCAAGGCAGGTCCTGTGGTCCGGCTCCCGCCGGCCCGGCCGAAGAGCCTCCCAGCCGCCCTCGGCCTCCAGGCCCACCTGGCCCAGTGCTGACGGATGAGTCCCCTGGGCTGGACTCTGGTCCGATCCCGAACCCTCACCGGTGCCGTTCCCCTTGCCGGCCGCCCAGGAATGCTGCCCGGTTGGCCTGCAGCATTCCTGGTGCCTGGTAATTAGCCTCCCACCCGTCACCAGCCAGCAGCCTGGCTGTGGGTCCCGACTGCTCACCACGGGTGTGTGTGTGGGTGTGTGTGTGTAGGGGGGGGGGTGAGGGGGGTAGGGGGTGAGGGTGTGTGTGTGTGGGGGTGAAGGGGGGGGTGTATGTGTGTGGGGGTGTGGGTGTGGGTGTGAGGGAGGTAGGGGGTGAGGGTGTGTGTGGGGGGGTGAGGGGGGTGGGGGTGTATGTGTGTGTGGGGGGGTGAGGGGGGTAGGGGGTGAGGGTGTGTGTGTGTGGGGGGGGGGCGTGCCTTGAATCCAGTCCGGCTGTAGCTCGTTGACATGTGTCGTGAATAACATTTGCTTCAGCCGCTGGCGAGGAGGGTGCTCAGGAAGAAACACGCTGGGGAGAATGCATCTCCTTGAGCCGCTCCTGCTCCGGGGGCTCGGGGTCCAGGCTGACTGACAGCCCCTTTGGGGCGCGGGGCGGGCTCTGGGCTGGGGTTGGCACTGGCCTGTGGGTCTTACAGTTCCTGCTTGGTGACCTCACAAGGGCTAATGAACTTCTGAGCACAAACCTGAAATGGTGAATTGGTCTCTAATGCCTCTTCCCGCATCAACACTCTCTGGTCAGAGCGTCAGCTGCACCCTGAGGGCAGCTCCCCCCCACCCCCCCGTGACCCTGGGAACTCAGGGCTGCAATGATCTGGGAGCAAAGGGTCCTTCCAGGGCGTCCTGACCAGCCCCCCCTGCCGCCAGTCTGGCCCCCACAGCCCTGGGGTGGGGGTGGGGCCAGAGACGCTGCCACCGCTCTGACGCCAGGCTGTGCCCACAACAAAGGAGGTGGCGGCGTGGCTCCGTGGGTGAGCGTCGGCCTGTGACCAGGAGGTCACAGTCCCATTCCCGGTCAGGGCATCCTGCCCCAGAGGGGCGTGCAGGAGGCAGCCGACCGATTCTCTCTCATCACTGATGTTCCATCTCTCCCCCTCTCCCTTCCTCTCTGACATCAATTAAAAAGTAAGTATGTAAAAGAAAGGCCAGCCCTGGGGGCGGAGAACCCTCTGGAGGAAAAGGACTCCCCCCCCCCCCCGCCCCCAGCACAGCCTGAATCTCTGGGAGAGGCTGAGCCGAGAGAGGGCTTCCCGCCCCAACAGGCCCGTCCGGCTCCGGCTCCGGCTCCGGCCTGGGCCAGCTTTCGGGTGACCTGCGGGGCAACTTTGAGAACCGCCTGACTCGCTGGCTCAGAAGCAGCGCCTTGGTCTGTGCCTCAGCCCAGCGCCCATTTTAGGAGACAGCCTTCGGCCCAGCACAGGCAGGTGGGATCCCCACACCACCCCCACGCGTGGCAGTGCCGGGAGCGCAGGCGCAGGCCCGGGGACACCCCGGGGCAGACTTGGGGCAATGCCCAGGAAGCTCACCTGAGTCCCCCTCCGGCTCCCGGGCAGCCAGCGCGGAGCAGAGACGAGGATGTGAAACTCCAGATCAGGCCCCACAGCGGCAGCCAGGACCCGGCCAGGCGCCGGGCCGCCCTTCAATGTCACCCCTTCCAACAGCCCGAGGGCAGCTCGGCTCTGAGGTGGGCAGGATCAGGCGCCAGCGCCCCCTCCTCCCGCTGACCTGACGGCTCCGGAAGGGCCGGCGCTCACTGACTGTAGCCATCGCCCGTGGGCGTCCGGGGCGGTGCGCGAGGCCTGACTCACTCAGCACGAGGAGGGTGTCGCCACGTCCCGTAGACGCCCACGGTCTGCTGTGAGGCGGGACAGGCCCCCAGCGAGCACCCGGCACGCCTGTGACTGTGTGAGCCGTCCAGGCAGAGAGACCACGCCAGACAGGACTGTGAGGACCCGGGGAGCAAGCCGCCCTGCCAGGTGAAAGGCCACGGCAGGTCACGTGGGGTCAGGGGCACGCTGCTCTCCAGGGCAAGAGCCCCATTTCCAGAACAAATGTGCCAACGGTCGTGTTATCTCTATACACAGGCCATGGGCTGTGCCTTCCTGTCACCAGTAACGACCACCACAGACCAATTCCCTTCTGATCCTGCCTGTAGGCACCGGACCCTCCTCCTCCCCCTCCCCCACCCTCCCCTCCCCCTCCTGCTCCTCTTCCTTCTCTTCCTCCCCCCCCTTCTCTTCTCCTCCCCCCTCCTCCTTCTCTTCCTCATCCTTCTCCTCATCCTCCTTCTCTTCCTCCTCTTCCTCTTCCTTCTTCTTCTTCTGCAAATATATTTTTATTGATTTCAGAGAGGAAGGAAAGGGAGAGAGATAGAAACGTCAATGATGAGAATCGTGGATCGGCTGCCTCCCGCACGCCCCCTCCTGGGGATTGAGCCACAACCAGGACGGAGCCTTGGCCGGGAATCGAACCCTGACCTCCTGGCTTATAGGTCAAAGCTCCACCCGAGCGACGCCCAGGGCTGGGGGCAGAATTCCTGAGCGGACACAGTGTACTGAAGAAAATGAACCGTCTGCTGTGTCCGAACACCGAACACCGAGCTCGGAGACAGCGGATCTCAGCTGAGACTGTGTCTTGGAGACCTGACGCCCGGTGGGACGGTCTGCTCACCTGGTGTTGCCTAGACACCGAGGCGCTGCCGCTGTACCAGCTGGGCCCCGAGCGCAGCCCATGTTCTCGGGCCTCGTTTTCTGAAACAGAATGAAGTCAGCAGGCCCGCCGCCCAGGGACTTACCGTGAGACGGCGGACAGCCACCGAGGGGACGGCCGCCTGCCCGCGGCCCCGCCCGGTGCCGGAGGCTGGGCCTGGCCCTCCTCAGCCCTCCGAGGCCTGGTGGTTTCGGGGCCTGGTGGGCGCAGCCTGGCCCTGAGTCCCTTCCAGGAGCCAACCGGCCTCCCAGGTCCGGGGCAGGTGCTCCTCATCAGCCGGAGGCGGAGGCCTCTGCTCTCCCTGGGCCTGAGGCAGCCGGCCTGCGACTCTGGTCGGGAGCCTGGGTGGGGTGGGGGAGGTGGGGGCGGGGGAGAATGGGCTGGCGGGGGCCTCAGGAGCGCACTGCACACTGTATGTGGGGGGGGGGGTCCCCCAGGTTCAGGCAGAAAGCACTTTGCGGCGCGTCACAGAAATCAGGTCTCCCTGTGACTGCGGGCACGGTCCCGCCTTTCCTACAGATTGGCCTCGGTGGCTCCTGCTCCTGAGATTTCTCCTCCGGGGGGGACGCTCCTGTGGAGAGGAAGTAGGACTGAGAGGAGGCAGGGCATGGGTAGGACTTTGAGGAGAGCAGTGGTGTTTTTTTTGTGTGCGTGTGTGTGTTTAAGTATATTTTTATTGATGTCAGAGAGGAGGGGAGAGGGAGAGAGAAACATCAGTGATGAGAGAGAATCATAGACCGCTGCCTCCTGCACGCCCCCCACTGGGGATGGAGGCCGCAACCCCGGCATGTGCCCTGATAGGGAATCAAACCGTGACCTCCTGGTTCGCAGGTCGATGCTCAGCACTGAGCCACACCGGCCAGGGCGAGAGCAGTGTTTTCAGGAACTCGGCCCCAGGACACGGAGTTTAGGCATGGCTGGGACTCAGGGTTGGAGGGTGCCTGGGCCGGGGTGGGTCAGGCCTACATTCCAGGGCGGAGGAATCTGGGTCGGTGTAGGCACGCCCCACCCCATCACGGGATCTCCGGGCGCTGTACCCACAGCCAGACTGGAAATTCCCTGGGATCCCAGCTGTGCCGGCCAGCTGTGCACGGGCAGGGCGGGAGGGAAACAGGGAGGGAGGAGGGAGGAGGGAGGAGGGGAGGGAGTCAGGGCCCAGGTGGGAGGCCCCGCACTCTGTGACGGCAGCTGAGGCCACAACCCGGACACCGTCACCGGGGAAAAATGTTTGGAGCCGCCGAGGTCCGGCGTGCGGCCTGGCCTTTGTTTGGAAGGGAGCGTTGGGCGGGGCGGCCCCTGTCACGTTACGTGACTAACAGGAGTGAAAAGACCCCAGTCTTTTTTTTTTTTAAATTTCTTTATTGATTAAGGTGTCACATATTTGTCCTCATCCCCCCATTCCCATCCCACACCCCTCCCCACGGATGCCTCCACCCCCCTGTTGTCCTTAACCATTGGTTAGGCTCGTATGCATGCACACAAGTCCTTTGGTTGATCTCTCCTAAAAGACCCCAGTCTTAGCGACTCCAGGGACACGCGGTCGGTCGCTAGCAACACCGTATGGAGGTCGGACAGCTGCTCAGAGAGCAGACCTTAAGGTCTCACCGTCACTGTGGGGACCTACGTGCACCTGGCTGGTGGTGGGAGCATTTCCCAACGGACACAGCCTCTGGCTACGGCCGAGCCTGATGCAATGTCCACTGCACCTCAGCAAAGACAAACAAATAAATAAAGAGAATCCAGGCCACGGGCCCGGCCAGCCGCATCCCTCGTCAGGGCGGGCGTGCGGGCTCTGCCTGAGGGTTGGCTTCCTGGCCGCACTGACGGAAGGCTGGAATCCTGACCGGCGCGCTCCACGGCCTGCTCACGGCTACGTGGGGAAACACTTCTCACCCGGAGGAGAGGAGCACAGGGGCCTGCCGGTGTGGCTCAGTGCTTACAGCGCCGGCCTGGGGACTGAAGGGTCCCGGGTTCCACCCCAGTCAGGGCCCAGGCCCGGGTTGTGGGCTCCATCCCCAGGGGGAGGGCGCCGGAGGCAACGGATCAATCATTCTCTCGCATTGTTGATGTTTCTCTCCCTCTCCCTTCCTCTCTGAAATCAATAAAAACACATTTAAAAAGGAAAGACTCGTCACTTCCTTCCCGTGCGTCCTGTTTGTTTGTTTTTGTGCCGCGGAGCCGTCTTCCTGAGTCGGCCTGTGAGCTCAGAGGGGAGTGTGTCCTCACAGCCTCACGGTCTGTGGCTGGCCGGGCCGCGGGGCTGGGACAGCTGGTCTTTTTAAACTACTATCGCTTTCCCATCCCCTCGCCAACCTCCCGGAGCGGAACGGCGTGGAGAATCTCGCTGAGGCTGGGTCCCAGGCTCACACAGGAGGGGAAGGCCTGTTGGCGGTGTGCGTGCTGCCCCCTGGGGGCCGTTCTTCGCGCTGCAACGCTCAACGCTCTTGTCCAGCCTCTACTTGGTGAACCCATGTCCTTTGCCGGAAGGAAGCGACCCGTATCCCTGGGCACCTCGGATCCGTTTCCCTCTACAGACAGGTTGTTCCTGAAGCCCCTCGGCCCCTCGCAGCCCCTTTTAACCATAAACCCCAAAACGGACCTGCTGGGCGCCCGCTGCTTAATTCAAAGGCGGGCTCCCTGTCCGACGTCGCGGTGGTGGACGGCAGGTGGCCCTCGGAGCGTGTGTGCGGGGGCTGCGGCTCCGGCTCCATCCCGCTCAGCGGAGCCGCCATCGCCCCATCGAGCTGCGGTGCGCCAGCCTCCGCTCGGCCTGTTTGGGCTCTCTGATAAACCCTTCCCCTACAGCTGAGACAGTCCTCATGGGAGCGACTCGTTTGAAACAGCTCATAGGCCTTTACAAAACTGCAGGCCAACATCCTTAGGGAGCACAGACACCCCCCCCCCCCCCCCGCAAGGCTGGGCCTGGAGAATGCGGGGAGCCCTGGCGAAGGTCACAGGTTCGTCAGCATCAGCCCCCCCCCCCGCCCCCCTCGGTTAAGGAGAGCGTCGCAGCTCTGAGCGGGGAGCCCCTCTGGTCCTGTGGTGATGGTGGCCCTGGGCCAGCCACCGCGGGCCTGCTGGGTACGGCCTCCCTCCGCGAGGCTCAGGCCCCCAACGGACTGGACGCACCTTGACGGTCAGGGGACGCTGGCTCGGGAGTCCGGGGGACGCGGCTTGGAACAGGAAAGCAGCTCGGAGAGGAGTCTGATCACCCCCAGGGGGCCCTCCGTGGGGCCCCTGTCGCTCCGTTTCTGCACAGAACCCCCCGCTGGGGAGACGTGCTCAGGCTCAGCAGCTCCCCCTCCGACGTGCCTTTCTAAAAATAGGTTTTCACTGGTTTGTTTAGAGAGAGAGGAAGGGAGAGCGCTAGGGAGAGGGAAGCACCAATGACGAGAGAGAATCATGGACTGGCTGCACTGGGGCTCGAGCCTGCACCCCAGGCCTGTGCCCGGACCCGGAATCGAACCCGGGACCTTCCGGTTCCTGTCGATGCTCAGCCACTGAGCCGCCGGCCGGGCTGTCCTACCTGTGGCTCTGCTGACGCACGGCGGGCGGTGACCTGACACCGCTGCCCGCCGGTCCCAGGGCCTTGCCCGCTGTCAGAGCCCTCAGGGCCGGCGACGTCTGCCCGGGGCCGAGAGCCCCCTCCCCACTGTCTCCTGTAGCAGTGGCTGCGCCTCACAGGGCGGAACCCGGGCGCCCGCATCCGCCCGCTCCCACGGCCCTGGGGTCAGGGCTCCACGTGGGGCGTCCACGCAGCACCACGGGCAGCTTGTGGTTGTTTGGAAAGTGACCGCAGACACACCTCCCTGGCCCTTCCCGGGCCTGACCCGACGTGGGGGAGACCTTCTGTGGGGGCTGAACCCAGTGTGGGGGCGCCTGCCCCTCCTGTCCGGCCCGGGGGACCCCAGCACGTAATGCTGCCCAGTGACCGGCTGGTGACCAGGGGAGACGCCCAGGGCTCGGATCCGTCCCTCCCCCAGCGGGTCCCCCAGGCCTGGGAGGATGTGGGGTCCATGCTCATGGGGAGCCGGGGTAGGAGGAGGGATGCACGTGATTTCTCCCGCTCAGAAAGCTCACAGCTGACCCACCCAGTGGACACGTACGTGCTGCTCCGTGTGACGGGTGTGGGGACAGGCTGAGCTTCGTCTGGGGAGGAGAAAGGAGACACGGACCAGCTCTCGGGAAGGACAGGGAGACCCCGGGATGGAGACTTGGCGGGTCGGCGGGCCTCGGAGAGTCCACGGAGGCGAGGCCCGGGACGGGATCCACCCGAGGGAAGGCCCGGGGCCCGGAGCTGAGTGGCGCCTGCGGGTGGGACTGCGTCTCCCCCTCCAGCGGGCGACGCTATCCCGTGGCTGCGGGAAGACGGCGGCTGGAGGGGCCACGGGCTCAGAGGACACGGAGCCTTGTGAGGCGGTGAGCAGCCGAGTGGGATCTGCCTGGAGGGCAGGCGCCCCGCGGCCACGGGAGAAGCCGGGAGGGGGGGAGGGGCTGGGGGCGGTGGTCTGTGGGCACAAGGGCAGAGGGTCCTGTTGGTGTGACCGACGAGGGAGGTGAACGGAGAGAGAGGCTTGGACACCGGCCGCCCACGATGCCAAGGGTGCCCCCAAGCGCCCACCAGGGAGGCAGGGCTCAGCCCCAGGGGGGCCGGTGCTGCGGGCCGGGGTTCTGCCGTGGAGACGGATGAGGAGAGGGTGGGGGGACTGGGAAAGGGCAGGAAGGACGGAGGGGGCTCAGAGAGAGAAGGCTCTCCCGGCCCCGGCCCCGGGGCTTCCGGGAAGGGGTGCCCGGCGCAGGGGGAGGGCAGGCTGCTGGCGGGACAGGGTGTGTGCGTGGGGAGGGGCGGCACCTGGTCTGACCTCCGCCCCAGGGATGCTGGTGAGATGAGGTTCTCACTCAGGCGAGTGGCCAGGCCGGTTGGAAGTGGGTGTGGTCTCCGGGGAAACCCACCTGTGCGTGTAAACCGCGGCGACCGTGGGCGGGGCACCCCACGCATGGGGTCTGCGCCCGGAGGGACCCCGAGCTCGCGGCCGGCCTCCCTCCTCGCTCTCCTTGCTCTCTGCTCTGCCTGCCCTTAGCGGTTTCACTCCCTCGCCCCGGGAAGCGGAGCAGAAGCGCCCAGGCCGCGCTCCCACGGAGCCCATTTAAGGCGGCGAACAGCGAGAAGCAAGCTGTGAGCGCCCGTTGCTGCTCCGGCCGCTTCCGGAGGGAGGTTGTCGTTTTTAATTCACAGCCGACCCGGGAGCGTTTGGGTTCACGGACAAGTGGGGAGGCCAGGACAGAGCCCTCGCCTCCCTCTCCCCCCCCGCCCCCCGATGGCGGCGATGTCCTCGTGACCACGTTGCAAACGAACGCCCCGGACGGTCGGGGCTCTCACTGACCTGACCACAGTGTCCCGTGACGAGGCCACGCCAGGCCGGTTCAGTCTCACTGAGGGAGCAGGACCCCTCGGGCTGGGTGTCCGCGCTCCGGAGGAACAGGGTCCGTGGAAGCCTGGAAGCTGGCCACGCCTCCTCCACGCTGAGCCCTGCTCCCCCTGGCTGGAAAGCGAGCCACGGGGAGGGATCCTGCGTGGACTCGGCCCCGAGCGGCCCTGACCCCGTGTCCGTGAGCCGCGGCGGGAATTCCCAGCACCCGTGTGTGACGCCCTGGGGAGGAGTCAGACACGGACACTCCCAAAGACTTTTCTTCTGCTCCTTGTCCCCTCCCCTCCCGCCTCCCAGGCCGAGCCGGTGAGGGAGTGCAGGAGCTTGCCTCATGGCCATGGGCTGTGATGGCCACGGCAGGATGGCCACGGGACCTGTGCCATGGACAGTGAGGCCACAGACAGTGATGGCCATGGGCAGGGATGGCACGAACAGTGATGGCCACAGACATGATGGCCACGGGCAGTGATGGCCATGGACAGTGATGGCCACAGACAGTGATGGCCACGGGCAGTGATGGCCATGGACAGTGATGGCCACAGACAGTGATGGCCACGGGCTGTGATGGCCACGGGCAGGAGAAGGCGGTTCGGCTGTGATGGCCATGGACAGTGATGGCCACGGGCTTGATGGCCACGGGCAGATGGCCACGGGACTAGCCATGGACAGTGATGGCCACAGACAGTGATGGCCACGGGCTGTGATGCACGAGCAGGGATGGCCACGGCAGGAGAAGGCGTGCGGGCTCAGGAGCACGTTGACAGGAGGACAGCTGCCAGAGGGCGTGAGCAGCGGGCCCACCCGGAGCGGGGGCCCTGGCCTCGAGGCCCCCTGAGCTGGGTGTGCGGATGCACCCTTGGACCGCCCGACACGTCTCTTCTCGTTGCTGCTCAGAGCCTAGGACAGCCAGTGGCTGAAGACCAGGTTACTGAGCCCCTGTGGCCGGTGCCGTCTGCACACACGAGATCGCAGCGTGTGATGGGCCGTGGCTTCTGAGTGCAGGCGCGGGGGCTGTTCCAACGATGGACAGGCGATGAGGGCGGGGCCCTGTCTCTGGTAAAGCTCTTTGGTCTGCACGGCTGTGTTTCTCCGAGTTTAAACGACACGAGAGTTCACTCCAATAAAGAGTAAACATTGCTTCCAGACATTTAATGGCAGAACCATTTACAGGAGTGGAACATGAGTCCGAGGTACAGAGGCCCACGGGGCGGTGGGGGGGCGACGGGGGAGGGGAACGCCTGAGCCCTCTCCCTGTGACCGGACCGCGGGGAGAGCCGGCCAGGAGGGACAGGAGCCCCAAGAACTCACCCCTTCACGGCCCTAACGGAGCGACCGCGTCTGATGAGAAGGTGTAAAGAGAGCGGAGCCACGGAGACGGGGGCGGGGCCACTCACCCTGACGGGACCGCAGGCAGAACTCACCCACAGAACCAAGAACGCGTGAGCAGAAGGACAGGGGCCGCTCCACGCGCCCAGGGGGACTCCGGCACAGCGGTCGCCCTCCTTGCTGAGAGGGTGTCATAGGATATATATATATTATATATTTATATTTATATATTTATTTATTTGTAGACTTTAGTAAAAACTCTGACTACGCAGCTAGTGTCCGGCTCTCACTCGCCTTCAGATCCTCACGGAGGCTTCTCGGGCGCCCTCAGGCGGCACCTGGGCGCCTGGCACGGGCCATGGGGGGCGGGGCTGAGCTGGTCCCCGCGTGACCGTGGGAAGTGAGAGGTCGAAGGTGGCGCGGGACCCACCACTGGTGTGCGGGGCGACGTTTCTGAATCGAGCCAGCGAGCCGAGCCGCGGAGGGAGAGCCGGCTGAGCCCTTTAGAGTGGAATGAGCACAGTGTGGGGGGCGGGGGGGGCGGGGGGGGGGCGGTGGTGAGTCCGGGGTGACGCGTGGGCGGCGGGCGGCCCTGGGGCTCTCCTGGGCGTGCCTTCCTCTGCGTGGGGACCAGCGCTCTGCCCCTCGAAAGTGGGGCCTTTGTGCTGACGTTTGCACCGAAGCCTGCACCGTCTCTCCTCCGTCGGACGCCCCTCCGTGGGGCCGGGCGAGCCGGGCCGAGACGCTGGGGTCGGAGGCAGCACCCATGAGGAAGTCGCATGGCGCCTAAGGAAGGAGGGAGGGGTCCCGGGCCCCCGTCCGAGTCTCTACAAAACCTCGTGCAAGCAGCGCCGTGTCGGTGCCTGACGCTCCTCTGCACAGGCACCTGTCCAGGGTTTGGACGGAGCCTGGACATCACTGCTTTCAGCGCTGGACGCCAACGCCGGGGTCAGGGCCGCCGGGCAGACGGTCCTGGTGTTTGTCAGCGTCGGTGGGAAGGGACGGTGGCTTCCTGGCGCGTCCCCAGGACCCTCCGCGGTCTCCCTGGGGGCAATATGCGGGCTCAGCATCCTGCTTCCACATTAACTCCCCTTCATCACTTTAAATTAAAAAATATGTATCTATTTACTGATGTCAGAGAGGAAGGGAGAGGGAGAGAGAGAAACATCAATGATGAGAATCATGGATCGGCTGCCTCCTGCACGCCCCCTGCTGGTCATGGAGCCCGCAACCCGGGCCTGTGCCCTGACCGGGAATCGAACGGTGACCTCCTGGTTCGTAGGTCGAGGCTCCACCACGGAGCCACGCCGCCGGGCCCTTCGTCACGCTAATGTGCGGGCACTAGCTCTTCATTTCGTCTCCGACGCAGCTGAGCTCGAGCCACGGCGAGCACATCGCTTCATCCCGGGTGCGCCTGCTTCGTGCTCATGGAAACATCTGGACCGTTGAGATCTGAGCCAGGAGAAGCGGAAAATGCCCCGAGGTTGTTTCTCCACCTCCACACCGTCAGGACCCTCGTCTGCGGTCGGCGGGGGCCGGGACCCGGCTGGTCCTGCCCTGGAGAGGCCGTGTCCTGCCCGGACCCTGCCCCGCACGCCCGTGGAGGATGCATTGGGAATGGGACCACGTCACCTTCAGCCACTGCCTGCCCCTGGGTGCTCGCGGGCCTGGAGAGCCGGGGGCCACTGACCTTCACGCCACGTGACAGAGTCGAGGGCGGGACACCCCAAGACGTGGGGTCCCCTGGCCGCTGTAGGACCAGAAGCAGGCGGTCCGGCTGCTGTCTGGGGGTTCTGGGCGTCGCGTGCGATCCCAAGTCCTCTGTGGCCGCAGTGCCGACGGGCGTTCCGCCTGAGCTGAGAAGGCCGCCCCGTCTGTCGCCGCCATCCCGACCGCGGCGTCAGCGCCCTCACAGGACGGGCCGAGCCCCGCTGGGCAGGCTCACGTCTGGTCCGACCTCGGGCGTCGGGTCAGGACAGGGCGCCCAGGGGGGCACACAGCTCAGGCCGCCCACACTGTGGTTTTCTGCCTCGAAGTCTGGAACCCTGTGCTCCACCCAAACTCTCAGGACAGCGCAGACAGACATGCAGACACGACAGCAAAGCCCTCGGCCAGGCCCTGGGCGGGTGGGCGGGCGGGCAGGGCCGGGCGGCGTGGGCCGCAGCAGGAAGAAAAGCCACGGAGGCTCACGCCTGGGGAGAAAGGACGCGCGGGGACGGAGCCGCGTGGCCAACGGAGGACGGAGCCACGCAGGCCGTGTCTGGGACCCGACTCTACGCTCCCGGCTGGGCTGGCCCACTTTTCGGGGGGCGGGGGGGGGGCAGAGCAGGACCCGGTAGCACGTCCACGTCCGCGGGGACCAGTCAGCGCATGCTCGTGGGGGTCCTGCTGCCCCACCGAGACCACGGGCCTGGCACCACAGGTGGCTGGGCGGACGCAGACGTGGCGGGCGGGACCTCTGACCTTTCGCGTCCTGGGAGCCGGTCCGCCCTGAGCGCGCTGCCGCCCCCTGCCGCGTGCAGCCAGCCCCGTGCCTCCCTGACGGTGGGCGCCGCCCTCCCGCCCCCCCCACCGGCCTCTGAGTAGACCCTCTCCCTGTCCCTCCCGATGCTCCCCAAAGCGTGGCCCGGCCCTGGCCGGTGTGGCTCGGTGGAGAGAGCGCCGGCCTGCGGACTGAAGGGTCCCGGGTTCAACTCCGGCCTAGGGCACGTACCTCGGTGGCAGGCTCCTCCCCGGCGGGGCGCAGGCGGGAGGCAACAATCAATGTGTCTGCTCACATGGGTGTTTCTCTCTCCGCCTCTCCCCCTCCCTCCCGCTCTCTCAAAGTCAGCTAACCCTCGGCTGAGGGTTAACGGAACAGTGTGAAGCGGTGGTGTGACCCCGGAGCTCGGTCTCTGTGGGGATAAATGAGCGGGACCGACCAGCAAGTATTCTAAACGGTTTTATTTCTCTTTACATGTAAGTACGTAAACATGGCTTCTCTCTGCATTCATGAGGGACTGTCACGGGGAGAACGGGATCTGTGGCACTTGGTCGGGCCACGGGAGCGGTGGACGTTCCGTGGGCCCGGCGTCCGCTCCGCTGCCCCACAACCGTCTTTGGGACTCGGGGGGGAAACAGGTCCCTCCAGGTTCCCCACTGCGAGGCAGTGCCTCGCCGCATTCGGGGGTCGGTTAAGGTGTTCACCTCGGAGCGGTTTAGGCCAAGACTGTGTGTATGTGTGTGAGTGTGTGTGTGTGGGGGGGGAGGGGTGGTTTTAGGATAAAAATGAGTCTACAAAACATAAAAAAAAGAAACTAAATCCAGTGAATACGTTCGTTCGAGTCAGGATCAGAGAGTCTGGGATCCAAAATAAATAAGTATTCTCTAATTTCAGAATCTGTCGTTGTACGCTTTGCACAAGGTCGAGGACGGGAGAGAAGGCCCCGGGGCTGCCGGCGGGCACGCGTGTGCAGCTGGTGGGCACGCGTGTGCGGCTGGCGGGCCCGGAGTCCCGGCTCCCCGTGGGGCCTGCGCGGCCGGGCTCCCCGAGAGCAGCCCCTCGCCAGCCCCTGCGGTGGCCCCGACGCCGGCCCTGCGGGCGCTCCCGCTGTGACTGCCACGGGGCACAGACAAGGCCTCGGGACGGCACACGCTCGTGTAGGTGTTTATTTAGGTAGAAAAACGCGCTGAACACTCTGGGGAAACAGGGCTCATGATAGAAGAATATTCCAGGGAAATATTATTATTATTTTTTTGCATTTTCAAGGATATACATTCGTACTGATTTTTGCTTCCAAATATATTTTAAGGCTGTTTGGTAAACTATATACCGGATATGAGGTTCAATTTACAGGGTGCTGTTCTTACAGGGAGTTCTTAACGACTCAGCTTTAAAAAAGTAAAACGGAAGCGAGACAGACATGCGTGAGTGTCCACTGCGCTCCGAGGCGCCCATGCTCGGTGCGGTGGGGGGGGGGGGGCCTGCAGGCTGCGAGGCGGGGGGGGGGGGGCGCCCCTCACTGCACCTGGGCAGGCGCCAGGGGCAGAGAGCTGGGCGCGGCCTAAAGTGCGAGTCACAGGGCGGGACAAAGTGCTACGTGGGGACGAGGCTCTGCGAGGGGCGTCCTGCCCGGAGCGGCAGGCGGAAGACGGGTGTGGGGCGCGGACACCTGTCCTCGGGGAGCGCCTGCCTTCCCCTGGGGGCGGGGAGCCGAGTGGGGTGGGGGGTTCCATTTCTCCTCTGCACAGCGGCCCGCCCGTCCTTCTGGCATGACGGTCGCCGTGGCGACGTTGACGCAAAGCGGAGCCTTCGAGTCCTTCCTGCTGCTCGGAGCGCCCGTCGGAGCCAGGAGCGAGCCCTCAGCGTCCCGGCTGAGGTGGCCACGCGGGACCTTCCCCATCGCGACGACGGCAGGCGGCCCGGGCCGGGGTCTGCATCTCTCCTCGCCGCGCACGCGAGCCGGGCCCCTTCCTAGTCCTTAACCTTTCCCCTCACCACGGTCCTTCACTCTCTGTTGGTTTGTTTTCCTTGGGGCGCCCTGCGGGGTCCCCCGACAGCCGGGGCCACACACACATCTATGTCTGAACCCCACGCTGCGTGAGGGGGAAGCTGACCGACGGGCCGTGTCTGGACGGCGTCTGCTCCCCGCCCGCCCCCACGGGAGCGCCCGCCGCCGCGGACACCCACCTTGACCGATGCCTCGCCCCCCCCCCCCGCCCCCATGGAGGGAACTCCTCACGTGTCGATGGTGCTGGGCCTTCCCGGGTCAGACCGGGCCTCGGGTCGTGGAGACACACGTGGGGAGGGTGGTGGCTGTGGGGTGCCTTCTCGCTCGTCACCACACACTTGGCACACGGAACATGGGCTGGTGGGCGGGTTCAGGAGCAGCGCCCCGGGGGGGCTCCCTGCACGCCGGGGGGAGTGCCTGCAGGGGGGGGGGCAGGCCTCCAGGGAGTGGGGAGATGCACCCGTTTGAACGTGTTTGTTGTTCTTGCCTCTGATTATCTCACGATTTATAAAAATAGAAATAACAAAATGTGAGCCGGTCCCTCTCCGGAGGTGTGTCCTGCTCTCCCGAGAGGCCCCCGCGCCTGCCCGTCACGGCCACCTGGGAGCCAGGCCGTCCCGGGAGATAGAAAAGCCGCGTCTGCAGCGGTGGGGCGGGGCCCTGTGCGGTCCGCGGCGGGAGCCCGGCGGAGACGGTGGCCTGTCGCCGTCCTAGAGCCGCGTCTGGGCCTCGGGGATGTAGATCTCGATGCTGTCGGCGCGCTCGCCGGCCGAGTTCTGGCGGAAGGACGCCGCCCGCTTGGCGGCCAGCAGGCGCCTCCGGGCCTCTTGCCGCTGTCTGTCCGGCAGGTCCAGGGACTTCTCCCTCGTGATGGGGAGCTTCCCTTTGGGGGGCTTCTTTGGTATCGGAGGGGGGACCTTCCGCTCTTCCTGAAAAGCATCACACAGTCGAGGGCGTCAGGGATCCCCTGGCCGCACGCGACGCACCGCCCCGCCCCGCCTCCCCGCGGCCGGCCCCGTGCACGCGTGCCCCCCTCACATGCTCGGCCGCACGGGGCTGGGCGGGCGCGGGGGAGGGGGGGGGCGGGGGGCCGGGGGGTGCTGGCAGAGAGCTTGCAGATAAAGAAACCACTTCTGCACACCGGCAGCCGGCGTCTCCTTGGTCCTCGTCTATTTCATTCCTGCCTAAGCTCGGGCCGTGGCCGCCACCACCCCTCTCCTCTGCGGTTGCCTCTGGGACACGGGACCGCGGGAACACACGGGCCGGTCCTGTGAGGGTGTCCCTCGCACGGGGTCTCCTGGGCCTCGGGGCAGAGACTGCCCCTTTCTGGGTGCTGTGTCCTCAGGCGGGGCCGCGCTCCAGGCGGGGCGGGGTTCCCTCCCGTCAGGTCAGTCCCCGAGGACGGAAAGCCGGGCGGGGCTCCGCTGCCTTCAGACCCGCCGAGCAGGCCCCGCACTCAGCGCTTCATTGTCACCCCTTCCTCAGCCTTCACACGACCGGCACGGCGGGACCAGCCCCAGGCGCTGGACGCCGAGGTCCACTGTGGCTTCTGTCCAACCTGTGCGTCTGCACCCCGTCCCCTGGGAGAGGAGCTGTGGTCTCTGGGGGGCCTGTGTCCAGCCCGGAGGCCACGAGGCAGCAGGGCCCCTGGGGCAGCGGGCGGCAATGACTGTGCCTTTCACTCTAATTACCTGGCTGTGCACCCCAGCTGTGCCCCCAGCTCTGCACCCAGCTGTGCACCCCAGCTCTACACCCCAGCTGTGACCCCAGCTCTGCACCCCAGCTCTGCACCCAGCTCTGCACCCCAGCTCTGCACCCAGCTGTTACCCCAGCTTACACCCCCAGCTCTGCCCCCAGCTCTGCACCCAGCTCTGCCCCAGCTCTTACACCCCCCGCTGTGCACCCCAGCTCTGCCACCCAGCTCTGACCCCAGCTCTACACCCCCCAGCTTGTGCACCCCAGCTCTGCACCCCCAGCTTGCACCCCAGCTGTGCACCCAGCTGTGTACCCCAGCTGTGCACCCCCAGCTCTGCACCCCAGCTCTGCCCCCAGCTCTGCACCCCAGCTCTGCCCCCAGCTCTGCCCCAGCTCTCCACCCCCAGCTGTGCACCCCAGCTCTGCCCCCAGCTCTGCCCCCAGCTCTCCCCCAGCTCTGACCCCAGCTCTGCACCCCAGCTCATACCCCAGCTCTGCCCCCAGCTCTTACCCCAGCTCTGCCCCCAGCTCTGCACCCAGCTCTGCACCCCAGCTCTGCCACCAGCTTGCACCCAGCTGTGCACCCCAGCTCTGCCCCCAGCTCTGCCACCCAGCTCTGCCCCCAGCTCTGCACCCAGCTCTGCACCCCAGCTCTGTACCCCAGCTCTGCACCCAGCTGTGCACCCAGCTGTGCACTCCAGCTCTGTACCCCAGCTCTGCCCCAGCTCTGCACCCCTAGCTGTGCCCCCAGCTCTGCACCCCAGCACTGCACCCCAGCTCTACCCCAGCTCTGCCCCCAGCTCTGCCCCCAGCTCTGCACCTCAGCTGCTGCACCCCAGCTCTGTACCCAGCTCTGCACCCCAGCTCTGTACCCAGCTCTGCCCCCATCTCTGCCCCCAGCCTGCCCTAGCTCTGCCCCCCAGCTCTGCCCCAGCTCTGCACCCAGCTCTGCCCCAGTCTGCACCCAGCTCTGCCCCCAGCTCTGCCGCCTGCCCCAGCTCTGCACCCAGCTCTGCACCCCAGCTGTGCACCCCAGCTCTGCCCCCAGCTCTGCAGTCTGTCCCAGCTCTGCCCCCAGCTCTGCCCCAGCTCTGACCCAGCTCTGCATTAATCACTGCCCCGGGTCTGCTGCACTGACTGGCCCTGTCATCGCATTTGAATCATGTTGGTCTAGAAAATCCGGTTCTGATTACTCAGAACTTCTCTGGAATGTGCTGGGGACCCTGTGCTTGTCGCTAAGTCACGCCCACTCGGGAGCCTAGGACAGACGGCTCTCAGGGAAGAAATCACTGCCAGGCTCAGGTGTACCGGGAACGCCGGCCTCTCTCGGCCACGCTGCCGGCCGCCAGGACGTTCCCATCGCCCAGCTGTCAGTCAGGGTCACAGGTCTTGTCTGGAAGTGCAGCCGTGCCACCAGGAGGCTCATCTGGGAGGAGACGGCCTGGCAGCCCGTGGGGGCCTCTCAGCGTGGCCCCGGGGAGGGGATGAAAAGAACTCCGAGGACAGACCGTGTAGGGAGCGGGCGAGACGGACATGGGAGCTTTGGTTAGCGACTTCTCTGAATTGTTCCCGACCGAGAGATTCCTGCCACTACATACGGGCAGTGATTTGAATTGCATCCCAGCGTATATGTGCACATGTGAACAGTGTGCACCTCACACACATGTACACACACATGTGCACACACTTGGTCATGCATGACCAACCAAACACCCGGTGCAATGCTGTGCGTGGGCAGCCGCTTCTGCGCGGGCTCAGGGGGCCTGCGGGGCGGCGTGGGCCCCGCTCACTCACCTTCCTCTCCGGAGACGCCGTCAGCTTCCAGTCGCCGAGCTTCAGCTGCTGCAGCTCATCGAACTTCATGCTCACGTCCTCCACCGAGAGCTGCAGCATGTCCCAGTAGCCCGCCAGGTCCTGCGAGGTGGGCCTGGGCATGGCGCTGGGGTCCTGGAACACACAGCGGGGTTAGAGCCGGGACGGCGGGAGCCGGCAGAGGGCTGGGGCCTTCCCGGGGGCGGATTAGGGAGCAGCCAAGTCCCAATTCGGATGCAAACATTCACCAGGGCCCGGTTTGCACACCGTTTAAAACAGGAAAAGGCTCTCGAAGGGGGCACCCGGATTCGAACCGGGGACCTCTTGATCTGCAGTCAAATGCTCTACCCCTGAGCTATACCCCCTCCTGCTGACCATGGCATGTGGTTAATAAAGCCCTTTACGCATCCACTCACACGCGGGCTGTCGGTTCTGACTCAGCAGAGCCGCTCGGCCTGCTCAGCTGCACTTGCAACTCTGACACCGTGACCGCTCTCCCTTCCCCAAATGGCAGCGCGCCCGGTCGCACCGGCTCGACAGGCCCTGCCGGTCCCACCTGCGCACGGAGGCGGCACATGGGGCGGGGAGGAAGGCGAGGGCCGGCCGGCGCTTCGGAGCGGGACCAGCCGGGCCTCTCCGCTCTGCCTCCCAGGGCAGCGACCTGACAATGTGCCATTCGCTCCTCTGCAGGGAGGGCCGGCGGCTAGATCCCCGGGAACAAGCCGGCGCTGGCTGGGCGCTCGCTCAGGAGGGCCGGTGGGGTGGCCCCGGTGCCGCTTCCTCTCCCAGGCCTGCTGGACGGGCGGGCGGGCGGGCGGGCGGGCGGGAGCCATGCTCTGCATTAACGCTGGCCCTCCCCTCCCCAGAGGGCTGGCCGCCGGGCCACTCCGCCCGCACAGCCCGGCCCCTAGCCCGCAGCTTCCTCCCGCACTCGGCCTGCCAGAGGCGCCTGAGTCTGCAGCCCCCGGCGAAGGGTTCGGGGCGATTCGCACACGGTTCCGATTCGGCGAGGGCCCCTCTCGTTACACAGCAGGACTTTCTGTGGGTCAACATGGTCTGAGCTGGCTTAAACCATGTGGTCTTCGGCCTCCTCTCCATCGCCGCCGGAAGCACGAAGGACCTTCGGTCTGGTTTGGTTTGAGCTGCCTCTAACCAGCTCTGGGTCCGTGTGGGCGGCTGGGACAGAAGCAGCAGGGCCAGGCCCACGGGCCACAGACCACAGGCCACAGACAGGCCACAGACCACGGGCCACAGACCACGGGCCACAGACACGGATTCTCCCTGGAGGCCGAGCCCGAGGGCAAGGTGCGCGGCGTCCCGTCCGCGAGCTCTCTCTTCCCGTTCACACACGGCGCTCCCCTTCCTCCCGGCCTCCGTGGGGGAGGGGAGGGAGCTCGGGGGTCCATTTAATGAAGACACTGACCCTGTCCCTGGGCTCCCCCTCCGACCTGATGACCCCCAAAGCCCCGCCTCATGACCCCATCCCACTGGGGTCGGGATTCCCACGGTGAGTTTGGGGACATTCGGTCTATATCCATGTCAAAGTGATCACTTTTTTTTGTTTGTTTTTAGAGAGAGAAAGGGAGAGAGAAGAAGCATCAATGACGAGAGAATCACTGATCAGCTGCCTCCTGCACGCCCCCTACAGGGATCAAGCTCACAATCCAGGCATGTGCCCTGACCGGGAATTGAACCCTGACCTCCTGGTTCATAGGTCGGTGCCCAACCACTCAGCACACTAGCCAGGCAAAAAAAAGATCACTTTTTAAAAAAATATATATTTTTATTGATTTCAGAGAGGAAGGGAGAGGGAGAGAGAGATAGAAACATCAAAGAGAGCGAATCATTGATCAGCTGCCTCCTGCACGCCCCCACTGCGGACCAAACCCGCAACCCGGGCTGTGCTCTGACCGGAATCGAAACCTGGGACCCTTCAGTCCGCAGGCCGCGCTCTATCCACTGAACCACACCAGCCAGGGCTGCTCAACTTTTTTTGTTGTTAATCCTCACCAGAGGACATTTTTCTATTGCTTTTCAGGGAGAGTAGGAGGAAGGGAGGGAGGGAGGGAGAGAGAGAAACACTGATGTGAGAGACATCGACTGGTTGCCTCTTGCATGTGCCCCGACTGAGGGTGGAGAGTGAACCCACAACTCAAGTACGTGCCGTGACTGGGAATCGAACCCGTGACTCTTTGGTGCGTGGGCTGACGCTTTAACTACCGAGCAACACTGGCCACGGTCAAAATGATCACGTGTGACCCCAGCCCCTTTCGGTGGGAAGCAGCCAGGTGGCAGCTGCCGAGGGACCTGCCCACCGCCCTCCCCTCTCTTGCCAGGCCGGTTGTGTCTTGTTTTCCGCGTGAGGCGGTTCTTGTCCTGCGCCACCAGGGGGCGCCCGCGCCCTTCGAAGCCCTGACCACAGGCTGCAGCAGCAGCAGCTGGCACCGGGCCCTCACTCCGGTGTGTCCGCTCAGCCTCCGCTCACGGACGGACACAGCAGCCCTGGCCGTTTCCGCGGTGGCCGTGTGGCCACCTGGTCCCAGGGAGGCTCAGGCCTCGGACACGCTCGGGCCTCATCGGAGTCCCCGGGGGCTTGCTGCGTCCCCCTCTGACTTCGGGGCGCGGGCGGTCCTCTTCTGAAGGTCTGGCAAGTCCCGGCATCCACGGCTGGGCTCCGGTCCCGGTGCCCGCGGTCCAGGTGCCCATCCCCCGAGGGCAGACACCGTCCTCATCGTCGCTGCTCTGGGCCCAGGGAGCAGAGGCGGGGCTGTGTGGTCACCGGCACAGCCAGGCCCGGGCCCCGGGGGGGGGGGGGGGGGTGCACATTCGGGTCCCCGTGTGCTTACGGATTTTTATAAACGTCACGGGGCCAGGCCAGGCCCTGCCCCGGCAAAGCCCACCCCGCCGAGCATCCCCGTGGCACTGCAGCCACGCAGGACCCCACGCTGCCTCGCTCCGACGGTGGAGGTCCCTGCGATGGGGACGCCGCTGCCCGGCTCCCTCATCTCTCTGTGCCGGCGTGCGGAGAGGGGCTGGCCGCCGGGGCACACACAGGCCTGCGGCAGCTCCGGACGCAGCGTCAGATCCTTGGGGCTGAGGCACTTCCCGTCTCTTCCAAGCGAGCCGGGCCCGACGCCGCGGGTCCGAGCACACGGTGGCCCGCGGGTCGCCCGCAGGGTGAGCCTCCCTGGGTGAGCCGCACTGGCGGGCGCAAGCACGACCGTTCTCTAAGCGAGAGCAGTTTACCCTGAGACGGGAGGGACCCAGGCGTGCCCGCGGGGGCAGGGCCACAGGCCCCCGGCTCTCTCACCGACGCCACTCCTTTACGAAGGGTCACTGAGGAGCTCTGGCAGGGAGGCGAGAACACGCCTGTAAACACGGTGAGTACACGCTCCCACCGCTTCACGCGTCTTCCCATCGCCACCTCGTGTCACAGCAAGGCGGTGGCGTTTCGCGGTGACTCTCACGGGGTTAATTGGAAAATATTAGAGAAAACATACTTTCAACGATCCCAATTAGGAGGGCTGGATCCCCGACGCGGCGCTCTGCTCGCTGAGATGCCTCAGAACGCCCTGTACATTCACCGTCTCCGTGCAAATGACAGCGAAACCCATCACACCGCCCCGCC